>CM060831.1:122465000-123067500 GCA_030762175.1 Metallyticus violacea
GTCGCGCCTTCTCTGCATCATCCATCAAGGTTTACCAGACAGGTCTGCCCACCAAGTTTTGTATCCAAAAGAAGTGTTCAGTTACAAATGTTTAAACACTCTGCCTCCTATTGTAAAGCTTTATGTTAGAATACATTTTCTTTCCATTTCTGGACAAGATCAATTCCGTAACTACTTTGCAGAATTTCCAAGAGGTAGGTAGCATTTATGGATGCATCGTTTTAAAAATAATTTTAGCGAGTAATATTTCAATTGCGAATGGAACATTATAAACTTTTGCATACACATAAAAATATACGGCATACAACATTTTCTTTAAATTATTGCTTTTAGCTATGGGAAATATAATTAATTATAAATAAGTAATAACACTGTTGGAAACTTTGGTATGATGCAATATTAGGTATTTTATTGTACAAATTTACTTTGAATTAATATATGTTATGTGAATACTCACATTTTGTCTTAACTTTATTAAAATTATTTAAAAATTGTATTCTCTATCTTATTGTAATTTCATCATATCATACTGAGTTTTTACTTTTAAGGATTTATATTGCTTTATTTATTTAAACTGGATTTTAGGTTTTAGTTCAAAGTTTTTGTTCCGTAGTTTCTTGTTTTCTTAGCATAGCGAAAGATTTATCAGTCCCTTCCCGTAAATTAATAATAAAAGTGTACCGGCTGTTCCGGAGAAGTTTTAAATTTTGTTTTATCGTTTATTTAAATAGTGCAGAGTGATTCTTTCGGTATGAGAATGGAGAATATTTCCTTTATATATGATATTAGATCTTTAGTTTGCTGCGTTTTTGTAAGTAAATCATCTGTTATCTCAAAGAAATTTTCATTATATAATGTTGGCATTTGCCGAGAATCCTTTGTGTTAATTGATGTACTACATTTTATTTTATGTAATTTTTCAGTGATGTTTACCAGTTTCTTTTTAATAATATTTCAAATAATCTTTGGTTTATTGTGCGATATCTCTTATATTTCTTTCATAGGGTAGCTTTTTAGTTTCTAGTGACTTTTGTAAGATTCTTACAGTATTTCTTATAGTGTTGTTTAATTTTAATGCATTTGCTTTCTCTAATAATTATGTAAAGTTCACTTTTGTGTTTGCAATATATCTGCATCCTTTTGTTAACTACTTGTTTAGTGAATTATTTAGATTTTTTGAGGAAGAGAGAAAATATGAATTGTATATCTATGAAAAAGTGTTAAATAAGGAATTTTGTCGTTTATATTATATTGTTCAGTCTTGTATGTTTGCTCCTAATATTATTATAAAAGTTGTTTGTTAAACTGCTTATTGTTTTTACTGTGGATAACACTGTGATTGAAGAAGTGGTTTTGTGATTTCTCAATTTCAAGTAATTGTGCGTCATGATCTGTAATCAATTAACTAGCGGTTTGATTGTAAATTTCTCCTTTTTAGAACTTATCTATCAATATACAGGTTCGTGTTAAAGTAACTACACATTTATTGAATTTCAGTCAGCAAACGATTTCATTTGTTTTTATCTTCAAACTGTTTCCTTTCTGCATCAATGCACCGTTGGAGTCTACCTGGGACACTGACATACACGCAAAACAGCTGAATGTTGTAATCCAGATTTTTGGAAGGCGTTCTCAAAACAGCGAAGTCGGTCCTGGTGATCTAGGTGATCTAGGTGATCTAGTAGTAACCATACTTGGCTCCTAAACCAAAGATCGCGTGTTCAAACCCGGCCAGGATCGATGGATTTTTCGGGCGTAAAAATTCCTAAGTATGGCTTCGTTCTGAAGGGAAGTAAAGCTGTGGGTTCCGTGTCGTACATTTACGGCACGAAAAAGAACTTCAAGCCTGAAAGAAGAGGCCTCTGAACAAAATTTTCCGGCCGTGAATAGAATGGGACGCTGATGACCTGAGATATTAAAGAGCGTCCGTAAAATAAACAATATGTATATAAACAGGAAAACTTCTCACAGTTTGTATTGGAAGAAATCCAATCTAGTAAGATCAGGGAAATATGCTCGAAATTCATTTTCCGCACGACGTCTAAGCACTCTTCTAGAACGAATGTAACATAATGCGCAGGAACTCCGTCATGCTGGAATTTAAGTTGATCACAGTTGTCCAAATGTATGATTATTCTGATGTAATCACTTGAAGCAGAGCCAAGTACTTGTAGCCATGGATATTTCCATTAATAAAGTGCTGCCCAATACACCACAGGCCGATATTGCACCCCACACATTTATGTAGAGTTGATTTAGCGCTTGCTCCAAAGTAACGTGATGGTTTGCCTTACGTCGGTTTTCCCGATAACTTACAGTTGGCCTAATCCGATCACACAATATTTTAAAAAATTGGGGCTATGTCGATACTGATAGAGCATATTTTCAC
This sequence comes from Metallyticus violacea, assembly GCA_030762175.1. Taxonomy (NCBI): domain Eukaryota; kingdom Metazoa; phylum Arthropoda; class Insecta; order Mantodea; family Metallyticidae; genus Metallyticus; species Metallyticus violacea. Next base: position 122,467,390 of record CM060831.1, read on the forward strand.
AAAATTGTAGCCTGTCTGGATCATCTTTCAACAAACATATCAGACTTGGAATGTACATTGTGAACTTCTGCTAATGCAATATCTTTTGGATTGACCGACTTGACAAAGCTATATTTATATCACCACAGAGACCAAATTAAATGTTTCGTGCGTAAAGGCATTTTAAAACAGGAAATGAATTAGATAAAAATTTTTAAAATTTACCTATGAGGCTCTATATGTTGGTATCACAATAAGTTGATTAGTTGCTGTTTTGATATTATGAACTGCACAAAAGTTCATTCCTGAGGGCTTCTCCAGTTAAGCGAATACATTCATTCTTTCGTGGCAAGATTACCTTTCGTCCCCACCGGTTGTTCTCAATATGATGTTCATTGCCCTACACTTTTTCCACTGTTTTTTTTTTTTTTGATTGATTGATTAATTTATGGACGATCTTTAACATCTCAGGTCATCAGCATCCCATTCAACTCAGGGCGTGAAACGGCCGACAATTTTGCTCAGAAGCCTCTTCTTTCAGGCTTGAGGGTTTTTATCGTGCCGTAAATGTACGACATGGGACCCACGGCTTTACTTCCCTTCCGAAGGAAGCTATACTTAGGAATTTTACACCCCAAAAAATCCATCGGTCCTGGCCGAATTCGTTTTACCCTGTGGAAGGCTGCTTTGCATTGTAGGAGAAACAAAACAGAAAAAAAAAAAAAATGTTAGCCCAAACCACCTGGCAGACTTTCTATGGGACACCAATGGTAATGAGGTATCTGGAAGTATGACTCTGCTTTTACAAATGTAAGTGTAAGAATCCATTGGTGAGGCATATGGTGACTTCATAGAGATTAATTAAAGGCTATCCCATGGGCACTAGCCTAGGCAGTTTTCCAAAGTTACCATAAAGCCGACGAATCTCTATGTCGAAAATTGGCCATTAACATTCTTCTGGAAGTAAATTAACATTATTTTCAGTTTTGGGAATCCTAACTATCTCTGGATGCAATAATCTGGAACCGTCAAGAAATCATTTGCTTTCTCTGACGAGGTAGAAGATTTTGGCCTAAGGACGGTAATAAATATCACAGGCTCTATGTGTATAGTCGAAATGTACGCTAATATAATCCATTTCCATTTTTCATCCGCTTGGTGTCGTTCACATACTTTTCTGACATTGATTTTTTATTTGTTTTATTTACGAATGGTCTTTAACATCTCAGGTCATCAGCGTCCCATTCAAATCAGGGCTTGAAACGACCGATAAATTGTGCTCACAGGGCTTTTTTCTCAGGATTGAGGTTCTTTTTCATGCCGTAAATGTATGACACGGGACCCACGGCTTTACTTCCCTTCCGAAGGAAGCCATACTTAGGATTTTCACGCCCGAAAAATTCCATCGGTGCAGTCGAGACATCGATGAATTCAAGTATGGTTATCAATATTCTGACATTGATGAAACGTTCCTTTATATGTTCCTCTCTTAAGGTAGGCCCACATGTTTTATGACTTGTTCTACGTGCAAATTTTCACGAATTATGCGTTATATCCTGCCTTGTATATTCCTGTGGTTTCTCTGTGATTTTCTTGAGTTACGCTTTCTTGACATAAACCACTATTGCTGCAGTTCGATTTGATTGTGCTCGTTTTATTTTTAACTTATTTTGCACTTTAGGCTTCAGGTAGGAATTCAATCTTGTAGAGATGAGTAATACGACCCAGAAACGACTTGCCAAAGGGAAGAAGGCCCTTATCTTTGCATCATGATACAATTATTAATATACTATAATCAACCTCGGAAAGTTCAACAATGTACCCTGCTACAAATCCGCAATTTTTGCTTCATTTTCACCAACTATTGCATTCGACTGTACCAACAACGACTCCGGTTTCAAAATGCACATTTGAGCTAAAAACAACCATCATTTAGGTCCTTCGAACTTGAATGAAGAAGCAAGATTCCTTATGGAAGCTTTCCTAGGTATTTGAAAACCAATTGTTGCTTCATTTTTTAAGAAGTGAAACTTTTACAGGTTCTCTGCTATCTTCTTAGTAGATATTTCTTCAATCCAAGGCCATGCCATGATTGACATTGATTTCTCTTGAAATTACCTCTTGAGTTAATCTTTCAGAAGGCACCCAAATAGTATGCTGCAAATACAGCAACTCAGCTCTTGACTGTGTGCTTAGAGCCTTATGTAAGTAATATATTATTTAACATGTTGGCCGTTTTCTTTTAGCAAAATATATTTCATCCCCAATCGGTACTGTTTTGCTGTGAGAAATCCCCATTTTTTGCCATGTTCACTCCAGACCATGCAGAAAAAATTAAATAATTAAGCTGTAGTTATCACCTTTAGGTCATAAGCATAAAAAATGTTACACTTTGATGCCATTAAGTGTTGTTTAAAGTAAGATTAAGCAAATAACGTCCTCTCATATATGGCATGCCTAAAACAATTGATTGACAGGAAACCATGCAACTATTAACAGAAATGAAATATTTTGAGATTGATTTTGTAATCTTCTTTGATGTACCTTCAGACAATAATCTGAAGAATAGATGTCATAGAAGTACACACTGTCACATTTCAACTTACCGTATCATGAGTAGAATTGTTTTCGTAATATGCATGGATTTTTAATGTTTGAAAAAGTCTTAAGGTTCTTAGACATTGAACTGGGAAGTATAATCATGACAGAAAAGAGAGAAAGAATTGTTTACAATTATTGATCATTAAAGAATAGGCAAAATCCCTTAAAATTTATTAAAGTAAAATTTTATGTATGTACTTTTTCCTCCTTCCTTCCTTCCTTCCTTCCTTCCTTCCTCCCTCCCTCCCTCCCTCCCTTCCTTTCTTATTCCTTTTTCCTTTCTTCCTTCCTTTCTCTCTTTGTTCATTTCTTTATTTCTTCATTCCTTTCTTTTTTTCTTTCTTTCTTCCTTTCCCTCATCCTTCCTTTCTTCCTTTCTTTATTCTTTCTTTGTTCATTTCTTTATTTCTTTCTTCATTTCTTCCCTCGTTCTCTCCCTCCCACCCTTCTTTCTTTCTTTCTTTCTTTCCTTCCTTCTTTCTTTCTTTCTTTCTTTCTTTCCTTCTTTCTTTCTTTCTCTCCTTCTTTCCTTCTCTTGTTCTTTCATTCTTCCTTTTTTCCTTTTCTTTCTTTCTTTCTTTCTTTCTTTCTTTCTTTCTTTCTTCATTTCTTCCTTCCTTTTTTTCTTGCTTGCTTGCTTGCTTCCTTCCTTTTTAATTTCTTTCTTCATTTCTTTCTTTCTTTCTTTCTTTCTTCCCTTCTTTCTTTCTTTCTCTCGTTTTTCTTCATTTCTACCTTCCTTTCTTTCGTAATTTTTTTCTTTCATTCTTTCTTTTTTCTTTTTTCCTTTCTTCCTTTATTCCTTTCTTTCTTTCTTTCTTTCTTCTTTTCTTCCTTCCTTTTTTCTTTCTGCTAAACAGACAAGGATAATCTTTTTCTTAGCAACGGTTTTTTGCAGAATAGTGGTGTGATGCAGCACAAGTATCAAGGCAACACCAAAATTTTATTCTTCTCTACAGAATTATAAAATCCATGTAAAGCAATATTTCCAGAAATGGCACCCATGGTGTGGGTTCCCTATAAACCTGCGGCATTCTCCTTATTCCTTTTATTATCATGTGAATGATACCGTGACAGGTCTGGTTTAAGAGAATTATCCATAAGGGGGAAGAAATATTAAATATTTAAACGAAAATTGATGGTAGATTCATCACGAAAAGGGGAGTGAAAACTTATTTGGCTTTTGTCTGCAGTTCCCCTTCTCTTGCACACGCGCACATACACATGCGTAATGAAAGAAGGCTTAGGTAATTTCTCTACAGTATGAATAAAATATTCCATTCATTTACAACTGACGCAAAATTAATTGTTTAATATAATAGTTATCACAAAGTTTATCCGGAAATGTTTGTCTTGGATTTTAGCATTTTTATGAGCGGGAAACTGACTTCTAGTGCACCTAATAATATTCTTTTAATCAATGTGCTCTGTAAGAAGCAGTAGCGATACCTGTTGGTCCATGAGAGGTAGTTTATTTCCCCCCTACCATCCATATCTGGGAAATTTCCCCCTAGAGAATGCATCCTCTAGGGAGGTTGCAGATTCTTCTGAGGTAGAAATACAAAATGAATTGTGAAAACATTCCAGCAAACTCTAATAATGCATTTATGTTTTTAAGTTTTAATATTAAAAAAACATAATGCATTTAGTTTTATAAAGAAGTAGTTATAGCTCAAGAATACTTCGATTTGGAATTTATGTCAAAAGATTAAAAAAATTTTATGAATATTTGGGTATTAACAATAAAATAACAAACATAAGGTGGAATAATATACTAAAATTGTAAATAACAGAAGTTACTGGAGAAGAGGGGATAGAAAGAGAATTTAGCAAAGTAAAATGATTATATAATCTGAAAATTTCACTATGTTGGAACAAACTTTAGTAAATTAACAAAAGAGCATTCAAATAAAATTTAGGTAAAGAATATCACAGAAATACTGGCCTTGGAAATGAATTATTTGAAAAATTCTGGAGTTTACCGATTGAAATATGTAAGGAGTCAAGCGATCAGAGACAGAAAGAATGAAGAAGAGACTATAAAAGTAGTTTGAACAAGGAAGGAGGAATAGAGGAAGTAGGTGGAGCGTATCTATTTATAGAAACCTCCAGAAAGAAGAGAGGCAGGAAAAGGTGAATACAACAAATGTCAAAGAATTGAGAGAGGAAAACTCTCATAACAAGACTTTCGACGACATGGAAGACGACATTAACTGAATGATCAGTATATATTATAATATCATATCAACACAGGAGTGGACGTAAGACCTACTCCAGATTGTACAGGTACGTGCAAACCTTACAGATACAGGCACTAGTGGCACTTTGATGATGTAATGTAGTTAAGCATTACTCCGATCTTAACTGGAACAACATAAAGGGAATCAACGACATATATCTGCACGGTAAAACTTTGTATGACGATGTCGATTTCGAATGTTTCCAAGTTTGAAATTGACACGCTTAGAAACAAATCAGAACTTTCATGTAATGGAATATTTAATGGCACCAATTGTAAAATAAGAAAGCACTGTAAATTGTAATGTGTACTTTAACAAAGCATATGCAGTTCAATCACCATTACAATACAAAAAATGAAACCATAATTAGCTTAAAAATCGAGGATAAGTCTGCCTTATTATTGAAATTCAGAAAGGAAATTCTTCTTCCATCACAGATTAAGCTATGTCTGCTAAGTGTTTTACTCAATCGTCTATAATTCGCAATTGTTTTAATATTGATTCTAATTCATTTCTTATATAATTCTTGTGCAACATTTGACAGATTGTAAAAAATGCATTTCTTTTGTCTGAATTTTATTCTCTCCCTTTTTTTGTTTGTTCCTTTTAAAGCCCAAAACCTCACTTTTTAAAAGTTTCAAGCTGTGCATGCAACAATTAGATATACTTATATCTATATAGATATACTTATATTTAATGAGAAAAGACACACAATTAATATTTTGGAAGGAATAAAAAAATAGGGCTCAATGGATGATAAACATCCATGTTGTTTGACCTTTCGTAAATCAGGAGTCTTTACCGAAATCAAATGACTATTTTTTGTATGTTTGTTTATGTTTTACGGTCTAATTTATCAATTTTCCACCAGAATTATTTACATATGAGAATGTTTTCTTTTATTTACATACACTCTTTAACATCTCAAATTATCAGCGTTCCATTTTATCGGTCCTGATAGTATATTGATAATCATACTTGCCCCTTAAACCCAAGATCATAGGTTTGATCCCGGCCAGGACCGATTGATTTTTTCGGGCGTAAAAATCCCAAGTATGGCTTCCTCCGGAAGGGAAATAAAACAGTGCATCGCATATCGTAGATTTACAGCACGTAGAAGAGCCTCTAGCCTCAAAGAAGAGACCTCTGGGCAAAATTAATCGGCCATTTCACGCCCTGAATTGTATGGAACGCTGATGACCTGAGATGTTAAAGAACGCCCGGGAGGGAAAAAAAAAAAAAAAAAAAAAAAGCGTGCCATTCAATTCAGTTAATGAAACGGCTGATACATTTTTGTTCAGAGCCACTTATTTCATACTTAGGATTTTTACGCACGAAAAAATCCATCGGTCCTAGCCAGGATCGAACCCGCGATCTTGGGTTTAGAAGGTAAGTGTGGTTACCACTACACCACCAGGACCAAAGAATTATTTATAGTCAAAGTTAAGTTACGTTCATTGAATTTAGATCTGAATCTTATCACGAAAAGTTATATTTATAAGCAAGAATATAAAAACATATCCAAATTAAAGCATAAGAATCAAAAGAGGATAAACAGGGGTAAAACGTTCAGCTAGAACATTTATTAGAAAGGCGCATCAATAATTGCCGGAAAAAATTTAAGTCAGGCAGGACATGATATATATGGAAGAAATGTGTTCGGATGTAAAAGTATGAAGACATTATAAAAGAAAGGGAAAAAAATGAGAATAAACAATCCAGAAAAAGAATGTATAAAACACTATAATCAAGTATGGTGAATATGAGAAGAAAATATTGCTGAAATGAAAGAAAAAACGTAATTGAAATATACACACATTTTATCATTGAAATAGAATTAAAATCCCTGTAAACAATTAGACAAATTGAAAATCACCTACAACATACAGAATTTTTGCAGGACTTTAAAAATATTGTACAAAAAATACATGAAATAGTATTGCAATTTATTAATAAATATTGGAAAGAAAAACGAATTACTGAAATTGGAATGAAACCCATGTTATATCAGTATTAAAAATAAAGAAATACATGTGCTAATTACCGGGGTATAAATCTCCTAAATAAAGATTATAAATTATGTACAATCATTATATTATTCGTTTAAATACAATCACAGAAACGTTATTATTAAATAATCAAATGGGCTTTAAAAAGGAACATCCCTATACAAATAACATTGGCGATTAATCAAATAATTAAAAATAATAAAAGAATACACTTTAAAAACGCATGTACTTAGCATCTATTTATTTGATAAATTAAGTAGGACAAAATAAAATATATTCTAAACATTTAATAAATGTCCTTAAAACACGTACAAATAAACAAAAATAAAGAATGCATTAGAATATGGATGGTTGTTACAGAATATGATTAACAGATTAAAACAAGGGTCTAGTTGTCTCCGTTATATGAACGATATTGTCTAAAAACGATGAAATGAAATTAAATAAATATAATTTAATTAATATACTCTTTGTGGGTGGTGTGATGTTAATTCAAGGCAATAAAATAACATACAAATAAGCATGTTCAAATTACGTAGATTAAGACAAAAACATAACTTTAATTTTTCCACTAAAAATTAAATATTGAACTTAATATAACGATAAGTAGAATTAAAGAAAAAATTAAGCAAATTTAAGTACATTTTTTGGAATAAGTGTAAATATATTAAAAGCAAAAACCGAAAAGAACCAAATATGAAATTTTATAAAACGATGGCTATGCCAATTCCGTTATATGGCTCCGAAATTGCACTATAAGAAAGTGAGATAAGCAGCGAAAGTGAAATACCTTTAGAATAGTGAAGGAATGTACTAAGTGAGAAAAAATAAAAATAAATATATAAGAAAAGGCTCGTAAATATTTTCATTGAATGCAAAAGTATTAACATGTAGGCAAAAGTGAGATCATATACAAAGAATGCTTGATAATACACGCATTCCATTGAAAATTTATAGGTATAAACTCATATACTGTAGAGACGTAGAGACCTATAGAAGGTAGCATTAAACATGAGGCCGGAACACGAAACCTCTTCTAATTCATGAAGAGATTATGCCTTTCTAAATTAAGTACCAAGAACTGCAATGTAAAATGGAGACTTTTTTGTCATTATTGATTCGAGCGTCTATACATCCCATAGTATAAGAAAATTTAGTTTCTGTAAAAATGATATAGAATATATACTATAATTATCGTTAAATATATCGTGAAAACGTGCAGAGAAATTTATGAACCCCTGTATCTACTCTTAGAATTAAAAAAATAACGAATTCATAAAGTATCTGTGGGTTACTACAGAGATGATGGCATTAACAACCTTAATTGACGAAATAAAATAATTGTATGCAAAATTTATCATAAATAATACATTAAAAGTGCCAATATCAACACATTTTAAAGTAAACAAAGAAAGAAGGAGGAAATATGGTAGCTCACCTATTTTATTTCACTCATTTATAAACAATTAAAAATGAAAAATATTAATCTGTGAAGCAGATTGATGTTGTTGTTGAAGTCGTTGCCTCAGACTGTTGCCTAAGCTTCTCTACAAAAGAATCTCATGGGTGTCTTTCGCTGTACTTGTTGAGCCCCGCTCAACAGAACTGGGAGAATGTGCTTTTCGTTAAAAGATACAGGATGTAACATTTACACTGCACACTTTATTGATTTCAAATAAGCTGTTTACAGAAGCTGATGTTTCTAAAAATAACCCCGGGGCCAAATAATGGCCTTGACTTACATTAAATCCTTGTAAAATTTTGCGACGGAGATAGTAATTAGAATATCACATTGATCTTAGGACTGTCTGCACATCTGTCCTCGCGTTCAGCACCGGCCCTCTAATTACGATACTTAAAATTTTCCGCTACTCTCGCGCCACATGACATTAATGGCTGCTATAAAATATTGATTTTATTAAATGAATGACACATCAACTTATCTTTTAATTTATATACCACGTGATTCTAGGCCAAATGGAGAATACGTAAATAGTAGACAGATTACATCGAAGAAGCGTGGAAGTGTGTAGAAACGACTTCTTATATACTCTGCAGAAAAATCACCTCCACGTGATTTACTGACACCGAAGGGGTTCACAGGTGTATGTGCAGGCTACCCGCGACATGTTCAAAACATACAGAAAGGATTGCCACGCTCGAAACTAAATTATGTCATAAGGTGCGAAAACATGATCAAAGTACAAATCATAATTATCCTCCGCTCGCAGAATGATCATTAAATATTCATAACGCTTGTCTTTCGTGTTCACCTTTTATTACATTTTGCTATTTCATTATCTCGAAACCCTTTCCTGCTAGCATTGAGCTACACAACAGAATTCACCATATGAAAACTTATTATCCTAGATTTATACATAAGAATGTAAACGTAATATTAACATCATTAATTAAACAATATAATCTACAGTAAAATATTTACAAAATATGAAATTATATTAAACATTTTCACGGAGATATGCGATAAATTCTGCTTCATCTGAAAAGATTCACAGAAACACTAGCATTTGCTGCTGTTTAAATGCTACTAGTTGAACCAGAACATACCTAGGTATTGAATATACATATTTTAAAAATATACAAATATATAATTTGCAAATATCAGCGACAGAAACTTGAACAAGTCATAAACGAAAATAATACAGAGGGTGCCAAAAAATGCATACACACTTTAAGCAAAGAAAAAACTGTGTTAACATAACTGAATTCACACAAATATAAAATGATGAGCACTAATCATCTTAGAGTTTTACAGTTACAACAGTTGCTTAAAATGCCCACCATCGGCATCGATACACTTCTGAGTACGTTAACTGCTGATTGAGCAACGTTTGCGAAAGTGTCCTCAACGATTGCAGCATATGGCGTTTCATTTTCTTCCCGAAGTGCTGCCAGTATAGCTGGTTTTCTACGGTATCCAGCATCCTTAAGAGTTCCCCATAGGTAAAAGTCCAACGGAGTTAGATCCGGAGAACGCGGTGGAAACTCAATCGGACCTCTTCGTTCTATCCAGTGAGCGGGACTTTTTGCTGTGCGAGGTTTCCTAGAGCTGCCCTTGTAAACATGCATACGGTACCACGAGTCTCAAATTTGTCTCGAATGCGTGCATTTGTACTCGCGTTTGCGTTTCTGTTCTATATTACATGTCTCCATTGCCTTTGAACTTCAACAGCATTTTCCATTACCACTACAAAAATGCTTTCCGCTGTTCAAACGATAACCTTGGCTCCATTTTGTTGTAGCAACGCTAGTATAACATAACGTGAATCACATCTGTTTACAGAACATCATACGATAATCTTGGCTTCATTTGTTCATTGTTGATTTATCTGTCACGCTATCATAATGTGAGTCACATCTGCTTTACAGAGCATCATACTACACATTACTGTTGTTTTTCGGTTCAGCTTTGAAATATAGTAAATAGATATCTACTGTGAAAGTGTGTATACATTTTTGGCACCCTTAGAAACCAATGAAAGAAGACAAACAATATAAGTATTTTATCTTAGAAGCAAATAAAATTTAAACAAAAAGAACTGCAGCATAATAAAAGAATTAGAAGAAGTAAAAACATAAATTCAGAAACTGAATTAAAATTACACATTAACTGGGTAGTTTTAAAGAATAAGAGAGAAACCAATGACTTGATCCTAAAATAAAAGAAAATCGGGAACAAGCCAGATGACTTTTCTGAGACTACTCTATGAGCTAAATTATAAGACAGGACATAATACACATTTTTTAAAAAAATTATGAGATTATAAATGTAAATGAAAATAGTTGCATAAGATTGTCGCAGATTCCCAAGAGAAGTAGTACATTTTTAACTGCATGTAAGACAGATTAAAGCTTCATTAGTTTTTTGGGTTCTGAACGGGTCTACACTTTGATTCAGCATAAGAAGAAGCTTCTAAACAAATTCAGAGGGGGAAAAAAATGTAATTGAGAAGGATTGGGCAAATTAACCTTAAATACTCCACACATTTTGTAATTGTCGTTGTATATCTCTTTCCTAATGCTGCCAGATTTCTTCAGAATCGCGATTAGAATGCACACGGCTATTCAAGAAGAATGTGGACTGTTTTTTGCGACTACCGTGTGCACCTGAGGTAGGAATATGATTCCTTTTATTGTTATGAGAATTATCAAAGTTTTTGTTACATGCCTTATAAATGCTCAACACGTACGCCTCTAAACCTCTACATGATACCATTTCTTCCTACACAAGTTTAGAATAGTGGTTTTCGATATGCGAGAGAGCTGCAGGAAGAGGACGCATAGAAAAGGGATCATATGATCATCTTTGGCCATGCTCCCGGTTTATCGCTGCGATAAGCGTCCGTTTAACATTACCTGACTTCCCTAGTAATAAGGCGAGCGCTCCATTTTGTTATGGCATAAATTCACCACCGCCCACCTGCTGCTGGATATTTCCGAAAGTTTGTGAGGCAGTGCCGCTGAACAATGGTTCCATTATATGAAAGGTGATTGTTTAAAAAAATGTTTGTTAGGCTAACGTTTTGAAGTCAAATCAGAGGTCACAACTGGGATTAGAATCGCGATCTTCGGCTTTCTGTGCTAATGTTTTACCTTCTGAGATACCGTGCCTGTCCGATCACAATCGCTAATCTTCCCATCTGAATGTATATGCGTATATATATCTCTTGGAGACCTCTAAGGTTATCTCGTTGCTGAGATTTTATCCCTAAGAGACGACACGAAACCTTCCAGTACTTGTGACTCGGGTTTCATAATTAATCACACTATTTAAATGTCTCAGTTCGGAGAGACTCGTGATGCGGCCATACAGGACACAGTAGCTTAGAGAGTAAGAGCATCAACACGGTATCATAGTGCCGGTATGATCTAGTTATTGTTATCCGACTCTTATCCCTGCCCCCAGAAAGCTGTCACCATAAAACCAAATGTATAAGCTATTGAATATACCGTGAAGTAGTTAGTGGTGGCGTGGGAGTTTTAATATATATATGGAAATTATCGTGCCCCATGATGGTAGGCCAAAGTTTGAAGGGGTTATGGGCAATGGGAGGAATCGCGATGGAAGTTTCGTTATTTGCTATAAAACTCACCACTCAGTAACTCTTCTAGTCGATCTCAGGGATGTAGCTGGTTTTTGGGACCTGGGTTGAGTGAGGGAAATTAAAGGTGGTGTGTTGAAGAACAACACCTTGTTATCTGCCAGTTGACGTCGTTTATTAAACAAAGAATGCATACCATGGAGTTTCTGTTCGGCCCGCAGTAATGAGATGTTGGCAGACACGCGGAGCTACAATGCTTGACTAAACACTTTTCTGACTGCTGGGAAGACGCGCCTAGCAGAAGTGAAGTTCGAACATTGATGTTTGAATGCGTTCTCTGACTTCCGAATGCTGAATACTCGACTGTTGAATGACCAGGAAAGTAAAAGAGAGCGATTTCACGTCCTTAAATACTCAATGAGGCTCGCTTGACCACGTGATACAGCGACGCTCTATTTTCCCGCCACTATGGATTTAGACATCCTCATAGGCTATCGGTGACTTCATGCAACTCTCATATTATTGGCTAGTCAGATTATCTGAACGTAACCACTTGGCGTTCAATTTCAACTTCTACCGTACGTTATAGTTCACCGTCCTTAAAGATAGCATACTTACTAGCAGAGTGATCCTTTGCCAACATACCTGCCAGGGGGCGAGCAATCCTCATTCCAACGAACAAAAGAAAGGATTTGCTCTATTGGCTGCCCAAAACGGGCATTCTGCTGTACAAGCGTGAATTACGGCTTTTCGCGACAATTTTACAAACTTAGAACCCGTCACTTAAAGCTAGCTGAAATAAAATGTTACATATATTCTGATAAAATTCTCGCAATTGTTAGGGTGCCAAAAACTGTATCGACCGGATAATACAAAGCAAAACTTAAGAAACTTTAAAATGTAATTTGAGGAATAAGTATACATAAAACAGGTTAAAATCCCCAGATATCCCAAGCCTTTTGTGCCGTTAGAATACGAGGGTAGGTTCATAAGTTTCCTGCTAGCCAATAAGGATTATCGCCTTCACAAAACCCTTATCTAGTGTTATACATTATCTGTTAAGTAAATAATTGCAGCTGTAACTTCCGCTCCGCTGTGTTCAGTTGTTCAGATATAGTGGCACAAAGAAGATTGTGTAGAAGATTGTGACGTGTTCAAAATGGAGTTTCGAACAGTTATTAAGTTCTTGACAAAAGAAGGACTAACTCCAAATGAAATTAAACAGCGATTGGACGGTGTATATGGGGAAGCATACCCCTCATATTCTACGATAAAAGAATGAGCCAATTTTTTTCGAAAAAGCATTGAAGATGAAGAGTGTGCAGGTCGGCCGGCCCTTGGAGATGCTCACTTCTGAAGCCATCACTCTTGTGGAAGGAGAAATTATGGAAGACCGGCGGCTTAAAGTTACACATATAGCACCAAGGTTGGGCTTTCCTAAAACAACAGTCCTTAGAATTATTCATAAACATTTAAACATGAATAAAGTTAATGCAAGATGGGTGCTTAGACTTCTTTCCTCAGTCCAAAAGCAGCAACGAGACATCTTCTGTTGCCAGGCACTTTTGGAGCTCTGCTGTGGCAACGCGAGAGAAGTTCGGCAAGCCATTGTTACAGGAGATGAAACTATGGTCCTCTACTATGATCCCTTATCCAAAAGAGAATCACTGGAGTGGCGGAAACCAAGCAAAACACGGCAAAAATCTAAATACCAAGGTCACTCAGTCAACCAAGAAGATCATGGCCACAACCCTTTGGGACTGTGAAGGAATACTCTTCATTGACTTCAAGGAGAAAAACACCACAGTAAATGGGGAGTACTATGTTGGCCTTCTGCACAGACTACGTGCTTCCATCAAAGAGAAAAGGCGAGGAAAGTTGGGTGGTGGTGGGCGCCTTCTTCACGACAACGCGCCTGTACACAAATCTCTTGTTGCAAAGGATGCTATGAAGAAATGTGGCTCCAAGGAGATCGACCATCCACCCTATAACTCAGATCTATCTCCCAGTGACTATTTCCTCTTCTTAAAATTCAAGAAGGACCTTCGAGGAAGGAAATTTAAGAAGTGATGGATGCTGTTTATGTCCATTTTGCAGACAAGACTTCTGACAATTTTGGAGGAGGGGATTGAAATGTTAATTCAAGGTACGAGAAGTGTGTTGCATTAAAGGATAACTATATTGATAAGTGAAATATAGCTTTTGTCATCATACGTAGAAAAAGGTTAGGCCGGAAACTTATGGACCTACCCTCGTACGTCCCGTATAGCGGCTATAAGCACGCAACCTGCCGACAGAGTCGGATATACTTAAGATCTCAACTAGCGTTTACCTTTATAATTAAAAAATTTGAAGATAAAGTGACCAGTATAACAGTCATTGAAGATTATGGAAGTATCGTCCTTGCACTGCCAAGCATTTTTCACATTTATTGAGAAATTTGCACACGCATTAGTGTTTCTTATGAAATTGCTGCCGCTTTTATCCTTATATCCTCGGTGATTCTGTCAATCTTTGCAAATTAAATGCATACATATATAAAGTGTATACAATAAGGTTAGGAATTTGCTCTGGGCATAGTCTTTAACATATGAATCAATCTTCAATTTTTTTCTGAATTAAAGAGATAAAAATGCATCAACTGTATACGGAGTATTGTTCAAAAATACAGTTTTATATTAATTGTAGGTTGATTGTTCAAAGAATACTGTATTTTATTCCTGTGCATATATGATACTTTCATAATCTATATTCTATTATTCGGTATGCATTTACAAAGCACATGCCCTGTATTTTTCGTCATGAAAAAACGTTTCGTGCTCAAGTTAGGGGTTTTCTGCACTCCAATATCTTTGTGCGCTGAAAATAAAGAAGCGGTATCATAGTTATTATATACTTGTCACTGAAATTAAAGTGACAACCATATTACAAGCGTTCAATGTAATCTGTTGCATTTTTCTGCATCATTTCCCACATCCATGGTAGGCGTTGATGAGGTTGTTATTTTTTATGTGGGCTATGAAACGCTCTATTGCGCGCAACAAGGAGGACTATCTGGACACCTGGTGCCTCAGAGTGGGTTTCTTCAATCGAGGGAAGAGCTCGAAAGCACACGAGTCACATTCAGCGTGTATGGCGGATGTTCCAAATCTTCCAATGCCATTTGGCTAACAATTGGGTCACTGTGTGTCATGCAAGATGCAAGGAAGTGCGTCCTCTCAGTGCGTACGTCTGCGACGCAAAGCCAATGTTGGTAGGCCCAATCAGCTGACTCCTCCCAGCCTGTACGAAACGCTTTGACCCATCTGCAACCGCCCGATACGTAGCGCAGCATTACCACTCACTTCCGGCAATGCATCATGGCACCGATGTGCATTTTTGCCATGAGCCACTTGGATTTTCATCCAAGAACGTTGTTTCAGTTTCTTTAGGGCACCTTACAAGATAATGACAAATTCAAACACATCCACTCTTTTACCAGCTGCTTCCGGCACTGCACACCTCGACACACTTCTAACTACTAATATTCAGATCATTCATGCGCACGAGCTTGCGCATACTCGCATCTCAAAAATGTTGCCACAGCTTTATTTACAAACCATGTATCATTCTGTGTCGATGCATGTCCATGTAAATAAAGCCATAACTTCATCAGTGAAGGAAATTCCAACATAGATTAATTTTGTCATCACCCACATTATTCAGAATCAAGTTATAGAATTTTTGCACCTAACATTATCATGTAGCAATAATTCCTGAACAACAGGTACTTATGTAGTTTTAATTTAAAATTCACATGACTTTCAAAGCCCAGGTTGGCAAAATCCTATTTTCTGTTAAATCGTCGCAAACATTTCTGTCGTGTACTCTTTCTCCATGATGTCATTTTCCTAAATTTATTAACAAACTGACGCGCAGTATGTTATTACCAGAGAATTTCCTTAAGACCCACTTGTCACTCTTCAACAGGAACTTATTTTCACATCAAACTTCTTTGTTCTACGAGTAAAATGTATTCACGTCGTAGCATAAAACATGTGAATACGTTATATGTTCACGATATACCTCCTTAGCAAACTATACCGAAACGATTTCCTACTTCAGTGGAACATGGCCATCTTTATCAAAATAAATAGACTGAGATTCGCGTGATAATGAAGCTCATAACAATGGGTACAAACAGGCAGGCAACAGGTGCAACTACTAACGCTATTAAAGCTTTGTTGATTTGGTTTAACATCTCAGATCATCAGCGTTCCATTCAAACCAGGGCGTAAAACGGCTGATAAATTTTGCTCAGAGGCCTCTACTTTCAGGTTTGAGGTTCTTTATCGTGCCGTAAATGTACGACACGAGACCCACGGCTTTACTTCCCTTCCGAAGGAGGCCATACTTAGGATTTTACGTCCGAAAAAAATCCATCGATTCTGGCCGGGTTTGAACCCGCGATCTTGGACTTACGAGACAAGTACGGTTACCAATACACCACTAGGACCGACGGCAGCAAAGCTTAAGAAGGTATTATATTATGCTGAAGATCAAGAATATTTGATATACTCTTTAAGTATGAAACATTGCATATAATCTAAAACTTTAGCACAAGCTAATGAGATATAAAATGAATAAAATAAATTATTTAATATATTATATATACTTGTATACTTGTAAATACATTTCTAAAGCGAGTGTTTACAAATGCGTGTAAACTATGATAAATAATGTAGAAGACAAAGCAATTAGAAATATGAAAGACGCATTTAATGTGAAATGCAACGCGAAAGCGAAAGAAACACGCCCCTATAACTGGCGTAAGGTTTTGCAGCCCTGTCGTGGCGAGCACATCGGAATCGAGGAATTGTTTTACTATACGCCAGCGGAATAGGAAAGGCATATGATTCCAACCAGAAAGGTTTCCTTCAGTCAGCATTTCTACCCTCCGTTCTGCTTGCAGCAAATACTTAATGAAGAATTCATGGTTGACTTTTCCTGTTAATTATGGCACAAAATTAAGGAAATCCTATGCCACAGTTCGAACAAGGGTGAGTAATAACATCGACTTCAGCCCCGCGGAGGCGAAAAAAATCAATTACAGTTTATGAAAAGTTTGCTCTTGCTAAGGGAGCAAGTTCTCATTAGTGAAGCCTTGCATTAGAAAGAAAAGCATCATGGCATTATCAGGGATTTTGCTATGGCACGCGAATCCCTTCTCCAATATGGCGCCTTTCCTTACGCTCCTCGGCACTTGTTCACCTTATCCGACGTGGAAGTAATAAGAACTCCGTGTTTGCGAAATAAGGGTCTTTTCTTATATCTCAGATGCGTGGTATGAACGGAAAAGAGGCATCTGCTGTCTCCCAGGCGGGATTTACAATCTTATCACTTCACAATAGTTTCGCATCTTTGAAGTTGTTCGTTTAGTCAGTCAAAGACCAAAATTTAAATATTATAGCTGTGCTAACTTGCTGTAAAATTGGGGAGCGGTTCATACTTTCACTAAATTTCTTAAAAGTCGTGTTACTGTGACCTTGTATGTCCAAATTATAACGTCTAGACTCGTATTTTCACAAGTTGAAGTACTGAAAAGTCATCGTCAATAAATGGCTTCAAAATATAGTTTCAAAGAATTTCTGCCAGTCATCAAAGATGGCTGGAAGTCATTTATTGACACTGCCTTCAGAATTTCTTACAGCAATTCATCTGACAATGAAGCATTTCTTCAAATTCTGGAAAAACTTTTGAGTGAAAAAGTGCCAAATATGGGCTGTAGATAGGGTGGAGGACACGCTTAACTTTTATTTCGGTGAAATATTCCACAACTACATATACAGTTTGAGATGAAGCATTGATCTATCCTGTGTTCTGATTTTCAACATCATCAATAACCTCAAAAATTATTTCTTGAATAATGCCCTCCCCCAAAAAGTATCTTACCTGCATCAGACTATACTTTTTGACTGTCTTTGATAAGAGTAATAATGAAGACTTATACAAAGAGATTTATTGCTTGCACTCATTGTCAAAATGATCACGCTACGTTTTTCTATAGTTATTTTCATCGTGAAATATTCTTAAAACAACATTCGGTTATACGAGTTTATAAGCTTTGAAACCTCTTGCGTATTAGGTACTAGCAAGTCTTGTGCAGTTTTCTGACAATAAATATTGGGAGTTCATTTAAATTGATAGCTGTGTTTTCTTACGATTGCAGAATCTTCTTAACAGCTTTGCGCTCCAGAATAACACTTTGTTGATGATGAATGCTTTCCATAATTGTACACTTGTATAAGTAATGGGCAGTACTACTAAAAGCACAAATCTGCTGTAATAAAAGAAGCCTAACCAGACGATCTGTACAAGCAAAATTCACGTTATTCACATATCCACTGAGCGAATATAAACATGCCTCAGTTACTTCTGCCTACTTAATCATTTAGTTGCTATACAAAATTTAATTTTAAAGTTAAATTTACCTGCATTTACTGTATGCATTATTAAAGTACTGAATATTTACTAATTTCATAATAATTTTACTTGTGTATCCTGAAGGATTTATTCATCTTCCTCAAAACTCCATCAGAAATTTCCAAAGTTCTGTCGAAGTATTCCTCTTAGGAAAAAGCTTCTGTTATAGAAACAGAATTTAAAGAAATTTAAGGAATTATGTACGATAAAATTATTTTGGATATGTAGTATCTTACATCTGCCATTAAGACAATTCAGTGTAGACTGTGGGTAAGTTACCTCAAGTCATAATGAACATTTTCTCTTGTCAATTTTCCAGGATAAAACATAAGGACTTCTCATTCCAGATATGGTTTCAAAGTGTTCTCTATACAGTAAATAATGTAAACCTTAATACTCCTCATTTAGTAGTTCTTCCACATTGACAAATCACTTGACCCAATTTTTGTAATATTTGACCAGCCAACGCTGTCACTTCTTGTTCTGGTTGCACATAGCAGCACTTCCGAATTTCTTTCATCGACTAACATCGAAAGAGATCATCATGGATTTTGCTTTGTCAAATTACTAACAACTATCGTAGAATTTCCTAGTACGAGAGTAGGTCTATAAATTTGCGGCCTCGCCGCTCTGGTGTCATACCTTATGTGTTAAATAAATAATTGCAGCTTTAATTTCCGCTCCGCTGTATTCAGATGTTCAGATATAGTTGCATAAAGAAGGCTATGTGTAGAAGATTGTGACGTGTTCAAAATGGAGTTTCGAGCTGTTATTAAGTTCTTCACAAAAGAAGGACTAACTCCAAATGAAATTAAATAGCGATTGGACGGTGTATATGGGGAAGCATCCCCCTCATATTCTACCGTAAAAGAATGGGACATACTTTTTCGAATGGGTCGAGAAAGCATTGAAGATGAAGAACGTGCCGATGGGCCCTTGGAGGTGCTCACTCCTAAAAACATCGCTCTTGTGAAAGGAGAAATTATGGAAGACCGGCGACTCAAAATTACACAAATAGCGGCAAGATTGGGGCCTTTCTAAAACAACAGTCCTTCGAATTATTCATGAAAATTTAAACATGAATATGGTCAGTGCCTAGACTTCTTTTCTCAGTCCAAAAGCAGCAACGAGTCATCTGTTGTTAGACATTTTTGCAGCTCTGCCGTGGCAACGACACGAGAGAGAAGTTGTGCAAACCATTGTTACAGGAGATGAAACTATGGTCCTCTATATGATCCCTGGTCCAAAAGAGAATCAATGGAGTGGCGTAAACCTGGCGAAACACCGCCTCTAAAGACCAAGGTCACTCAGTCAACCAAGAAGATCAGAAGACTGAGTACCTTATAATACCTATTTTTATCCAGCACCGATTTACATTTTTCTATACAAATGTACTTCCAAAAAATCTGATTTTTGGATTTTCAATCTTCTTTGTGGGGGATATTAGATTATAGTAATGTCTCACACAAACTGCTTCTGTTATTCCGTTTATTGCTTTGACTTTTTGAGCAACGTTTGAACTGTCTTCTTCATTGTGAATTTTTTTATGTAGTGCGTTTCTTGTACGTTCTGCGTTCACATCGATGTACACTGTAAACACATGAACAATGCTAAAGTTAACTTTAAAGTAAACCAGAGCATTATTCCACAAAAATATGGTCTACTCTAATATATTACAAATGCATGGACATGTAACTTGTAGCTATTACTAGAATTGTGTTCCATAAAGATTTTTGCTACACTTGTACTTTTCAACTTCTATAGAACAAAACTAGGAAAATCCCCCATACACTTGAAAGTATGGAGTTGAAGGTAGAAAGAGGCCTCTGAGCAAAATTTGTCTACCGTTTCACGTCCTGGATAGAATGGGACGCTAAATGACCTGAGATGTTAAAGAGCGTCCGTAAATAAACAAAATAAAATTGGCGCACTTGTAACTTGTATAGATTTCTCTACAAGTACAGGAATATTGGTAACTTCAAATACTAGTGCAAATGTTGATATCTTTTGATACTTTTTTCAATCCATTGACCTATATATGCGAAGTATTACTAGCAGTGATGATATGTGAGTAGGAATGTGTCTAAAGAAAGAATAATTCAGTGTTTGAGTATAATGAAAAGCTAAGTTAAGTGCAACTAAAGTATTTCCTATTTCAAGTGTATATTTCAGTTAAGCATCCAAATAATTCATTTCAATTTCTTATTCTGTTTTGATGCCATTTTCACAGGCTTTTGCTTATAATGAAAATATGATTGGTAAACAATATAAGCACATTTATATAAATATATGGACTGATAAAATAAATGAACGATCGCAATATGGAAGCTTGCTTCTTCTGTCAACTCTGAACGAATGAAATTGATGCTGCTATGATGTATGCGACCGCCGTTCTAAAGTGAACTAATAAGCTTGAATATTGACAAATGCATAATAATTATCATTATGTATCATTCATAAGTATCATATCATAAGTATCATTCTTTGTGAGAAAAGAGTACAAGGTATATTCACCAGGAATGCCTTAATCCACTTTTTTACATTGAAAATAGGAATTTATTACTAAGGAGAGACATAACCTTATTTTACGTATGGCTATTTCTCCTTCTTGCTCTTATATGATATTACTTGTAAGTTTTTACTAATACTTTGCAAGTATTGTTCACTCTTTCGTGGAACAGAAAGTTACAAAGCCATATTTTACAGACTTTTACCAATATACTTGTAATATATTACACCATACCTTTGTAGAATAGGACCCTGATTACACAAAGATATTTAGAAGAATTTTGCACGCGAGACAAAGTAGTTGAACACATAACTCATCACTCCCTGAGGAAGAGTACTACAAGGTCCTCGAAACGTTGTATGGTGTATCATAAGATTCATGCGGCATTAACCGAAAAACTTTTACCATGACAAATAGTTGAAGATGGAGCTAGAAAATCCACAACATGATTCTTTTATTTACTTCTAGTTTTTCCTTTCACATGCTTGCTTTTTAAATTTGTTTCTAATGGGAGGATAGCTCAAATTGCCAGTGTAATCCATTGAAACTATCAGTATATGTTAAATGGTTGAATATGTAAAAAGATATACATTTTTAAAAGACGAAGGCGTGGTCAAAATACATATGAAATATGAAAATTTTTGCTAAAGTGTTTTACATTCCCCATTGCCTTTAACGTGAATATTTCTGATTCTCGCTCCATCCTTCTTCATAGTTGAGAAAATGAAATTGCATATTTTACTGACTATAATAATAACACTTGGCTTTCGAGAGTGGAAGGCTCAAATCGTAGATTACACGTGGCCATAATTATCAAAAGGGGTTTTACTTGCTGAAGCACACTCAGTCCAAAACCTACATATTAGCAATATTCTACCGTTTTATAAAACTAACGTTCCGCTATTGATTTTCAATGGACTTAACGACTTCAGGGGGTAAATACCAATTTCAGTTAATTCAACAATGGACGTAGCCACCCTCTGAATTCGGAATTAGACTGCAAAACTTTCCTGTGATATTGTTCATCGCGCAAACTGGTCACGGAACAGACCGCTGCCGAAAGTAAAAGGTAAGATTACAAAAACAAATTGCTTTACGATTGTATTGGAGGTCGGTGAAATGCAACTATGTGATCCAAAAGTTAACTCCGCAAGACTGACCTCGTATCGGCTGGAGATTTATCAAATCACCGGATGTACGAGACAAGCAAAAACTTACGAAAAAGGAGTGGGAAATTGAGTTTATTGTAAAATAATGATTGTAGATTAAGTAAAGACAAGCCTATATTATGCTCTTCAAAACTTCTATTTACACTTGACCGACAAAGAGTGATCCGCAAGTAAATACACGAATAAATAATAAAGATATTATAGCTAAAAGTAAACGTTTTACTGTAAATGTTATATGAGTAAAACTAGAAACAATTACCTAATTTGTAATAATGAATTTTATCTTTTGTAATAGAGAACGAAACACTCAGTGTCTTTCTTCAGTATACTGAATGTAAATAGAAGAAACATGCATAAGTATCACTAGAGCAAGGTGTATATGAAGGAATGTGCATGTGATGGTGTTATCCATAAAGAAACGTGTCTCTTTATTAAGTATCATTTCAAAAGAGACCACGAGCAATCGCAGCTTTTTTCTAACACTTTAAAACGCTGGTAATTTTCGTTTTGGACGATCATTTTATTCAATAGTAATGATGAAAATATGTGCAAGTTGAAAGATTCGTAGGCCAATTGTCTCTAAAGCTGCATATAACGCCAACCAGATCCCATCAACAGATCACTCAGAAGTTAACGCAAAGCTGAATAGGAATGTGTCAGAATGCTGGAATACTTATCCAAACTTTTCCAGAAATTGTGTTCTCTTTAGTGACGACAATTTTTATGCTAATGAATCCGCAGGTTTTGGTACAACTTGATTTGATATTTGTACGAAAGAGCATAGAATATTTTACATTGAAGATAGAATAGTTAGGGCCACATAGCTTATATTATCAGATGAGAAGTTAATACCCGATTCCTTAAAGTAAGGACATCTGAGAACTTCCAGAGGGATGGTACTCAGTAGCAAGCAGTGCAGAACTGTTTGGATAAAGACTCCCTGCACTGCGATAGACTCCCAAGTTTTCCGATCGCATCTTTTCCATTCTTTTTGGGGGTTATTTTGGAGGCTCAGAGTTATATGCCAAAAAATCGAAGAGGTCTACCCTATCAGCGATGAATAATGTTGACAGTTAAAATGTCACAGCACTCGTTCATCTCTGTTTCGCACATGACTTGACACTAGGAAGGTACTCCCAATCTTAATTCATACAAATCTTTAGCATCCCGGTTTCTAGCCCAGGAAATTTAGGAGAAATAAAATAAAACATGAAGTGATACCATAATCAATGCTACCGCAGTCTTTAATGCTTTAACCTTGTGGTATTACAAATGATAAAATGTTACCGTCTGAGGTCGCTGCTGAGAGAACTGAGTCGTGCATTCTTCACTACTCTTTGCAGAATGCTTTGCTTACCTCGCAATTTGCCGGGTTCGGTAATCTCCGATGGCGTTCGTGAAAGGAGGCGTGGGCTGGAGCCAAAGTTTCGTATTTAAGGATACATGTAGATCGATACTCCAGTGCAATGGCATGTTAGCTCAGATGGTTAGAGCGTGGTGCTGCAATACAATAGTAGTTGCTCAAATTCTCACGGCCGAAAACTTTTTTTTTTTTTGCTGGATTTAAAGGAAATTTGCCACAATTAGAATGATTTACTGACTAACATATTATTGATATTTTTTCCTGCTGCAGTCAAAGGAAATTTGCCATCATTACAATTATTTACCCGACTACTTAGAAGCACACTATCCCCTATCAATTTACATTGAAAAGGAGACGAGTGTAAGCCGTTAGGCCGTAGCTCGCCGAAGCAAACCACAGGGTCCACCACTTTCTAGGAAGTACCCGATGTTAGGTTAAGGTTAGTATTATTGTTAATTTCAATAAGACGACGAAGTGATAAAATGAAGTTGAAACATAGCTGAAAATTGAAATAAAAAACAACATATTGCAGGCAGAAAATTACGGAAGACAATACATAGATTACGTTTAGCCCAAAAATTATATATGCAACATTTACACTATTACAGGCGGATGCCTCTTCAGCCGTATGAATCCTTTGAGACGTTCGGTTTTTCCGTGGCCATCCGTGCAATCTCGTGCGAGAATAAGTTCTTTATGTACGGTTAGTTCAAAGTCATGCAAATTTACATCAATGCTCACGTGCAGGGTTTATTTCCTTCTCACAACCACTTTAACAATGTAAGAAAACCAGATACCAATTGTTAGCGACGTGACTTAAATCGGGATACATTATTGCCTTATTATTAAAGAATAATTTTCGTTATTGAGCTCCCATATGCCACATCATACATTTAAATGGCTGAAATATACATGCAAATATGCACTTTCAAATGCTACTACCCTAAAAACTTGAGAGTGTGCTAACTTGATCATAGTATCAGATTTTATGAGGGAAAAAATCAAATTATGACTTTTAACAGTGAACACTATACTTTTTTAGTCATTCTCCGTAAATGAATATATGTGATACACTCTTTTCCGTGTTTTCACAACCCAACTTATTTCTTCTGTCATAAAAGTAAATGTGTGTAGAAAACATCCTTTCCATCACATGCGTGAGAAAACGAGCTTTGTAAACTGGTAACAAGCTAGGATTAATGTCATTATAACTAGCATATCCTTGTAGCACTTTTTCTGATGTCCTTCAGGTCTTTCAGATCATCATTATTTGTGAGGACATTCGCTAGTTTGTGTTTTACAGCTTCCCCTTGTCTACCGCCTGCTCCATTCACCATTTACTTAATTTGAGATTTTACAATTTATTTCATGGCACACTTGCTGCAATAAACACCTAACAAAGCTCCTGGTAAAAATCTTGTATCAACTTGGTCTTTGCTTCCAAATAATTGTTGAGAAATGTGTGTTTTTCTTTCGTAGTTCTTTTTGTTTTTGTGTAGTTCTCTGCCTCTGCTTATATTTTGTACCATTTGAGTTTTTTTGTAGCATCTAATCTAGAAATAATGATCATAAGCAGTGCTTCCTAAGAGACTATTTATACCATAGTTCAACTTGTGAAGAATTCATAAATATTGTTATGGAAAAACGAACATTAACCCATCTATTCAAATTAAAATTTAATTTGGCAAGTATTCAGCAATAAAACATTTTTTGCATAGCTGACAAAATACATTTTCATCGTTTTTTAAGCATAGTTAATCTTTGGTCCATTTTTAAACACGGAATTTTTTACTGGATCTTTACTTTAGCATTTCCAATTTTTTCATGCAACTGGACGGCAAATGGACAACACAAAGCCAGCTGGGTTGACCCCTTCACCCTTTTCCCGCCAATATACAGCGTTGCCAATTTTATAACATTTTTTCTAGGTAGGCAAAGTTGGTTCTGCTGTTTGCCGTATGTTTTACTTAAGTCCAGGAAACTAAGAAAGCAGTATTCGCGACAAAAAGGTATACGCATCTAAATATGCTGCAAAGTTCAAGATATGCACGATAAGATATGATTCCATCGTTATAATTAAACTTAAAACCTGTAATTATTGAGTTATAATAAAAACCCGCTCACGAGTCTGCGCTTTAACCACCTCAGCCACCCGTGGCGGTCTGAACATGGAGATATACTGTATTACAAATTACGCAAGTGGTTAGACTGTTGACCAGTTGCTTTGAGGAAATGACCAGTTGCATTGGTACATAATATTCACATCGGTCAACAATATTCCAGCGGTATTGGGAGTTTAAAGAGGGGAATTTCAATTTAGAAGATTATTTTCGTTCTGAATGCTCCTTATCATCAATGAAACTGTAAGAAAAATGCTATATCATATAGGCGGCTGGAGAAGCGCAATCTATATTATCTGTCCTGACAAACCATTTCAAAGTACAGTAAGTTTGCTCTCATTGCAGTCTGTCCTGGTGGAGTAGTGGCAACCATGCGTGACTTCGTAAGCCCAAGATTGCAGGTTCAAATCAGGCCAGGGTCAATGGATTTTTTCGGGCGTAAAGATCTTAAGTATGACTTCCTACTGAAGGGAAGTAAAACCGTCGATCCCGTGTCGTACATTTACGGCACAAAAAAGAACCTCAAGCCTGAAAGAAGGGGCCTCTGAGCAAAATTTGTCGCCCTTTTCACGCCCTGAATTGAATGAAAATTGAATGAGAATGATTACCTGAGGTGTTAAAGAGTGTGATTTCGAGTACTACCAGGCTCTAGGTCCAGGGGTGTAACACAGAGGTCTGTGCCACCCGTGGTATTTTGTGTTAGGACAGTACCTTGTAACTCTAAACCGACCCGCCATTCGGCTGCAGACGATTGCGTCGCCCAGGAGCGCTAAGTTCCCTTAGCTTCCAGATTCTCACTGGTGGATAGGTCACACAAGCTTAGACCTCCTCGTATTTAAGAGGTGAGTCACCCCAGCATTAAGGTAGCCACCACCCTCCCTACAAACAACGGCGATTCCGGCGCACCGGCCCCCAGGGTACACGCCTGCGGCACTCCCCTGGACACGCCGCCATCGTAGGTCCTCAATTCCCCGTGAGTGACTGGTCCACTGCCAAGCCGAGTCCAACCCAATCCGGACAACTCCCTTCCGGGAGGGGCTCGAATCAAGTCCGGCCCGGTTCCCTCTAGTGCGTCAGAGGTACCACGGGCACTCAGGGTCCGCAGAGCCCGCACCTGGAGCATCTATAGGGCAACGGTCATACCGCGCCCCCCTTACGGGAAGATGTTAAAGAGTGTCCGAAAAAAAATCGGCAACAGCTCTCTTTGAGCGCTACGTTTTCTTTTTTTTTTGAACAGGAATACATCCGGGTGAAATGGTGCCAGAAACTGCTCAAGAAATTCCAGAGTGCGAACCACACTAATACAGGTAGTACTATTTTTAAGGTGTCTATTTCAAAATGCTGGCAAAGCAAAAGGGATATTTAAAGATGAAATTTCTCCAGTTACTGTGAAGAAGTCGAAAAAAAGTCATTGCACAAGTATCCAGGAATTAACTGAGCTTGGTGTTCAACAACTCTGACTGCAAAGTGGTGTTTGCCTCAGAAATCTCCGCGCATTTGGCTACTGCACCACGATAAAGTCCATCCTCACCAAGTCTACCTCTCATCCGAATTTCTTGCTAATTCGGGGTTGGTTGTGCTTGATTCCCCTCTCTACAGTCCTGATGGAGCAACCATTTAACTATGGATTCTTTCTGGAAGTGAAGAATAGCTCAAAGGCAGTTTGTTAACGAATGAGAAGTGTATAAAACTAGAAGAACAGAAATGGTAGAGATGTTCAGAAGTGCCACTAATCTTTACAGACCACAACCGGTCAACTTCGGTGTTTTACAGAAAAATATCATCCTTTGAATTCTGTGGTGAATAAAGTTTTTCTAATCATATTTTTGTGCGTTTAAGTTTGTCCAAACCAAAGCGCAAAGTGACTGAATGGAATCCTCTAGTGCGTTTTACAGAAAAACTAAAATCAGCATTAAACTCAGAGGCAAGTAGATTGCCTACTACTAATTTTTGGTGGATTTATGATTGGAACCTAAGTACGAGGGTAGGCCCATAAGTTTCCGGCCGCGCCGATAAGGATTATCGCCATCACAAAATATTATCTGGTGCTATATCTTCTCTGTTAAGTAAATAATTGCAGCTGTAACTCCCGCTCCGCTGTGTTCAGTTCAGATATAATTGCATATGTGTAGAAGATTGTGACGTTAAAAATGGAGTTTCGAGCTGTTATTAAGTTGTTCACAAAATAAGGACCTACTCCTATTGAAATTAAACACGATTGGACGGTGTATATGGGGAAGCATCCCCCTCATATTCTACCGTAAAAGAATGACTCAAACTTTTTCGAATGGGTCGAGAAAGCATTGAAGACGAAGAGCGTGCAGGTCGGCCTTTGGAGGTGCTCTCTCCTGAAAACATCGCTCTTGCAGAAGGAGAAATTATGGAAGACTAGTGGCTCAAAGTTACAGAAATTGCAACAAGGTTGGGCTTTTTTTTTTTTTTATTGATTTATTTATGGACGCTCTTCAACAGCTCAGGTCATCAGTGTCCCATTCAACTCAGGGCGTGAAACGGCCGACAAATTTTGCTCAGAGGCCTCTCTTTCAGGCTTGAGGTTCTTTTTCGTGCCGTAAATGTACGACACGGGACCCACGGCTTTACTTCCCTTCCGAAGGAAGCCATACTTAGGATTTTTACGCCCGAAAAAATCCATCGGTCCTGGCCGGGTTCGAACCCGCGTTTTGGGTTTAGGAGGCAAGTATGGTAACCACTACACCACCAGGACCGACAAGGTTGGGCTTTTCTAGGGCAACAGTCCTTCGAATTCTTCTTGAGCATTTAAACATGAATAAGGTTAGTGCAAGATGGGCGCCCAGATTTCTTTCCTCAGTCCGAAAGTAGCGAGTCATCTGTTGTCAGGCATTTTTGGAGCTGTGCCGTGCCAACGAGAGAGAAATTCTGCAAACTATTCTTACCGGAGATTAAACTATGGTCCTCTACTATGACCCCTTGCCCAAAAGAGAATCAATGGAGTGTCGTAAACCAGGCCTCTAAAGGCCAAGGTCACTCAGTGAACCAAGAAAATCATGGCCACAATCTTTTAGAGCTATGAAGGAACAGTCTTCCTTGACTCCAAGGAGAGGAACACCACAATAAAAGGGGAGTACTATGCTGGCCTGCTGCATAGACTATGTGCTTTCATCAAAGAGAAAAGACGAGGAAAGCTGAGTGGTGGTGTGCGCCTTCTTCACGACAACGCGCCTGTGCACACAGCTCTTGTTGCAAATGAAGCTGTGAAGAAATGTGACTTCAAGGAGATCGACCTCCCACTCTAAACCCAGATCAAGCTCCCAGTGACTATTTCCTGTTCTCAGAACTGAAGCAGGACCTTCTAGGAAGGAAATTTAAGTGTGACGAAGAAGGGATGAATGCTTTTATGCCCGTTTTGAACACAAGACTTCTGACTTTTTGGGGGAAGAGGGATTGAAATGTAATTCAAAGATGTGAGAAGTGTATTACTATAAAGGGTAACTATATTGAACAGTGAAATATCTTTTTTTGTCTTTATCATATCTAGAAAATGGTTAGGAAGGAAACTTATGGATCTACCTTGGACTTTTTTATTTGGTTTATTTACGGACGCTCTTTAACATCTCAGGTCAACAGCGTCCCATTCTATTCAGTACGTGAAACGGCCTACAAATTTTGCTCAGAGGCCTCTTTCTATCCTCTAATTTTCCTTGTTATATATTGCTGATATACATATCTCAAAGATCACTCTCTCTATTTTTTTTTACATATACAAGTTAGAAGAATTTGTTTTTAAAATTAGCTTAGCAAGAAGTGTTAGAAATCTCATTTCTGTAGGCTGCATTCTTCAGCAGGCACAGTAGAGAAGGTGCTTACTCTATATCTTCCATTATGAGGAACAATGACTGCATGAGTGTTGATGTATGAAGGGATAGATTCACAGAGCTCATCCGGCGCTAACACTGAGGGGTAAGTTATGAAACCCTAGGGGGTGACACCCTTCTCAATAATTAGCAGCGTCATGCCGTGTCAGCATGCAAATTTCATCATCCCGTATTCCATCAGGAAAGTTAATGCGCTATGCGAGTTATAGCGGGAAAAATTTGCTAGGATTTAAATGGATGTTGCCATAAAAATAATGACCGTAATTAAAGAAATATTACCTAATTACATAACGGATATTACGGCATATAATTCATAGTTAGCACTATTAGGTTTTCTCCCTACACCGAACAACAAGAAAGCACAATAAGCTATTACTTACATCCCTGAATGGTTTAACACAATGAAATGCTTGGGGAATAAGTTACACACACCATTAATTTACAAAATATAGCCATTAAAAGAGTGTATGGCACCCTAATATTCCTGTAAACGCCAAAGGTGTATTTTATGATGAAAAACCTAAAAATAGTCGGTAGAATTTTAGAAGTTTCTGTGCTTTGACGCGTTTTGACGCTATTTTCCATAAACTTACTTACGTAACTCGATACAGTAAAATAGCAGCTATTTTTCTTCATGTAAGTGTAATTTCAGCGGGGTTCAATAAGCTGTTTTTATACCAAACGTTTTTTTTTTTTTGGCTTTTTTTTATTAGTGTTTAACGCCCGTTTTTACTACTGAGGCACTACAGGCGGTGGACATGGATGATACATGAATAAAATGATAAATTCGGAAAGACTTTTTTTGAGGAAGGAAACGTTCCACGCCTAAGTTTAGGGTACCTCCCCGGTATTTGCCATTTATAAGGACTGAGGAAAGCCTGGGAATAACCTCAGTCATGGAGGACGGTCCTGGTGGGATTCGAACCCCAGACCTTCCGCGCCTTAACGACCTCGGCCACCCATGGCGGTGTTTTTGGCTTGGGTCCGTTGATGAGCGCAGTGCTAGCTGGGCCAAGGTCACTCTAGTTGCCTGTCACAAAACACAGTTCCGTGATAATAGCACATAGACAGTCATTTGTAATTTGCTGTTGTGAGAGCGAGCATTTATGTTACTATAATTCATTATCAGTTTTTTTGTTTCATTTTTTTTTTATTTATGAACGCTCTTTAACATCTTATGTCATCAGCGTCCCGTTCTATTCAGGGTGAGAAACGGCCGACAAATTTTGCTCAGAGACCTCTTCTTTCAGGCTTGAAGTTCTTTTTCGTGCCGTAAATGTACGACAGGGAACCCACGGCTTTACTTCCCTTCCAAAGGAAGCCATACTTAAGATTTTTACGTCCTAAAAATCCATCGATCCTGGCCGGGTTTGAACCCACGGTCATGGGTTTAGAGAGCAAGTATGGTTACTACTACACCACCAGGATCGACTCATTATTATTTTGCCTTAAAGGACGAGTATAACTCAAGTTTTGCGTTATTCCAGGCTATTGATACGACAATGTTATTAATCATAGAGGTTACTGAAGTAAATGTTACTGTTCTGTAAAACTGAAATATACGGAAATAACCTCTACACTTTTTAGAGAACCTTAAAGAAAATACCAGGGCAGAAATAACTGGAAGGTCTACAGCAGAGTAGTTGCGAAAACAATAGTGTCCGATTTTTATGTAATATTATCCTAAAATATGTACATAAACACGTAACAAAAACCTTAAAATATGTCATATTAGAATTGCAAAAGAACTTAAAGTTTGTTACGAAAATGGTTTTATTTAAAGTTAGGACAGAAAAAAATATTAATTTGGCACAAATTACACTTAAAGCATGTATTATGTAAAATGCTTTGCTGCAACTCCAAAGTCAATCAATGCATGAATGATATGCCACAAGATATTGTTCCAAAATTTTAGGAGATAGATTCCGTCGGAAAATATGTTCTTGTACAGTGAAAACGACTCTCGACATCACACGATTTCACTGGTGGTATGGGTATTTGCTGCCATAATGGCTGCATATTGCGGCCGTATTAAACTATGGAGGGGGAGTTGTTTAGGGCGGAAAAGAACGCAAGATATAGGTATATTAGACGCACTTTAAGGAGCTCCCAAAGCTAACTTTTATTGAGATGTACAGGGGATTTTCCCACATTTCCTACATTGAGAATATTGGTAATCTTGAGTATATGGCCAATTGGTTTGCATAGTCCGCTTAAGAGTATCCTCTTATAGGCTTAAAAAGAAGATAATTAAAAAACATTATTGGCAAGGTGTATAGAAATAAAAAAGAAATCAAAAGAATCGTTTTTACAAATATGGCAAAATAATACGATGAAACAAAAGAAGGTAGCAGAATGTATAAAATCTTCACATCCATAAAGGAAAGATTCTGAAAGCGCAAATATTGTTCCAACCCCCCCCCCCCAAATCAGTGACACCAATTTTGTTTGCATCCTTTAAAGAGAAGTTGCCGGCGTTTGGATTATATTGTATGCTTTTCGTTGTTCATCAACATCTCGAGCACTAGTCACAATGTAACATTTCATGGTAAGTTATTGATATTCCACAAGATTGTCAGCACAACTCGACTGAAGGTGATAGACGCATCGATTGTCTCTTACTGTGGTCCACATTGGCTTACTCAAAACTCGCCACATGTTACAATTTAATAGAGAAAAACATGCTTATGATAACGGGATTGCTGCCTTGGGACACACCTCCTTACATTTTTCTATACCCTGAAATAAAGAGTGTATCCTTTCACGCCGGATCACTGGTAATATAAACTTTGGCTATGAAAAAGGAATGCTGGTGGGAGACGGAAATTGGGCTTTAAGGGTGTTGCGGTAATTTGCGCCCGCTGATCGCAGGTTTCGCCACAGCTGCTGCAGATCACCCACACTCTTCTTCGATTAAACTCACTCGAGGGTATTTCGGCGGCTGTGAGCTAGTCGCCGGAATTGAGTGGAACGGGATTGCGAAAATGACAACAAATGACGCTTCGTTATTCACTTTACTGATATAGTTTATTCTTCTAACGTGAATATTCGGGCGAACTTAGCGTATCTAATCTTAGCGTAATCTTGGCAAACAAATATATTTATTGCGCTGACCAAAAGTTGCCGGCACTTGGTACTTAGGCCGCTCTTCCACTGATCTCCGCGCGACGGCAGTCACACATATTTAGACTTGGGAAATGCTGAGACTGCCCCGATTTGGGAAAAATCTAGCCCTTTTATACATAACATCAAACGGCGCGAAATACTCCCGCCAATTTTGTGTTAGCGTGTTTGATAGGTCAATGCTTACCTCCCTGAATTGTATTTCTATTCTGTGGAAAATTTTGCTCAAGCCAAATTTTTCGCTATTTGTCAGTAAGATGAATTTAAACAGATTACGCACGTTACTGTCAACGACTCATTTTTCTAGGACAGCTGCAACTTTGCCCTGAGACAGGACCTTTTTCAGCGCTAGCTGTATACCAAAAGGAATACTTTGCATTGTCCGACTTTTGCCAAGACTTTCTGCGTTTGGAGATAGACGAGAGCTTTCTCTTACCTGGTTACATTTTATACGTTATTCCTTAAATATTACAAAATTAGACTTTATGAATGCATTTAAATACTATATAACATTAATTCTATATATTTCATTAAAGTTCCCCCCACTGAAAGAAAATGCATAACACACTTGCACCTAATTACAGAGTTGCTGATTCTACAGTTATAAATGTTGATTGTTTCAATTACTTTGTAACTGACGGGGAGCCAGAAATAGCTTCAAACCGAAGACGTGCATATTATAATACTCGAAACCTAAGAGATAAATGCGTAATACAGAAACATCCGAGCTTGCAAACATTACTGCACTGACTAAATGTTTTGATATATGACTGCTAATTGCATGTCCTATTTTACAGGAGCTTACAACGATTTTTGTATACTTTTACAGGCTAGAGACAAAACTCTCCAGGTGAGAAGTTGCTGTTGCTAATACGCCATAATTACGTTTGTGCGGAGTCAGTATTGATCTCACTCCACAGGCCGGCAGGGCTGAGAGCCAACTTGGGCGGCTCTCCCATCACTTCTGCATAAGTGAGCATTAAAGCCATTGACGAAACCCTCGATTCCGGAGTGAGAGTGAAAGCGCGCTGAACTCCCTTTTATCTTCGAGATATCGAGAACTGTAATAGATTCTTTCTTTGGATGAAACGAGGTCTTTACATATGCAAACGTATTAAAATAACAGCAGAAAATCAGGGAAAAAGAAAAAGAAAACAATGTCGGCATTGTTTAATGTAAATGTGTATATCGATGCAGTTAGTAAAAAGCAAAATAGTTTCAAGGAGAGCATTTTATTGAGCATTTACTTGCCAAAATGATGCATGGGATGACTCGATTTTTTTTCCAGAAACAAAAGATAATTTACAAAGAAGAATTCGCATCCCTGGAAAAACTGTTGAGATATTTAAGTACGTCAACTTAATTTACAGATATTTAAGTATTTCAACTTAATTTAGAGATATTTGAGCATTTTAACTTAATTTAGATGTATTTGAGTATTTAAACTTAATTTACAGATATTGAGTATATCTGCTTAATTTATAGGTATTTGGAAATTTCAACTTAATTTAGGGATATTGAGTATTTCAACTTAATTTAGAGATATTTGAGTATTTAAACTTAAAATACAGATATTGAATATTTGTACTTAAATTACAGGTATTTGCGTATTTCAACTTAGTTTAGAGTTATTTACTTATTTCAACTTAATTTAAAGCATTTCAACTTAATTTAAACATATTTGAGTATTTTAACTTAATTTAGAGATATTTAATATTTCAAATAAATTTTGAGATATTTGTTATTTCAATTTAATTTAAAGTATTTCAACTTGATTTACAGATATTTGAGTATTTTAAGTTAATTTATAGATATTTAATATTTGAAATAAATTTAGAGATATTTGAGTATGTCAACTTAATTTGGATATATTTAAGTATTTCAATTTAATTTAGAGATATTTGAGTATTTCAACTACCAAAACCAAGCCCATATCTTTCAAGAGGCCTAGACCACAAGCTTTTAAATATGAATAAGAAAAGAATGGAACAAATTTCCTAATGATGTTCTTTTAGTTTTAGTTGGACGTTGAATAGATCGGAAGAAAAGAAAATAGAATTAGTTAAATGAAGTTTCTAAGAACAGTAACAGTGTTTTCTCAGCTAGAAAAAAAATATAAATAAATAAAAAATAAATAAAATAAAAAGAAGGAAAGGAACTAAATCATGCACATGTTGATTTAACATATTCAATATAAATAAAGAAGTCTGTAATTAAAAGAAAAACATAATCGAAGTTTCTATACATTATTTGAAACTGGTTGATCTTTTGCGGATGCGCAGTTTCCAATAAGATTACAATTAAAGTTCCGCTGAAGAAGGCAATCGATCTTTCTCAGTAGTGTTTATCACCAAATGTATCAGTTGCATTTCTGTAAGAAGTGCTATTAGACCTCCTACTGGTATTTGTGTTCTGTGGGTTTCTCGAGAGAGAGAGAAGTATGCTGGAACAAATACTTTTTATTTATAATTGTCATGTGCTACGTTCGAAGGAAAGTTACACGAGTTCGTTGATTCGTTTCAAATATTTTTATTTCTTGTTCTAAAATTGGACCAGAATATGTAACAGTCCTGTCATCTTCGTACATTTTAAAAGGACTGTTCAATAAAGAATTATATTTTTTCATGCATAATCTATCGTGCTAAATATAACTTTACAATATGTTGTTAGTTTAACATTAACTTACACATTGAACTAGTTTCATTGTTGTCATTTCTCATTCCCGCCTATGAGAGCAAGTTTAAACTTGTTGAGGCTACAGCAAAAATGGAGGTGACACGTGACAAACAATATACTGTAGAAAAATCTGCTTTCGTTCTAATAAATCTTCAGCTGAAGGCCTATGCAATGTTACAGAAAGCCTATGGAAAGTTTGTTCTTTCCTATAGCAGAGCTCAAGATGGTTTAAAAAGTTTAAATAGGGGAGACAATGGCACTCCACTTTGTGATCTAACGGAACACAACACCACTGCAGTCACTGCGAGAGAGCATAGTCAAATAATATTAAAGCACTTGCATAACTTCTGAAAATTTCACTGGGTGTCAGTCACACTTTGCTAAACGAAAGTTGCATATGAGACGTGTATGTGCACGGTAGGTTCCAAAACTACTGATGTGGAGTTTCTTTCAAAGTTAAATCAATGTTAATGAAATTTGACTACATCATTTCGATCCTGAGAGCGAATAGCAAAGCTTTGTGTGGAAATCTCCATCATCACTAACACTATCATCAGTTTCTGCTGGGAAAGTTATGGTGATCTCATTATTCGATGCTCAAGGAATGTAGATACTGAAAGACCGGTCAAAACATTGTTTCCAGCACTCTTTGAAGATTGACAGAAACGCTGGGACAGGTGCAGTGCATCGAACAGGGAGTACTTTGAAAAAGATAATCTAAACTAATGAGGATGAGTAAAGGTATGTTGTCAAAAAAAATACGATTATTCTTTATTGAACAGTTCCAACACTAATCTGGCTCGTGCATTGCAACGGACACCGATTAATTCTCCGAAGTAAATAAACAATTAGGGGCAAAGAAAAACTTTTTTTTTTTTTTTTTTTTTAATTTTGCAATCTGTACTATGCTACCATTAGGGGCTGCTTGACATAATTTCTTCTATCACAATTTTAGATTACAAGGTAGCCCACCTAGAAATAGTAAAGTTAGTGAGGTGAATTTTCTTCTGATTTTGCAATGCCTATAAGTGAATCCCTGTCAGCAATGAGCTGTTCCAAAGTTCATACATCACATGATTTCAGTTTGCTACCCGACAGTGTCAAGAAACTGGAGACTTTGAGGCTGTATTTAGAGCTGCCACCCTCCTATTTAATTAGATTAATTGTAACAAATAATTTTATATAACGTCGTTATAACCATGAGTGTAATGTCATTTCCCTGTACAAGTGTTGAGTTATTATTTGCAAACTGTTATTTTCTTGCAATTGTGCAGAAAGCTACCTCATAAAATCTGACCTGGAAATTTCTGTAGCCTGTTGTAAAAATATTTGTAAAGAATCCTTGAGCAAGATGTTTATTGCTATTCTGTTAGAGAATTTCTTAAGGAGGGTAGACATCATAAAACATTTGGTGACTGCAGGGATGAAAAGACAGGCCGATAACCTCCTCAAGGGAAGCAACCAACCGCTTGAGTTGATTTTACATGTAAAAAGTCACGTAGACCATGTTTATTTAGTTTGCAATTTTTGGCCCGCAGTTAGTTTGGCAAGAGTATTCAGCGAGACAATGTCAGTGGAAGGGCTTTCTCAGTTTCGTTCAATTAAGGAAAGAGGTAGATAGTATTGCAAGAATTAAGTGGGCGACCTTTATTAGTTAAGTGCAATAGTTTATGTACATGGTGTGTGAACAATAAATGGTGTCATTTTCCATATCCAAAATATTATTAATCTCCAAGACTCCTTCCCCTATGGTCACAGGACCATAAAAATGTCCAGCAGCAGAGTCTCAACAGCCGTGGCAAAAATGTAAGACAGCGGTAACCATCGTCGCAGAGGAAGGAATTAATTACTCTTGAGATTACATCCAAAACCTATCAAATTAATTTCCTTTTTCCAAAATCATTCCCTCCACTCTACATACATATAATTTTCATTAACTCCAGGTTCCTTTTATTAATACCGCTGCAACTTTTGGCTCCGCTTTTCAGGAAGCCCTGAGAACAATAGAAATTAACAGTTCAGAAGATTAGTTTGTGTTAGGTGAGGTAGATGGTGTGGTGTCCACTAAAATGTAATCTGCATTGAAAAAGAATCCCAGACGTTCAAAATGTCTTACTTTGTGTTGCGTATTTAATGGTAGAACTCATTGAAAATATTATTGCTAGCACAGGTCCTATCTGTAAATACTCCTCGGTGACATCTTAAGATGCCGAGAGATTTAAATACTAAATATAAAAATATATTTTGCATGACACCGGAACATTTGGGAAAGAAAAGGTGTAAGGTTATTAACTTTGCATCCCCTTCCAATGTAAATGGGAGAAGTTTGTCTTTCAGCACTTTTGCATTCATCTCGATGACAAAAGTGATTAAGTTGAATATAGCAGTTTATAACCAATCATTTTGAAAGTATACGTACACATTTCTCAGTTTCACAAATTGAAACTTAGAGGGAGAGAGAGAGGGAGGGAGAGGGAGGGAGGGAGAGAGAGAGGGAGAGAGGGAGGGAGGGAGGGAGAGGGAGGGAGAGGGAGAGAGGGAGGGAGAGAGAGGGGGGATATCTTTTAACATTTTAGCTTATAAAGATTTTAAATGTAATATTACATATAATTGCTTCATTACATATTTATATACATATAAACGAATTTTGGTTACATATTTTTTTCAATTTTATATTGCATAAAATTCGAATTTTATTGATAATAAATAAAAGAAAGACATTTCACTTTAATATATAGTATGGAACAACCCATGATGCTTTTTTTTTCCCTGGAACTGAGATTACAGTTCTCCAGCTGCTTACTTGTGTTATTTGATAAGGTATGCATGGAGAATTCGGTGCATCAGAGTTCGCTCAGGAAACTAACATTGTCACGTCTCTGTAATCTCTTTCAATACTGTCTCTTACCTACAGAGATTGGATGCGGAAGTGAAAGTAAATTATTTATTAATTCATTCTTATTTATTATTTAAGGCACCTTCAGATATTCTTAATAATATGAGAAACAGGAAATATCCATTGTCTCCACTCAATTTTTTAATGTGCAAAAATAGCCACGGGTGGCCGAGATCGTTAAGGCACGGATTCGTGAGCGGGAGATCTGGGGTTCGAATCCCTCCAGAACCGTCTGCCCTGACTGTTTTTTTTTTTTTTTTTTCCAGGTTTTCCTCAGTCTTCATAACTGGCAAATGCCGGGGTGTATCTAAACTTAGGCCTGGAACGCTTCCTTCCCCCCAAAAAAAATATCCTTTCACAATATATCATTTCATTTCATGTATCATGAGCGTCCACCGCCTGTGGTGCCGCAGTAGTAAAAACGGGCGTTAAACATTACTAAAAAAATGTGCGAAAGTAACAATGCCAATGCAGTTATCATTTAAACGAAAACTAAAACAATATGCACTCGCTCGGTACTCGGTGAGATGGGCGGAGGTTATGAAAATTAGTCCCGCACTTTACTTAGTTGATTATTCTGAATTGTTTTTAAAGATTCGTTGTAATAATACAAAATTCAAGAAATTAATTGATACGTTCTTATATTCACTGCGTAGTCTTATACTGTCACATCCCCTGGAGAGGGCGAGGGTAACAGAACTCAAAGCATAGAGTTAAATTTAACAAATTATTTATTGCCTAATGCTAATATGACATTATACGATTTAGACGGGGGAAGCTAACAACACTGCCAATCATCTTACTTTGGGAGAACTGTGGCAGACGTAGCTTGGTACTTGGTTCGTGGCGCTTCTATGACCGTAACCTTATCCCCTTCACCGACTAGTCGCGGAGAGAGCGAAGAAATGAAGACGAAGGAAAGAAAGAGGGAGACTCCACTTTTGTCGTTTTATAAAACATTCAATCCTTAGAGGGGTTTGAGAATTATAACGTCATCCTAACTACGTTTGAGTTTACAGTAGCCAATGCTGGTAATGAAGATGAAGAGCCTAGCTCAAGAATGTCATGACTTCGCTGTTACTACTCGGAAGCATGACTTCCTGGCACAATGCCCGGCCGTGGTAACCTACTTCTCCTTTAGCTGATGCTATGCAAAACTGATGTTAGCCACTGTCTTAAAGAAATGGTAATTTATTGCTCCCACTAATGATACCTTATTATTGAATATTCTCAATTATTTTCACACCAGCTGCATATGCGACAATATTACATTTTATTTTATAAAAATTGGCAGTCTTATAGACGTTCTCATCGCAATTAAAATTTGTTATTTGGTTTAGATCATAGGCTTATTCTGACTGTAATATTCTTTATGGTTTATTAATATTTTTTCATTCTAGTTTTAAATTAATCAGAACAATGTTGTTAATGACATCTCACTGATAGCTATCTCGTAATTGTATTTTAATATTATTCATTCTTTCTAAATAAAAAATCCAGCTATTTATAAGTGAATTGACAATTTCTTTGTTTGGCTTCTTATCAAAAATTGTGTAGATCTAAATTGTTTTCCCCAGTAATTTTTCATTATTTCTTCACTTGGCAAAAGTACACTTTGTATGCTAAAAAGTGGTACTGAGATTATCACAGCTTTGTAAAATGTTAAAATGTTTTCTTTTTTTAGGTTTACAATACGTTTCTATTCATTGTAGCAATTAATTACTGAAAACTATAGATATTTGATATTGAAATTAATTATTAAATAGCGTTATTTTGGTAAAACAATATTAAGTATTCATAACATAGGCTTCGCGGCCAATGTTTGCCATGGTAACAGTTTTTCGGCTTATACTTATTGATAATACCTCGAACTTCCAGGGAATACTTCCCTGAGCAGTCCTCAGGGTCCTCAAAATGTTGGATTGTGTATGGCAAATTTCACACGGCATTAACCGAGAAATATTTTATCAGCATATTAAATATTGATATTCAAGTAAATAACTCACCAACTAAGAGGGACACTCGAAATCCGCCACCTCATTACCTTCCACAAGCATCCTACAGCCTTCATCCTATGCAATAATTAAGTATTAATAGATAGTTATACTCTCAACAGCATTAAGACTGACTTAGATTCAATGAGCCACTTCATTTGACCTTTTTTGTTGCTTTCATTCTAGAACTAATTCAAGATTATTATATACATCTGAATACTTTCAAAACAGAAACTCGATCAGCCTGCATTACTCTGAATATCCAAACTCAGATATACGAGGTCATACTGAACGTCGTGAGCCACCCATTGTTAAAATTCAAGTTCCAACAATGTAACCAAAAGGACTGCAGGATCGTAATCTACAGACTTTACACCACATGTTGCCATATTGTGACGTCATTAGCTTCTATCACAGGGAATATTTCTAAAATGGCGGACATCAATATTTCGTTTCGACAGCATATTGTTATTGAATTCCTTGTTAAAAAAGGAAACTCTGCTGTTGGAATTCACCTCAGATTTCAACGTGCCTATGGAGATGTCTGCATGGGTGCTAGCAGTGGGAAAACGAGTATCCAAGATGAGCATCGTAGCGGTCGCCCGCGAACTGCAACAAGGAAAGAGTTGATGAGCTCATTAGAGAAGATAGGCGTATCACTGTGGATGAAATCGCTGCAAAACTTGCAGTAGGACATAGTACAGTGCAAGAAATGATAAAAAGCTTAGGTTATCGAAAAGTTTGCGCACGTTGTGTCCCACGTTTATTGACCGAAGACCACAAACTTCAGAGAATAACCATCAGCCAAAACCATCTTCAGAGATTTCAAAATGAAGGTGATGGTTTTTGACGAGTATTGTGACAGGCTTGAAAGCTGGTTCCTCATTACGAGCCTGAAACAAAACGCCAGAGTATGAAATGGCACCATTTGAATTCGAAGAAATTGAAGACAATGCGATCTGCTGTGAAGGTTATGGGTAGCGTCTTTTGGGATGCACAGGGTTGCATTCTGGTTGATTTTCTTGAACCTGGACAAACCATAAATGCTGCCCGCCATATCCAGACACTTTGGAAGCTCCTTCGTGCATTGCGCGATAAGCACCCTGGAAAGAAGATCATCCTGCAACAGGACAATGCGCGTCTTCGCACTGCCGTGTCACAAAGGAGAAGAGCAGTACTTTTGAGTGGGAAACTGTTCCACATCCTCCCTACAGTCCCGACTTGGCACCCTCCGACTACCATCTTTTCGGTTCTTTTAAGGAACAAATGCGAGGCGAACACTACGAGACGGTGGAGGATATTTGGAAAGCAGTGCGTCAGTGTCCTCCTGCAGCTGGAACGGGGTTCCAAGGTAAGAATATTTTCAAACTTGTAGAACGATGGGAAAAATGTGAGCAAAGAAATGGAGACCATGTTGAAAAGGGAGAGAAAAGTCTGTAGATTACGATGATATATTTGATTTATCTAAAAAAATAAATATTAAGCAGTTTAAAATTGTTGCTCCCTACTTTCAGTATGACCCTCCTAGTTCATAACGTCATTTTTCGTAATATATACTTATTAGGTTCAGTTTCTTAGTAAATTAGTGAGAGAAAAACATTTATCTAAAATTGGAAAGCCACAAAATTATGAGATTGTAAACATCGAAAGAAATGCGATAGAAATAGAAAAATAAATAATTTAAAAATGAGGGTAGTTTATGCATGTGCAAGGATAGAAATCGACATATTACTAAAGGTCTGTTAAAAGATATTTTACAGTACATTGTTTCCCTATGTTTCTTGTTTAATATACTTACGAGATACATAAACGGAACTGCTCTTTTACGAGGAATTCTAAACAAGTTCGCTGGCGTTGTATTGGAGAAACTAAAAAAAGGAATAACCTTATAGTATGTTTTATTTCAAACGTTTTGAACAAATTTATCCTTTTGAACACAGCCTGTTACTCTTAGTGTGGTACACTGATGATAGTATAGAATAAAATCTCTTACATAAAAGCAGCAGGTAGAGATTTCCCAGGAAGTCGTCGCTAGGCAGGCAGAGGAGAGGGCCTGTGACAGCAGGATATCGCTCCCTTGGGCTATTAAACTTTCATAAATCCGAAGAGCAGCAAAACGACTCTTCTTTTTTTCGCTAAGTCTTCATATAAAACTTGAACTGTGTTTTCTGCGGCTAAGAAGTGAGGCCCGTCTGTAAACCTAGGTCGTTTCGCGTAGATTATCTACGTGCGTCTGCAAAACATCCGTTCTGGCCGTTAGGAAGAGATTTATGTTAGGTAAGATTACTTCCTGGAGTCTAGAGTGCATACATGGGGAAGCTGTCTGTCTTTCGAGTGCGGTTTTTAAACTCGAGTCTGCACTGAGCTAGCTGTCCATCTTCTTGAGATTTTCACCAACTCCTTTCCTCGCTTTTCATTTGACTATGTAAAATAATTAGCTGTAACTTTAAGCAACTGGTACAGTGGAAGCGATCCACAGGTTCTCAGTTAGGAACACTCCCTCTTTAATACTACAATCTTAATCCACCCTTTAGAATGAATTATTAATGTGTCTCCTTTTGTTACTTTGGTAGATTTTGGAATTATTAAATTCCGAAATAGCTTAGTACATTTATATTTTGGTTTAATTTAATTAATTATTTTTGAAATTTGTTTATTATTTTATTATATTATTTTACTGTAGTTATTAGAAAAATCTATAAAATAATGAATTAGGGGATTATTGTATTGTGTAGTTTAAAATAATAAATAGAAAATTTGATATGCACGCTCTGGTTTAGAAAACCAGGTACCAGGATGGAGTATACAGAGTTTATTTATTTATTTATTTATTCGTCTCCTTCGGAGCAGGGCATTCGGATCTGGACCAGCTCCTCTGAGTTCATAACAGAAAATAATATTTTTATTATTACCTGTTATTATTAGGACTGCTATTTATTTTAGATTATCTTTAGACTCTCCAAGCTGAAATGCAAGTACAACATGGGGCCTTTAGTTTCAAAAAAATAATTTATTTTTATTTAAGTAACTGTACTTTGAGATATAACGTGCAAATAAATAAATATTATATACTATAAGTTGAGTCACATTTTGTAATACCTTGAAATTTGACTGATGAAAAGATGTCATGAGCAACAGGAAACTTTCCTACTACAGGCCTTTCCCAGATTAAATAATTCACCGCACCCATCACCGCTCTTCGCTTGCAAGCAATGCGATTCTCATATTTGCCTTGACAAAGAATTGTATAGGGCTTAAAATCCTAAATGTGCACCTATATACACCTGGTTTTCTA
This sequence comes from Metallyticus violacea, assembly GCA_030762175.1. Taxonomy (NCBI): domain Eukaryota; kingdom Metazoa; phylum Arthropoda; class Insecta; order Mantodea; family Metallyticidae; genus Metallyticus; species Metallyticus violacea. Next base: position 122,510,743 of record CM060831.1, read on the forward strand.
AAATACTTTATTTATCTATTATTCTTTTAATTTTATTTCTTACTTTCTCTGTGTTTTCTAAAATACTTTATTTATCTATTATTCTTTTAATTTTATTTCTTACTTTCTCTGTGTTTTCTAAAAGACTTTATTGCCGCCTTACTTTCAGAACACCCCCTAACCTTAAAAGTATATTTCGCCGAAACCTATCCTCTCCGAATTTACCTCGTCCCATTGCTGGCTCGTATCCTTGCCAACGTCCTAAATGTAAAACCTGTGCGCTAATTATGCCGTGCAAATCATTCCATAGCCCTAATTTATCCAGAGAATTTAACATTTCTTCATTTGCTACTTGTTCTTCAAAGAACGTCGTATATATGTTATCTTGTAAGCTTTGTAAAGCATTTTATATTGGTTTAACTTCTACTGTTGTTTCGCTACGTATGAATAATCATAGACGTTCTGTTGAAACCAAGTCTCCCTTGCCGGTTGCCCAACATGCCTTATCTCACTGTAAGAATTTTGTTGATGCTTTTAATCTAACACTTATTGATGTGTTACCTACACAATGCTCTGAAAGTTTACTGAGAGATAGAGAAATGGCAGCTATATTTTTTTTTACATAAAGCGCGTATACCACCTGGTTTAAATCTTACGTATTAATCCCCCCCCCCCGCATTCTCATTTCCAGTTTCATATGTTTCCATGCATAACGTTACTTTCGATACTCAATATTTACTTTTATCACCGTCACTTGTCTTCTTGCCATAGAAGGAGTCCACGAGTCCGAAATATAGCGATCTCAAGTGTGACTTTTTCTTAGTGTTTTATCTTTTTCTTCTATCATAATTACTGTTAATTTATATATATATATATTTATATATATATATTTGGTCAGCTTCTTGCGATTGAAGAATTCCAGTAATTCGAAATATAGCAATTTCAAGTGTGACTTTATCTAAGTGTTTTATCCTTATCTACTTTTATTACTACTGTTATATGTATATGTGTGTGTGTGTTTAATATCATTCATCACTGATTTACAAATTAAAAGTGTTAACAAACATTTTCAAAATTTAACTTTTTATTATAGGCTGTTTATTTTAACAGTAATATTGTATTCAAAAAGTACAAATCTCATAAAACATTAATATTAAGGCCACACGTTTAGCGATCGAGGCTCGTAGAGACAGGCGAGCCCTAACCTACGCAGAAAGATGTGTATTGCCAAAGAAAGTATGACGGTACATGTGAGCGTTCTACTTCACATTTTCGACTTACCTGTTTGAAAGTCCCTTGCGGAATAAATAATCGTCTTCAATTTAATTTTGATTCTTTAACTCCGACTACAGTAACATCATTTGCTTGTTTTAGTGCACTAATCATCACAGTCCCTCTCCTGAACAATAAGTCACTCAAAACAAGGTTCGAGAATGGGAGGTAACAATAATAATTAAGTGAAACATGTCCTAAAAACGCAAATTCCAATATAAAATATCCTGGGAGAAAGTCTTTACTTCGTACGTAAGCCGTGATCAATTGCATTGGTGAATTTTGTAAGTCTTGTGTGTTTATTTTTAATATATATATATATATATATATTTTTTTTTTTTTTTTTATGAAATTAACTAGGTTACTAAACACCACATTTTCTTTCCTACTTTTAAAATAAGGAGTTTTTTGGTTTTTTTTTTTCGCACTGAAGTTACGTTTAAACATTAATTTTAATTAAGAAGTAATAATTCATAATTGTCCACTTTATTTAAGATGGAAAACAATGGAAACTTATTTTTTTATCCGAAGCAGTAAAATTAAAACAACATTCTTAAAATCAAAAGTGAATATTTTTAATCAAGAACACCTAAGAATATGATACTCTTTAACATCCAATTAGAGTTAGAAGAACCAACAGCCAAATCTGCAATACTCAAGACCGTTTTAAAAGTCTTCCCTTTGTAAGTTGCGAACAATAGGTACGCACCAGGAGATTGGTTATTTGTAATACAGTTGGGTCCACAAGGAGCATGTACAATACTTTCATCCTATTAACCAGTCGGATTACATACAAATTCTGATGCCGAAATGAGGCTATTCATATATCACTTCTCCAAATTTACATTGGATGGACAAACTCAAGAAAATCGCTTTTTCTCAAATTCCAAAGCAGCAATTCAAGCAATAAATTCCAATAAAATTATGTCTGTCCAAATTAGAGCACGCCACCAAATAATAATTCTTCTATTTCAAAAGTTCCGAAAAAATGCAATTACAGTGTATACTAGCACATTGTGGAATCTCTCACAAAAAAGCTGCTAGCCTTGCAAAGAAAGACTCTGAGATAATGCAAAGCAAATAAAAATGTACTCTTGAGACCGATTAATGGATTTTTTTTATTGATTTATTTATGGACGCTCTTTAACATCTCAGGTCATCAGCGTCCCATTCAACTCAGGGCGTGAAACGGCCGACAAATTTTGCTCAGAGGCCTCTCTTTCAGGCTTGAGGTTCTTTTTCGTGCCGTAAATGTACGACACGGGACCCACGGCTTTACTTCCCTTCCGAAGGAAGCCATACTTAGGATTTTTACGCCCGAAAAAATCCATCGATCCTGGACGGGTTCGAACCGGCGTTTTGAGTGCAGGAGGCAAGTATTGTAACCACTACACCACCAGGACCGACCCGATTAATGGAATAATTAAAAATAAATATAATGATATTCAATGATTGCATAACAAAGCCAAGAATAAAAAGTGAAAGGTTATTATTAACAAACCAGAAAGCATTCTCTCGTACATCACGTAAAACTGCAATACCAAAATTTACACGAATTGGAGTACATGACTATTTGGTAAAACATCTAAATAAAATAGAATTCATTCAAAGCCAAATTGTAACAAAGTAGAAAAAAATGGCAGAACAAAATACCTGCTGGATCCATCGTAGAAAGATACCGGGCAGCAAGATCGCTAATGACTTATTGCCAAATGCAAAGCATTAGACAGCAACTTTATATCTGCTTTTTTAGCTTTTCAGAATTCAAATATAATTAATATCTATCGCACACGCGTAACTAATTTTAAATTGGCGCGTAGATTGCTTGTTGATTTAATGGAGATCGGATTCATTAATTTGGAATGGATTAAATAGTGCGGGCCGCTAATGCGTGGGCCAAATGCTACGTTGTTTCCTCTCCACTGATGATTATTGTCTTGAAGATGCCTCGGCTGTAGCTCGTATGTAACTATTCCTACTTACCTTATGTTACTGAGGTGAACGTTGAACCCATATTTCAATTTTATATATGCCACTGGATTGTTCACATCGATAGCTAAAGTCAGTTTATATCTTTCTACTGTGTTCGTCACTCTCAAGGATTTAATCTCACTCTGTCGGGCATACATTGTTTTATACACTTGTTTGTTTTCTATCTAATATATTCTCGTAGATATTATTTCGAATTCACCAAAGTTCACATGAATATTGCATTCATCAATACTGACTGAAAATTATTACTACCCACCGCTACGTTACTCAGATTTGGATCTTATAGTTAACAATAACGCGTCCTGCCTTCTGCGAATTATACGAAGATTTATGTCCGGCCTCTTTCGTGTCTGACCTGTGAGTAAATAACTGAAGCCTCAAAATTGCCTCTTTATACTACTTTCAAATTCCCTATTTGAGACGCTGTCGTAATTTTTCAAATTGCCGCATAGAAATATCTAGAACTTTTCCTTGAATCTCGCATTTCTATTGGTTACTGGGCCCTACAGACAACTTTTGATTTGCTCTTAAAAGGAATCTTACGCAAAGGCGTGTCCATTCGCTGCTTTTTCAATGCCGGGCGGTTTGTCCACACTTTAAATGTTACGGGCTTTTCTACACCCCCGCTTGTGTGACTTTCCCCACACGTCAGTTTCCTTACAATTTTGTCCTTTTAAACGACAAACAAAACAAGGCTTCTGGTGCGTATACAAAAAAAATTTGAAGCGATCCTTCTTTCCTTGGTTAAAAATTTCCTCAAAACATAACTGTGTGGACACATGGCCATCTTATACACAGTAATATACATTTTCACATTCTTTATGATTATTTACCATAACATACTTAACATGCATAAATTCCTGTTGGTGAGAGTTCAACAATGGCATTAAAATATTTAATTCAATATACAATAAAGCAAATGCGAAAACAGAGTGAACTATATAAGCCATGAAATTAATAATTCCGATAATGTAAGTTATTAAGGAGATCCATCAATTACTGCTGCATTTATATGAATATTTTATTAAAGTAAATTTTTTCATAACTTTTAAGGTCATTTTATAGGTCCCTTTTAAACATTTTTATGTAATCTAAATCCAGGCACTGGTTACCACATTTTAAAGTAAAAATATAAAAATTGTTTTATAACATGGAAATTAATCAACCTGAGTTTGTTGATTTATGCTATTTTGTCTCAAGTGCCGGGATTATGATTTTATTTTATCCACATATAAGCTTTTGTTTGTATAATAATAATAATAATAATAATAGTAATAATAATAATAATAATTTATTCATATACATCCACGACCCTATTCTGTTAACGTGTCGAACGAAAATCGACTTGCAAAAATGCATCACTACTTCTGACATTAAGAACTGTTATAGGGGAATGTCGGTCCTGGTCGTTACCATACTTGCTTCCTAAACCCAAGATCGCGGGTTCGATCCCGGCCAGGACCGTAGGATTTTTTCGGGTGTAAATATCCTTATCCTTCGGAATCATTCGGAAGGGAAGTAAAGCCATGGGTCCCGTGTCGTACATTACGGCACGATAAAGGACCTCAAGCCTGAAAGAAGAGGCCTCTGAGCAAAATTGTCGGCCGTTTCACGCCCTGATTTGAATGGGACGCTGATTATCTGAGATGTTAAAGAGCGTCCGTAAATAAACCAAATCAAAAAAAAAAATCCTGTCATTGATGGTAGAATTTCTAATAAACCATAACATTAAAAGAACGTGCTTATTCGCAATTGCAGTGCTTATAACTAAAGCTAAAACTCGTTCACTTCCTAAAGTAAAGATTCAGAACCATACAGAACACATTTCGCGACACCAGCAATTAATGTATCTGGAACAGAAACAGTCCAGAAAATTGTCGCTCTGAGTTTCAGTGCCTGGTGAACCAGACCGCCAGCAAGCCAGCGTAAGGGAAATGAAGGTCAAGGGCAGCCATTGCTTGTCAGTCCATTAAGACATTCTGTCTTAAGCGCTAGGTTAGGGGGGAAGGGAAACTATTACTCAGAATTCTTAGAAGTAGAAAAGTGAATTGATACTGTTAACAATGAAAACTAAAAAATAAGACAATGGAAAGGAGTATCACCCACAAACTAAAAGAACTAGAAATCGAACAAAACGAGAAAGAAATCGATACAGGAATCAAGCAAAAACAAAGAATAAATTGAAAGAAATAATAGAATTGGAAAAATATATCGTCTTCTATAATGGAATGCACAAGAAAAAGGGCAAAATTACAGGTTGCTAAATAAGAAAGTAGTGAAAAAAAAAAAAAAAAAGCAATTATAACAAAGCACAATAACTACAGGAATTAAAAGAAAAAATATACCGCAATTGTTAATAAATTGCATTAGAAGAAGGTCAAATAAAATATTAATATAGAAAGCGTTCAATAAATTAATAGAAATTATTATTTGTGCATTGGCGGCGATATGAATGCTAAAATAGGAAATAAGTCACTTGAGTTAGTACTGGGGGAATATGGTACAGCAACAGTAAACTATAACGGAAAACAGTTGATAGATTCTCTAGTTAACTACCAGTTATGAAAATTGTTTTAAAACACAGGGCTCTTGGTGCTAAAACTCCCAAATCGATAATTTACTACGAATTAAAATCATACAGAGTGATTTTAATTCATGGTTTCAAAATTTACTTTATATGCAAGGTAGAGAAGCTCAAAATTATACAAATCGGAAAGAGAAGAAAAGTATAGCACACCTTTGTTGAGAAAAAAGAATATAAAATTAATTCCAGTAATGATTAAACATACTTATGCTAAACTCAATAATTTTTAATACGAGTATAACCCAGAATGAAATAATTTGACGATTGAATCATTGTTTTAAGAAAAGCTGCAGAAAAAACTGATAGAATAGACCTAAAGAAATGCAACGATGATTTAACTGATATAGAAGCCAGTAAGAAAGCCCTTTTAATACGTTTTTAATTATAAAAATAGGAATAATACACAAAATGTAACAAAATTAGAATAAAGATATAGAGTTAGAAGTAAAACTCAATAGATTTCAACAAATTTAAGCTCCACAAGAATAACTTTGTGTATAACAGGAATGGTTAAACAAGAGTAATAAATAATAATAGTAACAATAATATTAGTATATAAAAATGGAATAATTTGAAGATTGAATTATTGTTTGAAAAAAAACTGAGATTAAGGTACAAAAAAGAAACTGACAGAACAGGCCTAGGGGCATGGAACAATGATTTTTAGGATATACAAGCGAATAAGAGAACTTTTAAAATATTTTATAATCAGAAAAATAGAAGGCTACAAGGAATATAAGAGAATTATAGCTGTAACTAAAATATGATGATAAAACGGTTTACATAAATGTTTAAAGTTATATTTTTATATTTGCTGGAAAGCATGGCCCTTACTTGACAAATTAAAAATAAATATAATCTGTCTAATTGAGATTCTTGAAAAGTGTTGAATCACAAAAATAAGATAAATATTAAGCATTTTTAATTAAAATGATAAAGTACTACAAAATGTCAAACTAGAGAGAGCATGTATTCAGAATGAAACACTCAAGAATCTCAAAGAAACTATTAAACTACAATCCGAAACGAAGAACAAAAGTTGGATGGCCGTAATTAATGATAAAAGACGTGACTTTTCTCTTAAATACGGAATAGTACAATGATAAATTAACTTAAATTGATGGCGATGAACTGTAACAAAATATAATCTACTACTTTCTAACCGTTTTCCTTTAAAATTACAGACTCTTTATTGTCATCAGTGCGTTTTAGAATCGAATTTAAAAAAAAAAATTACGAACAGGCAGAGGTTCATCTCGAATTTAGCCATCACGTTTACGGATTTGATGCCGTTGGACTTTTTTTTGCTTGGGGGCTTGTCAGGTAAAGAGGATACAAAACCAAAGCAAGAGATTTTCAGGACCTGAAGTATCTTGTTCGAGAAGTAGGTGTGGAGTTTTCAGGTGATTTAAATTGCTTTGAAATAGATGGTATCCATGTTTATTTAAGATAAAAAGCAAGTATATTGCATATGTGTATAACATATCTACATGTCCTATAAATATCATTAATGACAAATCATCATGGATCGTAATCGTGTGTCCACCTTGTATTAGTGTAGATAGCACTAAAAATCACCAAAATAAAATAAATGTGTTGTAGGTCCGTATCATAATTTTTATTTATGACAAAACAAAGGTTATAATTTAAACTAGACCGCTTAACTCTTTTTGATCGACCCCAAGTTTGCAAAGTGAAATCTTGAATACTTGTTAAAGGATGTAGACTGAAGGAATTAGTATATTTAATTATTGATTAGTAGATGTGAAGTAGTTATCGGTGGGAGGATGCGGGGGGTTAATTTTAATTATTGCCCCGTGTTGGAGGGTCAAGGTTTGAAGGGGTTATAGGTGGCGAGGAGAATGGTGATAGGAGTTGATTGTTCATGACCCAGCTCACCACTCAAAAACTCTTCACGTCGATCTCAGGGATGTAGCTGGTTTTCGGGACCTGGTAGTGCCGGGTTGAGTGAAGGGAATTAAAGGTATTATATCGACCAGAGAGAACACATTATCTGCAGGTTGACGTCGTTTATTTAACAAAGAGTGCATCCCATGGCGTTTCTGTTCGGACCGCAGTAACGAGACTTCGGGCAGACACGTGGAGCTGTAATGTTTGACTAGCAATGTGATTGCTGACCGCTCGGAAGACTTGTCGAGCTGAAGTGACGCTCGAACATCGGCGTTCCTATCACGTCTGAATGCTGACGAGACCTGCCCAGAGTTCCCAGAGTAACGAAGTTGACGAACCAAAAAGACCAAAAGACCCCGACACGGGCCATTTCACGTCCTTAAATACCCGATATAACACGCTTTACCATGTGATGCAGGGACGCTCTATTTTCCCGCAACTATGACTTTAGACATCCACATAGGTTAGCTGTGACTTCATGCCACTCTCATATTATTGGCCAGTTTGATTATTTGAGCTTAACCACTCGTTGATTCGTCCAGCGTCTGATTTCAAGTTTTACTGAACGTTACAGATCAACGGCCTTAGCGGTATCATAGCGTTGTTCTTTTCCTGGCCGGGACGACCACCCGTCCTCCAAATGAACAATAGAGAGTATTTGCTCCTTTGTCTGTCAAAACGGTCTCTCTGCCGTCCGAGCAAAATTCCTGCGCTTCTTGACATTCCTACAAACAGAACCCTTCTCTTAAAGCTAGCTGAAATAAAAGATACATTCTAATCAATTTTTTGCGATTGATGGGGTACCAAATACTGTATCAGATGGAAATGATGTCGTAAGTAGTGCTGGAGGAAAAAAAGTATTTTACCAAAATAGCAGCTATCAACAGATTGGTTACCTGATTTTATGGTTACTTGGTATAATTTTGAGATATTTTTTTGTGAAGCGCTTATCTAACTTTAAAATAATTACGGAAAAACAATGTTTACAGTTAAGTATTATTTCCATTTATCTTATTTTATTGCTAAATGCTTGTGTTATGGTTTCTTTGGCATGTTCATGTGGCAGGTGAGCTTCCCCCCCCCTTTCATTTGTTTTATTTAAGGCTTGCATTTTAAGAAATTTCTAGAAAAGGTAAAGTGAGCGTAATTTTAGATTGGCATTTCGTTATTTGTTTTGTAACTATTATAATATTTTTGGTTTTTAGAGGTATATTGCGGTTTTGTTAGCTGGCGTTGGTGTGCTGTACTTCCTGTGAACCGCTGGGGGTGTGGTTCAGCTTGAGTTATGGAAGCTTGTGCGGAAGGTGTGTGTGACAGTTTCATACGCTGCGTGATTAAAACTTCTGATTTGTATTCTGGTGTGTAAAGAGAGATAAAAGTCTGTGGTTTTTGGTGTGTAGATGTTATTTTTGATTGAAGCACAATTTTTTTGAGTATGTTTCAATAAGGTAAAGTTAGGTTATTTTTAGACTTTGTACTTAAATTCCTTATTAATTTTGGGTGTAGTGTATTCAATAATACACTGTAGAAAAATATGGAATTTCTGTTTTTCAAACTAAAGAAAATATTTTATATTATAAGTATATACTTTGAGGTTTAGTTTATGTTTATAACTGTCCATTATTTACAGTTGTGCACGCGTTGAGACAATGCAGTACACCTGCGAAACGCATTTCCTCATTCAGTTCAGTTCGACTCGGTTAGGTAGTTCAATAAGTTCGATACTGCTGAGACACTCAGTTATAAGATCTACACGCGGCAAGATACAAGCAATTCGCAGTACTTGTTATAAGTTCGGCTTTCAATTTCACACATCGCGGCACTCATCTGTAAGTTTCACACGCGGCAATTAAGTTTGTATCGAAATGGCTAAGTTTATCGTAAGCAAAACACCAGAGGACGCGAAAGAATTTGGATATAATAAATATGTATATATATTGAAATTACTCTCCCAGTTCAGTTGAGTGAGTCAACAAAATATCAGAAATTACCCAGGAATTTGTCTTTGAAGCGTGGGCAACAACACCAAAGAGACTAATAAACCACTTCAAAATTGGCATCACACTTGAGGCCATTCGATGTCGACTACACGTTGCTTCAAAATTAGTTCCAAATAGTCTCATAATCAGGCTCTAATTGCTGGGGCGATATTAAACCGCTTCATAATTTAACATCCAACATCGTGGCTGCCCTCCCAAACCAGTTCATGTTCTACTTAAATCTGTAATATTTTAAGTTGTGATACATTTTAAAAGCTACGGTTTCATAATTTGCGGGTGTTGTAAGGTGAGAAATAATATTCATTATTTAATTAAATTAATCAAAATGTTTTTAAGGGCTGGAAGCATCATTTCCGTTTCAATGATATAAATGGAATTCTTTGGAGTCTCTAGTATCGAAATCATGCCGAATTTAATCAATTTTGCGAGAACTGGAGATACTTATGCCTTTTTAACAACGAATGAACAAATTATTTATCTAACTTGATACAGATGGTGAGAAAAATTGGCTGCACTTATTCTTTAGTTGCAAGGATAATTCAGGATGTTTCAAGTTAATGTTTTTTTTTTATTTCTGAATTCGTTTTGCTTTTTATTAGCTTAGATGAAAAGTATCACATTTAACATGTAATCTTTAGTCCTTTTATTAACATTAAACGTCACATGGTAAAGGCTCCGAGCTGATACGCAAAACCAACATTTACAGAGTCCACAAATATTATTTCTCTGATTAAAATGTTGTCCAAATACAAGTTGGTCAGCCAGGCAAGCAAATAATTATGTTAGGAAACAAATATGAGGGGTTTATTTGCAATTTAGGCTGGATCGTAGCATATTGAACAGGAATGTACAGTCACAGAGGGACAACAGCGAATTTCGCTTATTTATGTAACGTCATCTTAATATGAACTTCCAACCCTAGCCTGGAAATGACCGGGTTTTGGAGGTTGTGCGTCATATTTTGGCATCTTGGGGAAAGTTTGACGCGCTGTTGACAATTTTATCATGGGGTTGTATGATGAGTGGCAGAAAAAGAGATCAGACTTTTTAGATTATTTGTAAGAATAAAAAGCTCATCTAATAACGTAAAAATATCTTCCTCGGGCTTATTTTAAATGAAAATTAAATATTTTGTACTGTAGCACAAAATTGATGATGAAATAGAGCATTATTTGAAATACATATTACGAGTTTATTGCAATATGTATTATTTATTTGAAGTTTTGTCTTATGTAATATAACAACTAATGGTTTAGATCAGGTAAATATCTTATTGATTTGTTCTTTAATCATAAACATCTCTATTCATTTTAAGGTACACCTAGAGACAAAGCTCTTTCTTGTTATCTCGTTAGTTTCTTTTAATTTTCTTTCAGGAATAAACTTTAAGCGAGACTTTTTCAAGGAAGGTTAAAATAGAGCACTATATTAGGGCTGCAAAGAGCATGAAGAAAGCCAATAAAATTTTGTTTTGTCTATGAGAACTTGGTGGTTCAACTTTTGTTTGCATTATATATCTCTGCTGTTAAAGATTTTAAAATTCAACTTTCAAAATTTACTTCTTTTCACTTCTTTAATTCCCCCCTCCCCCCAAGAAAAATAACTCGAAGATGATAGTCAAAAGATATGCAAAATTGGTAATCGTGAAACAATAAATATATTTGTATGACAGTATGGAGGTGAAGAATAACCTGCTTGCTTTTAGTGAAAGCATAACGTTTTCTATAAACATTTCCAATAGTAATACATTTAATTCTATATATAAGCTTGAACTGAACTTTTTATGTACTTTGATCTTTGCAAAGTCTCAAAATAAATATATTAGAGCGAAGGCTACAATGGTAAATATGAAGCTCAAAGGCAGCCCTTTTTCTTAAAAATAAGTGCATCTTGGAATAAATTTTAAATGTATATTATTTTCGTATTTTCATTATGTTAGAACATATTAATATATTAGTTTTTATGCCTTTTGGTTTTTTTTTCTTATTTTTTATGACATCGTCAATATATTTGTTATGTCTTATTGCACAAGGCATATGATTGTTAAATTTATGACTATTACGTTTTTTCTCAAAGAATGTAGGTATGTCTCGAGTCAATTTAGCTCACATAAGTTTAAGTATTTTGGATGACCTCATTTTATATAAATAACGTTTCTCTTTTCTGAAATATATAAAACTTAGACTTTTTAGCCAATTTTCTCACGAACTTTAGGCATTCCTCCTGACGTAGTGATATTGTAGCAGACTTCTGAGGCAGGATCGCCTAGAAGGCGTCGCTAATATGTAGAAGTGATGAGGGAATCCTTAAACCTAGGGGTGCCTATATTAATCAGACCATGTTTGCCTTGGTTATCATCCTATGAAAGGAAAATGTCCTATGTAGATCTAGGAATCAAACCCGGGATCGAAGTCGAACTCTGATCACTAGACCGCGGGATTGGTCACACTAGAAATCTTTAAACTTGGAAAAATTTCCCCCTTTTCTTCTATTGGACGTAAAAGGTTATCGTTACATAATCTCTCTCGCTTTTGAAACCACTTTGCTCTTCTGATGTAGCTATAAAAATGTTAAGTAGATTGTTTAAGGCACGTGCATATAGCAGAGTGTTGCTTTCATGCTGTGTTTACTACTATGGGCTCACTACTTTGTGCCGAGAAGGTTTAGAAGTCTTTCAATGATATGTCTCTAGAAGATAGTTCAAGAAAAAGAGATTAGGCAGTGCACGAATACTTCCACTGACTTGGATAATAAAATATCAGGGGAGAGATTTTCAGGTTTGTGTGTTGAAACAGTAACAACGGGTTTTTAAAAGTAGAAAGAGCGGAAAGAGACAAGGATTTGGAGAGAAAGAGAATGAGATACTTGGTGCTAGAGGAAATTCTGAGAAAAGTTAAGGAGTGATGAAGAAAGGGCCATGGAGAGGAGCTGGCAAGAAACGAAAATAAGCTATTCCTTTCCTCATTAAACACAAATAGGGGGGAAATGGAAGTCAAAGTCAAAGAAGGAAAAGAGAAACGAAGGGCTCGATAGCCTGACGGTAAAACTTGCAGATCCAGGGCGTTTATCTGGATATGCCATTAAGACTTGGAATGGATGGAGGCTCCTTAGTCCTGTAAACATCAATAAGACTAACTGGAGGGGAACATCAGAAACGTGGGGCCTACTTTCAGACTAATTTGATATGATAAGTGTACCCTGTTGCGAACATAAAACGAAAACAGGGGATTTTTAAAAGATGTATCTGAGAAGAAACATTTTGAGTTCGACAAACTGCCGAAGTTTCTCCAGCAGCTTTATAAAATTTAAACGCATGTCCGTCTGACTCAATAAATTACTGAATAGTTTTGACTTCCTAACGAGCGAAAGTCAAAAAATACAGTTAGAAAGTAATTTAAAGTAAAGTCACACCTCGGCATCCAGGCATAAAAAATGTTAATAAAACATTGTTTTATGCTTCACTTCTTACTTGTTTTTTAAAAATAAATTCCATTTTTCGAGCCATTTCCTGTCAAGAACGGTTTTGACTGACAAATCGTACAAACTTTATGCAGAATTCTTGAAAAGAGCATCTGCTCTCTGCCTTTTGAAAGCATCGGGTTTTATCCACCTCGTGGTCTGGTGGTCAGTATATGTGCCTGCAAATACTACGGGGGTTCCGAGTTCGAATTCAATTAGGTCAGTGGCTTGGGCAAGGTGTTTTTGCCGAATTTTTTCTGAAAATGTGAAAGTCAGGTAACTTTAAGTTTTGAGGGCCCCGGGTTCATTTACGCAGTAATTTCACCAAACTTCATTCATCGTCTTTTTAGATCTTCAGACAGACATTATACTGTAACAACTGTGGACACTGGCATTAACTGTTTCATAACGAAGAACGAAAGTCATCAAATGTTTGTTATTGTTATTCCAAAATGATTTTTTCAAGACTATTTGTGTTTTGAAATTTTGACAATTGAGGTCTTGCAAATATGTACTAACTCATTGTGCCAAAATATGCTTTTAAGAAAGCCAATAAGCAATTTATAAAAAACGGGCATCTGAATTTTAATGTCAGAATGAAGAGTAATGAAGTGATGCTAGTATTGGATGCAGACAACATATGGGGGGCACAGTAGGTCACAAGCTACAAATCACCCTTTCCTCTTACGCCTGAGCATTAATTCTCGTTTGTCTGCAGAGTAGTGGCTCATAACCTGTGTTTGAGTGTATCTAACTTGAAGTTAAATGTTTAAAAAATTCGATGTCTAACGATAAAATATTGGAATAAGATAAAGTATAATTAACCCACCTTGAACTAGACTTTTTGGCTTAATACTGTTTCTTGTCATTTTAATCAAGTTTAGCTATATATACTTTACAAATTTAAAAAATTAGAAGATAGGTTGGAAGTTATGAAGAAAAAAAAAAAAAAAAAAAAAAAAACTTGCTTGTTTTGTCCAATGCTCGATGGTTTTCCATAAGGTTTCATTTATATATATATATATATATCCACCATTCTTAAGAGCTTCAGTGTTCCTCTTTATCATTCCGAGCTATGGATTCAGAAATTGGCAAGATTTGAAATCAAATATTTCATTTAACATTCCTTTGATTTCCCGATCCAGACATAGTCTCAATGATGTTTAGATTTTCTTGTTATCTTGGATGTTACTTTGTTAGTTTGTAAACTGCTTTCCTCCCATGAAAATCATTTTGAGTAATTAGACTCAAGAATGATTCTTCTTCTCGAGGACTTAATTCTTGCTTGATACTTTCCAAAGCTGTTCAGTGGACACAAAATCACGAATTTATGTTCGATTTGATCAAACATGGTTATGATAACCAGAAATGAGAAAATATATGATTAACATTAGGTCATTAGGAAATTAATCATGATTTTATATATTACTGAGTTGATACTGTTGTACTGTACTGTACTGTACTGTACTGTAAACTATTGATAAATATGTATATACATATTTTTATATTAAACATATTAAAAATTAGATTGTGTTTATTACACTAAGTGCCTTATAATTGTGTTCAGAAGCAGACATTTGCATATATTTCTGTTGAAACACTACTGCGCAAACGTTTGAAGTGTTGTGGAACAAGACCATCCTGATCTTGGGTATTTTCATGGTTTCTCCTGATCCTTAAGTGAATATCGGGATGAATATTTACACTCCATAATTTTTCTGCCCTCCCATTTCATTTAAACTGCATTTCAATTACAGGGTCAAAAGTATCACGGGAAGAGGGCTGGTGCCTTATGGTGTGGCGGTGACTTGAGCTTAGGGTACGGCAGGTTCTCTCGAGAGGAACCGAGGTGCTGTCCTGTGGGATTTATCATCCATGGCAGTGATTTCTAACCTTTTTACATTCGCGGTACCCTTGTAAATGACATTAGAAACTCGGGACACCCCTTATAAATGTTTTAAAATAGAAATGTGTTAATTTATTTTAACTTTTTAATTTTTACTGTGATATATTGTGTTCAAATAATGTTTCATAACAAACATAAGAATATAATTACTTTTAATAATAATCTAACATACAATTTATGACCTGGCACTGGACAAAGTATACTAAACAGATGTTTAATACACACTGATCATGACTTATTACATGAAACAAATACAATTTCAGAAATACAGGACTACAGTGTTATTGTACATCATTAAAACAAAATTTGTCTCATTATGTGATATTTATGATTAATGTTAAGAACACAAATGTTTGATAACTGGCCTAAAATAAATAAAACTGTTGAATTTATGAGGCAGCCTCTTCTTGTTAATCCATGGGTTGGACACCTGAGATGAAACTTAATCTAATTAATGATTTGTCTTTTTCTTTATCAACCCCAGCATATATGTCTTCTTGCCATAGAAGAACTCAAGCAGTTCGGAATATAGCGATTACAAATCTGTGACTTTTTTGTCACAGGGTTAGGGGTTTTATCCTTTTCTGCTTTTCTGGTTACTGTTATTTTAGTTATATTGTTAATAGTGTTACATTATTTTTCATTTATATATTGTGATTTAATTTATATGTTTTAGGCAGTTCATACTATATTTTTGTTTATTCCCAAGATATCTCGCTGCACCCTAACATGTCTTGGCATACCGGTTAGGAATCCCTTATCTATGGAAACGTTAGGGTTTACGCTCGTGCATCGTCTCCTCGGACTCCTGGCCGCCCTTTGTAACCCCCATTTCACCCTTCCTGCCGGAAGTGTCCCTTCGGGACATATGTACAAGAAACCCATCAGCGGCCACGGTGCGAAATCCTCCACCGCAGAGAAAAAAAGCTGATCAGTTCAGAAAAAATTGCTGAAGCAAATACACGTCAAACCACTCGAGAACTTGCTCAAGAACTCAGGCCTGCACCTTGATTTGTTTGTGATTATTTAAAGAAAAAAAAAAACGAAAATACACGGTAAAATGTCCTACATGAGTTAATTAAACCAGTATAAAAACCTCGAAGGTTTGATATATGTTCTTTATTGCATTTTAGCAACTAGAATTATCCTTTTTTATTATTATATTGTGTCGATTTTCAACACAATCTCAAAAGATCAACACAATAGCTGAATTTTGATGAAACAAGGAGCAGTTCGCAAAAACTATAATTTTACTATAGGATGCAGCTAGTTTAATATACTCCACTTTTCTGCATCTTGGCGAAAGAAATACTTTGTAGAAGAAATTGATAAAATGCGTCAGAAGCAACAAGGGATCTGTTGTTCATAATCTTATTCGGCCACACATCTCACAAAAATGCCTCAGAAGCTGAATGAACTGCCTACGAAAATTGTTTCATTGAGGAATTGATCTGTCCTATTTCTAATTTACTTTTTTCCTATTCAGACATCTGGACAGTTTCCTGAAAAACAAAGTCTTAAATAACTATTAATAGCTGAAATGGTATTTAGAATTCTCTAGAAGCTTTGGTTTTTATCCAAATGACATAAATAATTGTGGTTTAAATAATAAACTTAATTTTGAATTTATTTGTACTTTAGTTAAATTACAAAAACACACTCATTTTCGAACAACCTAATACAACGCTCATTTAGAAAGAGAAAGTGTTTTATGTAAATTAATGTGGTCTTTTCGCTGGATGAAATCATTTGAAAGGTTTAGGTTCTTGCTGTTTTAGTGACTTGTCTTAACTTTTTGAAAAAAATGGAACACATCCAGTTTTTTCTTCTCTGCTGCTTAAAAGATGATGTCAGCGATGACGAACAGCAACCTTACGTTTACAAATGGGCTACAATACAGACGTGACATAGTTACAAATCGGTGCCATCGTCTAAAGTGAATGAAACCGCAGTTTGTTGCTGTGTCAACGTAGGCAGTACATCTTTTGATCTTAAAAGTGGAGAGAGAAATATACTCATCAACAGGGATCATCGTAGTCAATGCAAATCGGTTTTAAATCTGGCAGTGAACGAAGGCCTCCCCCATTCAATTTCGGAAAAAGACGCTGAGAAGGGAATTGCATGCGATGGACATCTGAAGCAGAGTTTCGTTGAAAAGGCACCTGCTAACACACATAATGTTCACACAGCAGCAATTTTAATCGGCTCTACATCAAAATTTTACACTGAAGGATAGAGAGCATGTAATATATTCCAATGTTGTATTCCAGTAATGTGGAAGTTATGAGAAATAATTAAAGAAAAAGGAATATTCATCATACTTAGTAAATAAAATTAATGAATTATATAAGAATACAAATAATATCGATGCCAATTAGCCAACCAAATAACACTCTTCATTTCTGAAGATGAAGTTTAAAGGTTAATATAAAATTACAACAGATTGCTCTACAGACATTTATAGGAAAATGGAAAGTTATGTCTTTTGAGTGTAAGTTTCCAATTGGATCCATTTTCTAGACTCCTTGATTTCTTATGAAAAATAGAAAGACCTTGCAAAAAAATTAAGCACATTTCAACATATGTTTATAACCATTCAAGATAGCATATGATGATTGGACTTTATAAGGCAATTAGCAGGCAGGCCTTAGGCCACATAAGGCCCCCAGGGCTCTTTTCTCTGCTTCTCAAACGGAGTAGTTACGTTCCTTAAAAACTGAATAAACAAATGTAAAAATTTAGTACTTAAGTACTAAGTTGAAGAAGTGAATGAGGAACAGAAAGATAAGCATTCAGCTTGATGCTGAAGCGACCTTGCACTAGATCTGGTTTGTTGTCCTCATAATGCAAAACGTCGCGGTTTTCTTAGGATCGAAGTTTTGCATTATGTGGACAACAAACCAGATATAGCGCAAAGTCGCTTCAGCACCACGGTTTTTTCATAGTGTTTAACGCCCGTTTTTACTACTGAGGCACTACAGGCGGTGGGCACTGATGATACATGAAATAAAATGATAAACTGAGAAAGGATTTTTTTTGAAGGAAGGAATCGTTCCAGGCTTAAGTTTAGGGTCCTCCCTGGTATTTGCCATTTATGAGGAGTGAGGAAAACCTAAAAAAAAAAAAAAAAAAAAACCTTAGTCAGGGAGGACAATCCTTGCGGGATTCGAACCCCAGATCCCCGCTCACGAGTCCGCACCAGCATCAAAGTATATGTCCACAGAAGATGAAGGCTTAAAAATGCATTAACGAGATTAGGGATTGCAGTTAATTACAACTTCATTCCTTGTGTCTTCGGTTCTAGGTGTTAGTTGCGAGTTATCAGCGTGTATGTGGTTACACTTGTTCCGCATTAATCATGTGTTTTACATCTGGGAAATATATAAACACAAGTATTATATGAATCTCAATAATAATTATTGTTATTACTATATAATTATAAAAACGTATGGGGGCTTGGTAATGTTCTATGAAAAAATCTGAACCATGACTGAAAAACCACACTGCTAAAGGTTATTGGCTGTTTTATCATTTTATATAGGGAAGTTAAAATTGGGTCCTCATTAAAACAGAAAAAAAAAAAATTAATAAAAACGGCGTAAATGCGATTTTTCAGATGTAAACAGGATATGCTCTGGGATTATATTGCAAAACTATACATACTAACTAGAGAAATACATTACAGCTTGACATGACAATGGTTTCAATATATAAAGAATGGATCCAATCAGAATCACAATACAAATATTACATATGGATCTTAAGATTCATAGGATGTCCCATAGCTGGAAGGGAAGCAATTTTGCGTCGGAATGCTTTCCTAGAGTAGCCTTGCAATAGAAGAAGAAGAAGAAGAAGAAGAAGAAGAAGAAGAAGAGTGCACGATAAACTCTTTGACACCTTTCATTCTGATTGTGTTACAGGCGTTGTTAGGGCTGGAGGAAATTCTGAGATGATCTGGGTTGTATTTATCATACATTTCGTAGAATTGGCTGTTACTTTGAACCAGCATCGATACCTTGGTATTCTAAATGGTCAATTATTGATCTTTAGCCAAAAACTTCATGATATACACAATTTAGTTTGTCCTGTCTTTCAAGACGATAGATGCCGCATGCACAGGGCCGGCATTGTGTCTTCTTGGACATGAGTATTGTACAACACACTTCACCTTAACTGGCTCGCAAATTACACTGATTTCACTTCTTTAGAAAAACTGTGGGGTTATTTGGAACGACAGATGAAACGCGATATTCCTAATGAACAAACGACTGAAAATTTGTATTCCATATCTGCAGTCTCTTGGGGTCTTTATCCCAAAGTACTCAGTCTGTACATGCTTTAGGTAATCTCAGCTAAGAGTGACAGAGAAATGTACAGCAGGAATCATTAAAACACTAGTGCCAAATAAAAAACAAATGAATGCTCCCGCTAGCTTATGGTGAGCTTCTGAAATGTAACTTTCCAGTGCATTTTGTGAACCGGAAATTGAATCTTATTTTATGATTTCTCTTGAATCTAACAATCCGTAGGTTATAAATTGCTGTACAAATCAATATTATTTGTAAATTTGAAAATTATTTTTATTTATATAAACAGTCCTACAATGTTTCTTTAGGATTTAACTAACCATTTATGTAATAAAGGATGAGCAATGCTCGACGCAACCGCGAGACTACCCGCAGTGCTATGTCGGCGGAGGCGAGGAGTATATTTCCCCTCCGCTGCGTTAGGCTTCAGTGTGCATTGAAATCTTGCGCAAGTAGCACACCGCCGACACAGTAGCCAGCCTCGCCGACTGGTTGCGTGAAGGAATGTTCATTCTGTATATCACAGAATCGCCATGTAATATTTCGGAATAGACACGCGACGTTACACTGTAATGGTTGAGAAAAGCAGCAGTTTATTTAACAACTGTCAATGTATGTATATTGAGTCGTGCCAGGACCTTCGCCCAGAAGACTCAGACCGCGCCACTGAAGATGTCCTCCGTAGGTGGGGATGAAACGTTTGGACTCCTTAGTTCCAACAGACCACGGCTCCTAAGCCCGGAAGAAACTTCTAGTTATAAGTCTGACTCCGGCGTGAAAGCTTCCGACTCCTTACAAGAATTGTTTCGGCTGATCCCTATGCCAAGGATTTATCATAAATCAGGATTTGCTTAAATCTGATATAACCTTGAAACATTTTTATATAGAGAATTTCCACAGTAAAGTAGCTTTCTGTTCACTCCAAAGCGATTTTGCTTTTTCAGAGACTTATATCCATTGTTTCGTTCTCTGTAACATTACGTCCTATTTCACTATCCATTCTTTTCGATTTTCTTTCGATCTCTAACCGGGCATTCTTTTAGCATGCTCGAGCCATTTAAGTCTTTTTTTATTACGTCGAAGATGTTTTTCTACACCTGCATAATGCCTTTTATAGCTGTTTAATTACCACAAGAGTCATATATTTAATTGATTATGTTGTTTAGAATGTTATACTTTTTTTCCTACAGAATATATTCATATTACATACTCCAAGGTATAAATAAAAATCATGTTAATTTTACAAAATTGCTGTTTTTCGTTGCACTTTGGATACGAGGAATTGTGCAAATATATCCTTTACAGTTTCCACACCACAAGCTAGTTTTCGTCTCATTAATTAAGCAGAAATTACAGTTTTCGCATAGACTGTAAAGTAGCTTCTCCTTTGGTTTGTAAACACTGTTATTTTGAATTCAAATATTATAAACTTTCACTCGAACGAACTTATATCAGTTTTGGGGGGAATGTACACCTTGTTACTCCAGGCGAATGTTTAATGATGTTCAACACAGAAAGACGAGCATATTGTACATATAGTATGAACTTCCATTTACTGGCTTGACTTTTTTAAAATAATTTTCATTGTTGATAGGTTTTTGACCGTAGGAATCGTATGAGAGCTTTCAGATGCTTTATGTTCAGAAATAATCTTTTCATTGTTCGATGAATTGACAAGGGTTTAGCGTCTTTCAACTGTATCTTACTACAGTGCCTATATTCAAACTTGGTAGCAATTCATGCTGAGATAACAAGAAACAAACCCATGGTTACAATAACATACAGCTGTTTGATTGACAATGATACTATACAATGTCGCACTTGAGATTACAATTTCCCCGAACATCACTCTGAACTATTACAGTTTGAGACAAAAATATTTGAATAAACCTTTAAAAATTACTAGGTAATAATTACTTTTTAAATTATATACAAAACCATTGAGGTTCATAGACATATGTTATTAATATTAAAAAGATAATTATAAAGCAATATTTACCAGAGTAAGTCTATAAGTTTTCGGACTCGCCGATCGCCTTCACAAAACCTTTATCTGATGTCATCCTTGTCTGTCAAGTAAATAATTGCAACTGTAACTTCCGCTCCGCTATATTCAGTTCAGCTATAGTTGCATAAAGAAGGTTATGTGTAGAACATTGTGACATGTTCAAAATGGAGTTTCAAGCTGTTATTAAGTTCTTCACAAAAGAAGCACTTACTCCTAATTAAATTAAATAGCGATTGGACGGTGTATATGGGAAAGCATCCCCCTCATATTCTATCGTAAAAAATGGGCCAAACTTTTTTGAATGGGTCTAGAAAACTTTGAATACGAAGATCGTGTAGGTCGGCCCTTGGAGGTGCTCATTCCTGAAAACACCGCTCTTGTGGAAGGAGAAATTATGGAAGACTGGAGGCTCAAAGTTACACAAATAACGGCAAGGTTGGACCTCTCTAAAACAACAGTCCTTCGAATTATACATGAATAATGTTAGTGCCTAGACTTCTTTCCTCAGTCCAAAAGCAGCAACGAGTCATCTGTTGTCAGGCATTTTGGAGCTCTGCCGCGGCAACGCGAGAGAAGTTCTACAAACCATTGTTACAGGAGATGAAACTATGGTCCTCTACTGTTATCCGTTGTCCAAAAGAGAATCAATGGAGTGGCGCAAACCTGGCGAAGCGTCGCCTCTAAAGGCCAAGGTTACTCAGTCAACTAAGAAGATCATGGCCACAATCTTTTGGCACCGTGAAGGAATACTCTTCATTGACTTCAAGGAGAGGAACACCACAGTAAATGGGGGTACAGTGCTGGCCTATTGCACAGACTACGTGCTTCCATCAAAGAGATAAGGCGAGGAAAGCTGAGTGGTGTTGTGCGCCTTCTTCACTACAAAGCGCCTGTGCACACAGCTCTTGTTGCAAAGGAAGCTATGAAGAAAAGAAGGAGATCGATTATGCACCCTACAATCCAGATCTGGTTCCCAGTGATCATTTCCTCTTCTCAAAACTGAAGAAGGACCTTCGAGGAAGGAAATTTATGAGTGACGAAGAAGCGATGGATGCTGTTTGTGCCCATTTTGCAGATATGACTTCTGACTATATAGTTTTTGTCTTTATCATACCTAGAAAATGGTTTGGCCGGAAACTTATGGGCCTACCCTCGTATATCTGATCACTTAGACGCAAACGGAACAGCAGGATCAAAATTCTATTTCACACTGTGTTAATTGTAATGGCTCTAAGATCAACACAAATTAAAATAATGTCTTATATTAATAATTAAAATCTGAAATATACTGAATTAATTAAAATGCAATGTACTTAACAAAAATTCCAACAATGAAATAACTGGGATGCAAGAAATGGTATGAAATCATAATGATATTTCATCATTTTGTTTTAAAGAGCATACTTTCTGCGCATTATGTTTCCTTGCTTCAGCTGTTTGGAGTAAAACATAGTGGAGATATTTTATTAACAATTCATGGAATGTTTAATTAGTTTTCTAACATTACTTGGTACTAATATATCTACACCCGCATGGTACTTTGCCAGCAAGTCTGTGTCACAAACGCTGCACATTTATATTTCCTGATAGGAGAATGATAATGGGTTACACAGAAACTTCTCTTGGTGCTAACAGCTGTCTCAGCAAAACCTGTACAATATAAAATCGTTCATGGTTTGCCCGTGTAGCATGTAAACAAAGATAAGTGCACGCTAAAGAAAAATGCTTGATCAGCAGGAGGACTTTATTGTAAGAAACGCAATCTGCTGCAGGACATCTTGGGCAAAGAAAGTACAAACTTTTATCAAGCTGATCTTCTAGCTCCCCTAAGGAAAATCATCTAGGAAGGGCTTTCCTTTTAAGCCTGCTTCCCTTATAAGAAATTTTATTCTTTGCAATAACAAACACAGAAAATATAAACAAAGTCAACTTTTTCAAGGTATGTTTGTCACAGATCAACATATGATATTATATCCTTCCCATTAGAAACAAATTGAGCTTAAAAATATTTAATGCTCTGCCAACAAGAATAATAAAACGAACGTTTCAAAGAGCTCTTAACAGAATTCTTTTTATATATTCATTGCTTCTATTATTTTGAACAACTAATAATTACAAACAATGTTATAAAGAACAACATATTATTTAATTACAGGCTACAGGTTAGTATACTGTACTATACTATACTATACTTTACTATACTATAGTATATTTTACTATACTATACTATACTGTATTTACACTTTTTCACTTTTGCATTATACCCAGGATGTATGCTGCAACTGTCATATGCTTGAAGCTTTTTAGTGTCTATATTACATTATGCATTCGCTTCACACTTGAATCTTAGCAGACTTGGGCAGCCTATGCTTTTTGCAGTAGACATTCGAAGACCCTCTTGCAACAGAAATTCGTTCTTCTTTGCTCTTATTGTGGGGATATGTTCCTCATTGTGCCAAGGAAGAGGGATTCAGCCTCCAGTTATTGCTATCAAGGAGTAAATGTGTGCAACAGTGTTACAAGTTATCAGAGTGGAAAGTGTTTCTCAAATGAGCTGTTAAAGTTGGGAAGCATTATTTTATACTGCTTGCTGAAAAGAGGAATGTTGAACATTCTAAACATTCATGATATAAAAAGTTCAATTCTGAAAATGATATACTCGTCCTGTACAGTGTTCTAATTACGTCATATTTCATTGTACCTGAACTACTGAATCAATGCAATCAACTGGACAAATATTTTTAAAATCTCCTTAGCGTTCCAAAAATATTTATAAAATGCGCCTAACTTTAGCATGCTCTATTGAGTTAAGGCCTTGGCATTCATTACTCTTATTGTAATAATGAATAGCCAACTGGACTATCGGTCCTGGTGATGTAGTGGTAACCATACTTCCCTCATAAGCCCAAGATCGTGGGGTTCAGTCCCGACCAGAGTCCATGGATTTTTTCTGGTGTAAAAATCCTAAGTATGGCTTTCTTCCGAACAGAAGTAAAGCCGTGGGTCCCGTGTCGTACATTTACGGCACGATAAAGAATCTCAATCCGCTGAAAAAACAGGCCTCTGAGCAAAATTTGTCGATCGTTTCACGCTTTGAATTGAATGGGATGCTGATGACCTGAGAGGAACGTCCATAAATAAATAAAAAATAATAAATAAATAAATAAATAAATAAATTTACCCGCGAATGGTCTCTATATGAACATTTTGCTCATAGATAAGTTTAAAGCATAACACTTTGTTGATCCCGTAATTTTTGAGCTTGTTTTTTTTTTCTAGTTAGTTTTTTATTCCTTTTGCATAAACTGGCACAGTGTGAAGTTTAGCGTCGCCATACCTGTCAATAAGGGTCTCTTTATGATCTCGGGCTATATTGTGAGCGTTTCTCTCATCGGTCGAACTAACCAGCAGAGATGTTTTCAAGAGATGCCATAGAATACTGTAACCTAAATGGATACCCATGCACTGAAAATTGTTCTTTATTTAAAAGTTTCATTGCCCACCAAAGCCTTCTTTTGTCCTCAAAATTCCGCTTTCTTTTGAACAGCCCATAATTAATCGTAGCTACCACCAACCTGTCAAGAATATTTTTCATCCAGTTACATGACTTGAGTGACTTCGTTTCTGTATTATTTTTTCTTGAATGTTCAAGAATTAAACACTTATCTCGTGGGGCAGGGTTTTTCCGGATTTTTGCCTATTTTAACCATTTGTTTTGAATTAATTAGACAGTTTAGTTATGTTCAAATGTTTGATTTATTTTTATTTATTTCTGGATTGTTAAATTGTAAGAACTTATCCTGTTAAAATGTAAGGATCTTCAACAGGGCGGGCTCCAACTCAGTTTAATATAATTATTATATAAATTGTAATAAGGATTGAGTTTGTTTTATTATTATATACTGAACTTTTACTATAATATTATAAGAATCTTAATGAAGTTCCTAATATTTTTGCTTAGACACCGAAAATAAAATATATCTTATTATTTTTCTTGTGTGAGAATGAGTACAGTAGATGGAAAACATTAGTTAAATTAGCACTGCAACAAATTCAAGGTGAGCTGTATACTTTCATAATTTTTACGGACTCCTAGTGTTATGGGATGCTCATAAGAAACTATAGCCAGAACCCGGAAGTTAAGGCATTTATTTTGGTTACAATAGACAGGCGAAACGACACTTAAAATACTGAAAATAGGCAGAAATATAATTAAAGTAAGTATTTGTTATAAGTGAAGACAGATTAATATCACTCATTATAATGAAAATAGGTATTTAAGATAATTATTTCTTTATCACACAGTTAAAGTACTTAAGCTTACTTTTCTTGGTTAAATTGTAGGAACTTGTCCGGTTAAAATGTAAGGATCTTCAACAGGGCGGGCTTCAATTTAGTTTAATATAATTATTATATAAATTGTAATAAGGATTTAGTTTGTTTTATTATATAGTGAAATTTCATTATAATATTATAAGAATTCTTAATGAATTTCCTAATATTTTTGCTCAGACTCCGAAAATAAAACATATCTTATTATTTTTCTTATGTGAGAATTAAACACTTATCTAGTGGGGCAGGGTTTTTCTGGATTTTTGTTTATTTTAACCACTTGTTTTTAATTAATTAGACAATTGAGTTATGTTCAAATGTTTCATCAACAAGAGGTTTATTTATTTTTATTTATTTCTGGATTGTTTTTCCAAGTTAGAACTGCCATATTCCGCCGCTTCTCTGAGAGAATATTTTTCAGTGGAAAAAGAATTGGAGCATATTTAAAACAAGCTATTTCGGAAGGATCATACCAGCTGTAACAAAACATTCAAAAATGCTGATTAAGACAAAGTAAAGTAGTTCTGAATAGTCCTGGCGAATGAGCAAATGTTGAGTTGTGGTTTCTGGTAGAGTTCATTTTCTGGAATCAGCTTAAAATCTCTCTTACTTCCGTACTGCACACAATGTAGGGACGGTTTATTTCACAGCTACACCGTTGTCATCTTTCTCGCTTGTAATTGTTTGTTTCATTTATTCAGCTGAGAAGTTATATCCACCACAAATTTTCTAGAATTGTCTCGTACAGATCGACACAAGATCATTCGCCAGGACTATTAAAACTATAGTACTTTCCTCGTCTTCTCAATTTCCTGGTATTCGTATGCCCACGGTAGCCGCGCGTTCCTTTCACTAATAAAGCTTCTGGTATTTTAAGAGCCTAAGTGAATGGGTTGAGGACAAAGTTTTTGACTGCTTGAAAAGAAATAAATATATAACAAGTTCCTCGATATATATTTTTGTGAGGTGAACATGCTTTTTATAACTTTTTTCACTTCGACATAATCAAATTCTTTATGTGCTTTTCAAAATGCGGAAATAATAGCAACGAAACTCCATAACGATCTAAGACGGGCGAAAAAATATTTTAAACCTTAAAATTGGCAACAGAAGCCAACATAGAAAAATAGGGCAAAATAAAAACTAGCCCTACCTACCACATTTCTAACTGGCTCTTAAAATATATCCATCCAAATAGATCAGGCATTTTGCTTCTGAGCTCTGGATATAATCCATATAAGTATGTCTAATATGATTGTATTGTTCTTTTTTTTTCAAAATTAAAGCAATTCCCAGAAAAATGAACAAAACTGTACCGTGAGTAAAAGTTCTCGCGGAACTTTTTGCCTAGCAACCACTTGCTTGTTAAGGAACTTCGTCCTGCAAAGTTTATGTATATAGGTATCAATACGTGCCAGCCAACAAATCTTTTTCATTATATTAGTTTTTTATTTATATAAGAGGAGCTACTAAGGTGTTAAAAAAGGCAATGACAGCACATTACCCACATTGCTTATAATAACAACTGAGGGCGTTGTCGCTGTATTTGTACAGGGAAAGCAAACATCTAACTCACCCATAATGTCGAGCTTACAGACAGAAGAGTGCGAATCTCTGAAGGTGTCAAAGAGTATTGTTCTAAAGATGTGTTTTCTAACTCTGAACAAAGGGCAGGGTAAAAATGAAATATCGTGTGGAAGGAATGCTAAAACTGTCCAGGGGTCATATCGGACGGTGGTACTTTGTTCTGCAAACATGTGATACTATGTGTGATGTGCCAAACGAAGGTAGCCCAGACACTGCAGGGCACTATCTGAGTTAATCAAATTTCTGATGGAAGAGGATAGATGATCTATAATGAAGAAGTTAGCTTTAGGAATAGGAATAGCCCATTCGATGGTAAGACTCGTGTTGAAAAATCTGCTTGAGCAACGGAAATTGCTGACATGGACCCCTGCGACTTTGCTCTCTTCATCTAACTAAAGGAACAACTCATAGGAAAGCGTTTCCATTTTAGAAGCAATCCTTTTGAGTAGTGGGCCACACGTTCGCTGACTAAAACAGTAGTACTACTGGTATACAGCAAATTCTAGAAGTATGGCTAAGAGTGGTAGTCAAGACAGGAGTTTATTTGAAGCACTATAACAAATGTCATCACCAAATATTCAATAATAAAATAGGAAAAAATAGCAAACGACAAAAACAGAGTAAAACACTAAAACATGCTAAACGTTACTTTTCAGGAAATATTTTTAAACGAAAAGGAAAATTCACCGGGAGAATTCCTAATGAAATTATTGTGACATAATGTTCTATTACTACCCCGGTGGCCGAGGTCGTTAAGGGGCGAACTCGTGAGCGGGAGGTCTGGGGTTCGAATTCTTGACTGAGGATTTTTCCAGGTTTTGCTCAGTCCTTATAAATGGCAAATGCTGGGGAGGTACTCTAAAACTTAGGCCTGGAACGTTTCCTTCCTTAAAAAATCCTTTTCCATTATATCATTTCATCTCATGTATCATCAGTGTCCACTGCCTCTGGTGCCTCTGTAGCAAAAAGGGCGTTAAACACTATTTTAAAATATATTATTCCGATTCTATTTTTAGCTACTTTCTATTTTCATTTTAAATTTTTTCTTATTTTAAAAAATCCCCTTTTAATTACTATAGCCAAGGATAGTATTTTTCTGAAAAAAAATACTTCAGTACTCAGGAGTTTTGGTACTCTAATTGATGACTTGGGTAATCTTTAAAACTGCATTTTCTCAACAAATTCAACAGTGTACGATTATTACTTTCTTTATTTTTCTGCAAAAGTAAAAAGGTTATCTTTACTTTATTTATTATTGTTACTTAATCGGTATTATCAGAAAAGTCTATATTTGTAGGTAAGTTAATTAGCAAAGGATATTGCACCAATGTAATGTGTACTTCGTATTGTAAGGAGGTACTTAACGTACCGCTAAAGTAGCTAAGATTGGTTGCAAAGACCTCTATGAAAAGGAACATTCTCATTTAATCATTATGGTTAACAGTATGCCTTACCGGCAACGCCCTAGGCTTAAGAAGGTTCATTTCCCAAATGGGATCATAACTGTTACCTTATATTAGCAACGCAGCCCGAGGTGCCGAAATTACTGTTTAACTATGAATTAATAGCTTTGGATAGTGGCCAAACCTCCTGAGCCCCAAAGCTCTAAATGTGATGAGCTCTGAAAGAGTAACTCTGCAAACCCGGAGGCCCTGTTATAAGGTAAAATCGATACGCACGTTCAGCCAAAGTTTCTACATGAAACAAAAATATTCATGTTCCAAACTCAGTTTAGAAGTATCGCTAATGGCAAAGAATGGGGCGAAATGGAATTTTCTTTTTACTATCGTCAGAATATTCCGCGCTCTCTCTCTTTTTCAAAGATAATGCATGCGCTAGCCAATTTGAGAAAGCTTATATTGTAATTGTATCAAGAACATATCCATTTAATTCAATAAAAAAGGAAGCCTATAACTTTAACATACGTAGTAATGCATCAGGGTCATATTTATCTGATGATATGTACCCATCCACTTCACGCAAGTAGATGCTGGAACTGCCTACCTTCGTTTTCAAGACATTTCTGACAATCTTATGAAAGTACCCAGTCGTTCTTAATTTTTTAAAGAATCACATTGGCTTGGAACTCAATCACCTGGAAATTGCTCTTCAAATAATCTCCCGACAACATGAGCGGACTGGTACCGACACATGAATCTTAAATAAACATTCACTACGGAATAGAATAATTGTCATTTAGTGTTCTTAACAGACTTTACTCTAGGGCATTGTTTCTTTCACTGTTCAAATGGTAAAACTGAATGCCAACGTAGCATATCCATAAACGCCGCCCACCTCGACTCTTGCAGCCCGGCCAGCCTTGAGCGAT
Source organism: Metallyticus violacea (assembly GCA_030762175.1). Taxonomy (NCBI): domain Eukaryota; kingdom Metazoa; phylum Arthropoda; class Insecta; order Mantodea; family Metallyticidae; genus Metallyticus; species Metallyticus violacea. The sequence goes on from CM060831.1 coordinate 122,540,412, forward strand.
GCAGTCTTCTGCCATCCCATCAGTCAGCAGATAATTGGATTAACCTAAAAAAAATATAAGGGCAAACGAAAGTTTATGTTATCAAAGAAATAGCAAATCTGAATTATAAACCCTGGATTAACACTTTTAATATGCTGTAGCGCTGACCACATGACCTCTCAATAGTGACCCTTGTATAGGCAACCAGCTTTCGGGGATTGGACCTCAAAGTTAAAAAAAAATTCTCGAGCAGAGTCAAAATGCAGAAAAGGATATTTAACAAGTCCGGAAGAATAATAAATTCAGTATCTTGTATGGTGCAATGAAAATTTATCATTTTATTATACGTCCTACAAGTTTTTCTTTATTTTAAGAAAAATGTTATGTGATCAGCATTCTAAAAGTCAAGTTATTATTGTTCTGGTACCTGATTCCATACTAACGAAGTTTAGCAGATTTATAAGAATATTTTTAACGTTGAATAATGCATAGAACACGGTAGTTGAAATTTCCACGTTTTAGCAAGTAAATTATATTACAGGACACTAAATGAGTTTCTGTAAAAGGTACAGTATGAAAACCGCAGTACTAATTAATGATTGTAACATTTCCATCGCCTTCAAAGAGTTGCTATTCAGCAGTAGGCATGGATTTAGACAAATTTCGAGCGAAGTACGCAAGAAAACACAAACTTTAGAATATGGAAACAGATTTCAGCCGGTTTTAATGATTGTACAGTTATGTGTTATTTTCGTATTAATTTTGAAACAATGTTGTAACTGCTGGTAGAGAACATAACATAAACTGAACTTAATGTCTTATTTTGGTTCAAGCATGTTACAACGTATGAACATATTTTACTTTAATTTCAAATTATAATTGTAGATCCCAATGTTTCTCCACTTTACCTAAGGATCTCGAGTCAATTTTAAAGCCATTTCCAACAAAAACACAACACAGAATGTGAATTTGTTATCATAATGGTATAGTAACACACTTTCAAGCACAGAGATCCTATTGGCTTGCTATAGGCGGAAGCAGATATTTCGAAGTTTAGTCTTGCTCCAATGCTGGCCGTTTGTGCTTATGTGAGCAGTGGGACCACCTCTGGAAGGAAGGGATAAGTTGAGGGAGACACAAGGTGGCTATGACCCAAGTGTGATAAGACATGGACGTAAACGAATCTTTAAAATGGTTCACCCCGGCGCCGGCGGAGGCCCCTTCCAAGGTCCGCTTCCATACCAACCCTTGAGGGAATCTTTCCAATGCGCAAGCCACCGTCACACCGCACTAGCTCGTCTCGCTCTGGTACTTTTGAACGAATAGAATGAAATGATATGAAATGGTGGAGCGCAAATTCATCGAAAGGAAATAGTCATCCCAATATTTGCCTAAGCGACCAGAGGAAATCACGAACAACCTTCTCCCAGGAATTTAAACTCGGAAACCCACAAAGCGCTACCTACTGTCTAAGCCAAACCTCTTGGTGCAACGCATGATAGAAATATGAGGCAGTATAAGCGAAATTGTGTTTTGGGTCGTTATTTTTATGTATGCCCCGATCCTTCCTTTGGACATTGGTGATATTAATCCAGAAATGACATCATTATTTAAATTGTTGTGATGTTTCACAGTCTTCTACAATGTTCCTTATTGTGATTTGTCACTACATCAATAGTTTCTGAGTAGTTCAAACTAAATCAGTGTTATTTTATGGTAGCGCTGGTGTCTGAAAATGTTGCTCAAAACCAAAACTGGTCCACCTGTGTCTTAACTTCTGAAGTAAGTTCAACATTCCAAATCCGTTTTTGTACAAACAGATTAATTTGAGCATAAACATATTCCATGTCTATAGGAGCATAACGAAATGTAATTTCATTATATTAATTTTATTATCATCATCTCCTGGTCTCATATACTTTGATAATTTTTGAAATTAACTCTTACTCGTAGGATATCTTACATTGTCCATAACAACCGCCACGGGTGGCCGAGGTCGTTAAGGTGCGGCTCGTGAGCAGGATATCTGGGGTTCGAGTCCCGTCAGGACCGTCCTACCTGACTGACAATTTTTCCAGGATTTCTCAGTCCTCATAAATGGCAAATGACGTGGTGGTATCTTAAACTTAGGCCTGGAACGTTTCCTTCCTTAAAAACAAAAGCCTTTCCCAATATATCATTTCATCTTATGTACCATCAGTTTCACCGCCTGTGGTGCCTCAGTAGTAAAAACGGGCGTTAAACACCATTCAAAAAACTTAAGCTTATAAGGATTTCTGTCACTGCAAAAGATATCTTTAATATCGAAAAAGTAAATCTAAGTGTCTGGTTTCGAATGAAATGTGTGAAATATAAAAACGTAACTTAAAAGATGAAGAAATATGCATTATTAACTTACCTGTTTAATTTCGTTTTAACGTTTTAAATGTAAAATAAATAAGTCCTGAGGCAGGCCTATTCACAGTAACTACAGCACTTTAGAGTAATTGTTAAACATTTTGTATATTAATAACGAGTTCACTCGGCTCTGAATTTTATGAAGGGAGTTCGCGAGTCTTTTGGGAACCACTGGTCTGCAGAAACCACTGCACAATCTGCAACTCTGTCTGTCGGAACTCAAACGTTCAATGAATGAATAAATTAATTCAAATCTTTGTACGGGTCCACGTGTTTTCATAATACACAAAAAGGCGCATTTCCTAAATAAATTAGTAAATAAGTCATACCTCCATTACTTATCGTAGTTAAAGTAATACCAATACTATAATAATATGATAATAATTCCAATATCACAACTAGTCTTTCATTTTTAAATTCACTTTAGTTCCCCTCTAATGTTTCCCTTGTTTCCAGCCTTTTCAGAATGTCGGTCCTGGTGGTGTAATGGTAACTACACTTTCCTCCTAAGCCCAAGAACTTGGGTTCAATCCTGCCCAGGGTCGATGGATTTTTTCGGGCCTAAAAATCCTAATAATGGCTTCCTTCGGTAGGGAAGTAAAGTCGTGAGTCCCATGTCCTAGGTTTACGGCATGTAAAAGAATCTCAAGCCTGAAAGAAGTGGCCTTTGTGCAAAATTTGTCGGCCGTTTCATGCCCTGCTTGGAATGGGACGGTGATGACCTGAGATGTTAAATGGTGTCCATTAATCAATTAAATCAACAATAATCCTTTTCAGAGCTGAACTGTCTTACCTTCGACAGGAAGTTGTCTACCTGCTCCTCATCCTTGCTTATCAGTGGAGCCCAGTCTCTGTTAGAATCAGAAAAGAAATGTGACAGGTACTTCTTTCTCCATGTCTCAGTTCGCCAGGATGTGATCACGATCCTTCATCTTCACATAAAGGACAAATTCTCTATCCACTTTCATCATAGATCCTCATCTGCTGCCATGTCCCCAACCTAAACCACAAGAGTCCCATTTTAATAAGTTTGATCGCTGTTATTATTATTATTATTATTATTATTATTATTATTATTATTATTGTAATTATTATTAAGGGATGTGTAAATGGAAGGGGGCGCAAGAGTAAGGGTTGTATTCATGTTTATGTATTTATATATAAAATTACAAATGGAAAACGTAAGTATATTTATGTGTATGTATGTATGTATGTATGTATGTATGTATGTATGTATGTATGTATGTATGTATGTATGTATGTATGTATGTATGTATGTATGTATGTATGTATGTATGTATGCATGGATGTAGGTAGGTAGGTAGGTAGGTAGGTAGGTAGGCAGGTAGGCTGGTAGGCAGGCAGGCAGGCAGGCAGGCAGGTATAGCAATTTTGATTGTTATAAAAACTATATTAGCAGGTACGGCCGTAAGGCTCATGCGATATTTGTATGTTGACAGTTGAATGAATTTTAAAACTGGTACAGTGAAACGTGCGTTATTATTATTATTATTATTATTATTATTATTATTATTATTATTATTATTATTATTATTATTATTTTATTTATGGACGCTCTTTAACCTCTCAGGTCATCAGCGTCCCATTCAAATTAGGGCGTGAAATTGCCGACAAATTTTGCTCAGAGGCCTCTTCCTTGAGGCTTGATGTCACCTGTAATCTGCTAGACCTTTTATTCTTATAATGCTGGCTACCTTAGTGAAGGTTGGAAGATGTTTATTAACAGTTTCTTTTCATTGTTTACTTATTATTTCTGGCATCACGGAGGGGTTTTATGGGCGTTGCATTACAAACAATCTATTCAATTTTTAGTAAATATTCTCTACATTTAGAAAATAATGCACTGCGATGCTTCAGTACATTTTGGCACTCGAATTATTTTAATTGCAGAACCAATATTTGTGAAAAATGTATGGATTCTTAAGATTAGCTGTAAGTGACTATAGCGTTTACTAGACCCGCTGTCTAATCATCTTGTTTATTTAGACTTGCGGCAATACAGTGTAGCTTTTTAGAAGGATGTAAGTGGAGTCAGGCTATATGTCCTTTTTGAACTACACTGCATTTTGGAACAGAATGCATCGTTAGGAACTTGGAGCCCTCATAGCGAGCGGGCATTGTTGATTTGCTCTCCGTTGCATTATGGCTGACCCTTGGCGTAATTAAGTGAAGTCCATTAGTTCTCTCTGACTTGGCTACAGTGATTGTATTTCTTGTCCTTCAAATGACTGAAAGGGGCGAACCCATAAAGTCTTCGATTACACACGCTCATCCTTTAATGGGCCCTGTCTCAATGTGAGAACTCATACATCCATTTTATTTAATTTAATTATAATTTGTTTTAATGTAAATATAAAGAAAATGGGTGCACCTCTTCTCTCTTTATAATAGTAGTTACCGATTTTTTCTCTTAAACATGCCCTAGAGTACCTTCTGATTAATTTTAGGGCATCCAGTGACTGCTTAAATTAATAATTAAATATATACTTGAAAATTTTATAACAAATAAAATATTCAAAAGAAATACTGTCCACCAAATGCTATTTATCTTTCACCAAATCCCCAGTCAAAAATTAAGACAGAAAACATGTTTGGTTGCTTAAGAATTACATTAGAATTGTTGCATTTGACAAAATATATTTAAAATATATATTCATGAATCACTAACGCTTTGGAGAAGGAAATGTTTACATATTTATTTACAAGCTTCAGGTAATTTATTTTGCTGATTATCTGACAGTTGTAGCTTAGAATGTATGCAATATAACTGAAACATTAATTGAAGACAGTTAATGTCAGCAAATAAAAGTATATGATAAATGGAGCTACAAAATGTTCAATGTCTAGAAATTGAAGGAGTTAAAATAAAAAAATGTTATGATAGAATATAATATTTTATAGTCCAAATTACATAGTAGTGGAAATATAAATGAATAAAACAATAAAAATAAATGAATTAACAACCTTAAATGAAGTTTTTTGGAACAAAAGCGTCGGCCCTGGTGGTGTAGTGGCAACCATACTTGCCTCCTAAACTCAAGATCGAGGTTTCAAACCCGGCCAGGATCGTTGGATTTTTTCGGGCGTAAAAATGGCCTCTTAGTAAAATTTGTTGGCCGTTTCACGCCCTGAATTGAATGGGAAGCTGATGACCTGAGATGATAAAGAGTGTCAGTAAATAAACCAAATAAAAAAAAAAGACCGGAACAATAGCGTCATATAATTTGCAACTATTGCAACTATTGCTGTGACTGGGGAAGCGAAGTGATAGGAGCACTCACAGATATAATTGAAGATATGGTTACTGTTTTTATTGTCCACTAATTATGGAGGATGCAGCTTAATGTGTCCTCAGTAGCTGAAGGCTTAGTTAGTGACTAATAATTGAATAGTTGTAAGTCGAACCATTGCATCCGACAGGCCCTTACCTGAGGGGCGATGTCACAGGTCGAGGTTGCTGAGCGGCTAGCAGACGCACATGATCGAAGACAGCAGAAGGCCAGCGCAAGGGCTAAGGCAGAAGAGTGCGTCTGAAAGCTCGGCTACCTCGTAATATAATCTCATGACCGCCTAGGGCAGTCTTTACAATATGCTGTAATATTCACAATTATGGTAACCAACGCCCAGGTTTAAATTATACCAACTAATAAGAGAACAGTGAGTAGGGGTTCTAGAACTTCCCTAGTGATGCATGACAGTCCTAGGTTTTTGCATGATTTTGCTTTTTACTAAGCAGACGCTGATGTCATGGTAAAATCCTTGTAGATTGTCATAGAAAGAAACAGGTTAGAACTTTCTGATACAAAAGTATAAGATATTCAAGCAAATAAAATTGACTGTTCTCATAATACTTTTGAGATCTACTCAATTAATGCATCCCTCGGCCATACACGCGATAATAATACGCTCGTTTGTCCTTTATTAGTTGAGAAGTGCCTATTGAAGGAAGCAAATAAAATTAAATTGTTGTCAACAACAATGAATATTTAGTGTAGACCTGCTAGAATATCAAGAAGAGAAAAGTTGCCAAATAATAAAGATAATATATAACAGCTGTGAGGACAATGAATTCACCTGTATAGTCACACGCACGTACACTGAGATTATTTTAGTTACGGGCCGCCTGAGCACGCCTATTTACTGGAGAAATGCAGCCGCTGCAACCTTACTGACAGCATAAAAGGTACCATATTTAAAACTGATAAAACACTAACCTGTGTTGTAAGAGATGTTGAAAATGGTGCCCTTCAGCGACAATATATTGCCGGCAACTGTGCAGGAAATTTTGCATTACACTTAATTTTGCTTCTCTAATAACAATTCGGTTCGAAATATGTTTCTTGTGAATTAAGAGTTGATACGATTACTCGTAACCTTTTAATAATTGGCACAAGTTTAACAATTTTTCTACCTGGAGCAAAACACGATTTTGCGAATCACCTTATCGCTTCTCTGTAAGAATCTGTTTTCACAAACGTATCATATACATCTTTACCTAAGACTATATGTAGTGGCATAACTAGCGAAGAACGTTTAGCACACCGTTTGCACATACTGAAAGTACGGTGTAACATACGAACTCGCTGACAAAGCAGCTCTCAAACTAAATACAAACTGCTACCTGCATATACATTATGCAACCTTGACAGCTGACTTCGCCCAGTATGCAACCCCACTCTGCCGGTCTGTAATTCAAAATGTAACTGTATAGAACTGAAAGGTGATTATGTCGAATGTTTAAAATCTGTTTTGAGATGTAAATGTAGGTTAAGAGTGCTGAATCAATAAATTGCCGCTGTTTCAAAAATACAACACAATATAATAAGAAATTCTCTGTTTAATCTGGCCCATTAGAAGGACGTACAGTGTATCAGTATCAATTTAAAATATCTATAGAGTTTTGCTGTTTTTGGTTGCATTGTGCTAATATGGGTTGATAAATTATTTTATTTTGATAATAAATATAAAACTCATACTTAAACTCCCTTAATTACATTATACGAGGGTAGGTTTATAAGTTTTCGGACTCGCCAATAAGCATTGTCACTTTCACAAAATTCTTATCTGGTGTCACACATTATCTGCAGCTGTTACTTCTGCTCCGCTGTGTTCAGTAGTTCAGATATAATTGCATAAAGAAGGCTATATGTAGAAGATTGTGAAATGTTCAAAATAGAATATCGAATTATTATTAAGTTCTTTGTAAAATAAGGCCTTACTCCAAATGAATTAAATAGCGATTGAACGGTGTACATGGGGAGGCATCCCCCTCATATTCTACCGTAAAAGAATGGGCCAATTTTATTCGAATAGGTCGAGAAAGCATTGAAGACAAAGAGGGTGCAAGTTGGCCCTTGGAGGTGCTCACTCCTGAAATCATCGCTCTTGTGGAAAAAGAAATTATGGAAGACCGACGGATCAACGTTACAGAAATAGCACAAAGTTGGGTCTTTTTGAAACAACAGTCCTTCGAATTATTCATGAATATTTCAACATGAACAAGATTAGTGCAAGATGAGTGCCTAGGCTTCTTTTATCAGTCCAAAAGCAGCAACGAGACATCTGCTGTCAGGAATTTTTGGAACTCTGGAGAGAGAAGTACTACAAATCATTGTTACAGGAGATTAAACTATGGTCCTCTACTATGATCCCTTGTCCAAAAGAGAATCAATGGAGTGGAGGAAATCTGGCAAAGCACCGCCTCTAAAGGCCAAAATCAGTCAGTCAACCTGTCGGTACTGGTGGTGTAGTGTTAACCATACTTGCCTTTTAAACCCAAGATCGCGGGTTCAAACCCGGCCAGGATCGATGGGTTTTGGGGCGTAAAAATCCTACGTATGGCTTCCTTCGGAAGGGATGTAAAGCCTTGGGTCCCGTGTCATACATTTACGGCACGAAAAAGAACCTCTAGCCTGAAAGAAGAGGCCTCTGAGCAAAATTTGTCGGCCATTTCACTACCTGAATGGAATGGGACGCTGATGACCTTAAATGTTAAAGAGCGTCCATAAATAAATCAAATCAACAATCAACTCAATCAAACAAGATAATGGCCTCAATCTTTTGGGACTGTGAAGGAATATCTTTATTGACTTCAAGGAGAGGAACTCAGCAGTAAATGGGGAGTACTATGCTGGCCTACTGCATAGCCTACGTGCTTCCATCAAAGAGAGAAAAGGCGAGGAAAGCTGAGTGAAAGCTGAGTGAAAGCTGAAAGCCTTCTTCACTACAACACGCCAATGCACACAACTGTTGTTGCAAAGGAAGTTGTGAAGAAATTTGGCTTCATTGAGATCAACCATCCACCCTACAGCCCAGATCTAGCTCCCAGTGACTATTTCCTCTTCTCAAAACTCAAGAAGCACCTTCGAGCAAGAAAATTTAAGTGTGACAAAGAAGTGATGGATGCTGTTTATGTCCATATTGCAGACAAGACTTCTGACTTTGTGGGGGCGGGATTGAAATGTTAATTCATAGATGTAAGCAATGTATTGCAATAACGGGTAACTATATTGATAAGTGAAATACAGTTTTTTTCTTCATCATACCTAGAAAATGGTTTGGCCGGAAACTTATGGACCTACCCTCGTAGTTTATGCGGTACTTCGAACCATATAAAGGTTAGCAATTCATGTATAACCGTCTTATTTCTATTTCTACGTAATTGTTTACCGCAAAGGAACGGCGCAGAATCTTACTAGGGTGATTGAGAAACGGACAGTAAAAATCCAGAAACGTTAAAAATTTATTTTGAGCGACTGATGTATGTGCAACAAAAAAGGGCCGAACCTTTCACCTTATGAACTAACAGATTAAATGGTGAGTCATAGGGCTTAAACTCGTTTTGAATATTGCATACAATGTAAGCTAATTATCACTTATATTATTGGTAGTCACATGCCATAATTTGGAAGATGAAACTTCCAAATTAGTTCGCCAATTTTGCATCATGGTCATAAATGTGGAATGTCTTACCGATTGAGCATATACACGCTATTTAATTAGAAAAGTATTTTTAATTACAAAATCCGCACAGAAGTAATAAAGGCTTCTGTCAAATTGATTGTTGATGTTTTTTACTTATGGACGCTCTGTAACATCACAGGTCATCAGAATGTCATTCAATTCAAGGTGTGAAATAGCCTACAAATTTTGCTCAGAGGTCTCTTCTTTCAGGCTTGAGATTCTTTATCGTATCATAAATGTAAGACATGGGACCCACGGCTTTACTTTCCTTCCGAAGGAAGTCATATTTAGGATTTTTACGCCCGAAAAAATCCATGGGTCCTGGCCGGGTTTGAAACCGCGATCCTGCGTTTACGAGGCAAGTATGCTTACCATTAGACCAGTAGGACCGACTCTTCTGGCAAGGTAAGGCAAGACATGGAAGATATTGCACAAAATGAGCGAGAGAGGTTATACTTTATGCAGATTGTTCCTGCAGCAGTTATCAATAATGACGAATGCGAATGAGTTGAAGGTGATTTTTATTAGGTGTTTATACGTAAACGTATTTCAGATTGCATTTAATAGTTCAATTTTTTTGCTATAAATGTCAGTAATAATATTGATAGACAACTACATGTATCTCAGAAAAAAACAGTACTCTGTAATGCTTTTGAAGTATCCCATACAATGATATCCGAATACTCCAGAGCATGCATTTTGGGGAAAAGACAGTGCTGTATAAAAATCTATTACCAGGCAGAGAAAGAAAAGTTGAAACTTGTGTTGAGAGTTCCATTTTTAACCAAACCTGCTATTCTTATTTCCGTCACCGCTCCATAAACTTTCCTTTCCATATCCCACTGTGTGAGGTGTAAATATGTCGCGAGGGGAGTCATGGTGAAATACTGCTTCCAGGTCACACGTACCTACCGCTGCGAGAGTTTGAATCTACCTTCTTTTCCACAGCGATCCTCAACAACGGCTAGTGTTGAAAAGGTTCCCATTTTATTTTACTGACCCTTCCCATTCAGAGTGGGTCTTTTTTTTTATATCATCCACTTCCAAGGCAAATTCGCGCATTTAATTTTCAGGAGCGGCTTTGAAATCTTGCTTGCAGATTAATAGTGTTAAAGCTTCTGGGTGAGTTTTGCACACTTTTGGTGGATTTCCGTCAAGATAAAGAGCAAAATATATAAAATAAACGAACTTTTCAATAATAAATTGGTTTTTTATAATTAGGATATTTGTATAATGCATAACTGCTCATAATTTATCTATATTCTTATTTTTCTTTTATATTTTTTCTTTCCTAAAGTTCCTTAACAATCATACTGTTTAGTTTTACTTTTATCACCGTCACTTGTCTTCTTGCCATAGATGGAATCTACGAGTCCGAAATATAGGGATCTCAAGTGTGACTTTTTCTTAGCGTTTTATCCTTTACTACTATTATAATTACTGTTAATTTGTTACATTGTTAATAGTGTTACTTTATTTTTAATTTATTATATATATTAGAATCAAAATGTGTAAATAATTTCTTGGCATTCTGTAAAAGAACACAATAGGAAAGTGTCAATAATTAAACCAAATTTATTGCTTTTAAGGAATATATACAATTCGGACAAAATCTTAATAACTAATAAATTTACATAACGTGTTACTGAAAATACATATTTAGGACATGCATTTAAAATACTATAAATTGATACTAAGGCTTTTGGAGAATCGGAAATGAGATTCCTGTAATATGTATTTTAGAATAAAATGACGACACACGAGAACTACAATGAGGTTATTTCAATTATGGGCCGTCTGAGCACGAAAGCTTAATGAAGTACAACCGCCGCTAGAACAAAAAGGGAGATAGAGGAGCAGCGCATGTTTTAATTTTTTTAGTAGTTATTTATTTTTTACAGAAACTGTAAAATTATGTTTAATATAAAACTGATAATAATTAACACTAATCTGCTTAATAAGAGATGTTGAATATGATGCTCCTTAGTGTCAATACATTGCCGCCCGACCACTGCTTAGGAAATGTTTCTACTTCATCTAACATTTATTTTGTGAAAACACAACGATTTTCATATCATTGAAAGATTTTGTAATCAATTTGACCCTTGTTATGTGAAGTTTGCATTTTGAAATAATATAAGCCTATTTTGTAAATATAATGTAATGCATTTATTTCAGTAACACTCTGATCCAAAGTTTTTCCCACATTTACAACAATGCAATAACTATGATTTAGCAGTGGAAATGAAACACTAAATGCAGTATCCAGAAACTGTTTTAGATTTTTTACAAAGGTAATATGTGTTATTTTGAACAATGTTTTTATATAGTAGTCTGTAGTATTTACTCAAGCTATAAAAAACCTCTAAAATCACACACGTTTTTGCAAATATATTGCATTTCTTGTTCCACTTCCCACACACAATTTTCTTGCAAAGCGAGCATTTGCCAGTACTTATTTTCCTTACAAAGGAGCTTTATTTCACACTGCCGGCGTTTAGACTAGTCATCATAATCAGAACTGACAAATGGGTTCCTTTGGGATCGTATTTTCAAGTGTTCAACTCTTAGTTCTGAGGGTTCTTTCCGAGTAATATTTCTCCCCGTGATAGCTCTGTATATAACAGCAGCTAAATCAAGGATATTGTTACAGGTTACCTGGTGCATGAAGCCTTTACAGTATACATTTTCTTTACACTGTCTAAGCCACACTTTGTTCCATTATAATAACTTAAAAGTTTCAGGTGTTTTCTTTTTAGTTGCATTCATATTGACTATGGCACGAAGGGTGCTCATTACTAGTACACTTTCCTCGATACACAGTCACGGTGACATTTGTGTTTCAGTATTCTGGTACTTTAAAATGGAATTCTTTTGCTTTTGATATAATTAGACATTTCTCTCTTCGTTCTGTTTACTGTATCTACAATAGTAGTTGACTTATCCTTCAGTTTCTTGGCTAGATGCAGAGATGTGAAACAATTGACAGTTGTTACATTTCTTAGCTCCATAAGTTTGTGACAGATCCTCACCCACGCATGCCAACAGTAAATGTTCTTAGATAATGTAAATACTAATAATTATAAAAAATATGTAGCTTATGGTAGCACACGGGGATATTTCATGCTCTGCTGGCAGGCAAGGATGAGAAGCAGGTAGACAACTTCATGTCGACGGTGTGACAGCTAAGGTCTGAAAAGGCTGGAAACCAGGGGTGGGGCGGGAGGAACTAAGCAGCATTAAAATACGTATTTCAATTATAATATTGTATTCACTTACTCCACTGGAAAGGGGGATTTTATGTTCTGGATATGTATATTAAGCTAATTTTGAAATTCTTCTTCTTATTTTAATTAGTTAAACAATGGAGCTATGACTTATTTACTATTTTTTAAAAATAATTTCCCTTTTTACATATATTATGCAAGTACGCAGGGTCCGGTGGACTCTGTCGGTTCTGATAGTGTAGAGGTAACCATACTTATCTGCTAAACCCAAGATTCGCGGTTCAAAGCCGGCTAGATGCATGGATTTTTTTCGGGTGTAAAAATCCTAAGTATGTCTTCCTTCGGAAGGGAAGTAAAGCCGCGGGTCCCGTGTCGTACATTTACGGCACGAAAAAGAACCTGAAGCCAGAAAGAAGAGATCTCTGAGCAAAATTTATCGGCCGTTTCACCCCCTGAATTGATTGAGGCGCTGATGACCTGAGATGTTAACGAGCGTCCGTAAATTTATTTAAAAAAAAACGCTGTGGATCCGTGCGAAAGTTGCAAAAAATGTATATGTTAGTTTGAATAAATACACATTATTAATTCATTCATTAATTTATTCATTCATTAATTTCTATTGAGTAAACGCTGCACCACTTAAATTGGAAAAATTCAAAGTAATTGATTAAAAATGTCTGCAGTCACAAATTTGGGACAATTCTTGTAACACGGTTTTACCGTCACGGGTGCCGAGGTCGTTAAGGCGCGGAATCGTGAGCTGGAGATCTGGGATTCGAATCCCTCTAGCACTGTCCTCCCTTATTAAGGTTATCCAGGTTTTCCTCAGTTCTCATAAATGGAAAATGCCGTAGAGGTACCCTAAACTTAGGCCTGGAACGTTTCCTTCCTTAAATAAATCCTTTACCAATTTATCATTTCATCTCATGTATCACCAGTATTCATCGCCTGTGTTGTTTCAGTAGTGAAAACGGGCGTTAATCACTATAAAAATACACGGTTGGTACGCATTATTGAATAAAACATTATTGCATGCTATTATTGATAAAACTTGGTAAGTATAAGTGGAGGGCGAATTGTTCTTGTCGAAATCGGTGACTGGCACGACCTTGACCAAGAGTGGGCTTGTATTTATCTGAGAAAATAGGTAAAAAATAAATCTCTGTGCATAAACAATAGGTTAGCATTCATATTATTTAATTCTTGCAACCATTAAACAGTTCGAGTTTTGTACGTCAGAGTAATTTGAAAACTAAAAATCAGGATGAAAATAGCTTTGTAAAATCGTGTATATTCCTATGAAAATATAGGAGAGCCTCAGTTTTTCTATGGATATGGTATTAAATTTTAAAAGTGTAAAAAGCCAATACGAGGCACTGCTCAGTGCGTTATACAGAATTGATAAAAGCCTTCTAACAAAACGAGAAATATGGCTTTAATAAACTGCGATTTTATTCACAAAACATGCACTGTATGGTAGTCAGCCCTTTGAAAACCTACACGTACATTCACGCTACAAGTCTTTTTATGAATTTCTCATTCTCGTATATGACGCATTTCCCATGTTTCCTGTTTAAGTCCATTAGACCTTTGTGCCTATATTATTTTCATATTCTGTTCTTCAAAGGGCCTTTTAAAAATTGCAGAAATATCACTGTCTACTGTAGATGGATAATTTATTTTTACACAGGTATTTCAGGTATACATCATGTTTGATTGCCTGTAAACAATTATCAAATGCAGGAGTATTAGCGTTGTATTTTTACGGTTCAAAGGTTAGACATAAGTAGAAGCATTTTTCCGTAATGTCAAGAAATCGTATAAATGTAACATAAAACTTAAAGAAGGGAAGAGAGAAGATAAGATGTTACAGGAGGTTTTGATTTTATTCATATACAGGATTATCAGTTTAATCGGGCTCGCTTTCAGCGGCACCGTAACTGCGGGCACACACCGCTCCAGTCTCCATGTGCGGGGATGGACGTGGACACATTTTTATGCAGCAAGATAAATTAGATAAACAGAAAAAGATAATGTAGTAGCATAACTTTGGTAATTAAATTTGTAAATATTTAAGCTTTTAAAAGGAAATGTTGACAATTTACTTCTAGTGCACAGAAACAGTGTATGAATTACACTTGTATTAAGCAATCAATTTCCCGAAATACTATACAACACAGAACAGTCGATTCGCGTTTTACAACACTGCAAGAAATGAAAACTATTCGTTCTGTAGTAAATTGTAAACTAAATATTATCACAGACACTTCTCCACTTCCTTGTTCTTGAATGAATAACCTTGCTTAACGATCATATCCCTCCCAACGGATTGATCGATCGCGGCCTTGTCTATCTGTAATCTCTCCGTATATGAAACGCTCTGCAATTTAATTGATAAAGAATATGCACCTAATCTGATATTTATGTTATTACGAATATTTATCTGTGTATACCTGTGTACGAGGGTAGGTCCATAAGTTTCCGGCCTCGCCGATAAATATTATCGCCTTCGCAAAATCTCTATCTGGTGTCATACCTTATCTGTTAAGTAAATAATTGCAGCTGTAGCTTCCACTCTGATGTGTTCAGTTTTTCAGATATAGTTGCATAAAGATTGTAGAACATTGTGACATTTTAAAAATGGAGTATCGAGCTGTTATTATGTTCTTCACAAAACAAGAACTTACTCCAAATGAAATTAAACAGCGATTGAACGGTGTATATGGGAAAGCATCGTCCTCTTATTCGTAAAAGAATGGGCCAAAGTTTTTCTAATGGGTCGAGAAAAAATTGAAGATGAAGAGCGTGCAGGTCGGCTCTTGGAGTTGCTCACTCCTGAAAACATCGCTCTTGTGGAAGAAGAAATTGTGGAAGATCGGCGGCTCAAAGTTACAGAAATAGCAGAAAGAATGGGCCTTTCTAAAACAACAGTCCTTCGAATTATTCATGAATATTTAAACATGAATAAGGTTAGTGCAAGATGGGTGCCTAGACTTCTTTTCTCAGTCCAAAAGCAGCAACGAGTCATCTGTCGTCAGGCATTTTTGGAGCTCTGCTGTGATAAGAAGTTTGCAGAGAGAAGTTCTGCAAACCATTGTTACAGAAGATGAAATTGTGGTCCTCTACTGTGATCCCTTGTCCAAAAGAAAATCAGTGGAGTGGCGTCAACCTGGCGAAATACCGCCTCTAAAGGTCAAGGTCGTTCAGTCAACCAAGAAGATCATGTCCACAATCTTTTGGTACTGTGAAGGAATACTCTTCATTGACTTCAAGGAGAGAAACACCACAATAAATGGAGAGTACTGTGCTGGGCCATTGCACAGACTACGTGCTTCCATAAAAAAGAAAAGGCGAGTGGTGGTGTGCGCCTTCTTCACGACAACGCGCCTGTGCACAAAGCTCTTGTTGCAAAGGAAGCTGTGAAGAAATGTGGCTTCAAGGAGATCAATCGTTCATCCAATAGACCAGATCTAGCTCCCAGTGACTATTTCCTCTTCTGAAAACTCAAGAAGGACCTTCGAGGAGAAAATTTAAGTGCGACGAAGAAGTAATGGCTGCTGTTTATGCCCATTTTGCAGACAAGACTTCTAACTATTTTTGGGAGGGTGGGATTGTAATGTTAATTCAAAGATGTGAGAAGTTCATTGCAATAGAGGGTAACTATATTGAAAAGTGAAATATAGTTTTTGACTTTATTGCACTTAAAAAATGGTTAGGCCGGAAACTTATGGACTTACTCTTGTATAGCGCATATTCAAAGTGGCGCCCGTTTGTATCCAAATATTCCTGACCTCTTCTGATAAAATTCGCGTTCACACGATAAAATTCTGCTTCGGAATTTCATTTGCAACGTAAGGGCAATTTCTATAGATTATATTTTATCCAGTTCCCCACTGTAAGCGTGTGGTAAGATCTAGGGAAGTGAGGATCACAATCCTTTAGGAATAATTCTGTTGTAAATCCTGCCATAAAAACTGCAAGGAATAACCAGCAATATGATTTGTGGCAAAATCTAGTTAAACTTTTCCATATTATAGAAATTAAAAACTGTGAAATTATTTGTACGTAATGCTTCTATAGATTTAAGATATTATATTGCAAAAAAAGCTCATTTTCAGTGCAATTGAACACGCCACACATATTTTTTCATCATACAAGGGAACTTAGTAAATTATTGCGACTCTTCTGTGCTATGGCGTGCCTATAGTTTGGCGCATAACTATATAAATTAGACCAATTATTATCATAGCGCATTATTTATTGCAGATAAATAAAAACATAATTACAAAAATTTACGATTTACGCCATTAAGCAGTTGTAATTTTTGAACTGCAACGATTCGGCAACGTTTCCATTTTGGTGAATTCCAAAATAGTGCAGCTATTGGGGTTGTACCAATGAAAATCCTTTTAAAAATTCTTTAATTTCCTATCTCTCCTACTTACAAGGCACCAAAAATAACGACGAAAGAAATTTATATATAGTGCCCGTAATTTTTTTTTCCTCAACGAAACTCTGCATATAACAATCAATTACCAAATGATTCATCGAATTCAAAAACCAGAAAATTTGTACCATTGGGAGTGGGGGTTAACCTAAAGCGATGCGTACATTTTGTGTCTGTTAACGCTCTACCGGCCACAATTTTTGTTTTATTTCAACGAAAACTCGGCATATAACGATCAATTAACAAACGGTTCGTCGAGTTCAAAATACCAGCAAATTAGGACCATTACGAGTGGGGGTTAATTCAAAGCGATGCACAGATGCGATCTCTGTTTACGCTCTAGAGGCCGCAATTTTTATATTTTATTTTGTCTCAATAAAACTAGGCATATAATGATCAATTACAAATTATTCACCGAGTTCCTTAACTAGCAAATTTGGACCATTGAGGTTGGGTGTTAATCTAAGGCAAACATTTAAAAATCGGGGGCTACATTCTTTTAATCTCAACAAACATCGGCATATGTCATTGAAATAATATAATAAAAATAGCATTTGAAAATCAGCGAAATAAAAGTATTAGAAGTAGGTGTTTTCCTGAAACCCAAAATTTAAAAACCGCCCTGGCGAGTTTCTTTCCCAAAGAAACTGAGTGTATACCTTTAAACAAAAAACAAAAAACAAAAAAAAAAGTTTGTGAAAATCAAGGAAATGGAACCATTAGGAGTGGGGTTATACCTTAAAACCGAAATTTAGAAAGCGTTCTAGCAACATCAATTTCTCTGCTCTAGCGCTCTCTAATACCTTTCACAAATTCGACTTGTTGAAAAATTTATGCAGTTCCTGTTTGACGGACTTTTAGTAACATAGGATCTGTATAGCATAAACTTTCTGAAATGCCTGTTTCTTCAGAAAGGTCATAATCCAGTCATTTCTGTGACAACATTAATTAAAAATAAATTCATTTTCGTACCATGTAAAAGTAAACACCTATGGTATTGACGCAGGCGGTAACACTTGAGACTGGGTATTCCTGAAGTACTGGGTTCAAATCCTGCGGCCAACCAGTCCTCTATTTTAAAAAGAGGACCATTGCCCAGTTAGATTTTTCTTTGCCACGAATTCACATTCCATTTATTCCTTCCTTTTCATTCCATCTATCTGGTGCGTGTGCTTCTGTGTTTGCGATGTCATCAAAGCGCTTCTGTCATGTATGGGGCTGTCCATTCAGGGGAGCCCCTCAATATTCTTATGTACTCCGTGTGCATCCTCAACAGGCGACTGACCCAGGCATTGGTGTGTAAATGCAAGGAGGTGTAAGTTCTAAAAATGGAGGAGGGTAAATTCAGCGAAAGAAGAAGATGTAAAATTAACCCGATTCACATTACACGATTGTGGTATTCTTCAATTTGTTTTACTGGATTGTATTATGCTTTGCCTCTACAATTTTTTTCATCGGACATATTTAAGAAAGGGCTCTGCATATCGAGTATATTTATTTCATAAACTTTTTAGGTTAAGGTGATAAAAGTGTAATAACAATTGCACGTAAATGCATAATATCCTAGACTAATTCTTATTACGGATTGTCTCAATGATGCAAGAGATACACGAATGAATTTACTGCTACAAGATAGAACTTTTACCGAGTCTTAATTTTTGCAACATGTTACATACAGTATTAATGTCATGAAATAACTTTAATATTTCAATAAACGCAATCCTTTGAATTAGTGGCTTGCTCATAATACTGAGTATTTTTGAAAAAGGTACAAATTCAGAAAATTATATTATTTGATATAAAATATTGCATGGTTTTGAGTTTTATTTGTATTTTGGGTGAGTAAATTTTGTTGCTCTTGCTTTATGGATCAAATGGGGGCGTTTTGAGCTTCCAAACAGAAAATATCTGAGCTGCAACGGAACCTGGTTGTATATCCTATAACGTTTCTTGACACTAAAAAACTGCAGTCATTCTGGGGAGTTCTTGGCATTAAACAAGCAATCATCGCCTCTGTATCTGTGTTATAAATCGAATATCACCTCTCCCCCTCTCATTGGGGGTAATACTCAATTTCCTGCGCTATCATGGGAAAGAGGAAACGCTCTTGCCCTTGGGGTAGAGGAAGAGGGGAGAGGGGATATTGGTTTGTACGCGTTTTCCGTCTTCGTCCATCTTAAAGGCCCTCCTCTCAGCCAATATTCCATAACAAAATTCGAAGTGGAGGGTTAAACACTGTAAAAGAGAAGGGCCAATCATAGGACCGTGATTATTTTTCTTTGGTCCGCTCCCTTCCTTGCGCTCGCTTGAGGTTCATAGCTTACAAGTAATTGCATCCGCAAGATGGGGTGCACGCACATTTTCCACTAGTGAAACTCCCTGAAAGGCTGCTACCGAAATTCCTCAAGTACTGAAAGGTTAGCTTGACTCAAGTTGTAGTATGTTTGAAATACTAATGGATAACTCATCCTTGCTGCTTCAGTTTGAAGAGAGGCTTTCAACGTTTTACGAAGTAATTGGGTTCAATTGTGTAATATCCTAAATGTGGAAATAGCTTTATAATTAGTAAGGTTATAATTTAAGTTATATATACGTGTAAATCTCAGGCATTTAATGTTGCAAGTTCTCGTTACACATAAAAAAGTATTTTGAGAACAAATTATGCTGGATCATAATCAAAATATGTCTCAATTACTAAGCGGAAGAAAAATACGAAAATATGAAAGTTTATGAAAAAAAATGAATGATAAGGGAACACTTAATAAGAAGTAAAATAAAATTATTCTATTCTCTGGAAAAATGTTTTTGGCTACATATATATAAAAAAATAACATAGCAAATCGAGCAATCATTCTCTTGTTTAGAGGCTGTAACAGATAAAAGAACTTTACCAGCCCTGTTTCGATTATCTTTCTTTCTATTGCGGAAGAAAATACGCTGAACATTATCATTTATAAACATATATAGTTGATCTTACGATCAACAAGCAACAGCTTCATATTATAATGTTTATATGTTTTATTTGTTTACATTGATAGCTAAGAGAATTTCGTGTTTCATATAGTGTTATATCAGTCTTTGACATTTTTTCAGCATGTTTAATGCGGATGTTGCTCACCTCGTTAAAGGATATTTGCTGCTTATATTTTTCAACCTTTCCAGGAAACATAAATGTAAATAACATTCATTACAAAAAGTATACTTCAAATGTTTGCATATCCTGCTTAATATGTCAAATAAACACGATAACAATATCGGTTGTAAGGCAGTTATCTAACAAAGTAGTTGAATGACAGGTTAGAATTATGTTTCGGTATCATGAACCTTCGGCTTATTGCGTCATTGAGAATTATTGAGCATCCTTGAGCCTCTGTCATCTCAGTTTGCACATCCTGGTACACTACAAGGTTACATCATGAAAGAGAAGTGAGTTTCGTCCAAGCTTTTAGTTAACTACGAAGGCAGGTCCTTAAGTTTCCGGTCTCGCCGATATGGATTATCGCCTTCACAAAATCCTCATCTGGTGTCATACCTTATCTGTATAGTAAATAATTGTAACTATAGCTTCCGCTCCGCTGTGTTCAGTTGTTCAGATATAGTTGCATAAAGAAGGATATATGTAGAAGATTGTGACATTCAAAATGGAGTATCGAGCTGTTATTAAGTTCTTCACAAAAGAAGGATTTACTCCAAATAAAATTAAACAGCGATTGGACGGTGTATGTGGGGAAGTATCCCTCTCATATTCTACCGTAAAATAATGGGCCAAAGTTATTCCAATGAGTCGAGAAAGCATTGAAGACGAAGAGCGTGCAGGTCGGACCTTGGAGGTACTCACTCCTGAAAACATCGCTCTTGTGGAAGGAGAAAATATGAAAGACCGGCGGCTCAAAGTTACAGAAATAGCAGCAAGGTTCGGTCTTTCTAAAACAACAGTCCTTCGAATTATTCATGAGCGTTTAAACATGTATAAGGTTAGTGCAAGATTGGTGCCTAGACTTCTTTCCTCAGTCCAAAAGCAGCGACGAGTCATCTGTTGTCAGGCATTTTTGGAGCTCTTCCATGGCAACGAGAGAGAATGGAAATAAAGTCGTGGGTTCCATGACGTAGATTTACAGCACGTAAAGGAACCCCAAGCCTGAAAGAAGAGGTTTCTGAGCAAAATTTGTCGGCCATTTCACGCCCTGAATTGAATGGGACGCTGATGATTTTTAATGTTAAAGAAGAACGTCCGTAAATAAACCAAATTAAGAACTCTCGAAATGTGCTACATTAAACTTGAAAGCATACAAGATCACCGTTGCTCCCTTGCAGGCAGGTAATACTGATATTTGCGCAAATTTCTATATTTGTATGTTAAGGAACAGGAATATTATAGCAATTGATCCATATTTAATATTCTTTACTGATGAAACATGGTTTCATCTAACGTGGCCATATTTCCACAGGGGGGGGGGGTACAGAAAACCCCCATTTTACACACAAACTCCCTTGCATGACGAGAAATCAGTGCTTATTGCGCAGTAAAAACACACAGAGTAGTAGGGACTATCTTTTTTGAAAATATCATATGCAAAAGATACAGGAATGCCATACTGACCACATGCGGTTTCTATTTATGGGGAATTTTTAAAGAAGTGTGGAAGAAACCCCAACACGTGTAGAAGAACTGAAAGAAAATATAAGGTAAAAAGTGGACTCAATTATGAAAGACGATGCGTGAGAATTATACTTTTGTAAAAAGATGTCAAAAATCCGAGAATGTAGCAGAACAATATTTCCAACATCTGTCATAAAATACGTGCGAATTTTTATTTTAATTTCAGAACTTAAATCAGTTATGCGGATATTGCATCCTCTTTGAAAGGTTACCGCTCGGACTGCCGATCTTCCAACTGTCGTGAAACTTACTACAAATGAGTGTAATGCCTATGTTTATTGTTTTTTTCTCGTAAAGAATAGATACCCATATTGTTCTTAAGACTTTAAGAAAAATATGTGTTAAAAAGCAGCATTCAAATCTTCTACTTTTACGATGACAAAAAAAAAAAAAATGCAATGCGCTTTCTGAATTGCAACAAAAGCTAATCAGCATTCTTGATATATAATGAAGAAGCAATATCGTCGACATTCATCTTTTTTATTCGCACTTTTTCGCATCACATCTTATAGACTGTAATTTCACGGTAATATCCTAAAGCGTATTGATCTTTGCCTGTCATAAGATTATTCATATGCTATTTTTTTCTGTTTTTCCAAATGTGACAGAATATACACTATATTACGCCCGAATTTCAGTGCGGTTAAACCTTCATACAACTTTAGAAGCATTAGAATTTCCAATTTCGATCGACAGCAGATCATTTACATCCTTTTTCATCGATGATGGTGATCCACAGTACTTAAAGCGTCAGTATTTCCCAGAATGCACGGAGCCGTTCCTTCTCGCTAACTGGTGCGTAATATTGACGCTCCATGCCCAGCGGGTAGAATTCTGCAGTGGACGTCAAACGGCTGACAGACCAAGTGGCGGTTTGCTTTATGTTCACTGGCTTTGACCTTGTAATTGGACCGCCTCCGCCCCTCCCTTGGATGTGTATGGGGAGCAGAAAGAGACAGAGCATTTAGATTAATCTCTCTCCTTCCTCCAATTTGCTAAATCTTGTTATATTACTGCATTGGAAGAAAAATGGCACAAACTACAGTAGGGTTTGGAATCAAACATGCTTCTGGTCTAGAAAAAAAAAAAAAAAATAGAAATAATAGGTTTGTTCCCGTAAATGACCACTGCTAAGAAAGAAGAGTAATAGATTTGCATTGCAGAAATACATTATTCTGCTAAAGTAAAAGCATTTTAATTGCAATATTTATATTTTGTACAAATTATAAATTAAAGCATGTTTAGCAAACTTAGAAGACGGGTCTTGTTCCAAAGGAGCTTAACATATATCGAGATTATGCAAAATTGGACGGTCGAGTAAATTTTGCTTAAGTTTTTAATATTCTACATTTAAAAGTGAAATCAAATTAATTAAAAATAGTGGAATTCAGAATTAAAATACCCCATACATTTTCGCTATAGCCATGTAAAATCAATTATAAAAGACAACACACTCAATTTAATTGTTTTAAAAATATGTACAAGTTTTTATTCCGCATAACAGCGTGTGCAAAACATTTTACTGTTGTTTATGCGAATAATTGAATTTGTTCTTTGAAAACACTCTATATTATAAAAAACCCAAATAACTCTAGAAAAGAAAACGGATTTCTTTTATTTCTAAACATAGAGCTGTTCACCGTGTACACAGTTTTGCCGGCTGCGTACCTGCCGGCCACTGGCGCTGATAGACTAGCAGCATTTATCTGTTGATATTGTTGCTAAATATACAAGACCTGTTTTTAAAGAATAATAACACTTTTTACAGACAATTTCTCGCGCTAAAATTTAAATTTACAATTTTTGTTAGCTTAATAAGGAATATATATTGTAAACAAAGTAGTAATTTCATTGAGGTATGTTCAGTTCCTCTACAGCGAAATAGATGGCACGCGACGAACAATATGCTGCTCTGTAATTCTGCTATCGTCTCAATAAATCTTCAGCTGAGGCCTATGCATTCTTACAGAAGGTACATGGTAAGTTTGTTCTTCGGTATAGCATATTGAAAATGATTTAAATTGCTTAAAGAGGGAGGCAATCAATTTCAAAGGAAGGTGAACAGGAGTCCCAGTTTGTGCTCTAAGGAAGAAAACATTAATACCACTGAAACAGCATGGTCAAATAACTTAAGAATACTTTCAGAAATTCTGAAAATTTCTTGGGTGCCGCCCATACGTTGGTAACTGAAAGGTTGCATTTGAGAGGTGTTTGTGAACGGTGGGTTCCAAGATTGCCGATTCCCGAAATAAAGGACGTTTGCGGGCAACCTGCATGCAATTGAAGATTATGTTTACAGGGAAAGACATATTCTTCTTACTAAGGTAGAAACTTGTTGCATCATTTTCATTCTGAGAGCAAACAGCAAAGCTGAATGTGAAGATCTACTGCATCACCAAGACCGAAAAAAGTAAAAGTGGTTGCTCATGCAGGTTATGGTCATCTCATTGTTCGATGGTTTATCAGCATAGCTATAACTGAGCAGTGCTTTTTGCAAGATCACATTTCGTGTTAACAAGGTGATAGTACACGACGTAATTCGTAAATGTTGTTGCGGAATATCTCACATAAATCAATGTGAAGCGTATGCCTTCTCTATAGTACATAGTTAGCTCCGTGTGGCATTTTCCTTTTCCCCAAATTGAAAAACAATTACCATGGGGGGCATTTTCTATCGTCAGAAGCAGTGGTGAAGGCTGCGGAGGCGTTTCTTCTGAGCGGCTAGAATTACTTGCAGGGGGTTCTTGCCGGCATTGGAGTATTCTTTCTGGAAATGTTGTTATGGACTCCATCTATATGTCCGTGTCTCATTGTCCCTGGGTTCTGGCCACCTGGTATGCCCCCACCAGGGCATAGGAATAAACGGGAAATGCTTTTTTTTTTTTTTTAATAGAGTTTAACGCCCTATTTTTCTACTGGGGCACCACAAGCGGTGGACACTGATGATACATGAGATGAAACGATGTATTGGGTAAGGGTTTTTAAGGAAGGAAACGTTCCGGGCCTAAGTTTAGTGTACCTCTCCGGCATTTGCCATTTAAGAGGACGAGGAAAAACCTGGAAAAACCCTCAGTCAGGGAGGACGGTCCTGGCGGGATTCGAACCCTAGACCTCTCGTTCATGAGTGCACGTCCTAACGACCTCGTCCATCCGTGGCAGTAGGCCAGTTCTTGAACAAAGGCTGAAGTATCGAGAAGTTCTACCCTGTATATAAAAATTCAGTCCAATCGAAGAACAGACTCTTAATATTAACAGCTGAAAATAGTAAATGAAAATATAATATTCAATATTCTGCTTTGCTTATGGAATTTATTTTAAGAGGAAATCAACATTTTCCTCTGAAAAAATCTTTGTGATCTCTTTCTTGTTTTAATTATTTGAGTAATAATATAAGTATTTATACTTTTGAACGTTCCTTTAGGACATCACAATGTGGGAAATACATTTTATTTCACTATGTATCAGGCAATATATGACTCTGCCACATCGAGAACAAGTAATAAGACGATTGTTCATTGCTTAAATAATCGGATGGCTTTGAAATTTAATTGTTCAAATTAATGTTTTGACAGTACAATGTCCAGTGTAAAAATGTGATATATATAAGTGTAAAAAAAGTATTGAAGTTTTAAATGCATTTAGTACAAGCGAATAAGGTTTGGTAAACAATAATAATAATAATAACAACAACAACACAAACAAAATAAGTTGAATAAAGTCTTCATTTAGCCATGGAAATATAAGTTGAGATGGAAAATAAAAGAAATTGCATACAATAAAATTGTTCATTTATATTCCAAGAGCTTTGTTTACCACTTTAATATTTAATTTGTAATTTAAGAATAGTATTGAAGCATTTCCTGTCGCAAAATTAAAGTTATTGATACTACATTACAAAAACACAAATTAATCACTACAATGAGTATATAACAAGGTAAGAAAGTGATCATTTTCTATTGATACGAAATAATTACATTTGAAATGCCAGTTATGGGTAATAAACTCTGTTTACAAAGCAGAGCAATAAACACACTGAAACCAATTTTAAATATGATTGAAAATAAAAATAATATGAAGATCGGAACAAAGTTATGGCCTGATTCACCTGGGAATGGAGATGAGTGAAGCATTTCAGGAGTCACTAGAAACTGCTATGAATGTTAGTGAAAGTGGTCGAAGTACCCCCCCCCCCAAAAAAATTAAATATATCACGAGATTATCAATGAATAAGCCTGTAACCAGTGCAATGTCATCCCAGACAACTTTTAACTAGCCATGTGTTATTTTTACAGTGTTTAACGCCCGTTTTTACTGCTGAGGCATCACAGGCGGTGGACACTGATGATACAGGAGATGAAATGATAAATTGGAAAAGAATTTTTTTTAAAGGAAGGAATTCTTTCAGACCTAAGTTTAGGGTACCTCCCCGGCATTTGCCATATATGAGGACTGAGGTACAAACTTGAAATGCCATGAATTATGTGCTCTTCATATATCCTTCAACAATTCGTCACAACGTACAAACATCTGACAGTTATCGAGTTCGAGAGAGGGAGGCGAATGTAATTATGAAAGAGGCTAAATGTGTGTACTTTTTTGTCTGTTTTAACCCTTCTATCAACTCTGCATATATTTCCTACTTGTTATATAGCATTTTGTATAAATAAGACGGAACGAAGTAAACAACTCATTCTTACATTGAAGGAAATGAAACACTTGGTAGACATTTATTAGAGAATAGAATAGTAAATAAGTAAAATGAAATAAAAGAAGACGTACACTGTTGTTTAGTAAGATATTTTAGATATTTATAATTCAATTATTTTTCCATATCCCGGCGGAATTAATGGATTTTTCTGATCGTAAAATCTCCAGAGCAAGTACTCCTATAGATGCTTTAAACCGTTGATTCCATCTGGACAAATTTTCCAGTCATGTCACGCCCAAGTAATACCTTATAGAAAATGACATTTAAGACGATGGACCGACCAACTATTCCTCTGATATCTGTAGGTGCAAGTGTAACTTCGAACGTTTCATACCGTCCCTAAAGTGCATACTTAAATAAATAATTATTTGCAAATATTGTTCGAATCATCTAAATGAACTTTGCAACTATAGAAGAACAATAAATTAATATAAACTTTAATTCTGTAATACGATACACCCATTTAAATTTACACGTGGAAAATTAATTATATGTACAAGTATAGAAGTAGCATTCCTTAAAGATAAACTTGCTGAATATAAGTGACAACTTTTTTTTTTTAAATGGTGTTTAACGCCCGTTTTTACTACTGAGGCACCACAGGCGATGACACTGATAATACACGAGATGAAATGATAAATTGGGAAAGAATTTTTTTTTAAGGAAGGAAACAATCCAGGCCTAAGTTTAGGGTACCTACCCGGCATTTGCCATTTATGAAGACTGAGGGAAACCTGAAAAAAAAAAAAACTTGCTACCCGTGGCGGATTAATTGACAATGATGAAATTAATGTGTATTGATATATCTAAGTTTAATAATATTTTATTACCTTCTAAATACGAGGGCTGTAAGATAAATCCGTGCAAACTGATAAAGTAATAGCACTATATTAATTTAAACATTACCTTGCCATTGTGGTGACTGTTGATTAATGTTGTGTATGGTTGGATATAACAGTTAAGAAACTTAGTCAATTTCCTACTTGTAAACAACATTCAAAATGGAGAAACATGTTTCACTTTGGTGTATAATAAGTTTAGAGAGTAGATGTGGCCGAACGACCCCAAGTGATGCTGTCCTGTCCCGTAGCTACTCCCTTAATAATTGAAAACAAAATTCCATGACATGAGTGTTTAGCGATAGGTGACTGAAGGTGAGGGAGACAGCTAAAGATGAAGACATTTCCGAATATCAGATACATACAATTTTGCATAATCTTTTGCAAATGTTAAAGCTATCCGCGCATGTTAACGATTGACCAGAAAATAGAGCATTGTCACTTCGGTTCAGAATATGGAAATGTAAAATGGAATCCAAGTGAATGTCAAATGTTGATTCACCACTACACGCCAGAAACGAAGGAGCATCGAGAGAATGGGTTGTTATCAGAGAAAGCTCTACAAAAAAGGCAAAAACAATTCCTTCAGGAGGAAAGATAATATGGACTGGGTTTGAGATTGCCACGGCTTATTTTAATCGATTTTTTGTACCAGGACCAAGTCATAACTAATGAATATTATTCTGTGCTACTGGAGCAATTAAACGACGCGATCAGGAAGAATCTTCCTTATTTGCCGAAGAAAATGACCCGTAACGCCAGCGTTCAAGTCTGTGGCCTCAAAATTATTGGACTTAAAGATATGAAATTCTTCTTCATCCCTCTTACTCTCCGAATTTGGTTCCATTTGACTGCTTCCTGTCTCCTAGCATTAAGAAATGGTTAGCAGAAAGGAAAGAGATCCGCAACAACAGAGGAGTTTATCGCTAAAAACAATTGATACACAAATTACTGGAAATTGTTGAAAGATTTGTGAACAGATTATAAGCAAAAATAAAACAATTTTTTTTTTAAAAAATTACATATATTTTTCACGTACTTATAGAACATTTTTCGTACTTACCTTACGAAGCAATAAACAATAGCAAACAATTAGTAATAATTTATAAATGGTCATTGAAATCGATAATTGGTTGAATTTCAACTTATTATTGTAGAATATTAATCCGTAATATATGCAAAACTAATCAAATAATTTATTTTCTAAACGATGAAAATATTAATAATTTTCATTCGTTCTGAAAACAGTAATAAATTTTTAATTCTTATATATGCGCTGCATTTTAGCTTATTAGTGTATTTCTTGCTGATTTTTAAGCAATGCTCATTTAGCTAAGTGAGCGCTTGTCGCTTGGGCAGTTTATCCTGTAGGTTCTGAAACATGGCAGGAATGGAATGTGTCCGAGAGAGTGTAAAATTACACAGGAGAGAGGCTCGAATATCCAGTCACGTACTCGAAAATTGGATTTGTGCGTTTTATTATGATTTAGGTATATATTTATTACACGCAAGGGTTGCTAGGAGAGCCACTTCTATCTCTTTTTCTGTAACAAGTAGACTTCTTTCAGAAATTGCTACTCTTTTGGGATGCTCAACCTGACAGTAAATATCTTGTTTTCTGAAAAATAGGCTGTCAGGCAAACGGTAAATAGTTTAACTTGATCAAGAATTTCATTGTATAATGAAATAAAAATCAATGCCTCTAAAAACATTATAAAGAAGAACAAGTGTTTTGATACATCTTCTGTAATTTTTTACGAATTTCTTTGCACAATAAGATGAAATTTTATATCTCATTTCACTTTGTTAAAAAAAAGCGTTCTGTTGTTAACTTAATTATAAGGACAAATAGTAATAAAAATTTAAAAAATACTATACTATACGAATCCCTCCATTCCAAAAGGGTCTCAGTCCATACTTTTTCAAAATTACGTTTTCTGCTGGAACTAGCATTAGAAGGGTCGATGGATTATTTGCAAAAAAGGCCCCATTTCAGTTGATATTTATGTGTGAACGGTAGATATTCAAATTATGTTTCTTTATAAACAGACGTTGTTTCTGGGCTGTGGCCCATTTGGAAAAAACTGTTGGCAATCGTGATTTACATTCGAGTTTAGATCGATATAACCGAAGGATACTTCTATTGTTTTGAAGTTTATGGCTCTGATGGTATTTTCATACATTTCTAGTTTATTAAATGTTTTTAATTTGTTACGAGGTGAATGTAATAAATCAAGAACATGCTCAAAAGAAGGGGAAAAGAAATTGTGGAAGGTACAAGGAAAAATTATTAACTCAGTAAGAATTATAGGACAGAAGTATGTCAATCACGTAGGAAAGCGACCGCCACGGGTGGCCGAGGTCGTTAAGTCTCGGACTCGTGAGCGGGAGGTCTGGGTTCGAATACCGCCAGGACCGTCCTTCCTGACTGCGGTTTTTTCCAGGTTTTCCTCAGTTCTCATAAATGGCAAATGCCGGGGAGGTACCCTAAACTTAGGCCTGGAACGATTCCTTCCATAAAATCCTTTCCCAATATATCATTTCATCTCGTGTATCATCAGTGTCCATCGCCTGTGGTGCCTCTGTAACAAAAACGGGCGTTAAACACCATTCATTCATTTCATACGTAGGAAAGCAAATTGAAGCCGAAGTGTTCAGACGAGTAAGCGTAAAACGTATAGAGTTGTACTGCTGTTATATGGGTATTTGTAAACATTTATGGCCTAACAGTGCCAGGATTTAATACATTTACTTTTATGATTATAGATACATACGTAAACGTTTTCAAAGAATGTCTCAAAATGAAAGAGTAAACCTATCACAGGGCTTCATGATAAGAATACGAAAATTTCAATGCGCCGACCAATCAAAGAAGAACCTACAAATACCAACAGTGCCGCATTTCAATATAATGTTAACACGACGTTAAGTGTGTTTCACTACATTCTTATGTCGGTCCTGGTGGTGTAGTGATTACCATACTTGCCTCGTAAACCCAAGATCGCGGGTTCGAACCCGGCCAGGACCGATGGATTTTTTCGGGGCGTAAAAATCCTAAGTATGGCTTCCTTCGGAAGAGAAGTAAAGCCGTGGGTCCCGTATCGTACATTTACGGCACGAAAAAGAACCTCAAGCCTGAAAGAGAGGCTTCTGAGCAAAATTTGTCGGCCGTTTCACGCCCTGAGTTGAATGGGACGCTGATGACCTGAGCTGTTAAAGAGCGTCCATAAATAAATCAATCAAAAAAAAAAACTACATTCTTATCTACCTTGTCAGTGTCAGAAAAACGCGTTAAATGAATAAAAAAAATTGTGTATGGCAGGTAAACTTTCCTGCTATTTCTGTAACTTTGAGTCGCCGGTCTTCTATAATGTCTTCTTCCACAAGAGCGATGCTTTCAGGAGTGAGTACCTCCAAGGGCCGACCTGCACGCTATTCGTCTTCAATGCTTTCTCGACCCATTCGAAAAAGTTTCGCCCAACCTTTCAAGGTAGTATATGAGGGGGATGTTTCTCCATATACATCTTCCAATAGCTGTTCAATTTCATTTGGAGTAAGTCCTTTTTTTTTTTTTTTTTTTTTTGTGAAGAACTTAATAACAGCTCGAAACTCCATTGTGAACATATCGCAATCTTCTACACATAGCCGTCTTTATGCAACTATTTCTGAACAACTGAATACAGCGGAGCGGAAGTTACAGCTGCAATTATTTACTTAACACATTAAGATATGACGTCAGATAAGGGTTTTATGAAGGCAGTAATCGTTATCGACGAGTCCGGGAAACTTATGGACCTATCCTCGTACTTTTGCCTTCCGGATATTTTATTTCAGCGCCTCCACGGGTTTATTTTCAGACACAGCAGCAACAAATAAATAAATAAATAAAATTAAATGGACGAAGATGCAGTATTTGATTGGGTTTATAAGCATTGCCGACTGATACACCAACTTGAGCTAAAAGTCAAAGACGAAACTGGACAAATGTTACGGCCAATGTGCGAGCTTTGTTCACCCCTTCCGCATGGGGAACCTTGGAAATTTAGCACTAACTCTCCACTACAATATCTAAAACATTTTATTTACAAATAAAAATGATAATTAAATATTCTTTGTTCTAAATTATATTTCGCTATTGTTCAACAAAATAAACATATTTAAAAAAAAAAGAAACTGCATGTTCCAAAATAATTAACTGATCAATAAGGGCATTATGAGAAAACTTCTGCACCTAATATTGACTCTTATTAACTTTAATTTCCAAGTATAATTATTTCTGCAAGTATTAAATGCTTAAATAAAAAGAGATTTATTTTCAAATAGATTACCCAATTTAAGTCTTCTTCAATGCATTCCCCGTATGGTTTGACATAAGAGATAATGTAAAAGCGAGGACCATTTTGACTAAGTATTGTGTATACTTTAGGATGTTGTGCAAAATACTTATTTTGCACTCCTTTCGCTTAAGTTAAAAGCGCGAAAACACAAGCGTAGTTATATCATTAATATCGTGCACGTCAAGCCGTGTTAAAGTTTTCTGCTTCGTCAAACATTTTTGTAGAGTGAGAGAGAGATTCCATTAACAGCTTCTTTCGCAATTTCGGACGCGTTCTGTCGGAACACTTGGTGAGGTTAGCCACACTTGAGACTGCAATTTCACGCTCAGGTGACCGAAACTGCGCATGAGCATTACTTTATTTAAACAATCGACAGTCGCATCAAGGCTATGTGAAAAGAAAGTTAATCACTAAATAACAGTTGACTACAGCTCCTTGCAACTAAACACTCTGGTTCCAAACCTTAGATTAAGTTAGGTTAGGTTTATTTTATTTAACATCTTTGATCATTAGCGTCATTCAATTCAGGGCGTGAAATGGCCGATACGTGTTGCTTATAGGCCTCTTCTTTCAGGCTTGAGATTCTTTTACATGTCATAAATCTACGACAAGCCTCTCTAGGCTTTACTTCCCTTACGAAGGTACTTAAGAACCTTAGCCTAACACAAGGCTTGTCTGAAAAAAAAATCATATATATTAATTCTAACAGTGTGGTTAAATATGAAGCCTGGATCGCATGCGTGCAGATTTGGGTATAAAATGTCTGCAGCGATAACCTCAGAGGTCTCCGGAGTGTAATAAACTTAGGTGAGGGAGATTCGCAGCTATCGTCGGATAGGGCCATGGTAGCTGATATGCTAAGATCACACGGTAAGCTGAATATACATAGTTCGAATTCCGGCCTGACCTCGAAAGTTTCCTATGTAACTTAACTGTGATCCCAAAATCGACTAAATTTATATTTCTAGTTTCTGTCTTGCTTTTCTTTATTTGTAGGCTAACTCAAAGTTTTTCTAAACTTGCCTAGTAACTGTTATTACCGGTTATTTCCTTAGCTGCGAAGCATATTGTACCAAACAGCGACCGCCACGGGTGGCCGAGGTCGTTAAGGTGCCGACTCGTGAGCGGGAGTTCTGGGGTTCGAATCTCACCAAGACCGTCATCCCTGACAGGTTTTTTTTTTCAGGTTTTCCTCAGTCCTCATAAATAGAAAATGCCGGAGAGGTATGCTAAACTTAGACCTGGAACGTTTCCTTCCTTAAAAAATCCTTTCCAAGTTTATTATTTCATCTCATGTATCATCAGTGTCCACCGCCTGTGGTGCCTCAGTAATAAAAATAGGCGTTAAACACCATTAAAAAAACCAAACAGGGAAATATCACGCGTAAGTAAATTATCTTAAATTTGAGTCCTGTTTTACTTAAAGATGATCTGAATTAATGTATAACTAAGCAAGAAAACTTGGCGTGTATCTGAAACCAGAAAATAGTAAAAGTTATTTTGTTGGACTAGCAAATTCAAGCATATCTTACATCAATAAGGATTGAGTTTAGTATCTACTTCGTCTTCTGTGTGAACAGCAATATCTACCTTGTAAATGAAATAAAACCCCTCATATTTACGCCTAAGCAGAGGGCGGCTGCGTACACTTATACTATTGTTATACTTCCTGCAACCTACAAAAAATCCCTTTGGCTTATAACTTGCGACTAAGGCGTTTCCGGACCAGAGTTTCCTATCTGTAATTCATACATTTGCCTTTCTCCGTTGTACTTGAATGTTTGTGTCATCACAGAAACAACCGTTATAGTCTACGCAAGTCGGTTCTTGTGGTGTAGTGGTTGCCATACTTGCCTCCTAAACACAAGATTGCGGGTTCGATCCCAGCCAGGATCGATGGATTTTTTTCGGGCGTAAAAATCCTAAGTATGACTTCCTTCGGAAGGGAAGTAAAGCCGTGGATCCCGTGTCGTACATTTACGGCACGATAAAGAACCTCAAGTCTGAAAGAAGAGACCTCTGAGAAAAATTTGTCGGCCGTTTCACGCCCTGATTTGAATGGGAAGCTGATAACTTGAGATGTTAAAGAACGTCCATAAATAAACAAAAAAAAGTCTACTCAAGTTAACGTCATCAGGAGCTCATACGTCTTCCCCCAGGAAATTAAAAATTTAAACATCTCATTAACTATTCTTTCAGCCTCTACTAAATTATGTCATATTGCGCGAAATTTTACTTAAGTAAGCGTTCAACTCTCACGCTGCCTCTGTGGTTTACAAAGCATACAAATAAAGGCGACCCCTTCGGTTTTGACCGACGAATTCAAGTCTTTGCGCACATTTTTAACGTCTGTTCTTTCATTCGTTTTTACTATATATATGGAATATAAAGAGGTATAGCCGGGAGCTGGAGATATGGCCAGTTAGAGGAATATGGAACATGTTTTTTTTTTTGATTGATTTATTTATGGACGCTCTTTAACATCTCAGGTCATCAGCGTCCCATTCAACTGAGGGCGTGAAACGGCCCACAAATTTTGCTCAGAGGCCTCTCTTTCAAGCTTGAGGTTCTTTTTCATGCCGTAAATGTACGACACGGGACCCACGGCTTCACTTCCCTTCCGAAGGAAGCCATACTTAGGATTTTTTACGCCCGAAAAAATCCATCGGTCCTGGCTGGGATCGAACCCGCAATCTTGGATTTAGGAGGTAAGTATGGTAACCACTACACCACCAGGACCAACTTGGAGCATGTGAAAAATTTATTAGGTTGATGATAAAACAAAACAATTGCATCCAGTCCTTGGCATGCCGGTAAAAAGTTTGTGCTGAACAAACTCAATCTGAGTTATCTTGAAAACTCTTTATGTGACACTAAATAATGCGTGTAAAAATCAGATACTCACAGCTAAGTCATGCATAACAAAACAGACTATATTTAAGCTGTTTTAAGTTAATAAATAGATGAGCTTGATTAAATTATTTTGGTTGTTAGGAAATGTAAATCTAGCAAATAATGTAGCAGTATACATTTTACATTGTATCTCAGGAAGTTTTAAAGCTATAAATATGAATTGATATGATCTGTAATTTTTAGTGCTTTAATCCACATAAAACGTATTTTTTAAAAATTTTAAACCAAAATAAAATCTTGCTAAAAAACTGAAATCACTGTGACATAATGCATTTTTCTTATAACTATTAGTGGGATTGTTTTTTTTTTTTTCTCACTTAAACTGCAGAAAACATGCTTTTCTGGGAACTAGAATAACATATCTATGATAGTTTCTCGAAAGGAATTAATTTTCAAATTATGACAAAAAATAAAAATATCCCGCCAATCCTGAGAAAAATGCAAAATTTAAGTTATCGGAAAATAAGATTTATTTTTATTTAAAAACTTTTTGTTGTTATTAGAGAATTAAAATTTACAGAACATCTTTAGTTGAGTATTCTTAATATCTCATAAAAATTTCATATTGATCGCCTTATAAGTTTCTGAGATACAGTGTAAAATGTATATGCTGAATTATTTGCTAGATGTACACTTCTGGTTACCTCAAGTATCTTTGTGTTTGTAGATATATAGAAGATGGAAAAAAAAAAAAAAAAATCTATACACACTTCAAGCAAAGAAAGTGTTCACATAACAAAACTGAATTCACACAAATAGAAAATGATGAGCACTAATCATCTTAGACTTTTACAGTTACAACAGTTGCTCAAAATGCCCACCATCGGCGTCGATATACTTCTGAGTACGTTGAAGTACTGATTGAGCAACGTTTGCGAAAGTGTCCTCAGCGATTGCAGCACATGTCGTTTCAATTTCTTCCCGAAGTGCTGCCAGTGTAGCTGTTTTTTTACGGTATACATCGTCAACATACAACATACGACAGGTAGAAGTCCAACGGAGTTAGATCCGGAGAACGTGGTGGAAACTCAATCGGACCTCTTCGTCCTATCCATTGTCTTGGATAGTACATAGGATAGTACCTTGGATCCAATGCGTGTGAGGTCTCCCAGATCTGCTCTTGTGAACATCCCATACGGTACCATGAGTCTCAAAATTGTCTCAAATGCGTGCAAGTGTTGGTGGTTCTGTTCTGTACACACGTCTCCATTGCTTTTGAACTTCCAACAACATTCTCGGTTTTCCAATACCTCTTCAAAATTACTTTCCGCTTTTCAAATGATAATCTTGGCTCCATTTTGTTGTAGCAACGCTAGCATAACGTAATGTGAGTCACATCTGTTTACAGAACATCACACTATAATCTTTGCTTCATTTGTCCGTGTTGATTTACCTGTCACCTAGCACCGCTATCATAATGTATGTGAATCACATCTGTTTACAGAACATCATACTACACATTACTGTTGTTTTTCGGTCCAACTTTGAAATATATTAAATAGATATTTACTGTGAACGTTTTTTTGGCACCCTCGATATTTTGCCATAGTTCGTATACTATTTATGTGTGTAAAAACTGTGACAACTTCTTGTTTATTTATATATTTAAAGAACTCAGTAAAGGCGGCCCAAGAGTTCAGAAAATACTTATATAAGTAAAACACAAGGGGGATTACTATCAACTTCGGCACATAAACATTTTTCTGTTACACTAGAGGAATACGGATGCTTTGACTATATGGTTTTACTTTGAAATTTTATTTAAACCACATTCAATATTTATGGCTGTGTTTTATGTTCAACCACATAAAAAATCTATAGCCCCGCCACGGACCTCAAAATGACCGCAAACAGGTATTCAATTTCCATCAATTCCCATCGTCCGCAGGTAATGGTGTGGGAGATTGATCTGGACGCAACAGAGCGGAGAAACATCCCTCTGTCCCTGTCGGGAATCAAAACCCCGCTGTTCAGTCTGTAGTGACGCCTTGCCTCCTCAGCTACCCTAGCGACTTGTAACTTACATATATATTCTCGCTGAGTGGAACAGAAAACCAAAGGCATAATACTGTACTATAAATAATCATGAATGCTGAACATTTTAGAACGACTTAATTTATGCTTTAAGGGTTTTTAAAAAAAAAACATTTCTGTATAATTATCACCAGGTACAGCGCGTTGATAATCGTCAAATGTTTAAGCTACTAACACCTGTAGTGGATATTGAAGAAATGTCGCTCCGAAAATTGACAACAATAATAGTTTAATACATCTTATTTAGCAGTTCCTTAGTCTTTGAACAAAGTGAATCCCTCATTTGCCTTCGAAAGCGGAGAGCTGACGCTTCAATTATTACAGGCAAAGTTTTGAAAGCAGATTAGGCTACGAGCGAACTTTTTTTTAATATTGTTTAACGCCCGTTTTTACTACTGAGGCACCACAGATAATGGATACTGATGATACATGAGATGAAATGATATATTGGGAGAGGATTCTTTTTAAGGAAGGAAAAGTTCCAGGCCTAAGTTTAGGGTACCTCCCTGGATTTACCATTTATGAAGATTGAGGAAGACCTGAAAAAAAATCAGTCATGGAGGAGAGTCCTGGCGGGATTCGAACCTCAGACCTACCGCTCACGAGTCCGCGCTTTAACGTCTTCGGCCATCCGTAGGTACGAGTGAACTTAAAGTTAAGTATGTCACTATCAATGTTTTAGAAAATGCTCAATTCTGACATCTGCCGAAGGCAATTATGCAGCAAGAACAAAAGTGACTTGAATTTGTATGATGTCTTAATGAATGATAAGATTTCTTAGCAATTTCTCAAATATTAGACGATTTATATTCGAATAGCTCTTAACTACATTTTATAGTGTATGGTAATAACAACGGCTAATTCCAGAAATGTGTCCTTTTTTTTTTTTTTTTTCTTATGCTCAAACTTTTTTGCATGCTGATTTTTCTCCAGTGAAGCTTGAATCACGCTGGTATATGTGCAGAGCAAGCATAAGAGAATCTTTTGTCCTGTCATTGCAATAAAGGTAGGCATGTCATTGAAACGCATTCATGTCATTCAATCAATGCTGGAGATGATTGCTGTTGATTTGGTTTAATTACGTATGATCTTTAACATCTCAGGTCATCAGCGTCCTATTCAATTCAGGGCGTGAAACAGCCGACAAATTTTGCTCAGAGGCCTCTTTTTTCAAGCTTGAGATTCTTTATCTTGCCGTAAATTTACTTTCCTTCCGAAGGCAACCATACTTAGGATTTTTACGCCTCGAAAAAATCCATCGATCCTGGCCGTGTTTGAACCTGCGATATTGGGTTTGGAAGGCAAGTACGGTTACCGCTACACCATCAGGACCGACTCTGCTGCTAAAGATGGGTTCATGAGGGAGAGTGACGGACATTGCGGGAGTTAGCCGCAGAAGTCAGGCTTACTACAGTGTTACAGTAGGCTGTCCTTCTCAAACATCAACAAAAACGACTTAGCTAAGATTGTCTGGTATCTTCCGGAAGTGTAACAGCGGGTAATAATTGTGACAGAATATTACATTAAAGGAATGTAATTATCCAGATTCTAGAATAAATAGTTTGCTATTGGTGAATGTGTTATTTTCTTTCTTACACTCGTATGGTGTACAACGTATATATTTTTTTTCACTAGGTAATCTGAGTAATTTCTGGCAGCAATATGCTGCAAATATCGTAGTCCTCAACTAGAAGTCGGTGCAAAGAACGCAAGGAGGGCGTTTCATATCATACCTGACCGTAACATGCCAATCCTGCCCTCCGCGTGTAATATACCCAACATAGCGACTGTGCTCATATATCGCACACAAGACTTCCACTTGCTTCGCAGTCTCTAGAGGAAGTAACAAAGATAAGTCCGCTCGCTACCTTTGTCTGAAGTGCAGAAAACCTCATCTCCTACCTGCCTGCACTCACGGACAGAGACGGAGAAGAAAGCCCCAATTTACGACCTTTTAAAACTTTATCCTCAGAAGCTAACTTCTATCCCGCAATGGACCCTTCTCCTTTTTCTGCTTCCTTGCTTTTCTCTTTAGACTCCACATTTCCTTCTACATTTAAGTATATTTGCTTTTCGTCGAGGAGCACGTGTTTAGGAAAACTGCTTTATAAATATTTCGCTGAATAAACAAAAGCGTCCTTCCCTCTTTCTCTCTCTCTCTTAGCACACACCCCGATGGTAT
Source organism: Metallyticus violacea (assembly GCA_030762175.1). Lineage (NCBI taxonomy): Eukaryota > Metazoa > Arthropoda > Insecta > Mantodea > Metallyticidae > Metallyticus > Metallyticus violacea. The sequence continues at coordinate 122,579,119 of CM060831.1, forward strand.
TTTAAACGTGTTCTTCCCTCACTTCGTACTAAGAAACACGGGAATACATTTTGCTCTGAAATCATAACATATAAGTTCTTAAATACCTTTCAGTAGAAACGGATATTAGCGCTGCACGATTTTAACTGTTTCCGTTTAAGGAAGCTTTGTACCGGAGATCCAGATTCAACTCCTATAGAAATAGTACACCTTATCATAAGATTTTACTATGTAATCGCTTCTTAACAGGTGTCTTGAAATGCTGTATGTATATCTAAGATAAAACTGTATATTCGTTCGCGACTTTCTGGAGCCATCCGTAAGGACATCTTTGTATTTGCACGAGACCCTTCTATTATGACCACTGTTTAAAAAGTCCTTGAGGAAACAAAGTAAGATGGAAAACAGAATTTTATTATGCGAGCTTCATAAATCCAATTTTCATTTTTTTTAGCTTGTTGGTTCACATGTTTCTGACCAATGTTGACATTTTTAGCTGTGTTGAATGTTGGTTCATTGTTGACAGTCGAAAAGGTTAGACGTGTTTTGGTGTGCTCGGCGAATTTTTACTAACGAAAAAGATGAATAAAAGGAATAAAAGATTTTGGTTTAATTTCGCTTGAAAAATGGAATAAAGTGCAACAAAGCATTGGAAATGTTAACTGTGGATTTTGGCGAATCTGCTGTAAGCAAGACAAGAGCTTACGAGTGGTACAGACGTTTCAAAGAAGACCGGGAAGACTTTAAAGATGACTACCGCCCTGGACGTCCTAGCACATCAATAACCGTCGACAATGTCGAAGTAGCGAAGAAAATGATTCTGGAAAATCGCCGAATTAACATCAGAGAGGTTGCTGATGATGTCGGTATGTCATTTGGTTCATGCCAAGCAACTTTTCGGATGTTTTTGGCATGAAACGTGAGGCAGCAAAGTTTGTTCCGAGATTACTACTCACACCCCACTGCCTGTTCGTGTTTTTTTGCCAAAAAGCAAAACCGTTACGTTGCCTCAGCCACCATATTCACCGGACATGGCGCACCTTCTTTCTATTCCCGAGGCCGAAGAAAACAATGAAAGGACGATGTTTTGCCGACATTGATGAGGTAAAAACACAATCGCTGAAGTAGCTGAAGGGCATACCGAAAAGTGAGTTCCAGAAGTGCTTCCAGGATTGGAACAAGCGCTGGCACAAATGTGTTATATCCGTAGGGGATTACTTTGAAGAGAACAGAATTCATATTGATGATTAACTGAAGACTCTTTAAGAAAAACGAATATTGCCGTAATTTTTTGATCATACCTCGTAATCCACAATAAATTGCATGAATCAATAGATACTCAACGATGTAGATATTCAACGAGAAAGGAAATCAAACTCAAATTACTTAATATTGTATTGAAACCAATGCTGCTCTATATTAGTGAAACTTGGATAGTGAGGAAAACAGACAAAAATTAAACTGAAAGCTCAGAAATGAGATTTATGACAAGGTTATTGAGAGCATCTCACAGAGATAAATTGAGAAGTACAGACATAAGAATGGAACTGGGTGTAAGAAATAGTACCTCACTACCAAAAGAACTGGCATGAATGTATCAATCGAATGTCCCCTGATAGGCTACCACAACAAGTGTGTATATATATGGAAGACGGGATATAGGACGGCCGTGAACTAGGTTGAAATATCAATTTAAAGAATAAAATACCTTTGACGTGGAACGTTATAAACCAATACTTGAAAGACAGAAGAAGAACTTGAAGGAAAGATACAGAAAGACCAACAAAGAGTTGTCTTAACCAGTTTCTGTAAGACATGCCGAAACAGGCCATAAGGCCTAAACCACGTTATTGACAATGCTTTAATCCTTTCTTATTAGTTCCTGAGGCATCGGGATTATTTTCAGTAGAAGAAACTGCTCCAAGCCTAGGTTTAGATACCTTCCAGGCATTTGCTGTTGATGAAAGAAGCCTGGAGAGAGCTTGGGATCGCAAGGCTCCCCCTCTCACCTCGGTCATCCTGTAGCTGTTGATGATGGTGATTGCAGACGTCTGGTGAAGGATAAGATTGTCCCATAATGTTGTTTGTATCTCTTAAAATGTAGAATTAATCCTATGTTTATCCTAAAAGTTTTATTAGAATAGGTAATGATAGTGTGGTAAATTGTGAAGCGTGTATATATAGGGCATATATACATGTATATACAGAGTTATTTTAAATGATTGTTAGGGTTACAAAAATTCATAACTCATAGTGCAATTGACGTAGGAATATGAATCTTGTTTTGTTGTGTGCTGTAACTCAAAGTAATTTTTACATACCTTACAAATGCTCGATATGTGCACCTTTTGTAACTCTGCACACATCTACTCGATAGTCCATCTCTTCCCACACACGAGTCAACATGGCAACGGTGATGGTTTCGAAGGCGGCTCGGAAGCGCTGCTTCAGTTCCTGAATATCCACCGGTAGAGGAGGAACAATTACCTGATGTTTAACATATCGTCACAGGAAGAAATCGCATGGTGTAAGATCTGGTGAACGTGTTTGAAAGGGTAAGAGCATCAGATCACCTTCCGTTCCGCGTCCCATCCATCGTTGGGGAAGTTCTTGGTTTAAAAATTGCTCTGACCTCCATGTGGAAATGAGGTGGTGCACCATCCTGTTGCAGCACGTAATCGTCCCTGTTGTCACCCAACTGGGGTAGCAGCATGTAAGTCGGCCCTGTCACTGCCTGTACATTGAAGAAGACCTTCATGTTTGAAACGGCAGAGAAAACCTTCACCTTAGGGGAGTCTCGCACATGTTCCACATAACAATGGGGGTTCGTTGTACCCCAAATGCGAACGTTTTGCTTGTTCACCTTTCCATTCACCTGAAAAGTAGATTCGTCACTGAAAACTAATCTGTCAAGAAAAGCATCATCTTCTTCAAAACATTCCTGCAGTGCCATGCAAAAGTTGAAACACAGGACATTGTCATTAGCTGTTAGAGCTTGACACAATTGTAGGCGATATGGCTTTACCTTTAGGCGCCTTCGTAAAACACGCCATACTGTGGTGTATCATACTGCTACATCTCGTAGTTATTTCTTAGGACTACGGAGATAAACGTCCCTAATCCGATTCATCCGCTTCTGACACAGCGGGACGCCCACTGCTTTTCGCTTTGCACAAACAACCTGTATCCGTACCATCTGCGAATAGAGTTGGCTCCTTCCCGCTATTTTGTCCGGAAATGGCGCTGGACTATGGTAACGGATCGGTGTTGATGATATTCAAGAGTACAAAAAGCTTTCTCCTTACCGCTAACCGCCATTTTGTTAAACACTGCTGATACTGCCATTTGATGTCACTATAGTTGAGGCGAAGCAAACTTTTTAGAGATTGTCTAACCATTACTGCAAAAAAAAAAAAAAAAAAATGGTATGGTTTCCACGTTTTCTAAGAAAAATTCACGAACCCCCGGCAACCATTTAGAATAATTTCCCTAAAACTAATTTTTACTTTCGCTTTTAATACATCTGGAATAGACATTGTAACTGGAATACTGATTGGTTAAGAAAATAAATTTTATATAAATTCGACATTTAGGTACTGAAGTAGTTCACAAACAATTTCAAATAAAATGGTTATATCAATTTTCAGAATAGCCTAACATTCCAATATTATTGCATTATGCATTTTGTGAAAAATTATATATTCTGTTAGCCATGTACTGCTCGCAACAACACCAAAAACAATGTGAATGAATTTTTTTTTACAAATATTAAATAAAATTAATTGTTAGCTGATGATAAAATTACATGAAAATTAAAACAGAAAACTAACTAAAATTGTTATCGCTTTTACGAGATGATGTCATAAAATAAATCCATGCAATATAAATATAAATTTGTAACGAACCTGTATATCACAATTTGACTGTAGCGAGCTAAAGGCCGCTAAATGATTACGATAATCGTTCTAATGGTGTGCCCCATGTGGTTTATATTTACGCGAAGGGAAAATGGAGCACAGTTTATCTGATCATTATTTTGTGCCATACTTGTATTAGAGAACACTTATCCATTAACACCACTCTACCAGCAGAACACAGCTTTCATTGTTTGTGCCTAGGATATGCGTATACCAGTGTGTTTACTAATCCATGCATTTCGATTTATCTGCACACAAGGGTTTACAGCTATTACCCTGCCAAAGCAATTATAGTAATGATTGGTATACTCTTTAGATAAAAGCGTTAGAGGAAATACTGTATAGTTATTACATCGCAAATATTGCCTTTGTCGGGTAACTTTGCCTTGGAGGCTTAATATTTGGATAATGGCCCACATGGTGACTATATTCTCTAAGAGTTCGAAAGTGATGTACACGATAGGGCACTTAAGTGCATTGCAACGTTGCAATGAAGCTAGTTGTAGGCCCTGGTTCTTGCTACTATGCATGTTGGTATTTGCACTGCGGTTGTAAATGTCACTAGCTGTACAGAAATCGCAATCTGCCTTTATATTCTATTGGTTTTATTGGTTCAGTAGAGAATGTCTGACAGAAATAATGATAAAGATATTGCTGCAACGCTGCATAAATTTGTTTTATGCTTTAATGAAAAAAGAATATTTTGTATAATTAGCATGTACCGAATTAAGATTTGAAATGCAATATTTTCTATCACGTAAACTGTCTCAAAAAAAAAAAAAGACACAAAACATACTTAATTCTATTATTTTTAACTGTGAAATATTATATTGCAAAGATAAATATTTGTAAATAGTCCCAAAAAGTCTCATTGGAATGCGCTAAAGAAAAAAAAGTGTTATCAAGTAAAAAATAGAAGATAATTAGTTTGACCTATTTTAAAATATTAGGTTTGATTAGATTATTAATTTGTTTAAACTGCTAATGCTAAGATCACCAGGTCCTCCCTTCTGCAATACCACTGTGCTTATAATATTGTTCATAAAAGTTTAAATTAAACAATTTATAAGTAAATCCATTACTAAATAATTAAGTAGCCTAACTAACAAAAATATTGACGAATACAAAGAACAAATAAAGTTACAAGGAATAGTTTAAAATTCAGGAAGACTTCTATTTGTAAATTATTAGCTAATATGTTTGGTGACGACATTTATCTTTTTTCCATGATAGCAATGTCTTGCTGTAAACGTCCTCCGTGCCCCTAGCTGAAGTTGGGAGGACCAAAGTCCAAATGAAAATGTATATATTTTAAATGACATATTACACTCCAAATTTTTATATGCTTTCGGTGTGTGTTGAACTATTTCTTTCTAATTATCAGCTTTTACATTTATTAGAAAATGACTGCAACAGCCTTGAGCTATTTCTCATTGTATTTCTACAGATATTCAAACACGGATATGTTAGTAAATAAAATTGTGTTTAAATTTAATTTAAATTTTTGAGAAAGTTTCTTTTAAATATTGTGAAAAGCTAACATCTCTGCCTAAAGCTGAACATTTTTAATTGAAGAGATTTTGTTTTTCTCAAACCATGCCTCTTTTTGGACACGCGTTTCATGTGATGCCCAAACTTGCCTTACAAACCATTTCCTACTCCATTTATTAAAATCAAGTTGCATTTTTAGGAATAGTCCCATTCTTTTAGAATTTCTACAAATTTATCATTTATACTTTTATTGGTAATTCAATATTCTTATATATTTCTTTCAAATGAGCGCATGAGGAATAAGCACGTCGCCATTTTGCATTTAAACTTTACTTCGTCGAATCAATAAATATGCCCTTCTAGGATTATAGTGACTATTTCACTCGTGTGACATCATCTTTAAATCGACCAATGAAACTAAGCAAAATTTTAAATTTTGACCAATCACAGCCGGATAAGAGAGTGAAATTATTTATAAAAAAAAAAAAAAAAAAAAAAAAAAAAAAAAAAAAAAAAAAGCAAATCCGTTTTATCAAGTGACGTGCATTTATTTTGTGCTCAGTGTAGTCAACTCTATATCTCCAGTATATAATTCCTGGACAAGATCACTGACCACTTTTGCTAGAAATGAAATGAATGAATGGTGTTTAACGCCTGTTTTTGCTACAGCAGAGCCACAGGCGATGGACACTGATGATATATGAAATGATATATTGGGAAAGAATTTATTTTTAAGGAAGGAATAGTTCCAGGCGTAAGTTTAGGGTACCTCCCCGGCATTTGCCATTTATGAGGACTGAGGAAAACCCGAAAAAAACCTCAGTCAGGGAGCACAGTCCTGGCGGGATTCGAACCCCAGACCTCCCGCTCACAAGTCCGCGCCTTAACGACCTCGGCCACCCGTAGTGGTACTTTTGCTACAGGTGGTGATGAGCTATTGATAGCAACAAAAGCATGGACAATGGACAATCATAACGCAAAATGGGGGATTCTTCAAAGCGTTTTGGTGATGCGTAAATTGATCATATCATTAAGAATTCCAAACTGCAGAATACAAAGAAAAAAGGACAGACTATATGCTATCTTTTTTTTTCCCTCAGTTGATATTAGAAAAGCAAACGGTAGTAATTGTAATAGTCGAATTTGTCCATTTCAGTCTCACGGTTTCTGAATAGAATAGATATAAGTATAACATTTTATACAAGTGTTAATTTCTGTGCGCGAATTTCAAATGTATATCACTTTTATTGTAATTCTATTCATGAAATATTCATAAACCAGATTTTCTCTTCTCTATTGGCATTACTGGCAATCAATATTCTTCTGTCGTAAGATTGCTTGAAAAAGTTATGTACAAGTGTACAACTATTACAATTTTATAAGCCAAGTTTACAGAAATTATATTTAAATTCTTATTTTATTCGTGAAATAGTACTAATAAATATCACTAGAAGGTCTGATTCACTACGTTAGGGAATATACCGGTAATCTCAGAACCTCTCGTGATATTATTTGTGATAAATTATTTCTTCCATTAGCCATCAACGTCATTGCAGTAGACCCGGGTGCTCAGTATCTTACTACAGTCACAGGAAGGAAAAAAAAAAAAAAAAAGCGTTTTTGTCATTGTTGTAGCGGCCCCCTTTTTTGCGAACCATTTTTTTTATTGCTTTATTGTTACCTGCACTTCAAGACAACAGAATCTCAAGGCAATTTTCACTGTTTTGTTGAGCCCCTTTCAGCAGGACTGAGAGATGGCACTTTTCGTTATAATAATCATATTACGTAACCTTTTACTGTACACTGTTTATTGATCGTAACGTTGTTTTCATAGCAGGCGTTTCTGAAAACAGTAGTGTTTGATGTAGTGACCTTGACCTACATCCGCTCCTCGTAACATTACTTTGCGACGGAGATAATTAGAATCTGGTTTAGATTTTATTAGTAAAAACCATCCTCACGTTTGGATCACCGGCCCTCTAATTTCGATGCGCCAACTTTCCGCTACTCATACGGCACTGGAAGTATTGATTTTGTTAAGCAAATCGCCCACTAGCCCTTTAACTGTTAACACCTCACATGGTTCTTGCGTCGAAACGTACTTGTCGGGGTGTCCTGAAGAAGTGATTACAAATGAGGCGATCACTTCCACGTGGTTTACAGATATCCACGGGTTCACAAATGTAAGCGCATGTTACCCGCAATATTTTAAAAGTTCCAAAATATACCAACAGGATTGGTCGAACAAAACTAAATGACGTCATAAGGCGCGAAAACTCGTCCTGACCAGACCAAAATACAAATCATAACCACTCTTCCGCCTGACGCTTGCTCATTACAAGTACTAAAACTTGCCTTACCTGTTCATATTTTGTTAAACTGAGCTATTTCATAATCTTGAAATTATTTCCGGATAGCATTGAGTTATACAGCAGGGTTATCATATAAAAACTTTTTATCCTATAGTTAAACATTAGAATGAATGCATAATATAAACATTTTCGATTAAGCAAAATAATATATTATAAAGTATTTAATACATATATATTATATAATGTAATATATATTAATGTTATAAAGGAGGCATGCGATAAATGCTGCTTTGATTTCAAGGGTAATTTATAAATTAGCACTGACCGAGGATTGAGCTCACATATAAATAGATTTAAGGGTGGGCAATGGAAATGCAGTTTGTTTAATATTGCATGAAAGTTAATTTAATAATCATTTACATTATTGATACTCACAATATCATAATTTTGCAGATGAAACTTTTATGACAAAATTACAGAGTTGTATATTTAATGTACATTAGATTTTCATTAATTTCAACATGCCATGTGTCAGCCAATTCTGTATAATAACCTACGTTCGCCACTGTTTCTGGTTGCTTTTCTATTTTTGAATTTTTTTTCAAGTTCTACATAATAAATCTTATCTATTTGTGTCGATAATTTATATTTATTATCTTCAAAATAAGTTATCGATAGCGTTTCTTTATAATATTTCTATCATTTTTCTGTCGTGGTAAAACTAATTTTAACTACGTCCTTTCCAGCATTATTAACTTTTCGTTTATCATTTTAAATGCAAATTCCTGTTTTCTAAGTATGTCGTTTTCGATTTTATTTTTAATCTTTCCCATTTCGCTTTATGTAATTTCTTACTTCATTTTAACTAGAGCAGCCTTTTGTTTAAAATTGGTAAAATTTTCATGTGTCTGATTTTGGAAATACTTTTAAGTATAGTTTTTCGTATTTTTCACTACAGTCTCTAATTTCTTTTTACAAATATTTGGTCTTTTTTTCCCTCTCACTTTTTTCTTTTCTTTGTAGTTTCTTAATTCAAATTTTTTTCTGATGATGTGACTGGTGCATGTGTTTTATTTCCATTCACTTTCAATGTCATGTTTCAATGGGCATTCTAATAACTTTTTATCCAAGATTTTTATATAGTAGTCATATTGTTTCTTTGGAAGATAACTTTTGTTGGTATGTCTTGCCTTTAGTTTTATACCAGATTATTTTTCATATCATATCCTCTGTATAGCTTATGGAAATTCTGGAACAAGCTTGCTGTTATACTGTGCCAGAAAATAACTCATTATTCTTAAATCTCTTGCTTTCCAAGTAAATGTACGTATATTTTACGCTTGAACAGTTCATTACTGTAAGGTATTATATGTTGAGTTCATTACTGTAAGATATTATATGTTGAGTTCATTACTGTAAGGTATTATGTGTTGAGTTCATTACTGTAAGATATTATATGTTGAGTTCATTACTGTAAGATATTATATGTTGAGTTCATTACTGTAAGATATTATATGTTGAGTTCATTACTGTAAGATATTATATGTTGAGTTCATTACTGTAAGATATTATATGTTGAGTTCATTACTGTAAGATATTATATGTTGAGTTCATTACTGTAAGATATTATATGTTGAGTTCATTACTGTAAGATATTATATGTTGAGTTCATTACTGTAAGATATTATATGTTGAGTTCATTATTGTAAGATATTATATGTTGAGTTCATTACTGTAAGATATTATATGTTGAGTTCATTACTGTAAGGTATTATATGTTATGGAACCTCTTAATGAACATCTATTTCTGTCAATGCTCCCTTATCGCGAATGCCCAAAGATGTTTTCTGTTGGCTCTCTTCCAATTGAAACACCACAGATGGCTGAGGTTGTTAAGGCGCGGACTCTTGAGCGGAGGGTCTGGGGTTCGAATCTCACCAGGACCGTCCTCCCCGATTGAGGTTTTTTCCAGGTTTTCCTCAGTCCTCATAAATGGCAAATGCCGGGAAGGTACCCTAAACTTAGGCCTTGCACGTTTCCTTCTTTAAAAAAAATCCTTTCCCAATATATGATTTCATTTCATGTATCAGTAGCATCCACCGCCTGTGGTGCCTTAATAATAAAAGCGGGCGTTAAACATTATTAATATATATATATATTCTCTTCCAATTGTGAAGTTCTAATCTCCACATGTTATACTATAGTCGTTCTTATTGACTTTTTCTAGTATTTCTGGCAGTTGGTAGTAAAATGTTTTTGTTTCCTTTTTCTTCATTCTTCAGAAGCATAGATAGCAACACATGTCAAATAGCCTGTGGCAATTTTGAACCTAACAGCACTTATTCTCTCATTAGCCCAACTGTAACTGAATAAACGTTTTTAAGCTCTTGTTTTTAATTAGACTTTAGTTCCAGTTTTGCACTGAATTTGCGAATTAGTAGGTAAGGTGTGTTTTTATCTATGTCTCTGCATTAAAACTCTGTATAGCTCAACCAACTTATTCACACAAGTGTTTTTGTTTACGCTGTAATAAACTGAGAGCATATAGTACGAGTGTGGGTTACTTAGTTTTAACTGGAAGTAAACCAACGTGGAAAATTGTTTTTAGCAGAAATTAATGCTCCGTTGTTCAAAAGCTGCTATATTTTGGAGATGTTCTGTTTTGTACTAGAATAACGCATCAGAATTTCAATATACAAACCTAAAAATATAGTTAAGAAAATGCTATTCCTTTTAAAAACTGATTTTCAATATCTGCAATAGGAAAACATAAAATTTTAAGTTAAATCACTGAACTTGAATGGGTTACATTTCCACTAGTGGAAGTCTCCATAAATTAGGCCTCCAGCTGATCTTATGTTTATTTTTTTTATTTTTTTTTTTTTTTGGAAGAGGGCGGCACATCGCACTATCCATTGGGAAACTAGGGTATTACTTGGACGGGAACGAATGAAAATTTGCAACAAGGATTTCTTTTTCAGATAGGGATTTCTTGAACATACTACAAATCTACGACATGGGACCCGCAGCTTAAAGTTCCTCCCTTTGAAAAAAATTCTAAAAGTCTTAGAATTCAAACTGGTATTAATTCGAGATCTTAGGTGCAGAAGAGAGTGCAGTTAAATCATCAAGGTACTTGTTCAATCTTAATAATAACTATTTCATAAACTCTATATCTGATATCAAGGTCATAGTATATAAGTCCAACTTTATTTCTTTTAAACTGCTAAACAATAGTGACATCATGACATAGAGGTAACTTGATCCAATGAAATCATTAACATTTGTGACGATATTAAATTTTCTACTGGAAAAGACTCAGTAATATCATGCAATAAATAACATTTCGGATTCACCTTTCTTTCCTCCGCTTAGTCGAAGTTTTACACGTAATTTCCTGAACCCTCAGCATTAAAACCTAATTATTACATACTGGTGTAGAAATCTTTGAAAAGGAGTTTGCTTTTTAGGAAAAAATTGAGGAAATATTTTGTAACCGATTTTCTTAGGAATTTTATTTTTGTACGCTCTCTTCAGGCTAGTTTGACCAAACTCACTTTCCCTTTGGTAATGAATATTTCTTTAATTACGAGGGTCATTCAGAAAGTTTTGCAAGTGTCACTCTGAAAGTCCAAGCTATGCACTGAATTGGATAACTTATCCTCAGTCCTTCAAAAATTTTTTGATTGCTTTATTTATGGACGCTCTTTAACAGCTCAGGTCATCAGCGTCCCATTCAACTCAGGGCGTGAAACGGCCGACAAATTTTGCTCAGAGGCCTCTTTCAGGCTTGAGGTTCTTTTTCGTGCCGTAAATGTACGACACGGGACCCACGATTTTACTTCCCTTCCGAAGGAAGCCATACTTAGGATTTTTACGCCCGAAAAAATCCATCGGTCCTGGCCGGGTTCGAACCCGTGATCTTGGATTTAGGAGATAGTCCTTCAAAGTACTCTCCATCTCTCTCCATACGCACATTTGTAGACGGTGCAGCAACTTATCAAAAGCACTATGGTACTCGGACGGTCTTTACAATGCAAGAGGAAACAACCAGAAGTCACAAGGTGCAAGGTCAGAGGTGTAGGGTGGATGGTCCCAGTTTCCTCAAATTTGCAGCTGTTCTTTGAGGAGATGCATTATCGTGCAAATAGCAACAGTCTTCAAGTTCCTGTCCTTGGAAGTCGCCATCTTGAAATAAATGATCCAAAATATAAGTGTCATAGTATGTTCCCATTCCATTGCCATTCCTTCTGGCGTACAGTCAACCATTAATGGTTCTTCAAGATTAAAGAAAACTGTGATCATTCGCTTCCGAGGACGAATGGTCTTGGGTCGTTCTCATCTGCCCACACGAAGTTCTGAGCTTTATTTGGGGTTGTATAGTAATAAAATCAACTTCGTCGCCAGTGCATATATCTGTCAAATGTTTAGGGCCATTTTGGTGGAAATATGCTCGGCAGTTTCCTTGCACATTCCTTTCTGCTCTTCTTCTCTTCATTGATCAGGGAACGTGGAACCCATTTCGTAGGTTTAAAAGTTCATGGAGTATAGTGTTAATATACTACACGCTGATACATATCAACAATAATAAGTGTCTGTTTTCCTCCTCACTCGTTGAACGGTTCTTTCGTTCTCAGCTTCCCAAGGCCGAGGGTTATCTTTCAAATTCTCTCGCCCTTCTGCGAATGATCGAATCCATCCATGGTATCAAATGAACGCACTTAGACACATGTGAACATACCAAGTCCTCGTGCATTTATTTTCTTTTTTCGCTCTTTCACCTGAAAATGTCACTGGATGCCACTCACTAGTTAGCAACTGAAAAGCTGAGACGTGTTTGTGCACAGTGGACTCCAAAACTGCTGATGCAGAGTTTCTTTCAAAGGTAATCACTGCTGATGAAATTTGACTATATCATTTTGATCCTGAGAGCAAATAGCACATAGCACATCTCTGTATGGTCACTGACATCAAAAAAGTTGAGAAAGTTGTATTAATATCAATGGTTTAACAGCATAATTCTCCTACATTCGTACATATATCTCTAACTGCGCAATTCTACACAGACCACACACAAATGAATATTTCATGCAACAAGTTCGATACTGCACTATAACAATGCCCGGCCGCACACTGCAAATGTTGTTGCTGAATATTTCACAAAAATCGACATGAATTGTACCTCGCGCTATAGTCCTCCGTACTGTCTCATAAACCCAAGATCGCGGGTTCAATCCCGACCAGGTATGTAAGTATGGTTTCCTACGGAAGGGAAGTAAAGCCGTGAGTCCCATGTCATACATTTACGCCACGATAAGGAACCTCAAGCATGAGCAAAATATTTTATCGGCCTTTTCACTCCCTGAATTGTATGGGACGCTAGTACCTGAGATGTTACAAAGCGCCCGTCAACAAAACAAATCAAAAATCACTATAGTCCAGATTTAGCTTTGTATGACTTTTTTCTTTCCTCCAAATTGAGGAAATAGTATTTCTTCTGATACAGCTTTTCGGCTACCAAAGTGTAGGCGGCATCCAGTAAAATGTTCAGAATATCTTGTTCATGTTATTCGATGCTCCGAAAATCATGAAAACTATGAAAATGAGTAAAGATATTTTTTTTAAATAATTGCAAAAACTCTTTATTGAACACCCTTCGTGTATTCTTTATATATGAACAACACATTTCCGTGAATAAACTTTTGTTTGATGTAACAAAAACCGTTAAGTTTAAGCTACTTCGTAATTATGGTTTGAGAATGAAGACGATGATGTTGGCTGTGTGGTTCAATAATTTGTAACAGGACATTAAATCTACAGATGTATTAGCGCAGACTAATGATACAAGTATCCACTACTCCATTCAACTTGAAAAGTTACACGAGATTTGCATACAGTCAGTTATAAAATTAAATGAAAAGAAAGAAGATGAAAAAAAAAAAAAAACCCCATCGTTTGGACGTACCTATAAATGAAAGGGGAAGGGAAAAGCGGATTAAAAATGTCAGCTTGACGTGAGCACAAGCTAAGAAATGATAAGTAACCTTTCTTTAACTACTGAAACAAAACTGTCGGCGAAAACATAACAATGCTATATACTCGTTTAAAAAAACAACTTTATTGTATGAACATTGAGATCTTGGAGTTCGAAGAGAAGAAAGTTGAGACAAGTTTTTATTTTTTTATCTCTAGAGGAAGAGCCTCTAAGAAAACTGTATCATTCAGCCACATATGGTGCAAGAGGTAATTAAAAGTTGAACCGTTTGCTGGAATGGCTACCAACGGTACCAGATTCACTTTTAATGGGTCTTGTGGAAAGTTTATGGGATATGACATAATGCTTTTAGCTTGCCTGCATTTCATAGCGGAATCTGAGGCAAGATTTCCTTAATACCTCAAGTAATAATAAATTAATTTTTCTTTGCAAGTCTCCAAGTGTGGCATTTACTGCCCCTAAAACACTATTTTCCTCATTTTTTTCCTTTTGCTGTTACGTTTCATTTCCTTAATTATTTATTTCCCTAACTCTCTTAGATCTAAAAGCTTCTTCAAACCCTTCAGCTTATAGTAATGTGAGGAGAGTCAACATAAACAACTAAATTTTAATCTCAAAAACTACCTCGTCTTCAATATCGTATATTAAATAAGTTCGAAAATAGTTAAAAAGTAAAATAAGTGATAAATTAAGCGAAACACAATTATTTACAATATTTTCCATTGCCATCTTTACCCATCTGACTACAGATTGATTGCTCAAATGTATTCTACAGAAATAGTTCTTTTCCATGCTGTGTAAATAATTTATATATACTTACTGTATTCCCTTTATCTTCACTTTAGGGATAGACTGTTTCTATCGAGTTTAGTTATAAGTCTTCACCGCTCATGGCGTTTTACGTCTCGTCTACTAAGCATACTGCAGCCGGCAGCACCCGTACATTCTTATCGCTTAAATTACTATCCTTTCACAGACTAGAGGAAAAAAGTTTTAACGATAAAATTAAATTCGGCCATCAATAGCAAAGCTTGACCATTTATATACAGTAGGCTGAAATGGGATGTCGAAATTAAAAGAAAAACTGTGTTATGCTAAATATATCACGACAATAATTTCCTAATGTTATTACAATACATTTTATGTTCAAAATTATGGCATTTTGATGTAATAACATAAGCGCTATTTAAATTTATTTTTTAAAAAATTTTTCTTCCAATTGTTTGTATATAATCTCAACCATCAGGTCCTTTTCTATGTAAAATACATCAATAACCGCGGCAATGAATTTCTGGTGTTTTACTGAACTTTTACCACAATCCTAGTAAGATACGGCGACGATTTGCTGCAGTTGACAGTAACCTTGAAATGACAGGAAAACAGTTATAAATAAAGAGTGACAACCTAGCAAAGAGTATGCGATCCCATGTAAATTAATTATGATTAAAAAAAAGTTAAGAATGAGTAATAAAAGTACATTTTAAAAGATAATTACTGTTGAAATAAAATAATTATAACATTGTTTATTATAGCAATAAAAATAGCGAAATACTATATTTTAAATAAATATCGTCTGCATCTTAGTTCTTCTGTACCGCCACGGGTGGTCGAGGTCGTTAAGGCGCGGACTCGTGAGCGGGAGGTCTGGTTTTGCTCAGTACTCATAAATGGCAAATGCAGGGGAGGTACCCTAAATTTGCGCCTGGAACGTTTCCTTCCTTAATAAAAATCCTTTCCCAGTATATCATTTCATCTCGTAATGTTGTCAGTGTACATCGCCTGTGGTGCCTCAGTAGTAAAACACTATTCTGTCGTGCTTCAGGTTCTACAAAATCCCAGAAGAGGGCAGATATAGTCACATGGACTGAATCCGATACTTCATTCATTACCCCCTTCACTTCTCCCTGTCAGTGTCAAAAATCACCACACTTGTGCAAGACAGGCCGAGCCTTCAATCTTATTGTTGATGATGGGCTATCTAAGGAACAGACAGCGCACTAATTCAAATGGAAATATGTCAATTTGTTAGCAAAAATTAACACATAAGACAACAGCCCTTATAGCCTTAATAAACATCTCGCCGCTGTTCACCGGAATGTTTCTAAACTCATTGTTAATGTTTTCCTTTACGTTACGAAACCCATTCTTCTTGAACTAATATTAGGAATGATTTTGTTGATTAAGGTTCAAGGTTTCCGTCAATACCATTTACTGTTTCCTATTTTAAAACTTAAAATTACGCGTTTTCAATTGTTATTCTTGTTTCATACTGAACTGGTATATTAAAATTTGTGCATAATGCCGTGAATTACAATTTTGAAAGGGGGCAATTGATCAGAAAATTTCGGTATAAATTTCCTCCGTCCACGGCAGCTGACTCGTATTTGCCCGATATTTACACACACACAGATGCCCCTCTACAGTTTAATGTATAGCCATATTTGGGAATAAATGCTTATTTCCGTGATACCGGAAGGAAGCAGGAATAGAAAACTAATTCAAGAGCACGATAAAAGTGAATGTGGTGTTGAGGTATGGGTGTCACCGACTGCAGTAAGCCCAGTAGCTGAGGCACAAAACATCGATGAACGGACAAGATTTATAACTAAAACTTTATATTTGCAGCAGCAGAATCAAGAACGTGTATTTTCATAAATATTTGTCTTCCTTCTTGTTATTCTTATCGTGCATTTTTAAAATTCTTTTAGGTAGTAATTGACACAGAAGCTTTGCCATTGCCAAATTTCATAATTCTTATACGTTTTATTTTAGAGATTTTCTAATTATATTTCTTTTAATTTTCAGAATTTCATTATCTGTTTCTCGTAACGTTAACGTTATCAATATAAAGTGTAATTAATTCAAAATTTACCTTTTTCTATTATTATTATTAGAGTTCCATTAATTTTTAAACTGGTTCAAAAATTCCAATCTGTCATAATATACTATAATAAATTACGATTTACCCAGTAAAATTACACATTGAACATATAATATAAGTTAAAATATGGTATCCTTTTCATGTTGGTCATTTAAACTATACTTTTATGATTTTTTTCACCCCAAAGTTCTATCATGGGGTATTTGGAAACACATTCTAAGGAGTTCAGTGTTATATAAGGTGGGAAGGTAATGTGAAACAACACTTTTCCTTTTAGACTAATAAAGTTTTGACCAATAAAAGAGGAAAAAAAAAAGTGCTTCCAGCAACATGGTGCACCACTTCACCAATTCAAAGACAGAGTATGCTTCTAGATGTTCAAAACCAAATAGATTTATTAGCAGAAAAGTACCACTGCAGGATCTGCAGGAACAGTAGATTTGTGACTTAAACGCATGGCATACATAGATGAAAGTTAAATAATATATTGGTGGGTCTCATGCAAGAAGAGCGTATCGACAAAAATTGTGAAAGTGGAACTATTACTTGGTAAGGCATATTGTTGATGCTTCATATCATGCCAGAAGGCGAATAGATAAATAGAATGGATAGTCAAGTTATAGCGTTTCCATTTGGACTATCAACCAGGTTAAAGAAACCTTTTAGCACACTCATAATGGGTTATTTATATACCTACCTTGTCAAATATTGTTCTTTATTCTAATTATAAATTTGTTATTTTAAATGCTTATTTTAAACATATTTATTTGCATATTTTTAAAAAAACATTAAATTTGCTAATCTTTGTTATTCTATAGTATATACAACTTTTTTTTTTTTATATTCAATTTGGCAAAATTGGTACCGACAACATTTACCTTTTTTTACACTATTTTGTGAACTGTTGTACTAGTCTCTCTAATCTTTAGCGCAAAATGGTGTGAGTTAAACTCCATTTGATTCAGTGTTTTTAATGTCTAATTTTATGTCAAAGGGTAAGAAGATTATTTATTTAGCTTGCTTCAATTATCTTTGTAAATAATTTATTTGTCTAGGATTATATTTTTATTGGAATAATAATTTAAAATATACCAAATTAAAAATAATATTTAATAAAACAAATATTACATACTTTATTGACATTTTCATAATTATTATATCATAATTTGGAAATTAAAGAATCTAATATTATTTTTATTAGTGTTATTAAATATTATTCTTAATTTTGTATATTTCTAAAATATTACTTATTTCTGAATTATAGAGGAAATTAAAATATAAACTGCTGGATGATAATAGAGAGGGGGAGAGAGATATTGTGACCATTTATCAAGGAAAATTAGGATTGTTCGTGTAGCACAGTATTTTGACCTTGTTGTATATAAATTAGTTTTATAATTAGATATTAAAATATTGAAATATTAACTGTAAGATCGCACATTAAGGAACAATCTATCTTAAGGAAATCTTACAAAAATGGGGATGAATTATGAGTATTACAGGATTAAAGTTCGTAAATATTATTAATAATAAAATGAAATGTTTGCTGCATACATCATAGGCTGTAATATAGTCAGCAAATTCACGCCAGAGCTTGTACCATTTAAATCAAATACATAGCATAAGATAACTGCATTTATTGACATGCATAAACTTACCATAAGGATAATATGAAGTATTACTGTTTTATCTTCTCGTAACCTTTCTACTTGCTTTTGATCGCTTGAAAACAGCAATAGCATTCAGTTCACTTACTACCGGTCAGATGGCGTTAGTTGTGATGCCAACTGCCATCTGACAGGGGATCATAGCTGCCTACGGCCTTTCTGTATCATTTAATTAATTTTTATGGATTTTTAAATGTAAATTCATTCTTTTTCGTGGCTCGTGTTGTTAGTAGCCGCTGCAGTATTTGTCTTCATCACTAAGGAAACCAAGTTAGAGTAACCGCAACCAAGAATGAATTCCCCGCTCTCCTACCCGTGAGCTAACTTGATTGATGCAAGACGGTCAAGGAAACCATACTGTCCGCCGCCGTAGCTTAGAAGGTAATGCATCCATTTGTCAACTGACGGGTCTGGGATCTATCCTCGGCGGGACTGGTTGCCTGGGAAAGGTGAAGTGCAATTAATTTTAAACGATAAGGTCTCGAACTCGTTTGCGTCGTGTCATCCTTTCCATTTATCGTCTCGAAAGATCTTGGTAGCTGACAAAGAACGATGAAAGAAACCAAAATATAACCTCGAATAAGGTAAGTAAACGGCAGTAAAGTATATAAACAGGTGTCTGTTATTTAAGATTTTTATAAGATAATTTCTTGAAAAGGCTACCACTGCAACTAATGCGTTGCTGGAATCGATTTACCAACAAAACTTCCCCAGAAGTCACAGTGAAAATACAGTAATATTCATTATTCTTCTTTTTCTTAAATGTTGCATGGTTTGTGGTAGTGTTACACAAATACGGCTTTTCAACATAAACCCCCTCCCCCTTTCAAAAAAAAAAGACCTAAACTGTTAAGAAGATGAGCATGATAGCATTGCCGGCATCAAAAATACCAAGGGTGCCAAAAAACGGTATACAGGCCTTCACAGTAGATATCTATTTAATATATTTCAAAGTTGGACCGAAAAACAACAGTAATGTGTAGTGTGATGTTCTGTAAACAGATGTGACTCACATACATTATGATAGCGTTGCTACGTGACAGGTAAATCAACAATGAACAAATGAAGCCAAGATTATCGTATGATGTTCTATAAGCAGATGTGACTCACATTACGTTATGCTGGCGTTGCTAAACAACGTGGAGCCAAGCTTATCGTTTAAACAGCGGAAAGCAATTTTGAAGTGGTATTGGAAAACCGAAAATGGTGTTGACGTTCAAAGTCAATGGAGACGTGTGTACAGAACAGAACCGCCAACAATTGCGAGTAACAATTGCACGCATTCGAGACAAATTTAAGACTCGTGGTACCGTGTGCGATGTTCACAAGGGCAGATCTGGAAAACCTCGCACAGCAACAAGCCAAGCGCACTGGATGTAAGGCACTATCCTAGGCATTATCTAAGGCAGTGGATAGGACGAAGAGGTCTGATTGAGTTTCCACCGCCTTCTCCGGATCTAACTCCGTTAGACTTCTACCTATGGGAAACTCTTAAGGATGTTGTATACCGTAGAAAACCCAGCTACACTGACAGCATTCGGGAAGAAATTGAAACCGCATGTGCTGCATTCGCTGAGGACACTTTCGCTAACGTTGCTCAATCAGTAGTTCAACGTACTCAGAAGTGTATCGACGCCGATAGTGGACATTTTGAGCAACTGTTGTAACTGTAAAAGTCTGAGATGATTAGTGCTCATCATTTTCTGTTTGTGCGAATTCAGTTTTGTTATGTTAACACAGTTTTTTCTATGGAGTGTGTACATTTTTTGTGTATGTCCATTTTGGTCTTAGATTCACTTGTCTGGAATTTTCAGACAAAAATGAAGCGTTGGGTGTAAATGCTAATTATTAATTCATAGAAACAAGAATTAGTTGATCAATTTAATTATCCTATTCCAAAATGGAGTACCTGGCTACAACTTCATGTTCTTGAAATAGATTTGCATTGCATCAGGTAATATACACTATAAATAAAATGTGTCAATATTTTACTTTCAATCGTTATTGAACGAGAATGAAAAGAAAGAAAAAAAGAGAGATAATGAATACACTAGAGCTTTAGAGCCTCTGAAGGGATGGAATATTGCGGGAGAGACCAAATAGCTTACTTGAGGTCGATGATGGATACTTATTGCCCATGCTGATGCCTTTTGAACGGGTTTACGAATGAGTCGACAGAGAGTAGGGACACAAGTGTTTTATTGCAGTTTGAAAGTGATAAAACTGTTCCTAGAAACTCCAGACAGAATGTCTGCGTCTGTCTAAGAACACAAGCTTCCTAATGATAAGCGTCATCTAAAGTAAGCGAAGGAGAGGAAGCGAATAATAGGTTGGAAAAACCATAAAAGAAGACATTTTACGGGAAATGGTCTTGGATTACAAAGCCGCCGCTGCCACGTCATAAAAATACTCCCCAGACTGGCTTGCGGTAATTGCGTCTGGCTTTGATCATTGCGCCGTACGAAGAACCCACGCACGTGTGAGGTATCAATCGATACCTGCAATACTTTGCCAATGTACTTCATTATTTCGATGACGCAGGTACAAGGCTTATCAACATCGCCCGCCGCGGTTTTGAAGTGCCTTACCGCATTCTTTTAAAGGAAATAAAGTGGAAGAATATCCGCTCAGCACCATTTGTACAGCCGGCATGCTACTATGAATATTCTTTTGAGTGCTCCTTGAAGCCCAACAATTTATTCGAAAGACATTTACATTTTTATGAGACATCGACTTTGAGCTTTAAACGTTATCGTTCTAGATGCCTATGATTGCTTCCTATACGCCTTTTACAGTGACAGGTTTGGTTTTTAAGTCATTGGGACCTTCCAGTGTTGTTCTTTGTTAACAAAGGTTGGCCCCAAGTGAGCTCCTGTTACAAAAAATACATCCATCTGAATCAATTATAGGTTAGGAATAGAATGTATTGTTTATTTAGTTATAGCATTAAGTAATTAAAAGTTTAATGGGTTGAGTAAATTTAATATTTAGATCAAGCTTTTCTTAATAATATTTTATTTATTTTAAGTTTCTAAATTTATTATATTAGTATTTATTTTTTATATTGGTAGATCTAAGGTCATTAGGACTTCTGTTCCGCTCTACCAATTTAACAATAATTACACTAACATTCAATAACCACACCTAACGCTTGAGACTAAATAAATAAACAAAAAATAAAATCTGTACACGCTAATCAGGTACCTGATTTCCTAAACCAGGGAGTGTATATCAAAATCTCCTTTTATTATTATAAACTATACAATACAATAATCTCTTACATTATTTTACAGATTATCCTAATGACTAGATGAAAATAATATAATAAAGTAATAAAAATAACTCTAAATTGTACCATTTATTTATTTATGGACGTTCTTCAACATCTCAGGTCATCAGCGTCCCATTCGATTCAGGGCGTGAAACGGCCGACAAATTTTGCTCAGAGGCCTCTTCTTTCAGGCTTGAGGTTCTTTATCGTGCCGTAAATGTGCGACACGGGACCCACGGCTTTACTTCCCTTCCGAAGGTAGCCATACTTAGGATTTTTACGCCCGAAAATATCCATCGATCCTGGCCGGATTTGAACCCGCGATCTTGGGTTTAGAAGGGAAGTATGGTTACCACTGCACCACTAGGACTGACTAAATTGTACCAAAATGTAAAGTTATTAAACTACTTTAAAACTTAATTTTCCAAAATGTACCAAATTAACAAAATTACTGGGAGCCAGTAAGAATTAGAGCTGGTAGTCAGCTGTTCTATCCTAATTTATTACACTACTATACTACTGGCCACTGGTTACCAGCGGTATGTACTTGTATCCGGTGCTTTTACAGGAACTTCCCATTTAAACATCACAATTATCGTAATTAATCTTCCAATTTTCTTTAACTCATCTCAATCATACTAATCGCCTTCTCATTAACAACTTACTTTACTTAAAGTTTATTTTTCACTATTAATCTTTCCTATTCATTTCATTTATTTATCCTAACACTTTAACTCATTAAACATTATCATCTCGCTTCCACCATATCCCTCTACATCTTTTCTTCCTCTATCTCTCTTGATCCTCCTGGACTCCTAGTTACACCATTTCTCGCGCTCTGCTCCTACTCTCTGGTCACCACTTCTCCATCTTCCATCTCCTCCCGCCGCTCATTCCCGTGGATCTTCAACACCCTTTAATCTTCTTCTGTAATCTTCCTTCTTAAATCTTCTTCCCAGCCCTATAACTATTATAGGTAAAAGTCTTCACAGTAACGCTTAAGACTCGCATACAGGAGGTTCCGAGTTCAATTCTCATTGGACTGGCCATCCTTGTCTTGGATTTTTTTTTTTTCGTAGTTTTCCTTGGTCATTTAGGCCAATATTGGGATGGATATTTACATTCCACGAAATTTTCGCTCTCTCATTTCATATCCTTTCATTCTGTTGGCTCTGTTAAAAGGCGAGGTGGGCTGGCGCGGTGTGGTAGTGGCTTGCGCTTTGTAAATATTTCTATTCCTGCGTCTGGAATGAAAGCTGACCATCTGAGGGGCTCGAATAATACCACCGGAGTTGGAGTGTTCTATCTGGAAACTTGTTAGAAAAATGTCTATTTCCGCGCAGTCACTACCTGTAGATCCTGGACACCCGGTATCATTGGACTCATCCCTCTCACCAGGAGGCCCCATTGAGAGCGTAGGCACAAAGGGCGAGCCGTGAGCAAGTGTCAAGAACCACAAGTATCCTTAGTTGCCCCATCCATCCATCATTCCATCTAAAATTCCATAATATTGTAACAAATAGCATAAATAGTAACGAGGACAATATACATAAGTCGATGTAAAGCATGAATGATGGAAGTGAATAATGGAATTAATAACACAATAATAACAATAAGAGTATAAGCAGTGGCAATGCATTGCAGAGACTGGCAGTGGTTGTGGTGAGTAAAGTGATGTTCGGTGTAATGTAACAGTAAATGCCGGGTTTCAGAATGTGTGTTAAGATTATGAGAGGAAGACAGGTTTTGAAAATGAGAAGATAAGATGGAGAAAATGTATGGAAAATTTTGTAAAGTACTGTAAAACAATGGACTTTCTTCAGTCTTTTCAGACGGAACCAAGACAGCATATTGAGAGAGGATGTTATGTGATCGAACATCACAGATGTAACGTAGAAAAATATTTTAAAAGCTATCGCGGCGTCAATTATTCAGCACCTGAAATGCACAACAAACTTAATATCAATATAATCATTTACAGATAAAGAGCAAGGCTTTCGAAACGGAAGATCTGTGGCAGTTGTAATACAACTAAATTACATACTTACATTCCATCAGGCTAGAAAAATAGTTTGAGAGGATAAAGCTAAAATGTGTTATTAACATATCGGCCAACTCAGCTATCTGATGATCGACTGGGCGGTACAGCCTCCATTAACCAATGAACCATCACTCACGGCAAGCTGGGCTACATTTAGTCAGGGTAATACAAGAAACACTAGAGTGAAGTATAATACATTCTGATGCCTTTAGAAAGTTATCTACTCACCTAAATCAAACAAGGGAATTCTGGAACTGATTTTTTTTGTTTTCCATACGCTTCTGGCATTATGAAATTACTAAATA
This sequence comes from Metallyticus violacea, assembly GCA_030762175.1. Classification (NCBI taxonomy): domain Eukaryota; kingdom Metazoa; phylum Arthropoda; class Insecta; order Mantodea; family Metallyticidae; genus Metallyticus; species Metallyticus violacea. The sequence continues at coordinate 122,602,978 of CM060831.1, forward strand.
CCCTTTTTGATTATGTTTGAAAAATTAAATTGATCTTATTTATTCTTTAGTTCCTCTACAGTGTCGATACTATTAATTTATAAATAGTATTGTGACTTGGAACTCGTCAACTGGAAATTTCTTTTCAAATGATCTCTTGAAATCACATGCGTACACACAAATTATATTAAATAAACACTCGTGAAACAAACCAAATAGGCCTAGTATTTTCAAATATTTTTGAAAAAGTTGTTAAAAGTGATGTAAGTGTGTAATTGTAAACCTCAAGCTTGTCCCCTTTTTTAACAATGCATTACTTACGTTTTATGGAAAAATTCCAAACAAAAGCGATGCATTACATAGGAATCTTAAGTGGTGCTTATTATCGATGAGTAGGCTTTTAAAATTTTACCGATAATATCATTACACCTGATATTTTTTGTTTTGTTTTTAGTGATTGATAATTTTAGTAATTTCTAGTGGTGTTGTCCTGTTAATAGGTTGCCAGATAGAGGTTTCGAAAGATGGGGTGGAAATTAGAACAGATTTTAAGATATAATCCATGGCTTTAACAGCGAAAACAAGACAGATACGAAAAAGACAGAAAGAATATTGAAAACTCTTAAGACTCGTTGAGATGAGAGATAATTTAAAAGTGAAGCAAGTAGGAACACATTTAAAAATAAAAGTACCACTAAATGAGCAGAACTGATGAGTAGAATGGAACGACTAATCAAGAGGACAACAATAAATAAGATTATCAAGATTGCCAAAAACCAACTTTCAAAAAAATATCTGCAAATATAAACATTTCTTATTTCTAAAAGTACTTTATTAAAAGTTTGGTAATTATGACGCGAGTATTGTTCATATAGGGGAGGTAACACTGAACACAATCATTGAGCTGTATACATGCAGTTGTAACAAAAAAGTGTTCACTGTATCAAACTCGATACGCTTTTGTTTTTCTTTCGTAACAAATTATTACTATGTACTTACTGTAAATTAAATAGGTGTTCTGTTACATCAATATTACGGTGTTCAATAGTGTGCATGCGAAGCTTTCTGCATCTGCCACTTCAAACAATAATAAACATCGCAGAAAATTCTTTTAGACATCGTAAAAAGTGTTAGGAGTATAAAAACTGTGGAAACTATTACTGTATGACATGTTCACTACAGCTTCTTGTCTGTGGGAGGATAAATTTTCTTGTTTCGCTAGTACATCGCCCACACCACACCAACTATTGTAGAATATTCTTGATGTGTTTTATATCTTTTCAGTAACTTCTCCATGTTCTGCATTCTAATTTTTGTAGATATTTCTTACAGTATGTTTGAAATCTCAAAATTAATGGATACAATTAAAGCACTATTTAAATGGGTTTACATCTCTTTCCCAGAAGATTTTTAACTGGTTTACTTAAAAAACTAATTATAATATATTTCTTACTATAATACGGTAATATTAATAACATACTACCCATTTGTTTGGACCATCTTTAAAGCAGAAAAGGATTCCGGCAGTCGGCAGCCAAATTCAGAATAGAAGCCGATAAATTCTTATAAATCAAGAATACGTGAGATCAACGTAACAAATCAACGGAAAGATCTATTAGAAGAAGAATTATTTCATTTTAAAATGCTGTGCACGTACCTAGCTCTAGCATGCTTATATTTTTAGGAAGGTTGTCGACGTCGTTGGCGAGAGAGTAATTAGCAATGAAAGAATTTAAAAGACAAAGTATGAAAACAAAACGAAATATAAAAGAACATAGGCAGCTAAAACTCAGCAATCAGTGAATATTTTCAATACCTGCTATGTAAAGCGAGGTCCAAACAAATGGATGACACGATACTGAATAATAAAGATCGCTTTCGGGTGTAGTGGCTAGTGTAATTGTTCACTGATTCAGAGGTCAGAATTTGCTGTAAAGCGGTCCACGATTAGAAAGCATAAATCCAACAAATGAAGAATCTGGTCTTTTAAGATTGTTTGATGAGGCATTATGGTCGCCATAATGACTTCTGTGGTTGACTTGTAGGAGCTTATGTTGGTCTCATTACTAGTATTATTACCACTACATTTTATAAAAGTAAAATGAGCTATAAATATGTGAACTATAAATAACTGAACTTAGTATATATATAGTTATATACAGTTTTATATATATGTACATATATATGTATATATATGTATATATAAAACTTAAGTGTGTTTTGCAAAGCAATTTCTATCGTGTTACTTATAGTTTATCTTAGAAGTTTTATTTGGGAACTAATCTTTTATGAATAATTATTTAAATGTTCATTTTTAATTTTCCTTTTTGAATGAACATTTTTACCACTTTAATGCGGAATATTACGATGCTAATAAGTTATGTTAACACTAAATTAAGTGTTAATGGAAATATTTTTTAATCTAGTCACCCATGCATTTCAAAATACGTTAAAGTAACATTATTTTAGTTGTAAGTTACTCGTTTATATGTGTGCGAGAATGCTAAAATCAACATAAATCTGTTTTCAAATTATTTTTCTGAAAATTCATGACGTTCTGAATAAAATTTATGTTATCAGGGAACGTTTTTGCCCGTAAATTAACTTAAAATCAAGATTCATCTACTAAAACGGTCCTTATTAAAGGTGGCAAAAAAGCCACACCCTTTCTAGGTTAATTAGTCAGCGGTCACGTCTAGAGCCGTGCATTGATCTTTCTCGCGTTCAAAAGTTGGTCTGGCTCTCTGGAGATTCTGCTACGCGAGAAAGGTGGAGAAAATTACGACTTCGGAGTGCAAAGAATTGCAGACGTCATTAGCAGGCCATTCATCATCTTTCGCAAATAGTTCAAAGAAAAATAAAAGGGAAAGAATAGTGTAAAATATGTACTGAGATTGAGCATGATCACCGTTTGATTGCAGCGTTATCTGTTGAGTGTTCACTGAAGTATCTTGTCATACGGTAGTTACTACATAGGAGCCAGAGATTGCAGGCTGTAAATAAATAATAAAAGTAAACATTTTATTATCTTGGATGAACTACATATATGTAACAATATGTGTTACCTAATATGAGCCTGATGCCAATGATACAGCATATAAATCTCATTATATATTTAAAGTATTAATATAAAGCATAAAAATTTAAATCAGCTTTTCAGTTAATACCCCAACTACATAACCATGAATACAATTTAGCACATTAAAAATACCGAGGTCGTTAATACGTGGACTCGTGAGCGTGAGGTCTGCGGCTCGAATCCTGCCAGGCCTTCCTGACTGAGGTTTTTTCCAGGTTTTCCTCAGTCTTCATAAATGGCAAATGCCGGGAAGGTGCCCTAAACTTAGGCCTGGAACGTTTCCTTCCTTAAAAAAAATCCTTTCCCAATATATCATTTCGTCTCATGTATCATCAGTGTCCACCGCTTGTGGTGCCTCAGTAGCAAAAACGGCCATTAAATACCATTCAAAAAAAGAAAAAAATTATTGCTACGATAATAAAAAAGATATATAATTCTTGGTCTAAGAGACCGCCACTAACAATAGTGAAAGATAGATTTATGAAATATATATTAGTACTTTCAGCTTTCAAACTCTGTGATCAGATATTTTCGACAATATAAGCAGCCTTTGGTTTAAATAACACTAGGGAACTTTGTGCCCTCATAGCGAATATGCTTTCTTAACTTATTTCGAATTTCACATTTATTTTTCTCTATCACATCTACCGCCACGAGTGGCCGAGGTCTTAAGGCGCGCACTCGTGAGCGGGAGGTTTGGTGTTCGAATCCCGCCAGGACCGTGCTTCCTAAATGAGGTTTTTTCCAGGTTTTCCTCAGCCCTCATAAATGGAAAATGCCGGAGAAATAGCCTAAACTTAGGCCTGGAACGTTTCCTTCCTATAAAAAAATCCTTTTACAATTTATCATTCCATTTCATGTATCATCAATGTCCACAGCCTGTGGTGCCTCAGTAGTAAAAACGGGAGTTAAACACTAATCAATAAAACATCTATCACGTACAGTTTTCGAAGTACGCGTGACTTTATATATTGCTTATAGGCTATATGTCAACAGGTGCATTCCTAATTTAGCGACACTGCAAACTGTCATTGTGTATATTCTCGTTTCGTGTGAGGTTTATTATAACACTCTTCGCTGCTTTCGTAATAAATAAATTTGCAGTTAACAGCGTGGTTTGTGCAATGATAAAGTGAACTGTTCTGTCATAACTACCTTGTTTTGTAATATCCTGTGATTGTGTAAATAATTAAAACATATTTTGTCATATGTATGGAAAATTCACGTAAAAATCGCAATGTAAGAACATAACAAATCATGTAAAAGCAAGGTCTTCTTTAGTTTGAACCAAGAGAGACCACGTAAGAGGTTATATATCTCTTGCTATAGCAGTAGCATTTCAACAAAATATTCGTTATGTTTTATTCTCCTTCTGCATTTGGATTACACTAACTATACTTTTGATAATATTTGGTTCATTTATTAAATTTCAAAGCATTCATTTTCTTCGTTTATCGCTTTACAGGCAATAATTTCATGGTCCAGTTTACTCAAACATAATTATCTTATCTAATCTGATGAACTTTTCTGTATTCTGTTTTGACAATGTTATATTATTAGTTTACTCAGTCGTTTAAAAATGCAAAAAGTTATGAGCGTTGGTCACAAGCTATTATGACGTCACTATCCTGACACTAAGTTCTTCCTCGCATATAAAACATGTTATGGGAACGAAGTGAATAAAGGTGAAAAGTCGTCCGTTATGAAAAATTTAATTTGATTACGGTGTTAGTTAAAGCAATAACTTCAAGATGGAAATTAATCACTCACACCGGCAGTGCAAGAGTACATGGGGTTGATTGCAAGCTACCGAGATGATTCATTAAAGTTCTGAGTGTTTCACATAGCATCAAAGAAGCATACTCTTAACTATGAATGTTATGATCCATTCAGCATTTAGGTGCATCTACATCATCTCTAGCTTCACAATACAACGATAAACTTTTTACTGCGATCAAATTTGTTCTTTAACACAAAGCTTTTGGTTTTATTTTTTTTACAGGAAATAAAAAAATATTTTACACTTCTGATTTATTTATATTTTTATCTTGATCTTTCACTCAAAGAAATATCATTTTTATAGTTTCAGTTTCTCTAGTTTCATTTCTATAATGTACGGGGGTAGCTCCATAAGTTTCCGGCCACGCCGATAAGGATTATCGCCTTCACAAAAGTAAATAATTGCAGCTGTACTTCCGCTCCACTGTGTTCCGTTGTGCATAAAGAAGGCTATGTGTAGAAGATTGTGATATGCTCAAAATGGAGTATCCAGCTGTTATAATGTTCTTCTCAAAAGAAGGACTTACTCCAAACGAAATAAATGAGCGATTGGACGCTGTACATAGGGAAAGACCCCCCTCACATTCTACTGTAAAAGAACGGGCCAAACTTTTTCGAATGGGTTGAGAAATCATTGCAGATGAAGAGCGTGCAGGCCAGCCCTTGGCGGTACTCACTCCTGAAAACATCGCTCTTGTGGAAGGAGAAATTATGGAAGACCGGCGGCTCAAAGTTACAGAAATAGCAGCAAGGTTGGGCTTTTCTGAAACAACAGCCCTTCGAGTTATTCATGAACATTTAAACACGAATAAGGTTAGTACAAGATGGGTACCTGGACTTCCTTCCTCAGTCCAAAAGCAGCAACAAGTCATCTGTTGTCAGGCACTTTGGAGCTCTGCCGTGGCAACGAGAGAGAAGTTCTACAAACCATTGCTACCGGAGATTAAACTATGGTCTTCTACTATGATCTCTTGTCCTAAAGAGAATCATTGAGTGGAGAAAACCTGGCAAAGCACCGCCTCTAAAAGTCAAAATCACTCTGTCAACGAAGAACATCATGGCCACAATCTTTTGGAACTATGAAGGAATACTCTTCATTGACTTCAAGGAGAGGAACACCACAGTAAATTGGGAGTACTATGCTGGCCTACTGCACAGACTACATTCTTCTATCAAAGAGAAAAGGCGAGGAAAGTTGAGTGGTGGCGTGCGCCTTTGCACACAGCTCTTGTTGCAAAGGAAGCTGTGAAGAAATATGGCTTCAAGGAGATCGACCATCTACCATATAGCCCAGATCTAGCTCCGAAAAAATCAAGAAGGACCTTCGAGGCAGGAAATTTAAGTGTGACGAAGAAGTGATGGATGCTTTTTATGCCCATTTTGCAGGCAAGACTTCTGTCTGTTTGGCGGGGATTAAAATGTTAATTCAAAAATGTGAGAAGTGTATTGCAATTAAGGGTAACTATAATAAAAAGTGAAATATATTTTTTGTCTTTATCATACCTAGAAAATAGTTAGGCCGGAAACTTATGGACCTACTGTCTACGATTGCTCTCTGTTACTGTACGACTGGTTGTCCAGACGTAAATGCCGTTATAACTATACATTGCAATTATAGCTTTAAATGACAATTTGAAGGCTTCAACAATATTCTGTTTAATTCTAATACCTATCCTTTTCATTTATAACTAGTTTAAGTTTATCTTTCGCTTCCATTATTTCCTACCAGATATGTTCACCGTGTTAATATTGTTTTTTATTTTTATGAGAGAATGCTAAATAAATTATTTTCACTTCTTATCACGCTAATCCACTAGTTCCACCCTAGTTTGCTTTTGAATTCGTGAATCTCTCTTGTTCTTGCACATCCACTACTCCTATTCTTGGGTTCCACCATTTTGTATGGTTCTTTTTTTTTTTTTTTTTTGATTCGTTTTATTTAAGGACGCTCTTTAACGTCTCAGGTCATCAGCGTCCCATTAATTCCGGGCGTGAAACGGTGGACAAATTTTGCTCATAGGCCTCTTCTTTCAGGCTTGAGGTTCTTTATCGTGCCGTAAATGTACGACACGGGACCCACGACTTTACCTCCCTTCATACTGAGGAGGAAGCCATACTGAGGATTTTTACGCCCGAAAAAATCCATAGATCCTGGCCTGGTTTGAACCCGCGACCTTGGGTCTAGAAGGCAAGTATGGTTACCATTACACCCCCGGGACCAATGGTTTGTATGATATATCGTCAACAATAGCATTTAGGTCTTCGAGCTCTGTTATCAACAAAGGTACTTTCTCTTTTAATTTCGTTACTTTTTATCTTATTTTTTGTGATACATGTCATATTTTCCTATTTGGTTGAAATATTGCTACAATTGTCCGCTGCTCCACTAACAAGAACGGATATGATACAACTAGTGAAAATACATTTTTTGTGCGGTTAAGTTTCTATCTCCTTCCAAAGAAAATAAGAAAGAGATTGCAGAATTATTTATACACTATAGAAACCATTCTATTTCCTGTCCATGTTCTGTTGGAAGTAGTTGCCTATGCAAGATATACACTGTGCGTCATAAATTCAATGCTTCATTGTTTATTTAGTCTTCTTTATTATTAAGCATAACTTTTTATTTGTTTTTTGACTTGGTAACAAGAGCGCCTCTTTACACTACCAGGAGTCATTTGAAATGAATAAAATATAATCCTGTACATTGTTTTCAAACTTATTCATTAAATTTTGTCATCTTTAAAAAACGTAAAGTTTCAAGTTGTTACGCCTTTCAGACTTCAAATATAACAGTAAATTTTATGGAAAAATGCATTTTTTTAAAAAAAATGCAATTGAATGTAAAAATTAAAAGAAAATTCACTTTTTAATAAGAAAAAGAACCTCAAAACTCTCTAGATGATAATGCATCTCTTTCTTTCCATTCTGATGTCTTTTTCTTCTTTGCATTTCATTTTTTTGTTTACTTATGTATTTACCGAACGATTAGAAAAATCTAGAGCAAAAATTTACAAAATAATTTATGTTCAATCGAGTGAGTGATTCAGAATAGTCAAACAACTGTGACATAATTTTCAAATTAAAAAATAGAATTGTTGTGCCGGTTGTTATAATAAGCTGGAAATAAATCATATTTTTTGAAAAATTAATTCAATTGAAGATTTGTGAAAGAAAAGCTATATGTGGTTTTTGAGTGGGAAAATCAAAATATTAAAATTATATCAAAATGTAAAACTCTTAAAAAAAAAACTGAAAATCACTATGTTAACTCATTTTCCTTTCTGTCTGCACCATATTAATTGTCTGACCTTTATGTTGCTTCTCCTGAAGTACATAAGCTAGTAGACTGGGAGATTGAACTGCATTTAAACACAACTGTTATAGTAATATTTTGATTTTTCTTCAAGGACTTTTTAAAAATTCCTTTTAAAATATTAGTTTCAAGAACTTCAAAGTTTACAGATTTTTGTAATACAAATGTAACTTTTTGCTCGAAACTACCAATAATATAAACTTGAACTTTTTACTTCTAACATAGATAATTACCTAAGTAATATTTGGGCTTTTCATATTTTGATCTTACAAAATAACAATTTAGAGGACTTTTTAGTCAAAAATGTGTAAATTTATGATATGCTACATATAAGAATTTTGTAACCCAAAATCAAAATTCGACACCCTCCCGTAAATGCCAGTTCAGATTTTAGCAATCTGTAAAAAAATCCCCATCATATGACCATAGAAAATAACTTTACAATACGGGAGAAGAGTGATTTACAATAACAACATGGTTTATTAACAATAATTGTAACCTTAATACATAATACATGGAATAAATTTTATCTGGAATATAGTTAATTTATACAATTTGTAAATCAGCCACATCTCTTGTAAGAGCGCAAATTGTCAAAATATTACCCTCAATAAAATAAAATACATTCAATAAAAGTTTTAATAAAACAATTCGTGGGCACAAGCGTTTAATAAACTCTCCTATGAAACAGCAAAAAGAAGAAGAAGAAGAAGAAGAAGAAGAACTTTGAATGCTGCCAAAAAGACAATTAAGTGCTATTCATTGGTTGCCAAAAATGACAATTTCATTTTATTCATTGGTTGCCAAAAATGGCAATGAAGTTAATTTTCATTGGTTGCAAATTCAAGTTCTCATTAGGAGCATTATAAAAAAGATATTTATGCCAACATAGCCACATACATTTTATTAATAAATTAAAATGTGATTTCTGGAACTGAATTCTAGGGTTGGGACGGGGTACATCGAATCATGGTGTATTACTAGAGGTGAGATGCTGGGAATATGCGGTCTGCAGAAAAATAAATGCAATTAGACACTGGCTAAGAATAATCAAAGGAGCACAAACCACCCTGAGGACAATAAGGTAAAGTATCCAAATATGGCCCCTGCTTCAAATATAGCTCCCCAATGTTAATTATCCGGCAAGTGGCGCACTCACACATTACTAGCATGAAATACTTCAGAGGGCACTAGTAATGCATGCAGAACACATGGAAGAAGAGCTTTGGTTTGTAACGGTCCTGAATATTGTGTTTAGTTTTGAGCAGAAAGGTGAGTTTTTGTCAGATTTTTGTTATATAATCTTTTAATTGTGCAATATAGGTATTACAAACCAGTTTATTGAATCACAGAAATTCAGTATACTTCGCTTCATCTTAGAATTGCTTACTAACCTATATCGTAAATGTGGCCTCAGCAAACAAGCGTCATCTTGAACGCATGCCGTTCTCCTAATATGGCCCCCTTGGTGGCGCTAATTATGGCCCTGGGGCTATATTTGGGCACACATGTTAGCATATTTGTAAGTGTGTTTTCTTTAATTTGCAGATGTCAAAAAGACGGAATTGGGACAAGAACGCAATGTACAGTGCAATAAAAGCTGTTCAAGAGGAGAATATGCCTGTTAAACGAGCGGTACGTGAGTTTGGGATACCAAGAACAACACTGAGATCATATCTAAAGACTCTGAAGTCAAATGACGACATTAAATCTGAAGACGTTTTAAATGTTGCACTGGGTCGTAAAACTATTTTACCTCCCGAGTTAGAAATTCAGCTCGTAGAATACTGTAAAACCATGGAGCAAAATTATTATGGTTTAAATGCAGATGATGTTAAACGTATGGCTTTTCAATTAGCCATTAGGAATGCCATTGAACATCCCTTTAAGTCACACCAAGGACTCGCAGGGAAGAAATGGTTGCAACTATTTATGAAGCGCCATCCTGACCTCTCCTTCAGAACACCACAACTGCTGTCTAAAGCTAGAATCCAAGGATTCACAAAGGAGAAAGTTGAGAAATTTTTTTCAGTTCTTAAACCACAATTGCAGAAAGTTAAACATAATCCTATGAAGATTTTTAATGTAGATGAAACAGGCCTGACCATAGTTCAGCATAAATGCAGAAAAATTATAGCTGTGAAAGGTAAACGCCAAGTTCATCGGCTCTCTTCTGCTGAACGTGGTTCATTTGTAACTCTTGTTACACTTGTATATCGGCTTCCGGACAGTTCATTCCGCCCATGATGATTTTTCCACGTAAGAACTTTAAGGCTGAGCTATACGACGGAACTCCTCCAGGTACAATCGGAGCAACTCATCCTTCTGGGTGGATACAGCTTGACTTATTCACTAAATGGTTTCAACATTTTATCAACATTGTCAAGCCATCCAAAGAGGATCCAGTGATTCTGATTCTAGACGGCCATCAGACACACATCCGCAACATCGATGTTATTCAGCTGGGTCGAGACAATGGCGTTTCCATAGTTTGTCTTCCTCCACACTGTACCGATAAAATGCAACCACTAGATGTTGCATTTATGTTTCCTCTCAAGTCTTACTATGCCCAAGAAATTGGAAAGTGGCTGGATGCACACGAACATAGAATCGTTACACACTATCAGATTGGTGTTCTAATGGGTCGTGCTTACACTAGAGCTGCGAACATGTCAACAGCCATCAATGGATTTAGATCTACGGGTATTTTCCCCTTAGAGGAAAATATCTTCCATGAGGCAGATTTTCTGAATCCAGGGTCTCAGTCTGATCCTGAAAATAATAATTGTAGTAACTTCATATCACCTCAAGAAATTCGAGCTGTGCCTGTTATCGAACCCAGCACTCGACGAAGTTCAGTTAGCCTTATAACTGGTTCACCTCATAAGAATACTATAGAAGAGTCCCGTCAGAAAAAGCAGGACAAGGAGGAAGCAGCTGCAAGAAAGAAGACAAGCTCTGCAAATAGAAGACGAAAAAGGAAAGCTTCTTCTTCTGAATCCTCCGAAGATTCTGGTGAGGATGAAATAGAGTTTGCTTCTACTTCTGATGAGATAACTGTCAGTGATGAAAGTGACGATGGGGACGAGGGTGACGCACAATGCACCGTGTGCAGAAAAATGTACTCGCAGGATAACAAAGGGCAAAAATGGATTCGTTGCATGTTGTGCTTTTTGTGGAGTCATGAAAAATGTAATGGACAAATTTCACATAAAAATGATTTTTTTGCACTGATTGTTTGAAAAGCAAATGCTAATAATATGCCATTATCTAAAATTTATAATTTTTGCAACATTATATGTATTTCATTAGATCCTCAGCTTATTCTGAACTTTTTAACATTTATTTGTTGATAGGGGCCATATTTGGAGCACTTTTTTCATAAGTAAAGTAATGACACTTTTCAGTTTAGCATTATTTATTCACTTGTGCTTTCAGTTATTACCAAAGTGACTTAAGTCCTAATAGTAAACTCATGTGGGTATGTGGAGAAGCATATATTTTCCTTCACCTAACCAATGGCACAGAGTTATGAACAAAAACAAAAAAGGGGGCCATATTTGGGGACTTTACCTTATGCTACCGACACCAATTAAACAACAATCATTATCCAAAATGGTGGGCGGCGGTTGCACAGCGGGAATTGTCAAAAATCGGTTTAAACGATATATGACAAAAGGGTACTGAAACAAGCATGACTTGACAAATCAAAAGACTCCTGTCTGACATAAACCGACAGGATATAGAAGGTCGATGCATGCAGATGTCATCTCTAGACCTGCAGAGCGAAACTAAAACTAGATGGGGTAATAGACCTATATCATGTAGCTAGGCATGAAACAGAAGTCGGGAATAGCTTGGCTTAGACTGGGAGGCTGGAAGGCACGCAAGGTTGTTGACGAGGAAGGCAGAAGGATATGCCCATTATGCTCGGAATCGGAAGACTGGGTGCACATTTTGGCTAAGTGCGCACAGGCAGAAGGTACTAGGAAAACATTTCTTCCGGATTCACTTTTGACTTCCAGTAGAGGGAGGCTGGTATGTTGGGACTTAATTGTAAATAAAACAGAAAAAACAGAACTGGCTAAGTTTGGGTATTTTCTTAAATGAAATGTGTAGTTTTAGGGACAAGAAAGCTCTATAAACATTCTACATATATAGTACGAAAATTTATATGAATATCAGAATTATTGTAAGTATATCTGTTTCACGTATGTGTGAGTGCGTTCTTGTTAATGTTGTTATTTTCCTATGTTAGAATAAATTTTAGAGATGAAGTATTTTACTAGAGCATGAATGGTCTTGCGTTCTATGCGACTGCGATGATTAATATATGTTTACCAACTGGAATAATAAATACTACTACTACTACTATTACTACTACTACTACTACTACTACTACTACTACTACTACTACTACTACTATTACTACTACTACTACTACCTCTATATTTTACTACATTACAATAAAACTTGAACAGGTATGGTCCTTTTATCACGGGCTTATTCTTCGGAGAAGCCTCCGGGCCTAACAATTTTGAAGAGAAGATCAAAAGAAGTATATCCCACGCTATCCCGGAGATGACTCTTCCTGTGGAAAGAAAGCGAGATTTATGTGTCAAAACGGTTACGTAATATCATTGTAAACTTTTGATATGTAGGAACCAATCTGGGGGACCATTCTGAGGTGACCAGGTAATCAGAGTAAGGAAGGGCAGAGGAGAACGTATCAAGGAAGAATGAAACGTGCGTAGGAAAATAAAAAACTGCTTATAGCAAATTAGAAAGATTTTTCAAGAAAAATGTTTTTAAACATGTTGGTCAAAAATCCAGCAATAGCAAATAGCATTTACATGTAAATGTTTGCAAAAATTCTTTTTCCTAGCTTATGTGCTTCCAGAGAAAAGATACATAAAGTTCAGAAATGGTGGAGATTTGAAATAAAAGTTATCTACACTCTTCCTTTAAAATGACAAAATCATTGAACGAGAAGGCACAACATGTTACAATATCCCAGATGCTGGTGTAGAAGAAAAAAGGAGGAAGGAACAGAAAGTTAGATTCAAATTGTTGAAATATTTCAGTCGAGATACAATGTATGCGCTTAGAATTGTAGACACTTTAAATGATAAATAAAATAAAAAGTACGACAAAACATTACGTTAATGTTCAAAAGAAAATGCCAAATGTTTTACTTCCTATGAAAGTACTGAGTATGAGACAACAACTTTCTTCTCAAGGATGCTGCCATTTTCTTATTCTGCAGAAGATATTATGAGAGAGCAACCTCTTCCTTCCTTCTTGCTGCATCATGTTTTGAACCCTTCTTAAGCGCTTCTTTTCGCTTCTCCCCATCTTTCATTTTCTCTCTGCCCGAGCAAGGAAGCGGAAAAATTCCAATTTTGAAGGTGGTAATACTGCAGCTAGTCTTCTCATATCTGTCTTCCATTCCTCTAGTACCCCGATAGATGTAAGAAGGAATGGATGTTACAGGGGACCAAGTCTCTTCGCCAATCTCTTTCATCTCTATTATACGTTGCGTCTGAACCAGATATACCTTTTATGGCTCAATTTTTTTCCCTTTTGTTTTACAGGAAGATCTCTTAGTTGAGTGGAACTTTCAAGACATTTACTAAGATATTTTTGACTAGATTGTAAGATTAGGGGAGATTAATAATTCATGATGTAAATCCTTATGCAGTTACAACACTATTTTCAATTTTAGTCATTTTATGACTATCTATACATATTTGCAAATTCATGGGGCTCAAGAAAGTTAACAATATCATATGGAATTTAATTTGACGCTTTGCGAGGAATAATATGGAAACGAGGTAATGAAAATAATAAAAACGAATGGAAGAAGGTTAGAACAAAGCTAGAGGGTATCAGCAGGCAGAAAATCGAGGCAGGCGTAACACGAAAGTCTCCTTAATCCTATCGAATGAAGTGAAATTAACCTGGGTAAAGGAATTTTTCGTTCTAGGATCAAAGATGAGATTAGAAATGACCTGGTTTAGACAAAATAACGCATAACAATAGTTCTAATAGGAGAATCTGCCTAATTTGTGAAGAGGATGAGGAATGGATGCATATTCTGCTAGAATGTACTCACTGGGATCACCTGAAAAAAACGCAGTTTCTTGAAAACGTTTTTAAGGCAATTAGATGTCCATTTGCATGTTGAGACCTTTTTCTAACCACACTAATTAGTTGATTATAGGCTTTTCCTAGCCAAAGTGGGCGAAGCTAGAAGTAATTTATTTTCTGATTAGAACGCAATAACTAGTGCAATTATAAATAATGTTTTTATTTATATATCTGTAAATATCATTCTTCCCATTTTAGTATTTATTTATTATTATTAATGTTTGTATTTGTATTATTATTATTTGTTCCTCTATCTAATTGTTAATCATACTTAAGCATGTACGGTCCATGACCCGTGCAGAAAATATATTTGTAATGTGTATATAGAATTTTATAACAATAAAGATACACCTACTACTTATTTAAATTATTGAACATGAAATATTTTTTTAGAAAAAGTAAAAACTGCGGCCACGGTAACTGGTTATCAAACAAATACAAAACAGATGATACAGAAATAATTGAACTAATTTTAACAACTAAGAAAAGTAGATTTATCCATATTACGGTATGTATACTATGTGCCTAATGAATATAATTAAAATGAAGTTCATTTGATGGATATCAACTTATTTTTTATGCAATGTAAGAAGCAGAAGGAGATGTAAGTGCTTACTTCCTTCCTTCCCGGTTGCAGGTCTGGTTATAAAACTTGTGAAAAGAAACTTCTTTAAACCAATAAAGATAAATTTCTTCTTCTCTGGCGCTAAACCTGAGATCAGGCCACGGCCTGCCGCAGCGACCTCTGCTTCATTGCCTCCGTCTTTATTGATAGCGGGCAGTATTGCAGGGGGGTATGTTATCAGCATGCCATTACCCCGGCGATCGCCTATCACACGACTTTCTAGATCGAATGAAGTCACCTCTTCATCGGCAGCTCCCCAATTATCCTCATTAGGCTGGGTGGACCCTCTTCCAGACCTCCCTAACTGAGAAACATTCCGAAGCAGGTACTGGGAATTGAATACGGGTACTCTCGTCAGCAGTCAACAATGCTAATCACTAGACCAAGAAGGCTCTCTGAAAACAAACTAGAGTTAACAAAATGGAAGGATGCTATTCCTTGGGGTGACAAAAGCTCTCATCCAAGTTTTATGTATGTGGTTAGCATTTTTCTGCTGATCTCATTATAAAAACACACCCATTTGTAGCAGAAGACTAATAGCTCGAAATTCCAAGGCAGCGATAGATATTAAAAGCAGGCGCTCTGGAGAGAAGCAGATAGTAAAATAAAACAGGTCATGAAAATTTCCCACATTGCGAATGATTGGAGATTACATTGTGTGCTAGCCATGCTTCAGCCTTCTTCAAGGAAATTCTTGCTGCACTCTGAGCTCTGTTACAGACCTCATTAACATTGTTAACCAAGGAAGTACTTTTCTCACGCATCCCTGAAGAGACGTATTGAACATATTCATTCAAGAGGGAAAAAATAAATAAATTTACAAAAAAGTTGCATTGAACTTAGTCTTTGGGGACAAATATGTTCTGACTAGGGACCGCCACGGGTGGCCGAGGTCGTTAAGGCGCGGACTCGTGAGCGAGAGGTCTGGGATTCGAATCCCGCTAGGACCGTCGTACCTGACTGAGGCTTTTCCCAGGTTTTCCTCAGTCCTCATAAATGGCAAATGCCGGGGAGGTACCCTAAACTTAAGCCTGGAACGTTTCCTTCCTTAAAAAAAATCCTTTCTCAATATATTATTTCATTTCATGTATCATCAGTGCCCATCGCCTGTGGTGCCTCCGTAGCAAAAACGGGCGTTAAACTTCATACATTCATTATGACTGTCTGGGTGGTATTGCTATTGAGCTTGATAATGTGACTTGTGAAAGCCGCTTTATGCACTCTGTTCCCAAGTTATTATTTGTATTTAGACAGATTGGAAGGGAATTCAAATGTTTGAAGGGCACTAAACCTGCCCGGAAGCTGTCTGAGGTATCTGATAATGAGCTAGGGCAAATGCAATTAACATAAATATAAATACATTCCATATTAGCTGTCCCAACTTACTTTGTCATTAGAATAGTTAACATTTAACACGAAACTGAAGGATTGCAAGATCAATTACTCCAATGATTATCCGAAATTGATATAACATAGCATTTCTCTTAGGCTGTTTATATTCCTAATATGATTGTTTATATATTTTTGCGATTTCTAGCCAGTTAAGTATAGAGTTCATCAGCTGTAAACCGCCACGGGTGGCCGAGGTCGTTAAGGCGCGGACTCGTGAGCGGGACGACCTGGGGTTCGAATCCCGCAGTACCGTTCTCCCTGACTGAGGTTTTTTTCCTGGTTTTCCTCAGTCCTCATAAGTGGAAAATGCCTGGGAAGTACCCTAAACTCAGGCCTGGAACGTTTCCTTCCTTAAAAAAAATCTTTCCCAATATATCATTTCATTTCATGTATCGTCACTGTTCACCGCCTGTGGTGCCTCAGTAGTAAAAACAGACGTTAAACAACATTAAAAAAAATCATCTATATAGTAAGCGGGAATGAATTGTAATTCCTTGTATTACCAATACTTTATTTGAGCTGTCATTCTCTTCTAACAAGGACAATGCCATCTCGCGGATGAAATATTGAACTAGGCTACGGCTGGCAATTTCTGTTTTCTTCACTATAGCGAACAGAAATATTTTTGCTACTTCAGCTATTTTAAATAATTCTATTTTGAAAAATTAAATATTTAATTGTTTATTTTCGTATATAAATATACTGGAAGGTCTTTAAAAAGTTGATAAAATAGAAACGAATTACTTTTTCGTATATGGTAATACATTTTTGTTTTTCATCTAGGCTATGAAACTTTTTTCGCTGATTTCTCTTCCTCCATAAACAGTATTGTTTTTGAGGTCTGTTGCCAGAACATGTAAAAGAACGAGGAAAATTCTAAAACAGAATGTCACTTTACATTTGTTTGTACTTGGTCAGTATCCAAGCAAAATGTAGCTTTACATTATTCTGTTAGAGATGCAGGATAGTGAACTTCAAAAGTGTTGGGGTGTTACCTTCAACGGGAGGGATATGTATGGGGGAAAATTTAACCAAACAACCAGCTGACTATGGCCTCCCTTTGCACTAACCATTCTCGCTCCATAGTTAATCGGATTTCAGCTGTTCGTTTTGTGGCTTGTAACGAGTGTATCATGAAAAAATAACCATAAAGCGCAAGCGAAAATAACAAAGGAGAAATAATTACTTATATGTATAATTTCGATGGCTTAATCGGTTATTTCTGAATGCCTTTTTAAAATTATATCATTTTTAAGAAAGGGAATAAATAAATAAATAAATAAATAAAACGTTTAATTATAATCATAGTCCAATCAGCATAATTCCTATAGCTGCTAAGTTCTTTAAAACATTTTTGTGTAAGCAGATTGTTACTTATTTTGAAACTAATGTTTGTTTATGGTCTGAATAACCAAATGCAATTACATTCTTTTAAAAGCAAATTTACGAAAATATCAACAATGGTAACGTCATTTTAAGTAGCCTCTTTGGTCTTTCCAAGGCTTTTGACACCGTTCCTCGCCATATACTTTAAAATAAATTGAGCTTTTATGACTTTCAGAGTAAGCGTCTTGGATTTTTAAGGTCCTATTTTAATAATAGACATCAGGCAACTATTTCAAAGGAAATTTATCCAAATTTAAACTTGTAGATTATGAAATCCCTCAGTGCTCCATATTAGGGCCGTATATTTTATTATTTATATTCTGATCTCTCTTTTTCTGGTTGTGAGCCAAATTGCTGTTTGTACACATAAAATTTAGCTGTTATATTATACGATAAAGTTGAAAAAGTAGTAAAAACTAAATTAGATATGAAGTTAAGTCCTTTATTGTTAATGATTGGGGTAATACCAATAAATTAAGTATAAACAATGGAAAAACGACGAATATTCAATTTAAATATAATACAAGCAATGGAGCTTCCATGAAATTCTTATATGTGTGTGTGTGTGTACACATATATAGATTCCGACCTTGGTTGGTGGGCTCATATTAATTATATTTAAAAAAATCACCAATGTACTTTTTATGTTAAGAATGTTTTTCTTTTTGAATAGGGTTTAATGACCGTATTAACTACTATGTTAAGAATGTTAAGTTGCTGTGTTACAAAGGACTCATTAATGAAAGATTATATTGCTTAAATTTTTTTGCATATTAATCATGGTAATGTCTTACGGGGTAATCACCCCTTAGCAATTAAGTTGTTTATTTTACAAAAAAGGCCGTTAGATAGGTTCATTCCAAATATCATTGTAAGTCACTTTTTATTGACTTAGGTATTTTAACTTCACCATCGACGTACGTGCTTAATTGTTTTTATATGTTAAGGTTAATACAAGCAATTTTACAGTTTTTTTTTCAATTTCATAATTACTCTATACGTAATGGTTTGAATCTTTACACTAATGAATTCAAGAATTCTAAAATTCAGAATAGATTTTTTTTTTAGCTTTTTTGTCAAACTGTTTAATAATCTTCCACGAAGATTCAGAAAAATCTCTTATTTAACATTTAAGAAGACTGTATATGTCATACTTTGGTGGGTAATACATTACACACTGTAAATGCTTTTTAATGTAAAATGGTAGTTCCTTTAGATTTCATTTTTTGACGTTGCTATACTGTAATAGTTTCTAGCAATAAATAACAACTAACTATAAAGTGAACCTATTAGAGCTGCATTACAATCTTAATGCATGAATTTAAATTTTTTTTGCTCAATGATGGTAGACAGGGGTCAGGGGTTTCAGAAAATATTTTAATAACTCTTAGCTCTTTTAAAATGATTTAAATGCACTTAAGTAAATGCAGCTATTTCTACAGCTCTGCTAGCTACAACACTCAAGGCGGGTTTCATCAACAGATGTTAAAAGTAAACAAGTTGTTACATTGCTTTAACATTCAAATTAGCAAAAATCCTGTTTTATTAACCAAGGTTAACTTTAACAACGTGTTAAACTCGCTGTTAAATTAGCATCACCTTTCCCTTGTGTTAAAAGTTCAACAACAACAACAACATAATAATAATAATAATAATAATAATAATAATAGTTCGAAAATGGCGTCTCTGAATCCAACGGTAGATGTTAAAACTCTATTTTTGCGTATTATTAAAGTCATTCCTAACAGAGAAAGGGGTGTAAGATGCAGTGAGTTTGAAATGTTTACGCAAAAGTGGATTTTTTTACAAAGGTACATAATATGAAATATAAAACGAAATAAAGCAACTACTTAACGAACTCATGGGAAACTCAACTAAGCCACCGTTAGCAACAGCTTACTAATAATTAAACCATAGTGAAAGAAACCTCTGTATAATGTGCCCAAACAACTATCTGCATGGCAGTATTGTTACTTCAAAGTAATATTGTTTGATAAAGCTGGCATTGTATACGGTCTTACTATAATTGTTTAAGTCTTTTAAAATATTTCATTCAAATTTGTAGGGCAACAACAATCATTCTTTCCTGGGAACACAATTGGCGAGAGGTGACGTTTCTGGTGGTGCATGCACATAATAGCTCTTATAGGCGAGAGGCTTCTACCACATATTCTCACCTCCCTCACTCAAAATATTCCATAATCTCACCAAGACTTTGGTTTGCAGCGCTTCTGCAAACTAAGTTTCCTACAGATACGAACGTCAGGCGGGAGATAAAGGCTTTTTTCTTTCTTTCTTTGTTTGTTTGTTTTTTTGTTTGTTTCTTTCTTTCTTTCTTTCTTTCTTTCACGCATTAAGTAATAACTGTAGGAAATTTTAGGAAAGCATATCAGAAACCTCTTAGAGAAGCCGCCTCTAATTGCAATGAAGAAAACCGCAAGAAGTTGTCTCTAGTAAATTTTCGTTTTTTAATGAATGAATATAGAGATACCGGGTCTGCTCTTTGCAGATGATTTGGTAACGGGTTCTTTAATAGGTTTAGGATTAAAACGACCACTTCAAGCTATAGATACATTTTGTAGAGAGCGGGGTCTCAAGAAAACAAATCTAAGATTATGGTCATGAAAAATGGTTTCAAATTAAAAGAAAACAGGAAAAATGGTGGTGGGAAGGTTCAGAAATTGAAGTGGTCAGGAAAATGGAATATTTAGGTGTTAGATTGTCTAGCAGTGGGAAATGGAGCGATCAGAAAAGAAAAGCAGTAGCAGAAGGAAAAGTAGTCATGAATGTAATCAGATCTTGTGTTAACAAAACACCAAATATGCAAGTAAAATGATTAGACAGAATATATGGTTCAATAGAAGGATGTATGGAATAGAAATTTGGGGGCAAGATGGAGGATAGAAAGGGATAAACGCGATAAATAGATTTTTTGTAGAATTGTCCTACGCTTACCTAGATCTTTACTAACGAGATTGCTCTAATGGAACTAGGAAGATTGGGCTATAAAACCAAGGCCACAGAAAGAGTACTGAAATATTGGTACAGAATAGAGAGACTAAAGGAGGAGAATATCATCGATCAGTGTTTGGTAGCACAAGGTAAAATTAATGGGAGAGAAACTTGGATATAAATGCAAAATATTGTATAAGAAGTGGGCATGAAATCAATATGATGCGAGGGAGAAAGATTGGGAAATAGTTTTAGGAAAGAGATAAAACAAAAATTGAGGAGCTTGAAAAACAGAAAATATGAGCAAATCTTAATGCCAAAATATCTCTGAAATTATATAACACACTAAAAATACACGGGAAAGAGAAAGATATGTTGAAATCTGTGGGGGAAGGATTGAAATGGTTTAGATCAGGAGTAAAGTGGGATAAGAAATGGATATATTAAGGGAATATGTCCTGTGTGAACCAGATAGTTGGCATTGTATATTAGAATGTAAGCAAACAAAACTTTGGAGGGAACAGCTCCTATTATGAAAGTGGGAAAACTACCAAATGAAATAAGAGGCAGAAGAATTTTAAATTTAAAATTAGAGGAAAGTATTTAGGAACCGGGAAAGTGCATAGGCAAGGTGGGACAAAAATAGTTATGCATTATTCAGAAGTAAATATATATCCCTATTACAGGGTAAGCAAGTGGGGAAATGGAAAAGTTTATTAATAATAATGAATTTACATGAACTGATAAAGGAAAATTGATTACTTTAATTTAATATGCTGTTTACTTGATTGTTATATATAAAAGCCAAAGAAATAAGCAACTCTTAAGGATAGATATTTAACTGAATGAGTTTGATTAGAAAAGAAGATTCATTACTACATGAAATGTAATTTAATATTGTATTGAATGTACAAATTATTTATAGTATTGTGCTCTTTGGTTGGATCCTCTGTAGCTGCTGATGAACCGGGGACTAGGGGGATGAATCAATCAAATTGGGATAAGTTGGACTTAGCGTCTTCTGGTATTGTCGATGGCATTGTTGGTATTAGTTATATTAAATTTTTTTCTTTATTTGTGTTCATTTTGTTAAACGTTTATGTATATTGATGCATGAGAAATAAAAATTAATTAATTAATTCACTTTTTCATTCATTTATTCGTTCATGTTAAGGAGTGAAATCTGTCAGAGGCTTTATGAACAACATGTAGTATGCACTGACATACTTTTACTTTTATTCTGCCAATATTAGACAGTTATTACGATACCTCCCTAAAAGATGCACATAAAACAACCCTAATGATATGATCAATGAATGCTAGATACTTTCATCAGAACCGTTCATAGAATTCGAATTTATAGATGCTTTTATTTAACTACAGAAAGCTATGTGTCTCATATTGCAGCATACAGAGGTTTCATTTCAAAGCTTAGCAATCTAAATAACCTTCTAGTTAACGTAAATTTATTTAAATTAAAAAACCCGTCAATTTGCATTTTGAAGAGGAGGTTTAAAACCAACGTTGATAAAATTATAGTTTTTGACTCCTTCACTCCAGCCTGGAACCCTGGACTGTTGTTACTACTATTTGAATTCGAACACAATAACACTATGATAAAATGACTAATTACACTGGGCAACAATGAAAATGTTTCGGGCTTAAAAATTAGTGAATTTACATGTATTTCCATCTGCTGAATTCAAAAATCACCATAAAATGATAGATTAGCTCTTGTTTTGAAGATAAAGTGACATTTCATTTTTTAGAGTGAAGATTTTAAATTTGGGGGAATTTTTTTGGGAGTTGGCACACCTGTCAAATAACAAAACACAAATGCTCTTCAGCTGTTTGTAAGTCATAAACATAGATACTGTTGCTGTGACTGTGAATTACATGTAGTTTCTACTCAAATTAATGCAAACTTTCTGGTTCGCGAGTGCTTTTTTAGTGTAAACTTTGTAAAAATGCCACGAAAATGTGTAAATATGGTGAATAACTTTTGTTATATTTGTGGTGAAATAATATTTTCCTCACAGAAACGCAATCTGACGCCTCTTGTAAAGACTGCCAAGCCTCTTGTGGACCCAAAAGACGTTCTTCTTCCACCCCTGCATATCAAGCTGGGTTTGATGAAAAACTTTGTCAAAGCTATGAACCGAGAAGGACGGGCCTTTAAGTTCATCAGAGAGAAATTTTCGAAATTAAGTAATGCAAAAGTTAAGGAAGGCATTTTTGTCGGACCACAAATAAGAGAACTTGTAAAGGATCCTGCATTTGACCAAGTTTTGGAGGGGAAAGAAAAGGAAGCTTGGGAAGCCTTCAAGGCTGTTGTTCATGGATTTTTAGGCAACAAAAGAGATGACAACTACAAGCATTTGGTGACATTGCTCCTGCAAAAATACCGTAACCTTGGATGCAACATGTCCTTTAAGATCCATTTTCTCCACTCCCACCTAGACTTTTTCCCTCCTAGTTGTGGAGCTGTTAGTGATGAACATGGGGAGAGATTCCATCAGGACATTTCTGTTATGGAACAAAGATATCAGGGCCGTTGGAATGAAGTAATGCTTGCGGATTACTGTTGGTCTTTGTATAGGGATTCTGCGGAACCCCATCACAAGAGGCAAGCTAATAGACGACGAAGTCAATAGGCCACCACATGATTCTCTTCAGACACGACTATCTGCGAAGTATTTTTCCAGCAATTTAGAACTCTTAGCATGTAATTACCAGTTAAAAAAATTAAATGCACTTTCATTGCTGTTAGCATGTATGTAATTAAAATGTATCCTTTTCTCTCAATCCGTTAATATGTAATACTTCCACCTTGTGTATATCATAGAAACTAGAGCTAATAAAAATTTTTCATTGTCATATTTGTTTTTCTCAACCCAAAATTAGTAGGAATTCCCTCATGAAGTGCTCGAAACAATCAAAAATTATTTTTTTGTTGCCCAGTGTTATTTAACGTAATAGTGTGTTTTGTAAGTAAATGGTTTAAAAATAGTGTATATCAGGCAGTCTGCATATTTGGAAATAGTGCTACATTACTGTAACATTAATAATTGTATTTTACTTTAATTTTCTCCCCCTAACTGATTTATTTTCATTCTTTTCAATTTAAAACCTTTCCAGACTAGGACAGAAAACAAAAGACCTCTAAACGTTTGCATTCTCATAAACATTTAAGAATATAATCATAAAGGGTGGCGGGAATAAAACCTAAAATTGAATTAACTTTAGGTCAATTTTCCCCTCAATAGCTAAACGACATGTTTTGTTTAAATTAAATGTATCTTATACAGGTGAATGTTTTCACTGAGAAGCTTTTGATAAAAGTCCCATGTTATTGCATGTTATCGTGAGGTTTTGAGTAAAATAATCACATCTTTTTTTTTTAAATAGGGTTTTTTTTTAATAGTGTTTAACGCCTATTTTTACTACTGAGGCACCACAGACAGTGGACACTGAAGGTACATGAGATGAAATGATATATTGAGAAAGGATATTTATTAAGGAAGGAAGCATTCTATGCCTAAGTTTAGGGTACCTCCCCGGCATTTGCCAGTTATGAGGACTGAGGGAAACCTGGAAAAAACCACAGTCAAGGAGGACGGTCCTGGCTGGATTCGAACCCCAGACCTCCCGCTCACGAATCCGCGCCTTAAATACTCAGTCACTGGTGGCGTTTTATTTTTTTTTATTTTTGAAACAGTTAAATACATCGCTAAGAAATGGTAAACACCAATCTCTCCCAAAAATGCATAGCGCCTTTAAACATGTTGAGGAACACCCTTATAAATTTACAGTTCATATGTGAATATCGGATAGCCGCATGAAATTGAAGCCATGACAACCATAACCAAACAATCCGGCATGTTGCTATCACTGTACAAATATGGACTTGTCTGTTCAGCAACGTCGCCTTTTGCAAAATATTGGAATTGCCGCCTGACATCTGAATCATATATATGCTTGTACAATTATTAACAACATTTAAATTTTAATAGAATATAATTTTACCACGTTCTCATTAAATGTGTTTATCTAGTCTTAAAACTCATGGCATTCAAACGAGTAACGCCAGAGCGCTTAAAATCTCCACGCGAAATCGCTAGTTTGCTTAGTTAGAATTTGCACATGTGGGAAAACTGGCGAGAGAAGCTAATCACTTTGTTTTCAGCAAAGGATGGGGCCCTGGCTGTCCCGCCGGCTTTTCCGTTAGTTAACCACAGGAACTGGCTGGCCTTTGATTGTATTTAGCGCGTCCTGCTCAAAAGCAGCTTAGCTCTCGACTGTGCCAGGAAAGTTAACTGGTAGCTTTGCGGCTGGCGCGGCCGCGGCTGTAGCTGCAAGAAATTACTTACAGGCGTGCTAACGAGATCTTGGCTAGAAAGGGGCGATAAAAGCTCGAGGAAACGACGACATTATGGAAAGTCACAAATACAAGCTCTGAATAAAAAATTTTAACACTATGTTTTACAATATTTGTAATGATTATGATGTTAGGTATATTTAAAAAATAAACAATATATTATGTGACCGAAATGCTTCCCCTGTTGACCCTTGTTGCAGATTCAGGGACTTCTGAGATACTAAATGCATCAACATAATAAGGACTTCTGCAGAGGTTATTGCAGAGTTCAGGAATAGCAAAACTCCCGTGGGAATATCGAGCGAAGTGGCTCAAGAGGTAATGCTTGGTACTTGCTTTTGGAATGCTCCGCGTTTAAAACCCTTATGTCGTCCATCCTGACCGTGTATTTGTCACTGTTTTGTTTTGTTTGTTTGGTCACCTAGTCAGACTGGGGTAAATAATTACTTTCCACGAATTTCTCACATTCCTATTTCATGTCATTACATTCCGTTCGTTCTGTTACTGAGTGAAAAAGTCACGATAGGTGGTATTTGTGCGGTATGGCGGTGGCTTGCGCTTTGATTCGGAAGCGGCTCGAACTCTTTGGAAGGGAGTAGACCCGGTCGGAGTGTTCTATTTGGAAACAATGGGAACTTCGTCTTTGTACGTCTTACCCTATGTCTCCCTATTCCATTCTGGACATAGGCACAAACTGCCATCCCTTAAGCAGGGCTATGACACCAAATGCCTCCACTGTCTCTATCGATCCAATAGTCAGTAGTCGTTTTAAGTATATCACCATATGGCTTATTGCGGAAACGCTCCTATTCTCACAAGTCGGTCCTGGTGGTATAGTGGTAGTTTTTTTTTTTTTTTTTGAGTGGTGTTTAACGCCCGTTTTTACTACTGAGGCACCACAGGCGGTGAACACTGGTGATACATGAAATAATATATCGGGAAGGGATATTTTCTAAGGAAGGAAGTGTTCCAGGGCTAAGTTTAGGGTACCTCCTCGGTACCACTTGCCAGTTATGAGGACTCAGGAAAACCTGGAAAAAAATCCAGTCTGGGAAGACGGTCCTGGGGGAATTGGAACCCCAGACCTCCCGCTCACGAATCCGTGCCTTAACGACCTCGGCCATCCGTGGCGGTCTAGTGGTAACCATACTTGCCTCCTAAACCCAAGTTCGCGGGTTCAAACCCGGCCAGAATCGCGATGGCTTTTTTCGGGGCGTAAAACTCCTAAGTATGATTTCCTTCGGAAGGGAAGTAAAGCCGTGGATCCCGTATCGTACATTTACGGCACGAAAAAAAAAACTCAAGCCTGAAAGAAGAGGCCTCTGAGCAAAATTTGTGGCCGTTTCACGCCCTGAATAGAATGGGACGCTGATGACCTGAGATGTTAAAGAGCATCCGTAAATAAACCAAATCAACAACTCCGATTCACTCCTATCGAATAATTTTTATATTAAACCTAACATGTGTAAAAAATATAGATCCAAGTCTTTATTATCTGGTATTCATGTCTGATTCAGAGGTTTTTTCATGGCCAACACATGTTCGTTAGGTTTTTTAGGAGGCACCTCCGGGAAGAAAGGACCAGGTGAGAGACACCAGGCAGCAGAGATGATAAGGCGGACATGAATGGTATCCCTAATTTTTCAGATAGAACACTCCGACACCGGCGCTGCACCCCTTCCAAGAAGTTTGAGCCCCTCTAAGCGGCCACTATCATACAGACAGAAACCTTCCTAATGCGCGAGCCACCGTCAAATCGCACACAGCATCAGCCTACCTTAACTGGCAATTTTCCACTCCTTAACAGGAGCAACGAATGAAATGCAGAGCGTTCAATTCGTGAAAAGGAAGATTCATTTCAGCAATAGCCTAAGCTACTAGCGAAAACCACGAAAAACCAAGATCAGGATGACAAGTCTCAACGGATTCGAACCTGCGGTCTCCCGAATGTAAGTCTTAAGCGATCTGAGCTACCCCACTCGGTGAGCATTGCTTTTACTCTGTAGATGAATTTTGTATTAGTATCAGAGCATTCAAAAGAAGCATTTTTTCTCTTTTCATTGCTGACGTTTGTATGATAATATTTTCAGTTGAAATTACTTGTCCTATATTACCTCCACGCAGATGTCAACATATGATTTAAAGGAATAATAAACAAATATTAACGACATGATTGAAACTTCCATATATGCGAGTCAGTTTTAAACTTCCCTAAAATAACAAGAGAGTTGGCGAAGACATTATTACATCATGGTATGTAAACAGGAGAGTTGGTGAAGATATTATTATAGCATAATGTGAATAGTTTGGAGTCCATAGTTCCACGCACCGGTTCTTAGTTAGGCTTTGGGTGTTATTATTATAACACCCCACGTTCCGCGTATTCTTCCTTTTTTCCAGGCGATCCTCTTTATATTTCAGAGCTGCCAACCGTAATACAGTACACCTCCGAACAGGCGAGGGGTTATCCTGTTTCCAGGATTCGCCCCAGGTTACTGTGTGTATGTCTCAAAAGTAACATAGGATTGCATTACAAAATGAGTATATATACACGAATTGGCAAAGTTATGATATAGTTTGAAAGAGTAAACACTTCGATTAAATATGGAAAATAAAGTCCGGCAAAAGTCCTCCATGTCTCATATGATACTTGTACACGCTTTTGACCAACTTTGCGTTCACATTCTCGCAGACTTGTGAGTCAATTGTTGCGAGAGCACTTCGGGTTTCTTCTTCGCATTTGGAGCACAGAAAACCCTTGTATTATTGAATAAAAGTCGATTTATTCTCAACGAATGACTTTTTGGTGTCCACTTTGTTGTGCTGCAATTACTAGGCGAGATAAAATATTTGTGACATCAGTTGGAAGCCATGGACTTTGGCTTTGATGTTGATGAGATGTTGTTCAAACAGGATGGCGCTACGTGCCATACGGCGCGCGTAACCATTGATTTGTTACAGCAGAAAAATTTATGGGCGGCTGATTTCGCGCAACAATGATCACAATTGACTACCAAAGTCATGAAATCTAACACCTTATGACTTTTAACTTTTGAGATTTGTAAAAATCAAAGGTTTATAGCAAGACCACACTTTCTAAACTTAAAGAAGAAATCCGACGTGCTGTCGTAACAATTGACCCACATGTCTGCGTAAATGTGATTGTAAAATTTGTCGAAATAGTATACGAGTTTCATATGAGACATTGAGGACATTAGCCGGATATTATTTTCCACATTTATTCCGAGTATTTACTCTTTCAAATTATGTTACAACTTTGCCAAATCATATAGGTATAAACAAAGATGAATTGTATAAATTTAAATTCTGCGTTATTTTTGAGACACTGTTTATTAAATGGTTAAGACTTGCCATTTTTTCAGTTTCACTGCTTACTCCTCCTACTGTGCGCTGCTATCTAGTGCCTTTCACGCTGTTGGTATGTCAGTACCCTATATGGCAATTTTTCATTTTTGGTCCGATTTCGGCTATAAATACCTACACATTTTGTAGGTTTGGTTGGTGGGTTGTTAGCTTTCAGCAAATTCATACCACTCGTGTTATTCCAGGTAAATTTAAAAGTATTACGACTTGCATAGACTTCTCATCCCCCCCTTATGTGTGTTACTGACCAATATTCGTGTGGCTGTCCCGGTGTAATATTTTCATTCACTAAGATGGCAAAAAGCCCGCAATTGATTTTTATGATATTCAGGTATGTGTCGTTAGCGGTTTTAAAAATAATTGTATTCGTAATCACCTTTTTAATACATAACTTTGACTCGCATGCTGTCTAAGAGGGAATAAAGAAATAAAGTACTGGGAAGTAGTAAGGAATTGAAAGCTAAATAAATGTATTTATTGAATAAATTCACTGCAATTTCTAATACATAATTCGTATTCATTCTAATTGTATTTTTAGTTGAATTTTTTTTTCAGTTTTTCATATTTAGCTTAAAAAATATGTCCACCTTTGCTGTAAAATCTTTAATAAATACAATTTCGTTCTTGGATTTGGCATGCGGAAGGCGCTGTACAGATTACGATTATCCACCTATTGTTTATCAGCAGAACAGGATAGGCAACTTCTTGCGTACTTGCAGAAAAACTTGTGCACCTCTGCACAACCCGAGATCGTCATCCTTTCCCCTCTCTGGCTCTATGGTCAGCACATTCCTTCTTTGTTCCCTTCCTGTACTCTCCGGTAGGGGAACGAACGCATGAGTTGGCTTAGCCATGAATAGCAAGTGCTTTCACTCGACTGCCACACTTGCTCCATAGCACAGCGGCATTTCTGTTTCATCAGCACTAAAATGCTGTTATGTGCATTTTATTTGGTTTTTATCCCGATTCTGCTCAGTTCATTTCGCAAAACTATTCAACAACACGTCAAAGTTAAATTTCTCGCAAATATAATCATGCTAAAATATACGAAACCAACATGTACTTAAAATAGGTAAGTACTGTTAAACTTGACGTGACGTAAAGCTGATAAAGAGTTGGTAACACTTTGGTTTCGGTTAATACTCCGTGCTGAGGAGCCGTACTTAAACTCATTGCGGTTTTCCAGCTGATTCTGCAACCTAGACTCCTTCCTGTTTTCCGAAGCGATATGAATTCACTACAGAATCCTGGCGACGTTTCTGTGAGCGGCTGCCAGATGTGGCTGGTAGTGTCAGAGGGTCAATCTACCCTCAAATGTTAATTGTTAGTTGATTAATTTACGGACGCTCTTTAACATCTCAGGTCGTCATCGCCCCATTCAATTCAGGGTGTGAAACGGCCGATAAATTTTGCACAGATGCCTCTTCTTTCAGGATTGTAGTCCTTTTACGTACCATAACAATATGGCATGGCACCCACTGTATTATTTCCCTTCCGAAGGAAGCCATACTTAGTAATTTTATGCCTGAAAAAAAAAACCTATTGATCCTGGCAAGTATTGTTACCACTACACCGCCAGGATCGACATCTTCATATGTGAGGGTGCAACAGCCGTTTCTGTTGAATGACATTCCTCCAGCTGTCCTTGTTTACTTTCGTGAGAGACCTTTTACTAAGGCAAGGCACCTAATTATCACGTAAAAATACTGACATGCTAGATCGTTTGACAACAAAAGCTAACCTATATATTGTTCAACCGCGTAGAGGAATGGGAACTTTGTATAAAGATATATGAGAAAGTTGAACACCCAAACGCTGTTTTATTTATTTATTTATTTTAAATGGTATTTAACGACCATATACTGTGCCCAGACGGTGGGTACTGCTTATACTTTAGATGAAATTATAAACTGGGAAAGAAGCATTCCAGGCCTAAGTTTAGGGTACCTACTCAGCATTTTCCAATTATGAGCACTGAGGAAAACCTTAAAGAAACCTCAGTCAGGAAGGACGCCTCTAGTGAAAATCGAATCCCAGACCTACCGTTCACGAGTCCCTGCCTTAACGCCCTCGGCCACTGGTGGCGGTGTCTGCTTTATGGCAACCAGGGTTAATGAAATATAAATAAACAAAACATTAAACTGTTTGTTCAATATTCTACGCTTTATTCCGAAAATAACTTTCGATTCGGAATTAAAGTACTAGAAACAATTAATTAAATAAAAATTACGTGAATTAAAAAAGCACTAAGATTCTGTACAAACTGAATGTAAATTCATATAAAACAAATTCCATAAATATATCGTCCATTTCACATGCAAAGTGCTAACTGGATGTTATGTGCAACAAAAGGATGATGAAGTTTATTTCTTACAGATACAAATAGTTGATGCGTATATAATATTTCTTACATATGTATATTACAATTATTAATTATAGCTAAATTTGTAATTTGTATTATGTGGAAATAAATAATATAAATATAGTAGGCATAGCAATGTGCCTGAAAGGTGTCTTTATAAGTGACGCTACGCGCATGCGCAAGGAAATGACGCATTAGGGCCAGTTGAAAGTTAAGCATTTCTCTTCATCTCCCTCTCCCTTGGAAAGACGTAAAACAAACGGTTCGAGCCAGGTTCTCCTCAGAGCCATCTATGATGGTTTAGAGGTTGAAGCAGATATTAATGAACCCTTAAAGATGAAGGGAACATTATAATTTGTTTTATAATTTTAAAACAACGATGTGATAAATTAAGAGCGGTTAAAATCTGACTACAACCCCAAATTTCACGGCTACTAATGACTTGGGATAATACTCGAATGCTCTCTAAATTGAATGTGCTTTGTTTTGGGCAACGGGACGGTAATTAGTAACGACAGTATGCATTAAACTGAGGAAGTTGTCCATCGAGAAATCCGTGACTTAGTTTGCGTTCAGCTGTTTTTTTTTACTAGTATTTAACGCCCGTTTTTCCTAGAAGCAACACAGGTGGTGGACACTGATGATACACGAGATAAAATGATAAACTGTGAAAGGATATTTTTAAGGAAGGAAATGTTCCAGAACTTAAATTTAGGCACCTTCCCGGCATTTGCCATTTATGAGGACTGAGGAAAACTTGGGATTAAACCTCAGTTGAAGCGGGATTTGAAACCCAGACCTCCCGCTCACGAGTCCGCGCCTTAACGACCTCGGCCACTCTTGGCGCTGCGTTCAGCTGTGAATCAAGAATGAGAATACAGACGAATGGTTTAAAACATATTTATTAGTATTGTACTTATGAACATTATTAATTATAATACACATACATTTAGTACAAAATAATTGCCGCTTTATATCGCAATTGCTGATTTTTCTGTTATGATATTAGAAAACGTTTAACTGTGCAGGACCGCATATTCTTCAAAATATCTTTATAAGCACGCACATAAGCTTATCCAAGTTAGCTTTTTTGAAAAACACGACTTTTTTCGATCGTCATAACCGAGTTTCGTGTTCTAGCCGCATTATTATGCTAACACGGCAAAGTAAACATACTTCTGACATAATCACTATGGCTAATACATAATTTGCATGCAACTTTGGAAGCAATAAAGAAATACTAAAGGTGTTTTTTAAAAGCTCAGCATTTTGTTACGTATGAGCAAAGTAGACTTAGCAAAAAGCTAATAACAGAGACAGCTTGGCCTGCTATTTTCTGCTCTCAACTTTACGCGTCAAGTATTTCAACAGAAGGGGCTAATTTTTTTTTTTTTTTTTTTTGGTCAATTGCTGGGGGGAAATGGAGGGCAAATAACCACAGAGGCGTCGCGGCGGTTCATTACACACAGTCAGAGTCTGTTATCCAACAGGCCGTGACGTACAAATTGCATCTCCATGGGACGTCACCTGATTCTACAGTCTGTTCCGCAATAACAGACCTCACTTTCGTTAGTTCTGTACAGCACTTTTGCATATACGTGAGTGTCAACTTCTGTGAACACGAACAATTTCTCAATTCAAATCATTAAGTAGGAAACGTAATACGAACTTTCGATACCTACAAACTATGAAAGTAAATTATTCAAAGGGAAGATGTTTTAAAACATAAGAAAACGTTATGAATTATAAAATACTACAACTATTAAGATGAAGTTTTAATGTAGGAACTTCATCGGCTAAGTTTTAACTTTCTTGAAATATATTCCTCTCTGTCCTCGTACCGCCACGGGTGGCCGAGACACAATACAATTTCTATAATTTTCCATTGATGCACAATTTGCTAGGGATTTCGATGCTTCTTGCTGTGCTGATTGTTTGGGGATGTAGAGAATCCACTTTTCATGAATAAATTAATAATTTAATACAAAAAGTTTCGAATGTTATCTTGTTTTTTGTAAAAAAAGATTTACATTTTTTTTTACTTCATTTGTTTTCTTCAAAGATCGAAAAATACAGTTGAAGATGCAGAGTTCCTTAGCAACCTACGAGTATTTGGTTTAGCAGTTTCCTTTAACTGATCATAAACTACACTAGCACTTCCTTAAACTCAGGCGCGAACGCTTGAAACTCACTTTCGAGAGCTCTCGGGTTCAAAACTCTTTGCTGAACAACCACCTTGAGTTTTTTTTTTTTTTTGTGCCTTTTCCTGATCGCTGGGATGAATGTTTCTTTTTCGCGAGTTTTCCACTTTCCCATTTCATATAACTTCATTCCCGGTTTCTGTTACATGGTCGAAAGTGCCAAACGAGGTTGACTAGTACGGCGTTACGGTGGCTTGCACTTGAAAAAGGTTTCTATCCCGATGTCAGGTATGGAAGCGGCTCTTCTGAGGGGTTCGAACTCCTTAGAGGGAGGCTCCACCGGCATCGGGGTATTGTATCAGGAAAAATTGTTAGGAACCCTGTCTTATGCCCTTGCTTCAACACCCCTGGTGTCTCCCTCATCCTATCCCTTCTCCCCGAAGGTATCAACAAGGCACTTGAGGCTGAAGAACCCAAATATCTTCCTCCACCTTTCATATCTTTAGTGCAAAATTTGTCGAACCAACGCGTTCCGAAGTGCTTCGTTCTCTCCTAGTTTCCAGAAAATTTGGAACAATTTGCTCAGCTTTGTGTCTAGTTTACAGTCCTGTAGAAGATATTTATAAAGTTTAATGAAACAAAGTGTTTTCTGACAAAGATTATAACACAACAGGTTAAGTATAAATTATTCAGTTTAAATTTTCCCATTAACAATTGACATATCTTTTCGAAGAACCTTTACTTTGATATCATTGTAAGTTTGAGATATTTTAATATCCCTACGTTTATAACTTAATAACATTTTTATTTATTGCCGCTTTAAACTACGCTACTCTTATTGCGACGTTTATTTATTTAGATTATCTAAAAGCTAAGAACTGCTCAATTTGTTTCACTGTACGCCAAACAGGGAATCCTTAATTGCATAGGCACTTTGCTGTACAATTTACAATTTTTTTGTTATATGCAGATAAATGGCCTTAGTTGCTCAGCCGCTTTTGACATTGCACATCGTTATGGCACTGCAAAATTTCAGTTTGTCTTCCGTGTCTGTTAATACTTCAGTGTAACGAAAATAACTGCCAATAGTTCTATTAATCTCTTGTTTATTGTTACGTATTGTTTTCATTGAGAATAATCCATACATTGTACAGTGGGAGAACCTGTTAGTTACCTTTTGGTTCGTTGTCATGGCATTTGCAGAGGTCTATAATTGAATTCCTTTGTTGCGCAATAAATAGGAATGCAACATCATTCTTTCCATAATTCCTTTTTATTCAAATATTCCTAACTTGAATTAGTAATAGTATTAATTTTTTTAATGAAGACAAGTCAAACTCAAAAAGGAAATATAATGTTCCAATATCATTATGGTGGGTTGAGAATAATCACTGTTGCAAAAAGCTAGCGTGTGTGAAGAATTAAGGTGGCAAATTGTAATACTATGAAGAGAAAAATATTTAGACGTTTCAAAATAGCACGGTTTTTTCTCAGGATAAGAGTAAAGACAATTCTCGTTCCACTGTACACGTTTCAAGTGTATTTCTGCATTTTTCAATCTTGGACTTGTTTAAAGTCCTTTCATGTTCAGTTTAAGACAGTAAATATACTTCACTGTGGGAACACTGCTCCGCTATATTCTCCATGGCTGTGAATAAAACACTAGTGTTTATTATTAATTTGATGCTTTTATTTTATTAGACAAATCAAACCTGAAATAGTATTTAGTTCACTTTATATACTACAGAGCTCGAGTTGCTTGCCGCCTTTCTATATGTTTTACTTTCATAATTTTTATGAAAGATGGCTTTAGTTGCACGGTTCCGTTTCTGTATTATTACGATTATATTCCTTTTTTTCACTGAAAAGTTGTTTATTTTGGAGCGTATAATAACAAAATAACACTGAATTGTCTTTGCGATTAGAAATAAAATTGATACATTTTTATTTTAATAATGCACATTGGTTGAAACTTTTTCAGCTGGTATTATTTTATTAGAACATGATCTTTATTTCTCAGCCAATGACAGAAAGCCTTGTTATGTGTTACTACCTGCTGGGGCCCCTTTATGCTCTCACACATAAATGGAGTCTCCTGGCCAGTCATCTATTGCTGCACGGACTATCTGCATTAGAAAATCCGCCACTGCTGGATCCAAGGGCTATTCGGGCCTTCTAAATTGGGGCCTTTTCTTGCAAACCATCCCCTCCAGCACTGACCATAGTTTGTAGACCAGAAGGTATAAGTCAGGACCATCCTGAGCACTAATAACATCCAGATCATTTCTTTGGATGGATTATGCCTTCATGGGCTGGAGTTAAAGCTGTTGGTAGTTTCAGTACCTCTTTTTGAACAAAGCCATGTTTAAGTTTTTCATTACATGTTCCAGGAAAGTGGTTTCGTACATTTTGATGGTAGTCTTTAATCCTTTTTGGCAGAAATGAAGCTTGATGACACCATCATACGAGAATAGGTCCATAAGTTTCCTGCCTCGCCCATAAGGCTTATCATCTTCACAAAATTCTTATCTGGTGTCATATCTTATCTGTTAAGTAAATAATTGCAGCTATAACTTCCGCTTCGCCGTGTTCAGTTTGTCAGATATAGTCACTAATAGAAGGCTATGTGTAGAAGATTGTGACATGTTCAAATGGAGTTTCGAGTTGCTATTAAGTTCTTCACAAAAGAAGAACTTACTCCAAATTAAATTAAACAGCGATTGGACGGTGTATACGGGAAGCATCCCCTTAAATTATACCATAAAAGAATGGGCCTAACTTTTTCGAATGGTTCGAGAAAGCATCGAAGACGAAGAGTGTGCAGGTCGGCCCTTGGAAATGCTCCCTCCTGAAAACATCGCTCTTGTAGAAGGAGACATTAAGGAAGACTGCTCCAAGCTACAGAAATAGCAGCAAGGTTGGGTCTTTCTAAAACAACAGTCCTTCGAATTATTCATGAACATTTAAACATGAATAAGGTTAGTGCAAGATGGGTGCCTAGACTTCTTTCCTCAGTTGAAAAGTAGCAACGAGTCATCTGTTGTCAGGCATTTTTGGAGCTCTGCCATGGCAACGAGAGAGAAGTTCTACAAACCATTGTTACAGGAGATGAAAGTATGGTCCTTTACTATGATTCTTTGTCCAAAAGAGAATCAATGGAGTGGCGTAAACCTGGCGAAGCACCGCCTTTAAAAGCCAAGGTCACTCAGTCAACCAAGAAGATCATGGACACAATCTTTTGGCACTGTGAAGGAATGCTCTTCATTGACTTCAAGGAGAGGAACACCACAGTAAATGGAGAGTATTATGCTGGCCTACGGCACAAACTACGTGCTTCGTCAAAGAGAAAAGGCGAGGAAAGCTGAGTGGGATGTGCGCCTTTTTCATGACAACGCGTCTGTGCACACAGCTCTTGTTGCAAAGGAAGCTGTGGAGAAATAAGGAGAATGACCATCAACCCTATAGCCCAGATCTAGCTCCCAGTGACTATTTCCTCTTCTCAAAACTCAGGAAGGAAATTTAAGTGTGACGAAGAAGTAATTGATGCTGTTTATGGCCAATTATGCAGACAAGCCTTCTGACTATTTTGAGGGTGGGCAATGAAATGTTAATTCAAAGATGTGAGAATGTATTGCATAAAGGGTAACTAAAGTGAAATACAATTTTTGTCTTTATCATACCTAGAAAATGGTTAGGCAGGAAACTTATGGAACTACTCTCATAGTTCACTTTCAACCAAACCATTACTGGATCTGAGTTTGTGTCATTTTAACGCCTGTAACCTTTTTCAACATCGAATACTTTCTCGTCAGCAGAAAGAGTTTTCTAGTGGCTCTTTTCACCTCAGCATCCTCTTCTACTTCTGTTCTACAGATGACCAGTATAGCGATGAAAAGACCCTCATTCCAAGATCTTACATGAATCTCCTGGATATGTTCATCTCACTAGCCATTACTGTCTACTTCCAAACAGATTTATATTCGGTACTGCTTTAACAACAGCTACGATCCACACTAGCACAGCCGTACAGATCTTGAACGATTAGCTGCACTACTCATATCGGAGAAATGTTGAACGGTGTGGCACACCAACGTCCTTATTGCTTTCAAACTTTTTAATGATGTGGAAAATCTCTCTTGATAGTTTTTATAACCCTATGAAGGGCTATCAGAGATATAATTTTTATAATCTCCTTATTTCAAGTTCAAGTGATATTGTACCTAACTCAACAGTGATAGTAATAATGTCTGGCAGCAAAACTGTTATCTGATCCAAAACACCTGGCACGATTCATTTCCGAACCCGGCCTGGATCGATGGATTTTTTTCTGACGTAAATATCCTAAGTGTGGCTTCCTTCGGAAGGGAAGTAAAGCCATGGGTCCCGTTTCGTACATTTACGGCACGAGAAAGAACCTCAAGCCTGAAAGAAGAGGCCTCTGAGCAAAATTTGTCGGCCGTTTCACGCCCTGAATTGAATGGGAGGCTGATGACCTGAGATGTTAAGGAGCGTCCTTAAATAAACAAAAAAAAAACAAAAAACAATTCATTTCAAGACTGTGAAAGTTTATGCCTATACTTGAAGACTAACAGCTATATATAAGTTGATTTGTCATGAACATTTTAAACTCTTCTCACAAAATACAGCTAATGTCTATTTATTTCCACATATTATTATATTGTACGAAAATATAAACATAGTATTTTGATATAAACAGCATTTAAGAACGTATTAATCCGAATTAGATCTTTGTGTGTTTTTCCATATTTTTACAGACCTTTATGAATCCTTGGACAGAAATTCAGTAAATCAACGTATGACAGTGCAGTATAAAAGGGAGTGACTCTATGAGCTGATTAAACAACGTGAACACAAGCAGCAACTTTCATGAACAAATGATAATTAAAACAAAGTCCGTAAAGCTATAAATGTCACCATCGCATCATAAAGTGGAATTAGGTGCGTCATAAACATTTGCCTTTTTATTACTTTATGGTTGGTCTCCTCCAGCGTTACGCTGTTTCATTTATTGTTCTGGATTTGTCAATGGCTATAGAGTGATCGTATAAAAATAATGGATGTAGCACTTTTTGAAAAATGAAGATTGTAAAACTTTGCTTTAGTACTAAAATATTTCCAAATCGATATATAGTTTTATTACAGGAAAGCGTATATCAGAAGGAGGTAGGGCGTGGGTGCCCACACACTGGAAGCTGTTGCACGTGGACTGACATGTATAGGCATAACAAGAACTAAAGAAGCAGAAGTAGATAAATCACTTGAATAGTTACAAATATTTTGCTG
The DNA here is from genome assembly GCA_030762175.1 of Metallyticus violacea. NCBI lineage: Eukaryota > Metazoa > Arthropoda > Insecta > Mantodea > Metallyticidae > Metallyticus > Metallyticus violacea. The sequence goes on from CM060831.1 coordinate 122,641,205, forward strand.
TGTATTAGACCAATTTTTTTCTTCTTCAATGCAGATTCTTTAATTGACATTTCATTACCATGAAAAGTTACCATGGTAAAAGAAGTGAGATGGAATTTATGATCTGCCGCCCCCAATTAAATTAGAGTTATTATATTAATTAGTTTCATACAATTTCCTTATTATTGTTAAAGAGCGTCCTTAAATAAAAAAAATCAATTTCCTTATTATAGTGATGACTATAGTATCATTTCTATCTTCTCTACATGTATTGAAGTGTTGTTTATGATGTGATTTTCTTACCAGGAAACAATCCTTATTTTCTGTTCTTGAACTGAAAACGGGAACAGAGAAACTTATTATTCATCATAAACAATATTTATAAAAATGACCCAAATTGAACCTGAAGAATTTTCTGGAGAATTTTAAAGCATAGTCCTTGAAAAAGATGTTTATTTTATGTACAATTAGGAAGCTGTGTTTTTATCACGTTAGGTAAAGACAAAAACAAAAAAATATACGGGGGTGAAAAGACAGCCCGATAACATGCTGATAATCAAAAGCTGAGTGGTGGTGTGCGCCTTCTTCACTACAACGCTCCTGTGCACACAGCTCTTGTTGCAAAGGACACTGTGAAGAAATGTGACTTTAAGGAGATTGACCATCCACCCTACAGCCCAGATCTAGCTCTTAGTGACTATTTCCTCTTCTCATAACTCAAGAAGGACCTCGAGGAAGGAAATTTAAGTGTGACTAAGAAGCAATGGATGCTGTTTATGCCCATTTTGCACAAAATACTTCTAACTTTTAAGGTGGGGGGGATTTGAAATGTTAATTCAAAGATATGAGAAGTGTATTGCAATAAAGAGTAACCATAATGAAAGATGAAATATAGTTTTTGTCTTTATCATACGTAGAACATGTTTAGGTCGGAAACTTATTGACCTACCCTCGTTCATGTACATGATGGCTTTCCCTCTTCTGGTGTTTCTTACAATGTGCAGCTGTCTGTTCGCTCTTTGTCATTTAATCGACTGAGAGTCTTATGCAGACTGAATTACATACCAGCCTCCTTATGGTGTGTTGATGGCATGGAGAGAGAAAATGATGGATGAGGTTTGGATCTCAGAGTATTTCTCGATCAGCATAGGGCTTATGTTGTCTTTATATAGACACTCAACCGAAGCAGGTGTCGATCATGTGTTTAGAGCAATGTGTGTCCGATAGCTTGAGCCTGGAATATCGAACTGTGCCCGCCACTGCCATCACTTCTCAATAATATACACATTTCATCACTAATTAATCATAGTGGCGTCACTGATTCCTTATCGTATCTTGGTTCTCCCCTCCGTGCCTCTCTAAGATTCTTCCGTTTGCGTACCTTCTATATATCCCCTAGAATTCCTCCTCAGAACGTCTTTCGCGCGCATCTCCGAACATCTGCCGGAATGTCTTTTAGAGCTTTCCCAAACAACTTTCTCGTATATGCTGTTGCCTTAGTAAGTGTCCCTAAACTAGTGATATCAGCTTTCATCCTATCACAAATGTTTAAAATAGTTGTCATTTGTTGTTTAACCCAAACGTACTTTTACGGAGTTTGCATCTGGAGTTATCATAACTTTCATAATATTGTAACCTCGTCATGCTATGGTTTTGTTTGCCTATTAATGCTGCGCGGCATCTTGCATGTTTTCCAACAATTTAACGTACTCTACTTTAAATTTCATTGGACACAATAGTTTTATCATCATCATGGTGAGGGCATATTCTTTTATATAATATGCCCATGGATTTCATGGACAGTTGCAACGCGTCCGAAAAGTCGGCAAAAATGTTATGCACATGACACGATCGACGCCGGAAGATGGAGACCTTCTATTACTACTTGTCTGTTTCGGATAGCTAACTTGTTTCTTTTGTTTTTTCCCTCCCAGGAAAACGGCAATCTATACTGTTTCTTTCCCCGTTGGAGATATGCTGCACTTAAAATAAAGCGTTATTCCATTTACTATATTTTAAACTTTCTTTGTTCAAAGTATGTCATTTATATTTAAATTTATTTGTCATTTGTGGTTTTGAAATGAAAGTTCTCGTTTTATTGATTTTAAAGAACGTTGACTTATCTGATTCTTTCCCCTGAATTTTCTTTTAGTTCTTATCCTAATTTATTTTACATCTATCGTTTTCATTTACGTATGGCTTATCGTAAAACGTCGTATATGTTTAACGTTTCTTAAAATGCAAGTAATATTATTCCAACATCCAAAAATTTTAAATTAGAGTGCTTTTATATGGTAACGTTGACAATAATTATCACAACATTACAGTGCGTTGAAACTATTTAGTCTTTTTAAAACTGATGACCTTTTTTTTTTTAACAAGTGTGAACTAGTATACCAGCTATATTATTTTTATGAATAATTTAGTATCTAATATGAATTCCTTTAGCAAGGAACTGAATCACTGGTTTCAGATTGCAGATGGTTTATCTCTGTCGAAAGCTTTTCATTTATGTCTTTAGTATCTCTCAGCCTAGAAGAGCTGATGAAACATATTTCTAATGGGCCGCAGGAGAATAATCTGAATGAGGCGATGAAGGAAGGATATGTTAGAGCAGAGCAGGTGTCCCATTCCTCAAGACTACAGGATTTTCAGGTTTAATTGATGAGGAAATGCCCCATAAAAACCCCACCCTCATTAAATTTGTGCATGACAGTTTGTGCTATGAAAACCCGGAGCCAGAAATCCCGCACTATGTAACTCTTCCTTTTATTACCTTCCTTCATCTTCCTGGCTTTCCGCAACTGCTCTTGCCTCTCCTTGTAATTTTCTTCTCCCCTTTCCTGCTCAAGTTCGGCCTGTGGATCATTACCGCGTTAATAACGGCGCTTGGTGGTATTTAAATTGCCTATGCCTTCCACATTTTAGAACCATATTTTTAAACATGTTCGTTTAAACGCAAAGATGCCACCTCAATAAAATTGTATTAACGCTTTTATTTGTGGCAATGTATGGCAATACAAATAACATATAGGTCGGGTTCTGAAGTTTGAAAGTACGATTACACTTGGTTGAGTTCTATAGGAACTAATTTTTTTCTATTCTTCCATTCCTTTCTTTGATTTTTAGGTGACAATCGTTCTTTTTTATCTTTGCCAATAGTTCTCGAGAGGGATTAAAAAAAGAAAAATAAACTTAAATGTAATAACTCCATAACAACATCAAGCTTAAAAATTGTGCTTCATAGTTGTAACTGTGGGTATTTATTATGCAATTTGCAATCATTGTATTGAGTCTGCTGAAACTTTCTGTTGAGGCTAACAACCACAATTCGCTAACAGATAATTCCTCATCTATGTAGATTTTGTATTCAGTGTCAACTTACGAGATATAGTCATGTCGGTAAATGTTTATAAAAATTCCGAACTTTAAATTACAACACATTAATCTTACCCCCGAAATGTTGCTGCTAATTACAAAAAAAAAAAAAAAAAAAAAAAAAGTGTAAGTTAACATTAAGGGAAGAAAACAAATTTGAAACCTTTTATTTACATTTTTACAGATTTAGATAAACATTACTTCATTGCAATGCATCGGGCGATGCTGTTGAAATGTCTGTCCTGGTGATCTGGTGTAACCATTCTTTCCTCCTAAACCCTCCTAAACCCAAGATCGCAGATTAAATCCCGGCGAGGGTCGATAAATTTGTTGGGAGTAAAATTCCTAAGTTAGATTCCTTTTGAAAGGGAAGTAAAGCCATGGGTCCCGTGTCGTAGACTGACGGCACGTAAAAAAACCTCAAGTTTGAAAGTAGAGGTCACTGGGCAAAATTTACCGGCGGTTTCACGCTCTGAATTGAATGGGACGCTGATGATCTGAGATGTCAAAAAGCGTTCGTGAATAAATCAACTCTTTACTTGTGTTTCGTAAATAAAGTAACTTAACTCACCTCTTGTTTTTCATTTTACCTTTATCGCCCTTTCGTTAATTCAATTATGCTTACTTTAATTTTATAGATACAATCAGATGTACATGTTTAAGAAAATTTTATATCACAATGTCTCCAGTTATGAAAAAAATACTTTGACTTATCAAATATCTTTTGTGTTAAATAAGAGTATTTTGTTTCATGCATTGTATAACAACGTACTTAACATTTAACAGTGAGTAACCGCCATGGGTGGCCGAGAGTGTTAAGGCGTGGACTCGTGAGCGGGAGGTATAGGGTTCGAATCCCGCCAGGATCGTCCTCCCTGACTGAGGCTTTTTCCAGGTTTTCCTTAGTCCTCATAAATGGCAAATGCCGGAGAGGTACCATAAACTTAGGCCTGGAATGATTCCTTTCCTAAAAAAGTCCGTTCCCAATTTATCATTTCATCTCATGTATCATCAGTGTCACCGCCTGTGGTGCCACAGTAGTAAAAACCGGCGTTAAATACTAATAAAAAAACATTGAATCAATTTTTAAAAATAAATGATCAGATTCGTAGAATACATGGACGAATTTTTTAAGTTCTGAACTATATGTATCTAACTTATCTAAACAGTTTTTCGTTTACTTACTTCTCTTCTTATACAAATCTTATTTAAAATGTGAAACATTTCTGAGGTTTATTAGAGAAACTGAAAATCAAGCTAAAAGTTCATGTAAGCGTTTAGTGAAATTCCCTTAATATTTTAATTAGTCATTTGCCTGGTGTACTGATAAATAAGATGCAGGTATATTTGTTTTTTGCAAATTGGTGCTATGTATTGGTTTGCAATCAAAGCTGTCTGTTATCTAGTACAATGGCCATACGATGGAGAGAACTTTTACAATGTTCATTTATGGGCTGATAAATATTGCTTGCAGTTTTGTAAACAAGACATAATAACAGTTTAATATTAATGTATGGACTTGAAAAATTCATCAGCACATGAACCGGTTTTTTTATGTTCCTTAAACTTTGTGGTGTGATATTTTAACGAACCATTGAAATGTATCCTTGGAAGATGTTCCACTAACTTTAAAATGTCACATGTGGTTCATACATGATAGGGCCCGCCATGCTTTTCTTGTACTGCTAGAACTATTCTCGATCAGCCTATTAAATGAATAAAGTCGTGGAAGACTGATATGCTTGCCTGACATGTCGATTGGGTTTCTACATGTGGACTATGTAGAAAAAGTCAGCACATAAGAAGATACTGAAATGTGGATGGGAGTGAAACATTCCATGATGCTGCTCTTCGAAACTTATAATAGAGTTCATTATTCTCATTTTGTGTGCTTTCTGTAGAGCTATGAGTAAGTTTAACAAGTAAAAAAAAAAAAATGTAAAATATCTCTTTTTCTATATATGTTTTCCTTAGATGTATGCCACATTAAATAGCACCCTATTTTGTGAATATCATACCTGAGAGATTTTATTATGCAACAACAACAGCAGCAGCAACAACAACAACAACAACAACAACAACAATAATAATAATAATAATAATAATAATAATAATAATAATAATAGCCTATATAGTCCATTTAGGGTAAAAGTTTTCCTAGAAGAAAGAAAGATTAATATATCTCGTGGTGAACTACTTCCTAAGGTGTTGCACTGAATTTTACACACTCTGCATCCCTTTTGATTCTTGTTCAATTGTCTGCGTGATTCACTATTTCAAGCTCATGAAAACGTTACATATCATTCATTGCCACTGTTCATTCCCTAACCTCTATTTATTCCTACATCTCCCTAAACCAGTCCAATATCTTCCCTCTCGTTTTCTGACATTTACTCTTTGTCTTCCTCGATTTCTTTTCCCCATATAGGGATCCCACATTGTGACCTTCTGTGTAATCTTATTGCAACCTCACTTTCATTTCATCCGTGACTTACTGTGTTAGATCGGTGGCTTTTCTCTTTGATGGAAGCACGTAGTCTGTGCAGTAGGTCAGCATAGTACTCCCCAATTACTGTGGTGTTCCTCTCCTTGAAGTCAATGAAGAGTATTCCTTCACAGTTCCAAAAGATTGTGGCCATGATCTTCTTGGTTGACTGAGTGACCTGCGCATTTAGAAGCGGAGCTTCTTCAGGTTTACGCCACTTCATTGGTTCTCTTTTGGACATGAGAGGACCATAGGTTCATCTCTTATAACAATGGTTTGCAGAACTTCTCTCTCGTTGCCACGGCAGAGCTCCAAAAATGCGTGACAACAGATGACGCGTTACCGCACAAGGACTGAGGAAAGAAGACTAGGCACCCATCTTGCACTAACCTTATTCGTGTTTAAATGTTCATGAATAATTCGAGGGACTGTTGTTTCTGAAACGCCCATCCTTGCTGCTATTTCTGTAACTTTGAGCCACCGGTCTTTCATAATTTCTCCTTCCACCAGAGCGATGTTTTCAGGAATGAGCACCTCCAAGGGCCGACCTGCACGCTCTTCGTCCTCAATGCTTCCTCGACCCATTCGAAAAAGTTTGGCCCGTTCTTTTACGATAGAACATGAAGGGGATGCTTCCCCATATACACCGTCCAAACGCTGTTTAATTTCATTTGGAATAAGTCTTTCTTTTGTGAAGAAGTTAATGGCAGCTCCAAACTCCATTTTGAACAATACACAATCTGCTACACATAGCCTTCTTTATGCAACTATATCTGAACAATTAAACAGAGTGGAGCTGAAGTTACAACTGCAATTTTTTACTTAATGGATAAGGTATGACACCAGATAAGGCTTTTGTGAAGGCGATAATCCTTATAGGCAAGGCCGGAAACTTATGGATCTATCCTCATATATATCGCAGTAAAAATCTTCTGCGATCCTTTGTTCCTACTCTTTTTACTGTACAATTTTCTGCACATTGTTTTACCGCACCCTAGAATGGCGTCCACAAGGAGTAGTATACTTGTTACAAAACTAGATGATTAGGTTTGCTCAATTTGACAAAGGAACTCTCCAATTATATCATTTTAAATATTACCTGAATAGCCAAAAGTATACAAATATGGAGTTGGCCCAGCTCTTAACAAATTTTGAGTTAGTCCCAATCTGGAGGCACCATTGACGAACGATTATTGCAGTTGTGGCTTCTGTCGTATGTAACCATTGTTCAAGGTAAATATTCTCCCCGAAGTCTGGGAACTAGCTCGGTTCAGAAATGAAGTTTGCAGGTATATCGTTATGGAAGGATGGCGTCACTTTGTCATAATAACCAATATTCGTTACAGCGGCCTGTTAGGACCAATTAAACGCAAATTAAATCGTAACCAAGAATAGCCTAATTTATATTCAGTAAATCACTTAACAATTAATGTAGCTACAGTATTCTTACAAGGAATTGTTACGTTGACATGGGAAACAGATACATTTTGTCCATCTGAAACCTAAAACTACATATCGAATAAAGTATTATGGGAACATATGACTCCGTTATAGCCCATTTCCAATAACATGGCAGCATTTATCTTTTATGTTCTTTACTAGAACACTAATACAGTGTGATAGTTTGTTGACGAGAGAAACATAATAAAATCTAAACCATCCAAGAAAAGTACAGAAGTATGTTTACATACAAACTTGCAGGTGTCATCATGGAAGGAATTTGCCGATTCCGGCAAAAGTTTTGTGCTGTAGTTATATAAGATGTGTAGCTGGAACAGAAACAACATATGTGCTTTAGTGGTAGCCATACCTTCCTCGAGGACCCATGGTCGATGGTTCAAACCCACTTTTTAAGGCGCAAAAATCCTAAGTACAGCTTTTTGCGGAAGAAAGGTGAAACCCATGTCCTTGATTTACAATACGTAAAAGAACCTCAAGTGTGAAGAAAATGGCATTTGAGCACAGTCTGTCGGCCGTTTCATGCTTTGAATTGAATGGGCGCGAATGACCAAAGCTACTAAAAGGAATAAGAAGAAGAAAAAGATATATAGGTGAGTTATTGGAAACTGACTCTAACGAGATCATGTGTTGATCATGTTTTGTGGCTCGACATGTGCTTTTTAGGTCTTTCACATGTAACAAGTTTGTCTTCCCGTGACGTTTCCTTGTTAGCTTACCACCTGCAGATTGGATTCCAGTTTCGCTTCACCAGAGGTGTACTAGACGCACGTTGGGAAAAAAATTAAAATGAACGAGGGTGCCTATAGTTCAGCCATGGCTTGTTGGATTTCTATCCCTTCCTCCGCAACTAATTCACCCCTCGTCCTCTCGCTTTGTCACCCCGTCACAAGGACAATTTACCCCCTGGCACGAACTGAAATTACCGAGAAAGGAAAGGGGGTTGCTAGATTAAGAGGGAGGTGGAAAATGGTTAGCATCTAAATAGAGGTACAATTTCTGTTCACCTCCTGCTGGTGCCCAAATAAGAAACAAGTTGCCTATGGGGAAAAAAATAAAAAAATAAAAACATTTCCAAGGTGAAAAGAGGTTACGTTTTAGTGACGTTAAACAAGGGAATGAGGCTTATTGTCCCGTCTTTATGTCTGACCTTATGCAGCGCAAGATTACTCTAATTAAAACAGGTCCTACCCCCAGGGGTTGTAACAGGTATACACAGGTTGACCTGGGGCTTTCGTAGGCTTACAGAGAAAATTTCTCCGACGGCAAGGAGGTCATCATGGTATGCTAATTTCCGAAACTTTGTTACACCTGGAGCTATAATGGATATACAGTTTATTCCCTACAGTGATATAACCTACAGAAGTTGATGTTCATGTCAATAGAGCCAGGAAGTTTGACACTAGATAGCACTAAAGTAATACCATGTGGAACTCGACAGGGAAATAGCAAATAATAAAGCTGTGGAAATTCCTGCTTTGAAATTATTTAGTGGAATGATGGAATTAATTTATTTGACTAATTGTATGGCCAATAAAAAATGCCAACTAAATGCTTATCAGGCTTAGATATTAACAGTCAAATATGTAATGTATTAATACGAACATACATAACAAGAATAATAGTTTAGCAAATATGCACGCTGAAAGTTAAATTTTATAGTTTTAATGTACATTATTTAGGAATACTTCAACTAAAATTAATTAAATATAAAATGTAATTTTAAAATCATTAACTTTAATTAATTCATCAACATATCATTATAACACATAATCAACCAATTTAAGCTGAAATTAGTTAAACTTGTATTAGAACTTCCAAAATTATGTATGAAATTTGGAATTCGTTTAAAGCAATATTTGGAATAGTAACTTTATTAATGTTTTGTAATGATGGCGGTTATGCATGATTAAAATATTAAGAAATATCTTTTATTTCTTGGCTTATAATGACGGAAAATACCGCCACGAGTAGCCGAGGTCGTTAAGGCGCGGACTCGGGAGCGGGAGGTCTGGGGTTCGATACCCACCAAGACCGTCCTCCCTGGCTGGGGATTTTCCCAGGTTTTCCTAAGTCCTCATAAATGGCAAATGCCGGCGACGCACCCTGGAACGTTTCCTTCCTTAAAAGACATCCTTTCCCGATATATCATTTCATCTCATGTATCAACAGTTTTCACCGCGTGTCTCACTAGTTAAAACGGGCCTTAAACACCATTCAAAAAAAAAAAAAATGATGGAAAATGAAATTTCAGTACTTTATTTTTATTTTAGAAGGACATCGGTCAGAGTAAAGACCATGGGTGTTCAAACGAAAGTGGATGTGTTATGTATTCCTTATACAAACTTTTATTTTATTTCAATTCTTAAACTTTACATTCATAGTGAACGCATGCGTTTTAAAAAGGGTTCAGCAATGGTTTTATTCCTTTACTGATAACTAGACAGATTGTTTTGGATTATACAGGGCTTTCATTTCAAAACTTAACAGTCTAAATAGCTACCTATTTAACATAACAAAAATAGTCACTTTAGATATAGAGAAAGAAGTGTAAAACCATGTGGATTAAATTTTAGGTTTCAAACCCTCATTAAAGCTACTCCTACTTTGAAACGCAGAGCGACGCGTCTATCTTTTGGTGCGTCTATCTTTTATGTTATAAATTATTACCGCTTTTAATTTTTCAAACATTTGAAGAGAGAACATTGTGATTCCACATGTCCATTCGATATTAATCGTTTTAAACACTGCTCCTTCCTTTGATATTTGATCCACAATAAGGTTCTATACTGTCCTCTTTAATTGTGTATTTTGTGATGCAATTTGATGAAATGAAATCGTGTTTCCAGGTAGTGCACGAAATTCAATGACCCGGTCAGTAACCTAACATATATATGAAGAGATTACGCTGTTCTTTTAAATTTAAAAAGTGCTAATTTATAGTTGTTAAATTTTATTCTTAAAACTTTAGTAAACTAACACGGGTGGCTGATGTTAATGTAAGGACTTGTAAACGGGGAACCGGTTCGAAAACTGCTAGGATTGTCATTCCTGAATAGTTTTTTTTTTTTCCTGGCATCCTCCTTATCAAAGGCAATATACTGTGAACTTAGGCCTACAGCCTCCTTCCGAAAAAATAAAATAAAATATCTGTTTTATCTCGTGTACATTCATCATGTAAGACCTCAGTAGTAAAAATGATCATTAAATACTATATAAAAATATTTGCAAATTAGTCGGAAGCTTTCACGGCCGGAATCAGAATTATATCTAAAAGTTTCTTCCGGTCTTAGAAGCCGTGGTCCGTTGGAGCTTAGATATCCAAACGTTTCGTCCGCGCCTACGGAGGACATCTTCAGCGACGAGGTCTAAGTCTTCTTGGTAAAGGTTCAGGCACAATGAATCGCTAGCTGGAGAGATCGTATACAGGGGGGGTGGTTCGTAGGGGATTGGCTCGGCTGGAGGAGGGTGTGCGTGCTCGGTGGGCAGGTAATCTCCTCTTCGATAACTGATGGTTATAATATCGGCAAAGGTTAGGCTTATACGCCTATTACGCTCACTAAAGAGACTGGTCTTTCCATAAAATTGACGGTTTTCTCAGAATTCGGCTGCCTGTAGTTAATCTATTTGCTGGCATTCATTTCATATGTTCCATCCACTGATTAGGATTTCTCTTATTTTTTCAGTATAAATTTTATTTATACTTTTTTATGCCTTCACTGCATTTATAACTTGCATTTTATACACTTACACGTTTTTAAAATGTTTCATTTTATAAGTTTAATGGGATATTTTAGTTTCAATAGGAAGTTTTCAGTTCGTTCGTATTTGTGTAGTCATATACAGAGGTTGTTAAAAAGGTACACACACTTCAAGCAAAGAAAAACTGTGTTAACATGACAAAACTGAATTCACACAAACAGAAAATGATGAGCACTAATCATCTTAGACTTTTACAGTTACAACAGCAGCTCAAAATGCCCACCATCGGCGTCGATACACGTCTGGTACGTTGAACTACTGATTGACTATCGTTTGTGAAAGTGTCCTTAGGGATTGCAGCACATGCCGTTTCAATTTCTTCCCGAAGTGCTGCCAGTGTAGCTGGTTTTCTATGATATACAACATCCTTAAGAGTTCCCCATAGGTAGAAGTCCAACGGCGTTAGATCCGGAGAACGAGGTGGAAACTTAATCGGACCTCTTTGTCCTATCCAGTGCCTTGGAAAATTGTCATCAAGGTACGAGGACGCGGGGTTTGTTGCTATGCGAGGTCTCCCAGATCTGACCTTGTGAACATCGCATACGGTACCATAAGTCTCAAATTTGTCTCGAATGCGTGCAATTGTTACTGGCGTTGGTGGTTCTGTTCTGTACACAACTCCATTGCCTATGAACTTCAACTCTCGATTTTCCAATATCACCTCAAAATTGCTTTCCGCTGTTCAAACAATAATCTTGACTCCATTTTGTTGCAGCAACGCTAGAATAACGTAATGTGAATCACATTTGTTTACAGAACTACATATGATAATCTTGGCTTCATTTGTTCATTGTTGATTTACCTGTCACGTAGCAATGCTATCATAATGTATGCGAGTCACATCTGTTTACAGACATCATACTACACATTACTGTTGTTTTTCGGTCTAATTTTGAAATATATTAAATTGATATCTACTGTGAAAGTGTGAATACATTTTTAGCATTCTCGATATTTATAAAATTTACAATGCAGAATTGTTGAAAATTTGTTATATTTTTACATACGTCTATATGAGCTATAAGGCGCCTAGGTATTTAAAAACATATTATTGTTCTAAAATACTTTCCTCTGATAATATTTGATTTCTTGAAAGCTATTTCCCTTTGTGATGGGTTTTAAGGTAAAAGTATACATGCTACACTTTTTATTAAATTATTTATTATAGTGTTATTTGTAAATGTTCTTCACTGGCATATAATCTATTCGTCTGGGGAATGTAATATATTTAAGCAGTACTTATTTGTATAAGGCTCATAATTTAACTTCAATTTTTATGGCATCGTCTATATATAGGTATAAATACAAAATAGTTGGGATAGAACCGCTCTGTCAAGAACCCTGGTTGATTGGTAGAACGTTTTTGTTTCTTTCTCCATTCTTTTCTATTGATAAGCTAGTTGCTGGATATAAAATCTGTACACTATGCACAAAATACTTTAACAATCCTCTATTCATGAAAATTTTCCTGTTTTATTTCTCGAAACATTTCTAAGTAAGCAAGAAACTAATAAGTTAAGTAACTTCCGTTTTTCGATTAAGTAATTCATCATAAAAATATCGTCCCAATCCATTTTGCGTTTCTTATTTTATAATTTCCGTATATATTTATAATTAATTATTTAAATTTTATATTAATTTTGTAACAAGTATTTTAATGACAAAAAATTGCCTTTGACATCCTATTGAATATGAGAACTATTGCTTCTGGAGACAAATTAAATTGCACCAATTAGTTCCTTACGGTTAACCATTACACTTAAGTACTTCAGCTGAACTGGTCGCTCTGGTCCTAAGAGCCCTCTTTATTCTTCTAAAATTAATTCCTCCTGTATAAAGAATGGTGTTTCTGAATGAAATTCCCCTTGAATTAAATTGATATCTGATACACAACGAAAGATTAACCCGTTTCCTCATTCATACAGTAGCTGATATTGGATGAAGTGTCAGGGTGACATGGTTTGTTTGAGATATCCAGAGTTTATATTCCTCTACTATCTTTTTTTTTTATTTTTTTAGTAGTGTTTAACGCCCGTTTTTACTACTGAGGCACCACAGGCGGTGGACACTGATGATACATGAGATGAAATGATAAATTGGGAAAGGATATTTTTTTTTTAAGGAAGGAAGCGTTCCAGGCCTAAGTTTAGGTACCTCCCCGGCATTTGCCAGTTATGAAGACTGAGGAAAACCTGGAAAAAACCCCAGTCAGGGAGGACGGTCCTGGCGGGATTCGAACTGCAGACCTCCCGCTCACGAGTCCGTGCCTTAACGACCTCGGCCACCCGTGGCGGTAATCTACTATCTGAAAGATGTCAACGAAACATGGCTGAATGTTTTAAGTTACAATTTTAAGATACATTTAGTAAATATGAAATGTTTATTATTTGCTGAGATCAAGTTGTGATATCCGATTTAAAAAATCGTTTCCAAATCGCTGCTCACGAACTAAACCAGATAAATAAACTTTATAACAAATTTAAAAACAAAAACAATGGTTTTATAGGAAAATAGTATAGAAATTAAAAAAGTGTAATATACTATACAGTTTTTGAGCAAGTGAAGAACTTTATTTACCTGAGTTGTAAAATATAAAACATATGAACAATGAATTAAAATTATAGACAATCCCATTTGTATGTGAGACCCTAAAAGGTCTAGGAAATAAAGTGACAAAAAACCCACTTAAAGTTGTATAGTCAGTAGTAATTGACTAGTATTACAGAAATTCTTTCGCTATAGGCCCAAAACTGTGCATGTTGAACATTTATGTTATTTAGATAATGGTTGCAAATTTGTATACCGTGGCCTACTCGTAATTTGTGCTGAAAATTTCGTCTAACTTTCAAGCACACTAGTTTGCATTTCTCGCAAAATGGTCCATCTCTTGGTGTATACTTTCTTTGAGTTGTTGTGGGGCTTACTTTGGTATATTTTCCCTTCAGTAGGTTCCAATGAAAGAAGTAGAAAGGCGTTAGATGGAGAAACCTGGGTAATGGAACACTTTTTTCGTGGTTCCATTCAATTCTTGAACACATGCCGCAGTAGGGACCTAATTTTACTTTTTTTTTCCCTGCTCTTTGACACATGGACTTTAAGATTACTCTCTTGAGAAAGTATTTGTAATGATATACAGCGACTTTTTTGTTTCTGCAGAAAATTTGTGGTCTCCTGAATGTTGAGCGAGAAGGCTTCCTATTGTCTCTTACTTTTTAACCATTTTCTGGAGGCAAAGCTTTTATGCTACACGTCTTGCAGCGAATTCAATCCGAAATGCGACCTGGTTGCTTTTAATTAATTGTTTGTCTATATTCATGACTAGTTATGCTCTGTTATACATTGTTAATCACGCAATATTTGGGTCACGACTGCATAAATGCGGTGACGCAGAACAATGCACGTCACTGGACAATTCCATTATATAGCAGTGGTTTTTGAAATGTTTTGTGTTGGAGGTGTGTACATAAAATTGCAAATAAATATTTTAATAACATAATTTTTATAGGGGTTACTTTCTCAAAAGATTCACATTTGTTTTACAGGTAGATAGAGGATTTTAGATAAAATGACTTTAGATCTTATTTTTTATAAATGCGAAATCTTTCCGTAATCATTGTTGCATGAACTATGAGGTCATAGAGGACCTTTTTAAGCTAGAAAGTATTCTTTTTAATTGATATTTTGTTAGAGCTCTTTTATTTTATCATTCTATTATGGCAGCAATACTTTATCACAAGTAATATCACGAGAGGGTCTGAGATTACCGATAAATTCACGAATGTAGTGAGTCTGGAAAAGTCAGACCCTCGAGTGATATTTATTAGGACGAATAAAACGAATAAAATAATAATTCCTCTAAATTTGACGTACAAAATTGCAATAATTGTATGTTTTTACTTTACCATTTCAAGCAAACTTGTGACAGAAGACTGCCGACTGTCAGTAATGTCAATAAAGAATAGCAAAATAAGGGTTTAGGACTATTTCATGAATAGAACAATAATAAAAGTGATATATGTTTGAAATCCGCATACAGAATATTAACAATTGTTATACTCATGATTATCTATTCCATTCAGAAACCGTGAGGCTGAAATGGACAAAAGTCGATAACTACAATCGCTATCGTTCGATTTTCTAATACCAGCTGAAAGAAGAAGAAGAATAATAAAAAGAAGAAGAAGAAGAAGAAGAAGAAGAAGAAGAAGAAGAAGAAAAGATAACATACAGTGTCTATTTTTCTTTGTGGTTTGGAATTCCTAATGATAAGATCAATTTGCACATTTGACGCTTCATCAAAACGCTTTCAAGAATCCTCCATTTTGCGTTATGATTGCCGATTGTCCAGGCTTTTGTAGCTTTCAATAGCTCCCCACCGCCTTTAGTAATAGTGGTCAGAGATGTGCGTTCATTTGATTTTATTTCGTTTATTTACGGACGCTCTTTAACATCTCAGGTCATCAGCGTCCTATTCTATTCAGGGCGTGAAACGGTCGACAAATTTTGCTCAGAGGCCTCCTCTTTCAGGCTTGAGGCGCTTTTTCGTGCCGTAAATGTACGACATGGGACCCACGGCTTTACTTCCCTTCCGAAGGAAGCCATACTTAGGATTTTTACACCCGGAAAAATCCATCGATCCTGACCGGGTTTGAACCCGCGATCTTAGGTTTAGAAGGCAAGTATGGTTACCACTACACTACCAGGACCGACGATACGTGTTCAGGAATTATATAGTAGAGGTATAGAGTTGACTACACTGGCCACAAGATAAATGCACGTCGCGTGATAAAACGGATTTGATAATTTCACTCATTTTGTTTCGTTTCATTGGTCGATTTTAAGATGACGCCACATGAGTGAAATAGTCTCAGTAACATATACCTACGTATTTGTAAATTTGTTACTCCTTCAGTTTGAAAAACAGTTGAATTGAAAACACTTGTAAGTACAGAGTGTTAAAACCGAATGCACTGTATGAGAAATTGTTAACGAAATCATAAGTTCTAATTAAAAAAATTTTTTTCTTCAATGACGCAATTCTCACGCAAGTGTGATTAGAAGCTTTGAAGTGAGATTTATGTGCTAAATAGCAGGAATATTATTAGCTGTAAATAGAAGATAAATGAAACAAGAAATGCACTTTAGATAGTTTTCAATACAAGGAGGGGGGGGGGGAGTTATTTGGAAACTCTAACGGAGCCGCCAGAAATTTTAATGAGATCAGAATGGGCTAATAAGCTCATATCGTGCTGCTGATGATTTTGTAGTACATTTCCAAATGTTAAACTGCATACTATTATTAGCATACACATCCTAAGTGATATATCGCTCGCTCTTCTGTGAAGATGCTCAGTAGAAACATTTTCTATTTCTACTCTTTCATTTCAGGGATTCGCTGCTCTCAGAAACGAAGCCTTACATGTTGAAGTAAACCATTTCATATTCCGTGCCGTCCTCAGAATCAAAGATCAACAATTTTTTTTTTTTTTTTCTTTTTCCTCGTCTCGCTTTTTCTCCTTTTACCGCAACGCAAGGAAAACATAAATCACTGGAGCATAAGGGAAGTGAGGGGTGAGGAGGGGGAAAGAGTTTGGCGGATCTAAAAGCTTACATAATTATATTAGATGCATATCGATTATGGAAGTGATGGATGGAAGATCGATATGTCGTCCATTAATGTTAATATGGGAGGGCTCTCAAGAAGTGCGGAGGGGAGATGCCCACAAAACATTGATCCAAGCTGGGACGTGCCGCACCGGATCTGATCGCTTGTAAGTAGCAGGGGTATGGCAACAAGTGTATATCTTATATGTCAGGATTGTCCAACATTTACTTACCTCCTGATCAAAATTTAGTTGTTGTTTTACAACAGAAACTTGTTTTCTACAGAAAATCCAAGCGAAAGATGAAGAAGTATATTTTAATTTAAAATTTTCTTGTTGACTTCAGTTCATCTGTTTTACATATCTTTTAATTTGAAATGTTGACTAGTAAAACACTTTTTGTTGGGAGAGAGGAAGAATATTTGGTTTTATGAAATGTTAATCAATCAATTTGATAATCTATAAAATATTTCGACAGCTAAACACTTAAATATATTTATTTAAACAAACATTAAATCATTCCTAACTGGCTAAATCTTTTCATCACCCTTCTGTAAGACGTGTTGGTTCTAAAACGAAATTTCTCCATATTTTAATTTTTTTTCGTTTGGTATAATTTCATACACTATCTTCGAAGGTCTTTTCTCGTCTCATTCTCATGATATGTCTATACGCTGTTAATTTTCTTGTCGAAAACTGTACACAAAACTTATTTTTGCCTTCATAGCAAAACTCGAGCAGAGTGTTTCCACTACCAAAGGTTTCTATTGTTGTATACTTTTAAGTGACAAGAACAAGTAACTATAAAGCTTTTAATTTTAGTTTTTATTAATTTATAATTCATTGTTTCCTAATGCACTTATTTGAGTTACGGGCTGCCTCAACGTCGCTGCTTACTGGAAAAAGGGACATAAGAATCGCCGAGCCTGAAACTATTATTTTTATTACGGTATTTATATTTATACTGAAAGTATAAAATAAAACAGTTTTTAAAACTGATAATATAACCACTAACTTGTATTATAAGACATTTTTAAAATGATGCCCCTCAGCGGCAATGCATTGCCAGCATCTGCTTAGGAAATTCCTGTATTTCAACAAACTTTTCTGCCGTAAGAACATGGCATTTCAGAACACGTTTCTTGTCGTGGATAGTTCCTCTATCTTGCGACTTTTTAACAAGATGATGTACAGTTTCTTTATCAGGACCAAAATTGTTAGGATAAATTTCTTACAAATCGCCTTCCACTTCTCTACAAAAATTCGTTTTCTCATACATATGTACGTTAAAACCCGTTCGAGGCATTTATGTGGTGACAGAACTAATGAAGAACAACTAGCAATAATTTGCACAGTCGAATAATACACGAATAACCACTAGCTGGCAAAACTTCCCTCAAACAGCTACGAGCAGCTAGCCGCAAATGTATTATACGGTTCTGGCGACTGGCATCTCCCAACATGCAGCTGCACTCCGCTAGCACGTTTCTCAATTAACCTCACTGTATACATAACAGTAAGTTTTTTATTAGTGTTTAACGCCCATTGTTACTACTGAGGCACCACAGATGGTGAACACTGACGATACATGAAATAAAATGGTAAATTAAGAAAGAATTATGTATATATAAAGAAGGAAGCGTTCCAGGCATAAGTTTAGGGTACCTCCCCGGCATTTGCCATTTATGAGGACTGAGGAAAGCTTGGAAAAAACCTCAGTCAGGGGAGACGGTGCTGGTGGGATTCGAACCCCAAACTCACGACTCCGCGCCTTAACGACCTCGGCCACCCGTATCGGTTATAACAGTAAGTGATATGATATGTTTTGATTATGACCGTATATTTTCATTGATCACTAATAATGTTTACACCAACTGCATATAGGGAGAATATTACTGATTTTCTGTTATCTCGGAGCTGTGGATTTTCGCGAGTTTTAGAGTAAGCCTTAAGAAATACTAAAGCTAACAGATAAATGTTCTGTTCATGTTTTAGGCAAGAGTTAGTTTTTATTAAAAATGTCGCCCAAAATCATTAGTATCAACATTTTTAAAAATTTTGAACGTTTTTATTACAACAACTTGTTTAGTACTCAAATGCAGATTAGGCTCGTCAGGCTACAGAGCAAAATTATTTTTACTACGCTATGCTTCTAAAATTTAAAAGTGCGCGTGCGCCAAAATTGTAAGCAAGGTAGCATTTACTTGATAGCGCATTAAAAGAAACAGCATTGCATTTGCCGCCATTTGCACTAGAACAGATGTAATGCTTAATAGTTGTCTAAAGCAATGAGGTGACATATTACCGTTTCGCGCATGTGCATTAAGCAAATACAGTCATACATGCCATGTATGCGCAAAGGGAAACGAAAGGAAGACATAACTTCTTTTCAGGATTTTGACAAAAGAAGATATTGTAATATATGATAACAATATCGCGTGTTTTTCTTTCCTCTGCTTTTTTGTGTTATGTAAATAAGATTATCACTAAATAGCCATGCGTTCTGGAAGTTTATACAAAGAGGGAGAGAAGAGCTTCCATTCTGTACCCTCTGTTTGAGATGGGGATGAAGGAAAATATTGCAACAAATACAAAAAAGCTCCACTAGAACTGTGAATCTGTAGCGGACATTTATTTAGAAACTTGTGGTTAGACACGGTTATACTTGGTAAAGACATGTGCTGCAGGATTTCGACTTAAATAATTTAAAGACAAAGGCTATTACTCACGTTTGTTCTCTTAGTGAATAGTTTCTGGGAATAGCGTTAGGAAGGCTTCTTGTCCGATAACTTAAACCAACAGAACTGACTGGGACAGAGGAACGATTAGTGAGCGGGAAGTCTGCGATCCCCACTAGGAGCGTTTTTCCAATTTTCCGCAGGCCTCATTAATAGCAAACGCTGAGGAAATGTTCTATACTTAGACACTTAAAACTTGCAATTGACCGCTTTCAACAGGACGGTCTCACATACCTTACCTGATATGAAATAATAGGTGGAATCTAAAACCCTTTAGAAAAAGACAGCTGACATTTTCCTGTTAGGTGACGTAAGAGAAAACGGTACAAGCTATGTCGTCAAAAGAAATGGAAACAAACATTTGTTGTGGAGTTTATGCATTCAGTCACTTTGGCAAAGATGCAGAGCCGCCTGTGGTGCCTCAGTAGTAAAAACGGGCGTTAAACACTACTCAAAAAAAAAAAAAAAAAAAAAAAAGATGCAGAGTGATTTCCGACTCGCTGGACAATAGTGCTCCACATTTTCTTCCTTTAATATGGGCATAAGATATAAATAGAGAGCTGGTTCTTATGTAAATAAATATTTTTTATGCGTGAAGAAAATGTCCTTAATCTAGTTTAAAGCTCTAAACGGACATTTCACTAGCAAAATACAAAACACTATGGCACATGAAAGCATATTTTTAATAGGACATTTAAAAACATTTTTTCAGAAAAATTTTATTAAATACATCTGAATTCAGAATTCTATTTTATATTTATTATAATTTATTTTATTATATTTTACAATTTATACTTTTTTAGACTAAACTAACCTGTCATTGTAGAAGTATTTTGTATAAACATGGGACTTTGTAAGCACTAAAACCAGAGAGAAGCGGAATGAAGTTATGTTGGTACTGGACTGTAGGCAACAGATGGGAGAGGTACAATAGGTTGCGAACTACACACTCTCCCCATCTCTTATTAGATATTTACCTACTGGGGTTAACTCATAATACTGCCACAGCTGTCCGAGGTCTTTAAGGCAGAGACTCGTGAGCGGGAGGTCTGGGGTTCGATTCCCGTCAGGACCGTCCTCCGCAATTGAGGTGTTTTCCAGGTTTTCCTCATAAATGACAAATGCCGGGGAGGTACCCTAAAGTTAGGCCTGGAACGTTTCCTTCTGTAGAAAAATTATTTTCCACTTTATCATTTCATCTCATGTATCATCAGTGACCACCGCCTGTGATGCCTCAACAGCAAAACCGGGCGTTAAAAACTACTTTAAAAAAGTACTCGAAATAGAGGCGCACGGAGAGAGGGCATCGTATCGTATACTGAAGGCACAAGTACATTAATCAGCACATATGAAATATCTGTGTGTTTGAGATCCCGTAACGGTGTACTGCGTAGGCACTCGGAGGCAGAAGTGATCATGTACAACAGTGTATTAATTTTTTGTGTGTGGTTTCCTTTTTTGTTTTCTGCAGCGCTACTACCCATGTATTTATTACTGAACAATAGTGTACGAATTAAATTATGAAATGTGAAATAACCTTTTAGATAACTATTAAAATCATATTAACGACAGACTGAACAAATTTATTTTGACATTTGCGTGGAAGAAAGTATGTAATTAAATATTTCTTTGAATGAAAGTAAATAAGCTGTAATGAAAGAGGCTATTTGGTGTAAATAAGGAAACTTTTCAACATTTTGACACAGTCTTAATACATAATTCTAAAAGGTATTGATTAAGTAAGTAAAAATAGTTTGGGGTTATATCTGTATGTTTCTTGGCAATGAATAAACATTGAATTGACTTGAATTATCGAGCCAAGGATATTAGAAATTGTTCCATAAGGTGAATAAATGTATCATTATAGGTACTAGTAGAGTAATTATGGAATAAACAGTTTGTAGAGATTGTAGTAAGTTGATGGAATACTGGTGCAGTTATAGCAAGTAAATCATTTATTTTTGTGCTTCGGGTTGAGTCGAATCCTGGACCCCTGGAATTCCAATAGGTTACTCCTGACGAACCGGGACTGGGAATTGCCTAAATCGAGGCGAATATTTTTTATTTTGTTAAATTATTTCGTATTTAGGAGAATGTGATAGAATTAAATGCATTATGGTAACAAAAATTGTAATTGGGAGGGGTCACACCTAAAATGACCTGGGTCAGATAGGTGGAGGCCCTGATGTATTTTGTGTGTATAATTTTGTTAGCATTGAATAAACTAATCATCATCATCATCATCAACATCATCATCAATACACAAATCATAAATATTACATTTTTCCACATAAAGCTAAAAATGTTGGTAAATATTTTTGTATTGAAATACATTTTATTAAATGTGTTTACTACATAAAATTCTGCTCCCTAGTTATAAAGCTAATGAATGGATAATTTTTTTAGCCTGGTATATGAACGCGCGCTAAACTTAAACCCAAAAGAATACATCATATTTACTAGTGTAAATCAAATTATATATAATTAAATTAGTTATGTACAATTCAAATTTTATTACAACATTTTACGTATATATATCAGACTTATACGCAAGTAATTTATGAATACTGTGTTATTTTTTGGGATATTTCGTTCCATGTGAAGATATCTTAAGTTATAAGTATTAGTTTCAACAGCACATGTGTAGCTAGTCTTCTTTTCTTTGTCTGGAGAAACCATGTTGACGCGTGCTGCAGCAATCATACGAGAGCATCTTGGATACTCACGAAGACGAAGACGAGACCTTCTGTCACACATGCACTCTAATGCTTCGTATTCATGCAAGCCTCGTCTCGGGAAGCAAAATCCTTCCTTCATACCTTCCCTTAATACCAACTTTAGTGGCACACAATCTCTCCACCCTTACCACTTCCTACCCCTAATAAAATTCCATCTCGTCATATTATATATCTTCCCCCGTCTTCTTTATTCAGGGATAAAAGGAAGAATAAATTCTTTACATCTTCGCCTTCAATATCCATTTGTAAAGGTAGATACAAGACTGAAAATTTTATCTGAAGGGATATGGACGGCAGGATGGGCTTTAACAAGTCATCTTGGTGAACGGCGAAGGACTTATTGATTAGAAACATTTCTTCTAAAATGTAAAGCAGATATTACATGTACTTGTCGGAATAATTTACAAGATGTACTTGTAACATTCTCATGTAAGTCAGCTGTTGTAAAACTGTACGGCCTTCCCCTTAATTAAGTGCAGGCAATTTTAATTCCAAAGGTTACAGAGCAGGTACATACATTCAATATCTTTTAGTGGCTACTTAGAATTGGTCCCCGCATTGTTCTTCACCGTCACGGGTGACCAAGGCTATTCAGGCGCGGACTCGTGACCAGGAGGTCTGGGGTTCGAATCCCACCAAGACCGTCCTCTCTGATTAAGGTATTTTCCAGGTTTTCCTTAGTCCTCATAAGACCTGGAACGTTTCCTTCCAAAAAATCCTTGTGCAATATATAATTTCATCTCATGTATCATCAGTGTTCACCGTCTGTGGCGCCTCAGTAGTAAAAACGGGTGTTAAACACAATTAAAAAAAATCTCTTGTTTTTGGTGGGGATTCTGACGGAATCTTCTCCCTTTAGATATAAAATGTAAAACATAACCATTTAATTTTAAAGTGTAATTGCTTTCATTGATTTTAACAACCTGGGCCTATTTCCTGAACTTGCACAAAAGAATCAACAGCTGAATAATGACTTCTATAAACATAATATAATTCTCAATTTAAATTAAAGCTCTGAACACCCAACACAACAACGCTGTTAAAACAAGAATACAAAACACGGAGGATCATCTACAGGGCGTACATTTAATTTATTTAAGACGAAATAAGTCGTTATTTATCATTGTCATCTTCCTCAGAATATATTAAATCACCTGTTTCGACTTTAGCATCAATGTTTCCCAGGTTTCCAAACCTCTCGTCTTCCTTCAGGTTTGCAATAAGTGATTTATTTTGCATATCGTTCTTCGTTTATTCCTAAATTGAGGATGAGAAAAACTTGTTCTTCTAATTTTGTCTGTACATGTCATTCTTATAAGTTAGAATTAGGTTAGGGTTTGCTATGGGGAAGATTTCGCAACGCCGCCGCTGGTGGGCCTATTGTACACACACACCAGGCGGTCAGGAGTCCTAGGAAGCGATGCAGGGCGCAAGCGGGGTCCCTAATATTTCCAGAGATGGCCAGTCCCAGACTCCCGCGAGCCATGAGATCACCAAAGTGTCACTCGAAGTGTCTCGAGGGCCCCAGTGGAACCTTAGCCACCAGAACAGGAACTTTTCCTAAGCGCTGCGGCGATATTTAATGATATAATTTATGCTGTCTTTGCGCCTGGATTAGTTGTGGATTTGTATTAATTAATTTGGTTAGGGTAATATGGATTAGGTGTTTTTAAGGAGGTTATCGAAGTTCATAAATCGATTGGTATCTCAGGGGATTGGTCGAACCTTCATTTAGTACCGCAATCTTGTAATGTTTAGTCCTCGGCTATAAGCTCAATTCACCAGCTGAACGTTTTTGTGACACCTTCACAGGGAAATGAAATGATAATAATATAATAACATGTAGCTCCAGTTTTCATAATTTATTAATACAATACCATAAATATAGTTCCTATCAGGTAACGATAGACTCTTGATAAACATTTCCGCTTATGAACTGTTTAATTGAGAGACCCATCACACGATTTGGTTTTCACATAAACTATCTTCACTTCAACTCTGATCTGACTTAACTGAATGATTGACTGACTTATATAACTTATGTAACTTGTCTAGCTGAAAATTCCCTTGTCAGTATAACTTGTGACTCTTCCTGTTCCGTTCTTTCCCTTTTTCTTACACTTCTCCCAACTAACAAGTAACAACCCTTCAATAGTCCATTATAAGTGATTTTATTAATTCGCCTGTTCGTCGGTCTAGGCGCTATAAATATATTCAGCATGACTTTCTAAATGTCACGTGATATGATCTCATCTATCTTTCTATTGGTGTGATTTTACCCTAATTTATATCGTTTGCCTTTCATTGGCTATTTATCTAAGATTTGAACATGGTCCTCCCACGATCGGTTCTTGAATGTTAGTTCTTAGGTACTGACTGAATAACTAGGCTATAAGAGGAAGCTGTATCGGAAATGTTATGAGTTTATGATTTTACGATTTCATTTAGTTGTTGTTTGAGTTTTATCGGCAAAGTTAACAAAAGGACTTGTCCTTTCCATATTCCTGGAATGGCGTTTTGTTCAATATCCGATTATTTTCAAAGTTCTAGTTGATCTGAAGTAAGCATTACAAAGAGACCCAAACAAAATACAATGCTAGCCGCTTTCCTGGCAAACTTTCCTATTATATTGACAGTGTGTCAGATGTTCTTGTTTTCTGTAAATACATGTTATCATTTCTGATAACTATACTTCATATATATTATTTATAAGCGGACTTGGGATTTATGATAGACAATTGTTGTCTCAGAGCAAGTCACTGTCGTACCACAACGCATCAGCGTGCCTTACCTGATTCTTCCAACCCTGTAACTGATTTTAAGTATTGAACTGAAAGGAAATAGGAGAGAGGAAAATTCAAGGAATGTAATTAACCATCCCAGCATTGGCGTAGGAAGCGACGAGGGGAAACCTTTCGGATGACCGGCCCTAAGCGATTTGAACCCGGGACTTCCCAAATGGAAGTCGCAAGCATTAGCTCCTTAACCACCCCGTTCGGTATTCTTTTCAATTATTGCAGATAGATATTATGTGGTTTCTGCATTTCTTAACATTCCTGTTTTTTGCATTCATTCTCTAGCTGAGCGCAAAGCTTACTTTTGGGTGCTATAATAATACTTCATGTTTTATTTTTTTCTGAAGCAATATTGTTAGCCATAGGTCATAACAGAAATTGCTACAGTTTTATAGATCTTCAGCCGTGTCTCTTTTGTTGCTTTTTATTCATTGTTTGTTTTATAGTTCTGCAAATATATTTTTTTTTAAATTTCAATACTAATTACTTAATGACATTTCTGATAATAATCAAATGACATAATTTAAGTGTCTTAGTTATTCAATAGTTTTATATATTGTTACATTTTATTATCTTTGAGGATATTTTAATAGTATATTATACAATGATCATATAATCAGCTATTTATACACCAATAGGAAGTAAATTACGACTCGAACCTACCAATAGTGTACTAATAGTCACATGAGAAAAGCATACGATGTTTTTATATGCCTATTCACATAGTAGGTGAAAGCTATACCTTTATTTAGAAACGTTGCATTTTAGAAAGATTGACGATATTAAACTACGAACACCGTCTGAAAACAAAACACTGAAAGCGATTGTGCGCGGCTAATCGCCGTAACTGAGGAAATAAACAAATGGAAACGAGGTTTCTTTATGAAAGTTGGTGGTTTTTCCGTCAACATTTGATTTAAAAATATATATTACTAGTGATAGCGACAATATGGAAATAAGTATAAATCCTTCTGGAATACTGAAGGAAACTATGAATGTAAATAATATAATTAAGAAATTTTCAATGAAACGAAAATCTTATTTAGGTACAGGCAATACACGGTAAATGGGTAAATTTTAGTATGGAAGTAAAAAAAAAATATTTCCTATTTTACAAGTTTTAAAATATTACTTTGCAGTTTTTCCTTCCTCCGTAGTATAGTTTATTACACTTCAGTTCTATGTAAATTAAATTAATTTGCAGAATCACTATAATTTTTACTTCTTAATAGTGTCAATATGATCATTTAGTACTTCTTTTCTAGTTTTATTATATAGTTTGTGGTTTTGTGTAAGTTTAAATGTTTTGCTCAATTTTGGCAATACATTTTTTTTTAAAATTGGCCCAATTTGCCTTGTCAACGCCTTAAACACCATACATGGTACTTTATTATATTAAATTGTTTCTGTAAATATTCATTCATGATTTTCCTAACCTGAATTCATTTTGGTCTTATTCAAACTACTCTTGAAATTCGTTTTAATCCAAATGGCTATATTGTTTCTCAACAATAAATTATTGTTCACCAGCTGCTTTTAGCTTGGAATATCAATACAAATTTTATTTGTTCATAGTTTATCCATCCATAACAGTCATTTCCATTTTTTTTTTGTTTTTGTTTTAACATATGTAATTTATCCAGAGTTAATATATCCCATCACTTGTCCTTTGCAAAAAAACAAACAAACAAACAAACAAAAAAAACACAAAAAAAAACGGTTCGAAATATTGCACTATTTGTGTGGCTGCTTCATGCCTCTCTAGTTCTTGTTATTTTTGCAATATTATTCGTTCTTTAAAATAAAATTATTTTTGTAGTCACTAAATGTGAGAGTAGCACGTTTATGTACTAATATATCTAACGTGTTCTTATTTTGTGGTAAATTCCAAAGAGACTACAGGGACCTCTTACTTACGCCAAAATGCTATCTTTAATGAAAACTTTTTCAGAAACTATTACAACTACAAATGTGCAAAATTTGGCCTCTATACTAATGCTTTATAATCGCTTTACCAAAGCCGATCTTAAATGTTTTATATTAGTAATTATTTCATTTGTTCTTGGAGTGGAGCGTTTTTATAAAATTAGGGTTTTATTTTCTTTAAAATTGAAACTTTCTGTTAAAATAACTAAAAGAACAAACTTCATAATTTCAGTTTATTCCGATACCACAAGATGGGCATAAACATTGAAAAAAAAATGCGGTGCAATGTGTCATAAAGATTCTCATCAATTCCAACTTCCAGTTTTATTTCTTATATTCTTCTGCACTGTCTTGTCTCTGTTATATGTCGCTAACATATATTTTTGTTTTATTTTGTGTAGTTTTGGAAAAATTATGAATTTATCGGTTATCTCAGACCCTCTCGTCATATTACTTGTGATCGTTTTTTGCAACTAGGGTTATTATGTAACATTTTATTAGCAATTCTAACCAACAATAAAGACTAACAAAAACAGTTTAATGATGATACTTTGAATATTTAGCTCATAAATCAGTGACCGATCATATCAGAAATTCCAGCTGCCTATCGCCATAATTTTATCGTTTCGGTTTTATCGCATCTACGTGCAGTTGTTTTTATGTAATTCCATCATAACAGCACACTGAAATATCTTTATAGCCTCTTTGCTATAAACATCAGTACCAGAATTTATTATCAGCATACGTCCAATTGAAAACGTTTTGACCAGACGTCAGTGATCTTATAATTCAAAGTTCTGAGCTAACAAAATACTAAGCTAAATAGAAATAATATGTAGAACCAGTTCTAATGTCATTTCATTTTTAAGACTATAAATTTAAATAATAATTGTTCGTTGTCAAGTTCATTTGTCTTCAATTTGTTACCAAAGAGTTTAAATGAAAGCCTCCGTGGTCTAGTGGTAGAGTTAGCGACTAATAATCCGGAGGTCCTGAGTTGAAATCCCGGTCAGCTTTAGTTGTCTGGGTAAGGTTTTTGTCGTAGTTTTTCCTTGCCCTGAGAATACAAATACCACAAAGCTTTAAGGCACCTAGGACTGCGAGCCTATTTGCATCGTCATTAATGTCTGTTCTGGTGGTGTAGTGGTAGCCATACTTGCCTTCTAAACTCAAGATTGCGGTTTCAAACCCATCAATGGACTTTTTGGGCCTAAAAATCGTAAGTATGGCTTCCTTCGGAAGGGAAGTAAAACCGTAGGTCGCGTGTCGTACATTTACGGCACGATAAAGAACCTCAAGCCTGAAAGAAGAGGCCTCTGAGCAAAAATTTTCGGCCGTTCACGCCCTGATTTGAATGGGACGCTGATGACCTGAGATGTTAAAGAGCATCCGTAAATAAATCAAATCAACCATCATATTTATTTCATTTATTACACAGATTACACCGATAGTATTCAGTCCACAATCTACAGACGTCACGAGGAAACCAATGCAGTTCCAGCATAATAAGAAAAAAAAAAAAAAACGGTATATACCGTAAATTGTTTTAATTTCGACTTTCATCTGTTCAGCTGTTACCGGAAATTAAAATTAAAATGCCGGACTGAACTGAACACAGCACATTCATAACTGTAAGCAAATTTTATGGATATGTGATTTGAATGTTATCATTTTATTTTCTAAATAGTGGAAATAAATACCATTCAAGCTCCAGATTATCTCAACTTCGTTACTAATGAAGTAATCGATTAAATCTGCAGCTGCAGCAGACTATTTTATTATAATGTATTTTGACCAACATTAAAGATTGTTGATAATTGTGGTGTACAAGAAACAATGGCTATGTCATACCATAATAAAGGCGTGTGTTAAATTTTTCCGCAACCGACCAAACAGGAACATTAAAATCTCGAATTAAATATGCAAAGTGTTGAACTACTGTGATCAGTCATGCATTTTATGTTTATGCTATCAAAGTATTTACAAGTTATTAATATAATGCATATTACATAGTAAAAGGTGTGCGGAACATTACCATAATACAAAAATACGAAACATTTAAAGGTTTTAATCTGCTCGAAGCCCCTTGAAGCACTTTCGTTCTTTCTGAACATTCCAGTAGTTAAAAGGAGCCGGTCACGCTTCCTAACGAGCCCTCATTCATCAATCACTCAGTCATCAGAAGCTTAAGGACTCTCCTCTGGTAGAACGCCGAGAAATACTCCGGAAAGAAAAGAAAAAGAAAAAAAGACGATTCCGACTCTTCTTAGGAAACTGTCGCCTTTCTTTCACCCGCGTTCCTCTTCGTTGTTGTCAACCCCTAAGGGTAGAAAGGGGAGTTGGATAGCTTTAGCTGGGTATCCACAAAAGGAAAATTTGCAATTTTCCCCTTTTTCTTATATTCTTTTCTTTGTGGATGTCCCTCCAACTGGCTATTTCCATGGAGACAAGAGACAAACACCCGTCACACAGTTCAATATTACGAATGAACGCGTTATAGCGCGTCAGTTAACTGCACTCCCCTGGTCAAACATGAAGCAAGGGGTCTGTCTCTCAAATATATACTCAAATATAGATATTAACGTTATAATCTAAAAATAGTGATGTTTACGAACAGAAATGTTCGGTATTAGTATTTTAAAGTTATTGTTATACAATGGATGCAAGTAAATAGTTTGCTTCAAAAGATATTTAAAATATAAAGGAACATCTGTTTGTTGGGAACTGCTGGGTAGCTGCAAAAACAGTGTGAACGATATATTTTTTATAGAGTACCCAAATATCCGGCTTTTATAAATTTAGAGAAGGCTTTCCACAGTGTTGATAGAAAAATGCTATGGATGATTTTGGAGAAACAAGGATGCCCTCTACATTTAATAAAAGTAGTTAGAAAAAATGTATATGATATCTCTTTCCCATATATAAACAGGGAAAGAGAGAGTGTGTTAATAAATAAAGAAATGAGATAAGAATGTAGCCCTTTGCCGTTTAATATGTTCATACATGTTGATGAAATTGCAATAATTTAGAAAAATTGAAATTATTTCGTTATTATGCACATACATTAATGGTGTTTGTGAAATTATACTTATATACGTATATATACGTATATAAATAACTGTATATATACAGTTATTTGCTGGAAAGGCAATCATATGGATTCTTCTTGAGCTTCCGTTGTTGTCAGACAGTGAGGAAGATCAGTATTTTAGCCTTTTAGGGAAAATCGCTAATTGGATAAAAATAATTTTAAATAATACTTCTTTGGACAAGTTTTACATTATAACTATTTCGACTTCGACATAATTTCAGGAAGAGAAACTGAAGTTAAAATAAAGATAGTCTATTGTGTCTCTTAAGGGCAAAGGTCTCCTAACAAGTAGAGAAAGTTCGCTTTATCCTAACGTGGTGAGCTATTCCACGCTAGTTGTTCGTATGCTGTTTAAGACACTCTGACTGATTTGTTCTTTGGTTACTCCATTTCTCACTGCACTAGTTGTTTCTCGAGAGATTTCCATTTTTCTCTTCCTCTTGCTACTCTTGACCTGCATGTTCCTTGAAGAGATCTGTTCATCTTCTTCTGGGTCTGCCTTGTGTCTTTTTTCCTATCCGGAGGTCCCACATGGAGATTTTGTAGTTCCATCTAATGTGTTGCATTCTTGTGACGTGACCACCCAATTGCCATTTGCTTCTAGTAGCTTATTGTGCGATGTCTATTGTCTGAGATAACTGATTTATTAATACTATAGGTATTTAATACTTCAAGGTTATTCCCAGGATATTGAGTTGCATTTTTTAATTTTGTTCTTTTGTTTTTCTGTTAGTGACCATGTCTGGCACCCATAAACAGGTTTCGAGCGTTTGGAATCTGATTTTCTTAGTTATGTTTAGTCTAACAATATAAACTTAAGAGCCCAAAATGCTCTCCAGGTTAATGAGATCGTTCTTTGTATTTCTTTCTCCATTTTATCATGGAAGGAAATCTGTTGTTCTAGGCATGTATTCGCTCACATATGTGGGGACTGTTCCATCTATTTTTATGGGGGTTTCAGGTCCATTTGAAATTAAATCATCTTCAGTTTGTTAGTGACAGCCTGCATTTTTGCTATGCTCACATAATTGTTCCAGCATAGTTTGTAGTGCTATCGGTGTTTTGGCGAATAAGACCACATCGCCGGCAAAGCTTAGATTTGTTAGTCCACTGCCGTTAAGCTGATTCCCAAATTTTCTGAATATGTGCTCCATTACACAAGTGAAAAGTTTGGGAGAGATTGGATCGCCTTGGCGAACTCCTCTTTCTAGTCCTTATGGTTGTCCTTCTTCTGTTTTTTACTTTCACAAAATAGAGACATAAATAATGCATTGACCAAGTTTCAAATATATGCACAACCATTCTAAAATCCTTAAAATATAAAACAATGGCATCACAAGTACTTCTATTTAGTAGCATAGCTTGGATTCTGTAAGGAAAGAAAGGTTTAAATTAATACGAGTATAAATTACAGAAATGAAAAGTTTAAAAAGAATAAAAAACCACGAAAATTGACTTAATGTGGATTGAAGATCAGAATTACAGAATAGAGGAATGCAAGAATATTTGGCAAAGCCATTTGGACGAATGGAAAATTAAAGTCTGCCAAAAGCTGCACTAGGATATAAGCCAATCGGAAAAAGTAGAATTGGAAAACAGCTAGCCAGATGTAAAGATTAGCTATGAAGTAGGTACGGGCTAGATCTAATTCGTGGAAGTGTAGATCATTTAGTTGGGGTTGCTAGGAGTAGAGAATTTTTCGGTACTTCAGCCTTCATCAAGGCTGGCCTTTGGAGTAACTCTGGGAGGACTGGCAAAGATGAAAACACTGGGCGAACTTAAAACCGGACATTTAAATCGGGTTGAGAAACACTATCGGTAATAAAATTGGAGGGAAGGGGAAAAAAAACCCTATAAGAAGCTATCGATATAGTGTGAAACTACAAACTTGAATCTGATAATGTGGGGGAAAAAAAAGAAAAAAAAAAAGCTGATAAATCCAAGTCTGACATGGAGGCCGCATTAAGTATTAGAATGTTATTTATTTTTGCATGAAAGCACATTTTAAGTTTCATTATACGATGAAGGTGAAGTAAAACTGAAGTATGTGGTATTATTCACGTAGAGCCATTTTCGACATATACTTTCAGTTTCTCAAATGAATAAACAAACTTAAAAAAACCTGTTATAAAGTCTTAATTTTACACAATTTTTAAATACAGACAGTGCCAAAAATTTATGTACACACTTCAAGTAAGGAAAAACTGTGTTAACTTAACAAAACTGAATTCACACAAACAGGAAATGACATGCACTAATCATCTTACACTTTTACAGTTACAATAGTTGCTCAAAATGCACACCATCGGCGTCGATATACTTCTGAGTACGTTGATCTACTGATTGAGCAACGTTTGCGAAAGTGTCCACAGCGATTGCAGCACATGCCGTTTCAATTTCTTCCCGAAGTGCTGCCAGTGTAGCTGGTTTTCTACGGTATACAGCATCCTTAAGAGTTCACCATAGGCAGAAGTCCAACGGAGTTAAGATCCGGAAAATATGTTCTGTACACACGTCTCCATTGCATTTGAACTTCAATAACATTCTCGGTTTTCTAGTGCTGTTTCAAAATTGCTTTTCAAACGATAACCTTGGCTCCATTTTATTGTAGCAACGCTAACATAAGGTAATGTGAGTCACATTTGTTTACAGAACATCATACGAAAACCTTGGCTTCATTTATTCATTGTTGATTTACCTCTCACGTAACAACGTTATCATAATATATATGAGTCACATCTGTTTACAGAACATCATACTACACATTACTGTTGTGTTTCAGTTTAACTTTAAAATATATTAAATATATATCTACTGTGAAAGAGCTTTTTTTTAGTAGTGTTTAACGCCCATTTTTACTACTGAGGCACCACGGGCGATGGACACTGATGATACATGAGATGAAATCATAAATTAGGAAAGGATATTTTTAAGGAAGGAAACGTCCCAGACCTAAGTTTAGGTTACATCCCCGGCATTTGCCATTTATGAAGACTGAGAGAAACCTGGAGAAAAACCCAGTCAGGGAGGACGGTCCTGGTGGGATTCGAAACCCAGACCTCCCGCTCACGAGCCCGTGCCTTAACGACCTCGGCCACCTGAGGCGGTCTGTGAAAGTGTGTATACATTTTTTGTCACCCTCGGTATAAATAATATGAAAAGAAAAGGGAGCATACATTCTCTATAATGCTAGCAGACTTTTAAAATGTAAGATTTATTCACTGGTGTGTAATATGTGGTCAGAATGTGTAAATGCAAATGATATCTTAAAGTTATAAAAAACGCATGTCAACGTATGGGAATATGTGGCTTTACTGCAGATTTTTTTTATATTTGTTTACGGACGCTCTTTAACATCTCAGGTCATCAGCGTTCCATTCAATTGCGGACGTGAAATGGCCGACACATTTTGCTCAGAGGCCTCTTCTTTCAGGCTTGAGGTTCTTTATCGTGCCGTAAATGTACGACACGGGACCCACGGCTTTACTTCCCTTTCGAAGGAGGCCATACTGAGGATTTTTACGCCCGAAAAAATTCATCAACTCTGGCCGGGTTTGAACCCACGATCTTGGGTTTATAAGGCAAGTATGGTTACCACTACACCACCAGGACCGACTTTGCTGCAGCTGACACGCTCTTTAAGATAAATGTTACTTGTTTATTTTGCTTTTTACCGAATTTGGTGGAAGCTGTGTGAACCTTTAACATCGCTTTGTCTTGGTCACACTAGTGCGACTGTGTAGGAATGCCAGCAGAAGGCACAAACACCTGATCAGTAAGGTAAGGAAAAGCACAAACTTGCGTCACTACTGAATGAACAGACAGATGCCTGGTATAAGAAATACATAACTTAGACAGGCTCTGTTGTTAATGTATAGTTATGACTCAGGTTAAACAAAAGAACGCTCGTTTCCTCCTTATTTATCACACCAGCTCGTGTGTTGTGGCCAGTGTTCGGTTCTAAACACGATAGTTCCTTTTTTGGTCTTCGGCAAACTTGAAATAAACAGATATTATATGGTGCATAAGCTTCAGAAAGTGATAAAAATGCAGCTTTTGAAGAAAAAATATAGGTACAAAATTAGGCAATTAAATCCTTATTTCATTTAGATTTCTGAAAACTTTTTTTCTAAGAAAAAGACCGAACACATGTAAATTACAGAATAATTCAATCAGGAAAAACAATAATCGAAGTGAATTGTGTTCTATGGGATAATAAAATAAAAAATATAAAACAATTTTGGATTCTATTATAAATCACTAAAAAGTTTGAAAGTCGTGGAAATTGACTTTTGAAGGAGTTGCGATAGTTGAAGATATACGAAATGAACATATTGGTGTAAATGTATTTGGAAGGCATGGTTGTTACATTAAACAAAAATAATTAAATTTGTTTGTTTATCTCCAGTGAATGGGGGACTATATGCCGAAGAAAATATTCACCTGCACCTCTGAAGGTAAGAGAAAAACAGGCCTGCTTAAAGACGGTGGGTCAAGGCTATCCGTGAATGGCATATAAGAAAATCTGGTTCTTGGAAAGAATTAGTTTAGCGTAGCTAGGGGTTTCGATAAATAATTTGATCTACACTGACAAGCAAAGATGTCAGAAAAACGTAAAACAGAAGAACATTATCATCAATATGCTTGTCAAATCGTCATTTGATCATCAGTTAGATATTCATAAACAGAAAACCGATACAAATACTGAATAATGGAACACTTATCAATTGCACTGGATTACCATAATTGTACACTTAAATAATTATTAAGCTTAGAATTTTGTCATATGTTACCCTTCATTGGAGGTAATAAATACATGCACTGACCATGATTTATTGATCAGCAAATATAGACACATTGTGTATTCGTTATTCACTTGTTCAAACTGATCTGGTAGTTTCGGCTGAATCACTTTCAGATGTTTCAATGTAACCAAGTCTGTTATTTGCGCCTTTGTACATTTCATAAATATATACAAAATATATGCCACTGGCATAGGAATTTGATTATTTTCATTAATTTTATTTGTCTGCATAAAGGAATGAAAACTTTTGTATTTAATTGCAAAATCAGTTTAAGTGGGAAACTCATAGAATACAGGAGGTTAAGAAAGTATTACCATTTTGTTAAATTATTTTTATGAAAGATATTACTTAAAATGTGGGAAATTTATAGGACTTAAAAGCAATCAAAAATATTCATGTAATATATGGTCAAATTCACTTAGCATTTTTTTAAATTGCAACACTTTTTTCATGGGCAACATATTTTTATCCTTTACAAACGTGTGCTATGTTGCGGTTTGTATTTTGGCATCTAACACAATCGCCATAGAGTTCCTACAGAATAGAGCGCAGGCTTTCCCATTATTCTTATGGCTTGATGAAAATCCATTTTTGGAAACAAGACAGCATTAGTTTAGTATTAATATTTAGTTTGAATTACTGGCAACAAATTAATCAATCCTTTTACGTGTTTTACCATGAACATACACTTTTATTTGAAGAAATTCGACTAAGCTTAAACGTCGTATGGGATGATTTAAAGGTCCTTGAATATCTCAAACCTTTTCACAATGTGGAAAGTCTTCACCAGCGTTGAAATAGATAAGGGCAGATCTGGCAATTGCTTGCAATAAGGAA
Organism: Metallyticus violacea; assembly: GCA_030762175.1. NCBI lineage: Eukaryota > Metazoa > Arthropoda > Insecta > Mantodea > Metallyticidae > Metallyticus > Metallyticus violacea. The sequence continues at coordinate 122,676,800 of CM060831.1, forward strand.
AACATTTAAGGTAGTCTCTGTTTCTGCGCTTGGAAGCCTACATTAGATTTCCTGGTAGTCATTTTGAACATTTTCTGTGGAACTGTGGGGAAAAGACATTAACTTAAAAAAAATCAAGTAATTATTAAGTTTTAGTCGAATTACATGAATTTCAAAAGCTTTTGTTTGAAACACTTTTAACACGTTCCTCGTTCATAAAACGTTTTACAACTTTTTGAATTTATACACTTTCTCTGCAGTTTTTTTTTTTACTACGTCCAAGACTATTAATATTCGTTGTAAAAGAGAAATCATGTGATATAATTATTTTCTACTAAGAACTGTGCGATTTTGATATAATATTAGCACGGAATAAGTTTATATTAGGTTGATATTACATGGGATTAATAAACAAAGGAATAATATTATATATTTTTAATTTGTTTATTAAAAAGAACATGAACCTCAATGAGTATACATATAAAATCACTTCATTGATTTGGAAAAGCTTTTAACAACATTGATTGAGTTGTGTAAAAACAAAATATAAAATTTCATTAGAAGAAGAAGTGTATTCCTAATGAAATTAGATGTTTAAACTGCCCGATAGTTTTAAAAACTGCTCAATAGATGTAAGTTATATGGAAAATGTCGTTTTTTGCAAAAACGCTCTCTGTAATTTTTTTTAGAAAATAAGATTATTACTAACCTATATCATTAATTAGAATATTAATACTAATATAAGCCCCTTTGCACTACGTAACCTAAACTGCAAATTATTGAAACTTTAAGTTCCATAACAGCACAAGTTAACTGTATATGTATACATATCCATCAATAAATAAAGATTTCTCAACGAACTAGATGTCCATGTAGATAAAGGACATACATAAATATATATAACGAAAAAATTAAACATTTCAAGCCTGTTAGCCTCTTCTTCAGTGTATGTAAGGCAGTAACAGTGTATCTGGAAGCACGAAAAATTGCAAAAAACAAAAACATCTGAAATAAGTTGCATATCGAAGGAATAAACGGGAAAAAGGAGGTAAGAATAAAAGAAGCATAATAAAACCCATAAGAAGAGATCTAAGATAAATTGAGACTGGGGGGAATGCGTGCTTTATGGGAAAGTATAGCTGTCATCTCTTTCTTTTAAGGCAATTTCACAAGTTGAAAAAGGCAGGGCGTTGATGAGAGTTAGTAAAAAGCATTCATTCATCAAAAGTACAGGCATGTTATAGCGCGTGCTGTGCAACCGGTAAAGGAAATATAGTTTTTACATAGTGCCTATGACTATTCATTCTGAAAAAGACAACTGTAGAAATCAAGCCACATTAAAATGCTTGAAAAAATTTACAATTAAAACAAGCAGCTGTGGGAATACGCGTTGTTGTAATCGTCTAACTTAGCTCTATCATTTGATATTTATAATGACAAATTTCTCGATGTTACTGACATATTGAGTTTCATAATTACAAAGTTCATGGTTCTGATTGCTCGGTAAATCAGGCAGATAAGAAGAGTTTAAGCAGAAACATTACTAAAGTATTTCAGTTATGTTAATGATCATGATACATTTTGCTATATAATCATGTGTATCACACAAAGGAACATTCATACAGGGCTTTTCTCAAATATGCTACATAAACATAAACATAAACTGGATGCCTTATATACAGTTGATGATTAGATAGGCATAATGCGAAACTCTCCCAAAGAAAAAATCAACGCATTTAAAGCAGAAAACTTATAATTAAGAATTTTGAGACAGTATCTTCTTAAGTAAAGAAAACCTTCGCGATGATAAAAAACAAGAAAAATGGAAAGTGACAACTTCAAAATAACTGAATATAGATAGATCAAATATCATAACGAATAGTAAGTTATTTATAGAAACATATTTAATCAAAAGAAAAGCCGAATTTGATGAAACTATCGTGAGAACTTATGCAAATTAAGTTCCCCTGAAGGGTACTAAAGCCAGTAATATTATAAAATATTCTCCCTTAAATTTATCTTAAAAGTAATATCATTTTGAAACATTTCTGAACCATTATGGTAGGGACCAGGAAGCGAAATATAACACTCTAACTAAGACAAGCGAAGAGATTTGGAATTTAAATGTTATTATTTGCACGATTATATATACAATTATATGATTATTGAATTTATTCAAGAGACTGTTTCTTTTTAAGCAGTCTTCTCTATAAAAAAATCTTTGCATGCAAAATAAACACATTCCTATTCTAAATCGAATGTTTAGCATCTGAAATTAATGTTACAGACTATTGAGTTTCATAGCAACTAAGTCCGGCATTTTCCTGGATTTATTACAGGAAAATTATTGTGATCATTTTAAATTGGCCGTATTTGAAATTAAGTTTTACGTATTATGAAAAAAAATCTGATTTCTAAGTTTTATTTTAAGATATAAGATTTAAATTTATTTTCACAAACTGTAATTAATTGGACTTATATGGTTATAGAAGTCATGGTTTGAGGGTTATTTCCAGTTATGTACATAAATTGATACATAGCTGTTTTTCTATTCTACGCGACTATTAATATTTTAATCGCTATTTAAATATTATCATACTATTTTATAAGGATAAATGCAGAATCTGGTTATTTTCTTTGGTCGTCGAATTGGCAATGACAGATCTACCGTTTTATTGTTTAAAATTACGATTCATATTTGCCGAAAACGCTACTCTTTTGTTTAGCCAACAAATGCAGACTATCGCAATGAATCTGGTGAAATATTAATTTTCGTGGGTTTATTAACGCTTAGAAATGGTATTTAAACCCACTATCCAAACCATAGCTAATTAATAATGAAAGTGGGAGATGGCAGAAACAGAAACCAGTAAATTCTTATTTTATTTAGGAACTGGTTTACATCTTTTTCAAGAACTATGAAACCCTGCCATAAAAAATAATCAAACAGACCAGTAAGGAAGTCTGAAGGTCTTATAGTCGCTGAAATAAGGGGCTCTTCTATGAACGGCAAGTATTTCTTTAAAACAAGACATGTTTTGAACTCCTCAACGGAGGAGAGAACACAGTGAGGTCGATCCTAAGCTGCTTTGACGTGAACCTTAAGACTGAACAAGGAAAAGTACGAAACCTTGAAGAATTTGAAACCCTTCATACTGAAAGAGCAAAAATTTATTTATAAGTATAGCTAGTGCTTTTGTTTAATATTTTTATTTATTGTGTACTTCTTAATAAAAGTTTTGTTTAAAATATAGTTTGTGGCACAAAATGCAATTCACTCAGGTGTTACTGTGTGAGATTTTCATAGTTGATCAATTTTAATAAACACGGGTCGAATATAAACATATTTTTTAAAATGTTGTTAAGAAAGCCATTAATTTTTTATTTAATAGGCCTTCTATCCACGTTTCCTTGAGGTCTTTTGCAGTATACTTCCATCTTAATGCTCATAAATATCAACATTTATATTTACTCATAACAGCTCAAATCGTATTAATTTGATTATTTTTTTGTGAGGAGCTATAAATATATCTGGAAATTAACATGAATTTACTTGCATTATACTATATAAGTAATTTAAGAATTATTTAATAAAGTTATTTAAACGTTAGAAACAATCAAGTAAGCGCCACTTATAACAAAACTACTGTGTAACAATAAGGCTCAGTATAAATCATCTATATGCACATACAACAATTTAAAAATTCCGAGTTATTATCGCTGATTTTTTTTCAAAATGGTTAATAAAGGTATTAGAACAATAACAATTAAATGCAATTTTAATTACTTGCTTAAGGAAAAAAAAATCGTATGAGGTGTTATGCTTCTGAATAATTTTGTTTTTCACACAGCAGTTTTTGAAACAGACACATTATTTATGCTAATGATTAAAAGCAACAAAGATAATTAAACTTCGGTTTGACCAGAAATCAGCAAAGAAAAAATCCACAATTTCAAAATATTTGAAGTGAAAGATTTTTAGATATTTGGACAGTGTTATTACAAATAATAAAGAGACATTTAGGAAAAAATAGAGAAAGAAGATTTTAAAAAAAAAAATCGATTGTACATAAAGAAAAGGAAACAATTTATAAGATCTTATTATGTTTGGAGTGTGTTGGTACATGCTTGTAAAGGTAGTCAAAAAGTTATACATTTTGTGGAGGCGAATAATAAAATCTAATCGGACAAAAGGTAATGCATAATTAAAAATAAACTCCAGGAAAAGTATTTTAAAAGATTTGCAATCATAAAATACCTGCAAAATGCCCAAAATTAAGAAATATGCAAAAAGTCAAAAATGGCTGCATTTTATTTGAAAGTATGAATATTTTTTCGATTAGTTGTATCACTTGAGATATTGCAGCGGGGGACATGATGCATAAGTTGAGATTCAAAGTTGAGAGAGGAACTTTATTTGGAAAGGAAAGGTTTCAGATTTAAGTAGTTTATGGTTTTTTTCGGGCATTCGGTAATGATGAGAACTGGGGAAAACCTGGAAAAAACTCAGACAGGACAATCCTAGTAAGAATTGCACCTGCAGTTCATGAGTGCCGATTACTAATGACTAATGACGTGTACTTGTTACATTAATGAAATCCAGTACTGATATAAACACTAGTTTTTTATGTTTTATTCAGGCGGTAAACCCTAAGGCACGAATCTGTGCACTCGAAGTGGGGATTTTGCAACATTTACGAGGAAGATCTCGATAACAAATGACTAGCCTGTTTGTAGCGTATTCTTCTCCCCTCTTGCTTAGCTTGAGAAAAGGCTGTGAGGTGCTTGGCTCCGCCCGACAATGAGCTCTACAGGCAAATGAGTGAATTCGCGAGTGAGCAAGCGAAGGCGTGAGTAATGATGTTGTTCTTATTATGCTGCAACTTTAAATTCGACACCTGAAACAATTATCGCCTGCTTTCTGCTAATGCGCTTCATCATTTCCATGCATACAGACAACATGCACTGCCTAATCTCACGCTTCCCAATAGCTGAACGCAGGTTGAATTAGATTTGGGCAATGAATGAACAGTTCTATCGTTTCTGCCGCTGTTCTTTAATTTCAGATTTTCCAACATTTCATTAATTCCGTTTATCAGATATTTCACTCTTTACCAAAAGCATTAAACATTCGTTTTAGCAGCAAAACTCTGCAGATATGTGATATTTAGTGATGGTATATGTATAGTGGTTTGGGAACCTGTTCTGCGGGTGTTTAGGTTAATTGTTTATTACGATGTGGCATAGAAGTTTTAGCTACAATCCGTCGTTTTTACGCACTTAATAAGGGGATAAGGGATGATCCGTTGTGTCTACCATGAGTACAGTGATCTTAAAATATAATGCAAGAAGCGAACAGGAAAAGCTTTGGTTTAATTTTAGAATTTGCTTCCTTAACATTTTCCCATCAAACGAAATGTCTCAACCCAGGGGCGAAGCTCCATTAAGACTGTAAGGCTGACCATAGTCAAAATTGATGCATTAGACCTTAAGAGTTGATTTATATTGAGAAATTGGGATATTTCCTTATTTGAACTAGTGCGCTATCTGTGATGTAATTAATAGACTACTCGAAGGGTCTTTTCATGTCACTTTCAGGAAGAGGTGAAAGGGGTCCTCTGGATTTTCGTTACTGTGTATACTAACCTTGTTCTCAGCGCCTTTGTTATGTCCACCCTTTTTGAGATTTTGTAAAATCTGAAGTTCAACAGAAGATCGGAATGCAGACGATAATCATTCTAAAAATATATTTTTTGCTGTTTTTGATTTTATTGTGCTAATATGGAATCATAATATTTTATTTTAAACACTTAATATCATTTACTATTTTTTATGCTGTTTAATGCCCATTTTTACTACTGAGGCACCACAGGCGATGAACACTGATGATACATGAAATGAAATAATACATAGGGAAAGGAAATATTCCAGGCCTAAGCTTAGGCTACCTCCCCGACATTTGCCAGTTATGAAGACTGAGGAAAACCTGGAAAAAACCTCAGTCAGGGAAGACGGTCCTGGTGGGATTCGAACCCCAGACCTCACCCTGAACGACGTCGGACACCCGAGGCGATATCATTTACTATGACATTATTTTTAGAACGAATTTTGAACCTTTCTTAATATTATTTTACTTTATGCGGGACCGCGGACTGTGTGATTAGCTGGTACCTCTTCATTTATAAATATTTCCCCCTTATTTCTACGTAATTGTCAAATGCAGCGGAAGGGTGTAGCATGTTACTAACATTTTTAGACAAAGTTCAATGAAACGTTAAGAATTCATTTAAAAACTGATTGATATATTTGCGAGAAAAAGGATCGGAGTATTTATATTATATACAAAGAGATTTAAGGACGTGTCATTGGATATAATCTTTTTTAATATTCCGTATAATTTAATTTAATTATCACTTACATTGTTATAGTTACAGTGTCATAATTTTTGACGTGCAAAATTTTATGACATTACAGTCATTTTCGTGATATATTCAGCATAAATTAAATGTTCCATTACTTTCAACATCGCATATCTCAGCCTAATTAATCATGCTGTGCCACTGGTTCAAGTATGACGTCGTAGTACACAGGTACGATACAGAGGGCTCAACGCTAACCTGGCAAGACTTTTCGTATTACAAAGACTAATATCTTATCACGAATCTTGGAAGCACCTTTACCACTGGAAAACTATGAAAACAAAAATGTATGGTGCTGGATAGAGAGCGAATTAAATGCTTTTCCATGTGCATTCCAAGTGACAGCAAAAACCCAGTTAATTAAGCTGTTCTGATGTAAACAATTAATGCCGGTGAGGGTCTCCTCCGTCACACAACCTCTTTAAGCTCCAGCCTGTAGATTCTGAGGTTCCAAGTCTTCTGGTACTCATGAGAAATTATACAAAATGAGTGGGTCAAAAGTCCTGGCCTCGCGCGGACCACACCCACGTCGTTGCTGTACTTCATGTGCGTATTTGCATATTCTACCGCTGTAGGGTCTGCTTACACCCTGTATGCCCTCTCGGATTGCACATTTAGCTAAATACCTGCATGAGATTCGGCAAGCCGGTAGACCCCGAGATTTGTTGACGTTACTAAACTTTATCAGATCCGATTCAATAACTCAAAATCCAAGTAATTCTTTTAGACAGTTTTTGAAACTAAACCCATGTGCAGTATTTTATTTATCCAAAAACATGACAAAATTATTTTCTGTTTAGCGGTTATTGAATTTTCAAAGAGAATATCTTTTATATTTTTAGAATGAGTATATTTAACTAATATTCTTCTTCTTCTCATTTGCGTTACAACCCCAGATGTAGTAGATAGCCAAGGGTAAGGTAGATGTTGGTTACCATCACCCTAACCTTTCGGTTTCTGGCTATCAATTTATTTCCTGCTAATGGTAACCACTGGTTCCCAGTAGCATGTAAATTATTAAATTACTTAAAGAATTGTTTGGTTCTATGTTCTATTTAGTTTATTCTTGTATTATATTTTATTTTCTTTATAGATTACGATGTGTAAAATATATTGTGTATAATGATATAACTCTTTAATAAATAATAAATGATAAAATTTGGAATATCATCTCGGTATAGGCATCAAGGTGCCGGGATGGAGTATTGCAGATTTTATTTTACTTATCCCAATACCACACTAGTCATTTATCATGCGGCCCCCTCTCCATTAGGTAGCTTTCCAATTATCCTAACGAGACTAAGTGGACCCTTACAACCCTCCCTAACTAAGAAAAATTTCTAGGCAGACACGGGGAATCAAACCCAGGCCTCCAAGGAAGCTGTCAGCAATACTAATTACTCGACTAAGAACGTAATAAATCTAATATATAGATATGTATATTTCTGAAATTAAATATCAATGTTGAAACAAAATACTATATTATTATTCAGATATTTATTGATATTGTTGTCAATACTTAGGAAGAAGGTAAAAACCTTCATATTTGAGCTGTGTTATACATTGGAGATGCAATAGTGAAATAGGCTTAAAAATAAATAATAAAAACTATTATGACAATAATGTATAACAATTTAGAAGTTTAAACATTTTCTTCTTAATTATGATCATTTGGAAATTTTATAAAAAGCAAACTAGCTATCGTTTTTTTAAAAAAAATATTATTTATGCTTTTTCCTAATGTAGTCTCCATTAACGACTGTACACCAGATCCAGTGAGTTTTTGAAATTTTTCATCCCGTAGGAAGGATAACCTTTGTCAAATCCTGCAAAACTGATGACATCGATGGTCTTTTAGTTTAACCAACATTTCATCTCATCAAGCCAAATTCTTAAGATCAGGACCAAAAATAAATCACCAGGAGAACTGAATTAACGAGAAATCGTTTCGAAGTTCAGTTCGTGCAATTTTCCTTGCTTTTGGCGATGTATGGAACGGCGTGTTGTCCTGGTCAGTATTGGCTGTTCTTTCCCTCAGTACATCCAAAAATACTCTAATATAATCCTTTGTTAAAACTGCGTTTGAAACACATGCATATGTTTCTCAGTTATGATTACTAACATTGAGTGAACTAATACGAGAAACAAATATTTCGTCAGGAAGCCCCACTAATACATATAAAGCATTTAAAGCAGCAATCAGGCAGTGTTCTGTTAAATATACAGCAGGTGCCAAAATATATATACACATTTCAAGAAAGAAAAAACTGTTAACATAACAAAACTGAATTCACACAAACAGAAAATGATGAGACCTATTCATCTTAGACTTTTACAGTTACAACAGTTACTCAAAATACCCACCATCGGCGTCGATAAACTGCTGAGTACGTTGAACTACTGATTGAGCAACGTTTGCGAAAGTGTCCTCAGCGATTGCAGCACATGCCGTTTCAGTTTCTTCCCGAAGTGTAGCTGGTTTTCTACGGTGTACAACATCCTTAAGAGTTCACCATAGGTAGAAGTCCAACGGCGGTTCTGTTCTGTACACACGTCTCCATTGCCTTTGAACTTCAACAATATTTTCGGTTTTCCACTATCACTTCAAAATTGCTTTCCGCTGTTCCAACGATAATCTTGGCCCCATTTTGTTGTAGCAACGCTAGCCATAACGTAATGTGAGTCACATCTGTTTACAGAACATCACACGATAATCCTGGCTTCATTTGTTCATTGTTGATTTACCTGTCACGTAGCAACGCTATCATAATGTATGTGAGTCACATCTGTTTTTTCCAGAACACCATATTACACATTACTGCTGTTTTTCTGACCAACTTTGAAATATATTAAATAGATATCTACTGTAAAAGTGTGTATACATTTTTTGGCACCCTCAGTATTTGCAACTTTAAAACTATAAAGACGATGCATATCGCTTAGCGAAATTATTACGAAAAACACCTTGCTTTGAATAAAGAGATAATTTAAGAAAGACTTACAACTTCTTCCCATCTCGAAAAGGCAATCACTGAATACTGATATAATCTTGAAAAACGCTGATGAAATATGGGATAAATAATCTTTGAACAACTGCTGATACTCCAAACCGCATGCACGTTTTTCTTAGATCAGCTAGGACATACTTTGCAATCGTCTGAGTACAGAAGTATTGCAATAAAGAAAGTGCAGCAAAAGAAACAGGCAACAAGTTAGGCATTGAGTTCATAATACACTCACCAAGTATTTTCAAATGAGAAAGGAAATCCATGGTCAGCATTTTCAATACGGCGCAGAACTGTGTTCTATGTTGATATTCAGCACTAAGTGGCACAATATTTTGAAAGTCTTTTATTGAATTATAATTAAAAGAAGTAATCAACCCTATAGTAGTAGAAGCAACAGTGGCATTATTAAGGATATTTCGGATATATTAAGAGTGAAGACATGAAATGCATGAATGTTGTAGGTGACAGAAAGGAGAAACAGTTCAGAGCATGGTTCAGTGGGAGAAAGAAAGCTCACAATGAACTGTGAAGTAGGAAATTCGAGTGAAATGAAACCCCTCAGAGAAAGTGGAGTAGGTTAGAAAACGAGAACTGAAAGGTGAAGAAGCCCTCAAAAGAAGGAAACATTTCCAACGAATACAAGTAAAGCACCACAGAGATTCGGCAGGCAGGGTGGGTTTATAAAGTTGGTAGTCATTTTTGCAAATGTATGAGATATGAGAGAGGCTGTTCTCGGTCACTACGCCTACAGGGGAGTGTGAATGCTGCCAACTGACGCCACTCAACATTTCCCCTCCATCCTTTCTGTTTCCCACACGCTGTGTGTTTCCCTAGCTTCTCTTATCGTTGAGTTTGCTGCTGCTGCTACATTCTTTTCTCCTCTTTCTGTCGATACCAAACATCAACACTACCATCATCACCATTACCATCATTACATCATCACCCCTACCCCATCTTTACCACCATCATTACTACCTATAAACAGTAGAGTGTGATTGAAGGGGGCTGTGAAAAGGCTGTGATGTTTAGGCTGCTCATTGAAAAAGCATTTTTAAAAGCATTTTAAAATAATGTAGATGCTACTAGGAGATAAGAGAATATCACCATCGTCAAATGGAAAATGTTCCGATTTGTAATCATCGGTAAAGTAATATCTTCAGAGAAGTTGGAAAGTGAAGACTTTAATGCTGTACATTGTGGTATTGATTACATCATTCCCCAAGATTTTCATCTTTTATTTTATATTAAATATTTGCATCTCAAAGCTGTACATTCTACATAGACGGTTTATCTTTCTTGTTTATTTATTTATTTTGTGAACATTACAGATTTCCCAATTACAATGTTCACTTAATCAGACACATTCTTTACAGTTATAACATAATGATAAAAATAATGTTAGTTTAAATTATATACTTATATTATTATTTTATTATTATTTCTTTAAGTGCCATATTTCTTTTTAAAATATTTAGAAGTGGAAAAATATCATTTAAGAAAATAAATTTGGGAAATACATAATTCTAACACTTCAGACAAGAACATGATAAATAGGGCTCAGATTTTTATGTAATTACAACTACATATTCTATTCCTTTATAAGTAGCTCCACATAAGTATGGTAATTGTGATGTTAAGGGTTTATTTTATATGTGTTTACACCTTTGGGCGTTTATTACATATTTTGTACACATTTATATAAAAATAAATATTTTGCCCTTTTATGCTCATTTTCCTTTAGATGTGTACACGAAATTTCACAGTAGATATTTATTTAATATATTTCAAAGTTGGACCGAAAAACAACTGTAATGTGTAGTAAGATGTTCTGTAAACAGATGTGATTCACATACATTATGATAGCTTTGCTACGTGACATGTAAATCAACAATGAACAAATGAAGCCAAGATTATCGTATGATGTTCTGTAAACAGATGTGACTGACGTTATGTTATGATAGCGTGGCTACAACAAAATGGAGCCGAGACTATCGTTTGAACAGCAGAAAGCAAATTTGAAGTGATGTTGAAAAACCGAGAATGTTGTTAAAGTTCAAAGGCAATGGAGACGTGTGTACAGAACAGAACCGCCAACGCGAGTAACAATTGCACGCTCTCGAGACAAATTTGAAACTCGTGGTGCCGTATGCGATGTTCACAAGGGTAAATCTGGGAGACTTCGCACAGCAACAAGCCCCACGCACTGGATCCAAGGCAATGGATAAGACGAAGAGGTCCGAGTTTCCACCGCGTTCTTCGGATCTAACTCCGTTGAACTTCTATCTATGGGGAACTCTTAAGGATGTTGTATACCGTAGAAAACCAGCTACACTGGCAACACTTCGGGAAGAAATTGAAACGGCATGAGCTGCAGTCGCTGAGAACACTTTCGTAAACTTTGCTCAATCAGTAGTTCAACGTACTCAGAAGTGTATCGACGCCGATGATGGGCATTTGAGCAACTGTTATAACTGTAAAAGTTTAAGATAATTAGTGCACATCTATTTCTGTTTGTGTGAATTCAGTTTTGTTATGTTAATACAGTTTTTCTTTACTTGGTGTATGTATACATTTTTGGCACCCCCCTCTCTCTCTCTGTCTCTGTCTCTGTCTCTCTGTCTCTCTCTCTCTCTCTCTCTCTCTCTCTCTCTCTCTCTCTCTATATATATATATATATATATATATATATATATATATATATCTTTCCTTTCTTACTTTCTCTTCCTCTGGCGCTCGGTTGTTAATATTGCATGGCTTGACTCGTTAGTTAAAGTTGCCTTGCTTTTATGTATCAGAAAACACAAGATTTTGATTGTTAGGCCTTTGCATTGCCGCGCTATATTATCATATTCTTGGAATCCTTCCTTTCCAACCGCACTTTTTTCTTGCTAATATGTTGTTTTTTCTTCCTTCCTCCGCTTGTTTATACCAGTGCATATGTTTTTATTCAACATATAATTCGGCTTACTCGGTGAGTGAAACTTGCAATGTTTACAGATTGCATTTACAATTATGCGTGTAAACATAAATGTATCAACCTAATTGTATACACATTAACCTAATTAAATACATTTCAATATAATTAAATGCACATCAATCTAATTTAATAAATTTGAGTGCATTTTAATCTAATTAAATATAACTAATTAAATACATATGAAGTAGAAAAGCTAATCTATGAACTATGGTACTTTCTAAGTTTCTGTTAAATATTTTAATTGTAGATTACAGCCCTTAAAGACTGCTGCAGGTAAGTTATATCAGCCATCGATAGTTCTGTTTATGAACGAAAAATTTCCTACGTGTGTCTCTTGTTGTCATCCTTGAATTTAGATTTATAATCTTCCCTTGAGTGATATGGAGGTGTTTAAATCGTAGATCCTCTTATGCCTTATAACCTTAAAAGCCTTATAATCTCTCCCCCCCCCCCGTCTAGCTGCCAAAGATTGTCATACCTGAGGCTGTACGTTTTCGAACCCCTTTACGAAAGTCTAATAGAAAAGTGCGCAATAGTAGGTAATATTGTGAATGTGCTTTGTCACAGTATCTGGTTGCAGTTGAAGAAACATGATCTCCGCTTCGCTATTTTAGGGTTTGGGATCAATGATTTCTTGTTTCCGTTACATCGCTGTTGTATATTAGTTTCTTTATACTGGCGAGTTACTTTGTTTTAGCAACATTTCCGAAACAATTGATTTGTTTTGATTTCTTTAGTGCGAGTCATTCGCTACCAGAGAAATTCATTTTAGAATTCAAGTGAAAGTGATACTAAAACGGCAACAATAACATCTTCACTAGCTGATAAACCAAAAGCAGGATTGAAAGGACGAAGGATACGACTGACGGTAAAATTATTGTATGCCTAGTATGTAAAGAATAGATAAATTGTTCAATTGTTCAAAGGAAAAAGGACCTTGATGGAAACAGCGTTTCTCAAAAGTTGCAAGCAATAATTGACCGAGGGTACTGTTTTCTTCAGTGTATGCGAATCTTGAACAGTGAAGTACAAATTCCAGAGGACATATCTCCCGAAAAAGTGTCTTTTCGAAGTACAGTCCTCTGAGATCTTGCGATATTGCAAGATTCGGTTCTTCATGCCAGATGATTTTGTCTGACAGAACATGTCTCAAGTACAGCAGAAAGTATATGAAGTACCTTATAGTACACTATGTAATGAAATAATCCGTGGTATGTCTGTATTACATTTATTATACTTTCTTTAATGATTGATAAACAACTTTATAATTTGTGTTGTTCAGTCGTTTTTGTTTGATTGGTTTATTTACGGACACCGTTTAACATCTCAGGTCATCAGCGTCTCATTCAATTCTGGGCGTGAAACGGCCGACAAATTTTGCTCAGAGGCTTCTTCTTTCAGGCTTGAGGTTCTTTTTCGTGCCGTAAATGTACGACACGGGACCCATGGCTTTACTTCCCTTTCGAAGGAATTTCGCAATCTTGGGTTTAGAAGGCAAGTGTGGTTACCACTACACCACCAGGACCGACGGGATTCTGTCGTGTATAAACAGAAAGTTACGGCAGCTTGTGGAGTAATATACTTGCATGGGAAACAGCATTCAAACATTCCGCAAATATTATGAAAACTGGGAAAGTAAATTTGTGTTGCACTTAAATATCAAACTATGGTGAATAATAATTGGAAATGACGATTCTAGAGCACTGTAAAGTAATGGGAGCAATAAATATTATATGGAACGTGATTGATGAGTAGAATTAGCTAATAGTTTTCATTTATGACTGTTAGAGATCGGATTAGCTAATTATTATTGTATTATATATTTTATTTTATATTTTGTACATATTTCTCAATTTGATATTACGTAAAAATTGAGCTGTGATAATAAATGATGAAATATCCCAATATGAGTAGCCAAGGACGCTAAGACACGGACTAGTGGAAACGGGAGGACTGCTGCTGGAATCCCACCGGGGCCATTTCCCCCTACTAAATTTTATTCCAGGTAATTCTCAGTCCCGAACTGTGGCAATCTGGGTAACTCTTAACTTAACCTAGAACGTTCGTTTACACAAATATCTTTCCAAAATCCTCATTATATCTTGTTTTTTATTAATATTGCCAACCGCCTGTATGTCTCAGAAGCTAAAATGGGATCTTCCAGGATTTAGTTCTTAGTCATTGTGTTAGATCTAATTGAAATATAATTAAACTGGGGGATAACTTAAACACTACTAATTATGATGCCAAATTTGTTTAAAGTATCTAAACTTGTGTTTATTTATTGTAGGTCATCTCTCTAAAGAGATAACCTTAGAGGTTTTCACTCAAATGGGGAGACTTGCAGCTATAGTTGGGTAGGGTATGACAGCTCAGATGGTAAAATCCATCGGCACGGTTTGACTTCGATTTTTTCATATCTTACTGTGCTTCCAATCCTTAGGCTAACATGAAAAAAATCGCATATTATAAAATAATATTACAGTTATTAATAATACAGTAACAAATCATCTATTTAGGAACTACTGACTAATCTGCATGTACTCTGTTCGTTCTTGTAGGATGTATACCATTTTAAACAATTTATTAGCAAAGCACAACTGTACATTACTTTTTTATGTTTTTTGTAATTTTAGTTAGCCCAGTTTCACACAAAAATAAAAATTCAAGTTGCCAGGTAAAGATAGACAACAAATGGTGTGAATTCTACTTAAATTTAAGTACCACAAAGTAGGGGTACCATTTAAATTTTTTTATTGGACCTACTGGGGTTGATTGTTGAAATCTGAAAAGTATTCAACGTTGGTTTTAAACTACCCCCTCAATATCGTGTTCAGTTGTTCAGATATAGTTGTATAAACAAGACTATGTGAAAAAATTGTGACATGTTCAAAATGGAGTATCGAGGACTTATCCCAAATGAAATTACACAGCGATTGGATGGTGTATGTGGGGAAGCACCCCACCCCACCCCACCCCCGTAAAAGAATGAGCCGAACTTTTTCGAATGGGTCGAGAAAGCATTGGAGACGAAGAGCGGGCAGGTCAATCCTTGGAGGTGCTCACTCGTGAAAACATCGCCCTTATAGAATGAGAATTTATGGAAGACCGGCGGCTTAAAGTTGCACAAATAGCAGTAAGGTTGGCCTTTATAAAACACAGTCTTTCGAATTATTCATGAACATTTAAACATTAAAATAGGGTGCCTAGACTTCTTTCCTCAGTCCAAAAGCAGCAACATGTCATCTGTTGTCAGGTATTTTTGGAGCTCTGCCGTGGCAACGAGAGAGAAGTTCTACAAACCATTGTTACAGAAGATGAAACTATGTCCTTTACTATGATTTCTTGTCCAAAGAGAATCAATGGAGTGGCGTAACCCTGGCGAAACATCGCCTCTAAAGGCCAAGACCACCCAGTGAACCAAGAAGATAATGGCTACTATTTTTTGGGACTGTGAAGGAATACTCTTCATTGACTTCAAGGAGAGGAACACCACAGTAAATGGGGAATACTATGCCAGCCTACTGCACAGACTACGTGCTTCCGTCAAAGAGAAAAGGCGAGGAAAGCTGAGTGGTGGTGTGCGCCTTCTTCACTACGACGCGCCTGTGCACACAGTTCTGTTGCAAAGGAAGCTGTGAAGAAATGTGGCTTCAAGGAGATCAAGCCTACGGCCCAGATCTAGCTCCCAGCTACTATTTCCTCTTCTCAAAATTGCAGAAGGACCTTCGAGGAAGGAAATTTAAGTGTGCCGAAGGAGTGATGGATGCTGTTCTTACCCATTTTGCAGACAACACTTCTGACTATTTGGGGGAGGGGGTTGAATGTTAATTCAAAGATGCGAGACGTTTGTTGCAATAAAGGGTAACTATATTGAAAATTAAAATATAGTTTTTGTCTTTATCACGCCTGAAAATGGTTAGGCTGGAAACTTATGGACCGACCCTCATATATCAGCGTTGTATTAAAGTTAGATGGCTGCATGTTGCCATTAGTCATTTAATTATTTTAATAGTTAATTTGATTTAGAACTTAGCAAATTCCGTTTTACTATTTTTAAAAGTGATTTACCATGTTATCCGAATAAAGGAAAAGAAAAGGTGAGCAAAGGAAAGGCAGCCTCGTGTCCGAACGCGGCCCATTCCATGTAAACTCAAGTTGCAGACAAGAATATTAATCGATTGGAAAAGACGAGCTCGTGATGTGGAATATGTCAGGAAGCGTCTGTCATGTTTAAGAGACGCTTTCAATTAATCATTGTTTTCCATTGTAATGATGTGAAGGCGCCACCAGACTGCGCCTGGGCTGCCCGAGTCTCGTTGCTAGGCAGTGAAACAGGGGTGTACAAAATGTATCTTTTAAATAATCATAAATAAGAAAAGCACCAGTGAGGGTCCCTATAAAACTAATCTAAATATGGAGAAGATGTAGAAAAAGTAGTTTAATTTAATGAACTGCTACACAATTTTTAAATTTATGAAATATTGAACTGACGCAATCTTTAGGTCGTTTATGCTGAATATTTTTCCTGCCTTATTTTCAAAATGTTTAACAATTTTTCTGTCGACTCTAGCGTTAGTGCCAGAAAAAACTCATTTTATCTCATGAACTCGTAAAAAGTCATGTAATATGGTACTATTTCAATTAAAAGGTAGCTGTACTTATTACATATTTCTTATCTAATGAAATTTTTACATAAATAATGGAAATCCGGTCTTAACTAATTACATACATTGTTATTTTTTATTTTATTTATGGTCACTTTGACTACATTGGATTTTCGAGACGTCTGTAGATTGTGGACTATTGTTATAGGTGTAAGTCTGCAGGGATGAATGAAGTGAAATGAATTAATGATGGCGCAAATGAGCTCGAAGTTTTTGGCGCCTTAAAACTATCTGATATTCACCATCTCAGAGTAAGGAAAAACTTCGAATAAAGCCTTACCCAGACAGCTTGACCTGACCGGGATTCGAACCCAGGACATCTGGATTAGGCTTACATACAATCTTGTTGAAATGTTTTTCACAGATATTTCTTATGGAAATTGTTACAAGAAATAGAGATTTCTGTAATTTACTGAAATGTACCTCAGGGCCCTATTCCACAAAAATATATGGTCTATATCATTACAAGTGTATTAATACTAGCTTTTGAAATGTATGGTTTGTAACTATCTGTTCCATGAAAGAATGTACAACACTTGTAAAGTATAAGTAAAAAGTTCCAAGTGAAGTCATTATAAGAGCAAGATGGAGGAACAGCTTTTGCCAAACCTTGAATTAGGTTATGTCCACTCCTTAGTGATAAATTCGTATTTTTTAACGTGAAGAGTTTATTATTCTTATTTCTGATAGAGGGTATTGTATTTTTATCACAAATAATGATAATGTAAATACTCTATTGTGCATTTGCCAATATTTAATCCACTTTGAGACGACGGTCGCACCATTTAGGATCATCAGTTTCAGTCATTGAGGGTTGGCAGAAGAACTGAGCTTCCCAACTGCTCATCGGTCATTTTTTAATACCTCACTTGATTATTTATATTTATATAGATTTGTTTATATTTCTTGGCAATCACGTCTCGCTATAAACAAATGATTAGGAAAATTATGTCAAAAGAGATTTTAAATAAGAAAGAAGAATGAAAAGAAATTATTTTCATGGATGTAGCAAGAACCTTAAAAAACATAAACTACTAAAATATGCATTTCAAAGAGAAAAGGCTGATATCAGTCATAAATTGTGCTTAATCTAACTTGTTCATTGTACACAAATATTGAATTATTCTTTCTCGTCATTATCATCACTTTCGCTAATACTTGGTCTATTTAGGTCAACTGACTCTCAAAATTATTAAAAATATTAAAATTGCGCTAATATTTGTAGTTAGCAATATTTATACACTTGTAGAAACTTATGCAAATTACCAGTGCCCGACGATTACTAATACTTCTGTGGAACGGAACAGCGAAAAGCGAAATGTACACTTGTAAGTATGGAGATGTAAAGTACAAGTGTAGCAGAAACATTTGTGAAACTGATTTTTACTAATAACTACAGGTTACACATTCATACATTTTTAATTTATTAGACCAAATTTTTGTGGAGCTCTTTCATTCTAAGTACAATTTGAAGCATACATATTCTAAGGATATATTTTTCTTTTTCCTCCAATAATAGTTTTCAAAATCAGATACCACACTATAGGTACTGGATCTAAGGGTCTTTAGAGTGAATATCATCTAGACGTTGCTCTGTTTGACAATACGTGTATCTTTGATTCCTATTTCTTGAAGACGATCCCCTTCAATAGGCTGGTTGAATATTAAATAGGATGAAGACACAGCCTTTCGTTTTCTATATGAGCTTCTTTTTAAGTGATGGTAAAATTTGTTTCAAAGTCAGAAAACGGATAACTTTTGTACTCGAAGGGGATCTATTTTTATACTGCCTTCTCTGTGCTTACTGAAAACTATAGAACCGTCTTTTTCCTATCTTTTATGAGGAGTGTACAAGAAGAAAAGCACAGAGATGCAAATGGTTCAAAACTGTACAGTTTCATTTGACTGTAAATGTATACGTATCTCATGTATGAGAAAACTAAATGTCGCCAGCATGTTAAAACTCTTCTTAATGTTGGTAGAACTTGACATTGTTCAGCAATGTAGCCACGAGTGTACATCCATGGAAAATAAAATGACTCAGGGCTTAGGTTGTATGTTCAAACTTAGAGCAAAGAACTTGTCAAATAGTATGATTAAGTATCTTAAACTGACGGATGAAAACTTAATTATAGCTTTTCAGACACACAGACAAAAAGCTTTTCCCTTCCGTTTTTAAATCATTTTAAGTGGTAGCAAATAAAAAACCAACTATAACGCTTTTCCTTACTTTGACAGACATTGCACCCATACCATCTTAATCTACATTTGTTATGGTATGTAGAATTATTGTCTAACATCGATCTCAGGCCTGCTGAGAAATAATATTTATATATAATATACTCACCAAAAGGGTCATAAACATATGGTCTGCACATGTTGTTATAAATATAAGAAAGAAGACAAAATACATGGAAAGGGAAGGTTTCCCCGAAAAGGCACGCGTTATAACCTTTTGGCTAAGAGGGTCTCTGTGTAACGTTACTTCAGGTCAACTAGAACAACCGGATATTGAACAAAACACGATCTCAGGAAGTTGGAAGGAACGAATAATTCATTTGTTAACAGTGTAGGGAAAACTCAGGCAATAAATATCCAGATGGAATCATAAAACTTCTGTTATGGCTCTCTTTTAATATATTATTTAAGTCAAGAGTCTAAGACTTAAGATTTAGCTGTGGATGAACCCGAATAAAATCTCAGAAGATATTATAACTCTTAGAAGATAGTCTATGAGAGTTAAACGATAATAAATTAGCATAAAAATCTCACCAATAGGAAGATAGGCGTAGGAAGAGCAAATAACGTAACATTTGGAAAGTAATGCGGAATATATTTATAGCGTCTAGACCGACGGACAGGGAATTAATAAAAGTAGTTACAATTGACTTATTACTTGTTTGTCACTTGGTGCTGAAGTGACAGGGAGAAGTGTTAGAAAAAGGCAAAGTGTTAATAAATGCTGAAAACTGGGACTGCGAGTGTTATATTTTTGTTTGTTAATCATCTCCTTTCCCTGTCATAGTGCATCACAAAACGTTTAATAAAAACACTCAAGTTTTTAACATTGACATCACTTCGCAAAAGATTTGAGTTAGAAAAAGCATATGCAAACAAGGAGTTCAAATTATTTGATTGCTAAATTTGTAAGCAGTGGATTTTTAAATAAAGAGATTAGATAGAAAGTGAATATGACGAGGTCTCAACAAATTCGTTTGGAAAAATAATCATCTCAAAAGGTAACCAGAACTACTGGTAGCTTGGGCGTTCGTTTCTGAAACCAAAATATACGTATACAATGCAAACAAAATTTGCTCCCGATCTCAGCAATGAATTAAGGAAAATAGCCGGTAAAATAATAATGTGAAATAGAAAAGAATTGAGAAATTAGAGATAACTTGTGAAATTTTGAAACTCAGTAAATATCTGAATACATTATAGATGGAAAAATGAGCTTAAATATATTATTTTTAAATGAGCTATGACATTTCAGCTGTAGCAGAGATAATGAAAATATATTACGATAAATATTAAATGTGAACATAGAAACATAGCCACAGAAGACTTCTGGACGTAAATCAGAAGAATAGGACTTTTGCAGGAATGTTTTGTTTTGTTAATTCTCCATGTATATGCATCAGTACTTCTTTACAGATTTTACTAGGCATTCGAATTAAAATTGAATAGAAATGTATTAAAATTAAATGTTAAACATAATTAAATTAATAACAATAACTGTGTTAAGGATACTACTTGAAGTTTTAAAGCACTTATCAAATTTATACAAAAAAAATGAATGCACTTTTTTTCTTGATTATGCGTTGTAAAGAAGTTTGTAATCTAAATATTTTACAACCAGAGGGTGCCAAAAATATACTCACTTAACAAACTTTATTAGCATAACAAAACTGAATTCACACAAACCGAAAATGATGACCACTAATCATCTTAAACTTTTACACTTATAACAGTTACTCAAAATGCCCATCATCGGCGTCGATACACTTCTGAGTACGTTGAACTACTGATTGAGCAACGTTTACAAAAGTGTCCTCAGCGATTGCTGCACATGCCGTTTCAGGGTCATTTTCATTTATGGCATGCAAAAGTCTTGGGATGAAAACTTTCAACTTTACTGTTTTAATAATGCGACATAACCTGGTTCTACTAATCCCAGTCTCATGTGCACATTGCGTTGTAGATTTCTGCGGTGAGTGCTCAAAATGTTCCAAATCCATCACAGCCGAGGACGTGGGGCTTGTTGTTGTGCGAGGCCTCCTAGATCTGCCCTTGTGAATATCGCATAAGGTACCATAAGTCTCAAATTTGTCTCGAATGCGTGCAATTGTTACTCGCGTTGGCGGTTCTGTTCTGTACACTGGTATCCATTGCCTTTGAACTTCAACAACAACATTCTCGGTTTTCCAATACCACTTCAAAATTGCTTTCCGCTGTTCAAACGATAATCTTGGATCCATTTTGTTGTAGCAATGCTAGCATAACGTAATGTGAGTCAGAACATCATACGATATCCTTGGCTTCATTTGTTCATTGTTGATTTACCTGTCACGTAGCAACCTATCATAATGTGTGTGAGTCACATCTGTTTACAGAACATCATACTATACATTACTGTTGTTTTTTGGTTCAACTTAGAAATATATTAAATAGATATCTACTGTGAAAGTGTTGTTTACATTTTAGGCACTCTACAAGCCAGCAATGATAATAAATACCAGTCAAATATCAGATACTCTATATCTTATGATCAGTTAACACAAGACTTAAACTATCTATTACACACATACAAACTAATTTGCATCTTTTTAAATCAACTCTTTATATCAATAACGTAAATATGGTAATGTTACAGCACTGGAGAACAATATCTTATATGTGTCTCTTAAATAATCTGATGAAAATTTCGCAAAAGGATTGGGCGCTCTCCTTTTTTGATTAATTTGCTATGTGATTTAATTTTGGGATAATGCGCTGGCAGGAAAGAAGCAAATTGTTTTGCTAGCTCAGACTTTGCATCATCCCTCTCTAGCACAAAGAATGTACTATATACGATTTGTTAAATAAAAGTTTTAAACTGGTTAACATTCTAAAATAGCACTCTAATATTACTACGGTGTTTTCAAATGTAGTTCATCCGAGAGATTGCGGTCAGCGTGGCGGTTGAGAGCACGCTGTCTGCCGGCTGTGTCGGGTATATGTAACCCCCTCAATTCAAGCACATTCATCTCTCATGCAAATTACAATTACAATAACCACCCACCTTTGTCATGGAAGATGTTGAAAATGATGACCTTGTGTCACCGCACATTTCGCACATTTTTAAAGAAATTTTGCATTCACATTCATTAGTTCTGCTTGTGAACTTGTTACAATTTCTCTTTTTATATAATCTTTCAGTTCCTTCAACCTATACAATTATTCCTATACATTTTGTTTTTAAAGTTCCCATAAGAGAACTCAAATCTGGGAATGCGCCGGATTTAACTCCCTAAATAATGACTCCATATAAAAATTTACCTCAGTTATAATTATCGAACGATCAGCAATATGTGCTGGAAGCCTTGTAGAGTGAATGTACATTTACTTTCAATGTCGATAGTTCCTCGAAAATGGCGTTATTATACCATCTCTTTATCTCTGCTTATTGTCAGCATTTTTCTTAAAATGGGGGCTGTATAATTCTGTATTTCTACGAACCGTACATCAATTTTTTGTTCATGCAATGATGTGTCGTGCACAAGGTCGGGTGATTGTGCTCTCCAGTGCCTGTTGTTCTGTCAGTAGAGCTATACTTCGTTCCTGAAATAAAACTAAATAAAAGCAATTACAGAAATTTACTCTACTTATATTATCACGTTGCTGAAATTCCCAAACGACACTCATTATATACAGTTTTTATTTAAAAAGTATGGTTGTATTTCAAGCCGAGGTTCGAAACTTCTGCTTCCTGTGCCGGCCTTGGCAGAGATCTCTTTGTACTTCATTCTAACTTATCTCTGATATCATTAAGTTTCTCCTCGGAAGTGCACGAATGTTAATTTCGAGATCGAGAAAAATCCCGTTTGCCTGATTATATTCAAAATATAAGAATAGTGCAGGAACACCGGCGAATTTGCTTACAACTTGTCGTTTCATTTTCTGCAAGAGTTTTTCATATACGAATCATACATACAAATTCTATGTTCTAAAGTGTACTGATTTTTTGGCATTATAAACCACAAATAAAGCTTTCCTTTCACACCTTAAGAACGTCCGAACGGCACAAAGACAACGCTCCAGTTGCTTTAAGCAGGATCACTAAGGTCAGAGGATCCAGTAAGAGCAGGTGCTTCTCTGCTTTACTGCTCTCTACCTTATGAAAGTTCATTTGAAAGGTTCGTGCTATCTTTGCAGTAATGTACTGTATGTAACATATATCTACAGTTTGAATCGCTCAAAAGAACGTCTGTTGGACTCTAAAAGTAAAACTCTATGGGACTACCTGCATTTACCAATAATCACAAAATATTTTCATTGGTTAGAAATACATTTTATATTACATTTTATTTTCAACATTGTTTTGCATAATCCTTGGGAGTTTTACTTTTAATTACGAACAATGACATATTATTTATGTTGATAATGTTACAGTATTTAGTTATTTGCAAAGTAAGTACTGACATTTATTTTTC
Source organism: Metallyticus violacea (assembly GCA_030762175.1). Classification (NCBI taxonomy): domain Eukaryota; kingdom Metazoa; phylum Arthropoda; class Insecta; order Mantodea; family Metallyticidae; genus Metallyticus; species Metallyticus violacea. Next base: position 122,700,542 of record CM060831.1, read on the forward strand.
GATATCAAAGTGAGGTTTAACGCCAATGCCCTGGTTCTGAATGAAATTGATTTTTCTGTAACACTTAATCATAACAATCATTATAGTCATGAACAATCATAAATTTATACTTTTTAAAGAGTACTAACGTCCCTTATAGTACCTATTTAAGGAGTATTTTAAAATATATTGTTTTTAGAGCAAGTGTGCTCAAAAATACAGGTTTTAAAATTAATATTTTGACAAATATTCCTTTTAATGAATATTATTAAATTATGAAAAAAGACAGAAAAACCTATTTAATATTCCTAGATTTAGATTAACTTTTTTAAATATATAATTAAATTTTTCAAAAATTTCAAGACATAAATTTCATCTAAGGCAGGGCGGACAACTTTCGTTGGTTCAAAAATAAATTGTTTTATGATTTAAATTACACTTATCCTGATTTTAACTAATGCAAGGCTAGGATTGATATGCAAATGCACATTTTTGTGATTTAAACTGTTTTACATCATTTCGAACTTAATTGTCACAAATTTTATGTATATTGCATATTTTTGTATGTTTTAAATGTTTCTGCATATAACAGACTACCGAGTACGTATGATTTACACCAATATTTTCAAGATTCTGTTGCATAAACTGTTTATTTTGCATATTTTCTAATTTATTTAAATGCAACACAAAATTCATACAAAAAATGAAATACCTTATATCTTCAATGCAAAAGCTAATAACAAAATAGCCTCAAGCCGTATGCCTCTTGCTACTCAACAATAGCACAATATTCGCATCCATTTCTTTGAGTTTCTTCGGCCTTTTACTTAACGTGTGCTTGTGTCTGAATTCAAAAATTTGTTTGTTTTGAATCACAAGTTTAATATCTAATTACATCCAGAATAAAATATTTTGAAAAGTGTTTTTCTCGTGCGATAAATTAAACTCCTCTATAAGAACGTTTTTACAAATAAAGATGAAAACTTTGACGGACAATAATGTATGGCCTATTCAACTAATCAATATCAAGTAAACTTTTCAACTTAGCCCATTTACACTGAAAATCCATTACTGATCAGTCTGTCGGTTACTGTCAGCAGAATCTGTTCCTCTAGGAGGTTGCTGGTATTCGCTACCAGCTAACATTTCAACGTTTAACTTCCTATAGCTATTGCTTGATGCGGCTTTACGCGTTACAAATGACTCAAGGGGAGTTATATAGCACGCGCAATGTTTCTATTTACGATTATTATCTGTAGGGGACTTTGTTTGCAACCTAGCTTGGTAGCATTGTTGTTGCAGCTGCACACGCTCCAGGAGCTATTATCAGCTAGGTATTCCGTTGTTAGTAAGCAGTAGTTGAATATGGCGGCTATTGATGTCTTGTGTGAATTCGTGAGGTGATTGATTTTCATTTTGTGTTAATTAAATGTAAGGAAGATGAACACTTTACAAGGTTTGCGTTTTCTAATTTTTTTGCGATCGTTAAAACAGAAAATAAAATTGAAAAAATAGATAGACCATCCTTACTTAGTATTACAGTCAAAATGTGATTTAAAAGTCACCGGAAATATTTCAATAGAACATTTATATTACGGAGTTTAATCATCGACAATTTTGGTGCCATGAAAACCACAAGAATGAATTTTTTTAAACAGATACATTTTTATGATATTTTTATTTACTTTTCTCTCTCTTTCTCTCTGTTATATATGTTCAATCACCATGTATGAGTGTTAATTACAGTTATTAAGATTTTAGAAGCTTGCGACAGGTTTCATCCTACAGATTACACACTTTAATCAGAAGGCCATCAATAAGTTTGCAGCCTGAAAACCAGCAGAACAGATTCTTTTGTATAAACAGGATCATTACTTCGATATGTTTATTAAATTATCCTTCTCGCTCTTTCTGTTGTGTATTTTTAGTCATGTATGCATATTTATTCTATAAGTTTGCGATCTGTATCTAGCAGTAGCAGTAATAAAGTTTTGCATCCTGACTTTATAATGCACCAGGCCGCGGTGTCTGTCAGTTACTGCACGGATACACTTTTGTATTTACTTTTGAGCAGAAGTTGCATGGAAGTGATCTTTTGAATGCGTTTGCAGTGTCATCTGTATCAAGCGCCTTGAGGAAATGGATGGCAAATAAAGAGGAATAATATATAAAGAAGAATTAATTTTATTAAATTATTCCACGATTTAATAAAAATTGGACCTTGCATGATTTTGCATACTTTAAATTTGTTATGCATATAAATTCTGGCCCTAGTGATTAGTTAATATATAGTGATCATGTCTATTTTATAAGAACAAATATCGTGAGATGGCACCCCATTTAAAGAAAAGGGTACATGTTTTGTGGTAGAACATTCCCCAAACAACAGATTACAGGTGCCACATTAAAACCGAAGTGTATGACGATCGAAGCATTGAGTGGTTAACCAACAGTACAGTCTATATTCCGTACAATGAGACCGCAGATGGATGGAAATGCAAACACTGTGATACACTTTAAAAGGCAATTCACGCCCGAAAAGGGAATTCGAAACCAAATCACTGGAAACACATGCGGCCATTTTATTGCATAGAGAATCACTCTCTGGAACCAACGATTTATAAGAACGATAAACAAACTGATGGATCACCGGTTACTTAGCGCAGAGAGAAATAATACAGGGTGTTTAATGTGTTTGGAAAACATCCGTAAAGAAAGAACAAAGGTATAATTATCACCAAATTCTTCTTATGCTTTCCATTTAATTTAAAGCGTTTTTAGACGGTTATCTCCAACTTGTTTAATTTTACACAGGTCAAAATTGTCTAAAGAACACAATATTTTTTTTTATATTTTCAAAACAATTATGAATTTAATCTTACAGACAAGGTGTGTAAAATATTTACATTTATAATGCCGCATAATAAGTAGTCCACATAAGTAAAGTTAAAACTTTTTATTCAAGATAACTTGCTATTATTATTTTAAATACCCTAACAAACAAACACAAAAAATTACACCTTTTCTCCTGTCCCTTGTAATGCTTGTCTCATCAGTAATTCGTATCATTACCTCTTATGAGGGTAGGTTCATAAGTTTCAGCCCTAACCTTTTTCTAGGTATGATAAAGACAAAAACTATATTTCATTTTTCAATACACCTCTCACATCTTTGAATTAACATTTCACACCCACCCCCCCAAAATAGTCATGTCTTGTCTGCAAAATAGGCATAAACAACATCCATCACTTCTTCGTCATACTTAAATTTCCTTCCTCGAAGGTCCTTCCTGAGTTTTGAGAAGAGGAAATAGTCATTGGGAGCTAGATATGGGCTGTAGGGTGCATGGTCGACCTCCTTAAAGCCACAATTCTTCACAGCTTCCTTTGCAACAAGAGCTGTGTGCACAGGCGCGTTGTTGTGAAGAAGGCGCACAGCAAGACTCAGCTTTCCTCGCATTTTCTCTATGACGGAAGCAGTAGTCTGTGCAGTAGGTCATCATAGTACTCCTATATACTGTGGTGTTCCTCTCCTTGAAGTCACCGTAGAGTATTCCTTCACAGTCCCAAAAATTGTGGCCATGGTCTTATTGGTTGACTGAGTGACCTTGGCTTTTAGAGGCGGTGCTTCGCCAGGTTTACTCCAATCCATTGATTCTCTTTTGGACAAGGGATCATAGTAAAGGACCATAGTTTCATCTCCTGTAACAACGGTTTGCAGAACTTCTCTCTCCTTGCCACGGCAGAGCTCCAAAAATGCCTGACAACAGATGACTCGTTGCTACTTTTCAACTGAGGAAAGAAGTCTAGGTACCCATCTTGCACCAACCTTATTCATGTTTAAATCTTCATGAATAATTCTAAGGACTGTTTTTTTAGAAAAGCTCGATCTTGCTGCTATTTCTGTATCTTTGAGCCGCCAATCTTCCATAATTTCTCCTTCCACAAGAGCGATGTTTTCAGGAGCCCATAACATAACATTGAAACTGAGTACCAACCAGGTTGCCGATAATTAAGTATAGTGTGTTAAACATTTCAATGCTTTCAATGAAGCAAATTGTGTGATTTGAACCTCCTCCTTCCATCTCCCTCTTTTAGTGACCACTAAGACACGAAAGGCTACTTTGGGCCTCTGAACGATCCGGGATATGAAGTGGAACCCTCGGGTACATCCAACAACAACAACAACATCAACATCCACTTAAAAGAAAGGCTTCAAAGTGTATTTGAAATATGGATGTAAACACCTTGAAGACAATTGGTGGAAAAAAATAAAGAAACATTTTTCAGTTATTTTTCTTTTCTTTTTTTAATAACACTATAAAGCAGGAGAGTACCTCGCTGAAATTAATGTTCTTAATGAGGTATAATGTTGTGGTTCACGGTTCATATTGGTAAAGCCTAACCAACAATAATCACAGTATTCTTGGGAAATCTAGAACTATTGCATGCATGACAATGATCCTTATATATCGGAAGACAACTGCTGATGAAATCCACTTTAGTGAGGACTGGCCTCAAAACACAAAACTGGACTTTTACAAGCCCCTAATTGACATTTTAATAGTGTTTAACGCCCGTTTTTACTACTGAGGCACCACAGGCGGTGGAAACATGAGATGAAATAATATATTGGAAAAGGATTCTTTTTTTTTTTAAGGAAGGAAACGCTCTGGGCCTTAGTTTAGGTACCTCTCCGGAATTTGCCATTTATGAGGATTGAGGAAAACCTGGAAAAATACCTCAGTCAGGAAGGACAGCCCTGGTGGGATTCGAATCCAGATCTCCCGCTCACGAGTTCGCGCCTTAACGACCTCGGCCACCCGTGGCGGCCCTAATTGATAATGCTTATGAATCGATTCAGCTAAAATTACCGGGGGGGGGGGGAGCTCCAAAGTGTGTGTTGTTAATGTAGAAAATTGGGTATATAATTAGCAAGGTGAGAATACGATTTTAAAATATTGAATTTGTGAAACATTATTTTGTAAATATTCTTTGTTGTGCCTTTGTAATTCAGGCACAACTTAATGTTTAGACATGTTCTTTGTCTTCCTAAACATACGAAAATGTTTTTTAATGAAATATTCATTCCCAAAACCTTTTAAAAAACTGCTTATACTGTAAAATTCTTCACAGTGGAGATAGTTGACTTTGCTTCTAGACAACATATACATATGTTCTAGTTTTTTCAGTTATTTGTTTCATTTGGAAAATATGTATTGAACAATATATAATTGGAATGACAAGATTATACTAACAGAGTGTAGAAATTTCTGAGCTTTTGGCATTCAACTTAGAACACGTATCTTATTATGTTAGTTTTTGAACGAAGATCATTTGAATTAATTTATTTTTAATTTTGAACACTCCACAACTTACTTGGGCGGATATCAACTGCTACAAGAAACAAGAGCATATTGTTATTATAGCACGTAGCTTCTCTTGTTTGGATGTAAACAGTTAAATTATATGGATCCCCATTTTCAATTTCTGATTCCTCTTGGCAAGCTCTAATTTTTCTAAGTAAATTTTCAAAATTTAATTTGTTGTAACTTAATTTAACGCACTAGTAACAACACTTTTATTCTTTTGTTTCTATAGCAACCAAACTAGTGTGCCATGGTCAACTTACAACACACGAAAGCAGCACCAGAGTATTTCAAATGCAGGCGATAGAAATGGAATGGGATATTGTTATACTCCGAGGGTAAGCCTCTTTCACTTATTTAATTTGTGTACTTTACTCATATGACTTCATTTACTGTAAACAAATGAAAGAGACTAAACCTTGGGAGATATTACCAGAGCGATAGCAAATTTATAGAATGTGGTCTAAAAGGAAAAGATGATGATATAAAGAAATTAAGCACCGTTTTAAAGAAAACATACTGATAACTTCTACTACACACATAAAAATAAGGAAAGAATATTTACAAGTAATAAGCGCTACTGAATTTTAGAAACCAGATGTTGTACTAAAAGGAAGTAAAAATAAAACATCATTTGTGGTCATGTTGGTTTGAATTATAATCCCTATACTTCCTGAGAGGTATTTGAAATTGTTGTAAATAATTGTTGATAAAAAGAATGGTACACATCATTTACACTGCGTGTATTTCAAAGTAAATAGCTGAGATGGTTTTCGTATGGTATCAGATTGCTTAAGAGCTCTTAATATAAGCAAAATAATACACAGAACAGGAGAAATAAACTTTACAATCAATATTGTAAGGAAAACATTTTGTAGAGAATATATTTGTCCTAAATGCTCAATATAAAAGAAGAGGTAATTTCAAAACTGACTCCATGTTTTATTGATTCCTTTTATTATAACGATCAGTAAGAAACAAATTGTAAAAGTAATTTAACAAAGGAATAGAACAGTTGAACTTATTTTTTATGATTAAACACAAAATATTACAAATATAAAATATTTTAGTGAGAATATATCAATATCTCAATTCTACCTACAGAGTGTACAAATTGTCTTTAATTTTTTACAGAAAATTTGTCATAATATATTTTCTATTATTAACATTTGCTTTGAATTCCTTAGTTTTTGTTTTACACCGTTATTATTTAGTCTGCCCCCGACGACACCCTTTCGTGGAAAAACATCTACAAGTTTGACTTCGAGCACCGTTTTGTATGAATATCCCGTTCGTTAATGGAAACAGTTAGTTTATTATTAATATCACAGTTTTTTTATCGCTTTTAAATATGTTTCATAATTTTAGTGCAATAATTTACACTTTACGCTATACTCTTCTTGTAAATACTTGCCCTGCCTCTAGTATGACATATTGAACGTTTCTGTTCATCTGATGCATGAATGTTTCAGCTCTAAATATCACCTGCAATAAAATGTTAGGTTATATTCCTAGTAAGATACACACAATAAAGGATAGTTTAAAGAAAATGTTAGTTTTGGAAATTAAAGATAAGATTAGAATGTATTTCCTCAGAAGTTTTAAAGTATTATTATTTTTGGTATACAAAACCAATGTTTTGTTTAAACTACTAAAACCTGGCTAGTAGGATAATAATCACAGTAGGGATAGGATCAAATTTCTGAATAATTATTTCATTATTCACTAATGAAAGTGACCCTTTTTTTCGTTTATGGAATATTAATTAATGTTCGTTATAAAATTGTGTTACGTTTAAATATTAATATTTATCTTTCCCCGGTTTTCACAGTCCAGTTTTTGAATAATTTTGTTCATACAAGTGGTCTTGTTCGTTGCTGTTGTTAAATTTGATTTTTTGCGAGATCTTTCAGCCTAACTTCAAAAAGTGATTTGCACATTATTTTTGATGACACTTTGCGACATATTCCTGATCATGCCCTGAGGTTAAGTAAATGTCATAATTCCCTTTTCTTTTGTTTTCCGTTGTTCTGTGAGTAATGATCGGAGTTTTCTGCTACATTTTCCCACCCTTTTGAGGTATAATTGGCTAAAAATACTGAAATTTTGTGTCATCTTGGAACGCAATTCGTACTAATTTCCACCTTGATTTTATTTTCAGCACTTAAAAGTATGGAGTCTTTTACTTTTCTCATCTTCAGAAAACTAAGTTATCGAAACAACTGCGAGAACATTTCATGCCATTTACCTACCCAAACTGCTAATACTACCCAACGTGGCCAACAGTGTCAATGGATGAATGACCTACAATGCAGTGCTAAACAGTTAAAGAACTAAAAGATACCCGAACATGGAAAGGGGGGGGGGGAAACTTAGCTGTATTGAAAAAGGCAAACAATTAAATACAATGGGAATATGAATGCAACAAGGAAGAACTTGTTGTAATGTTTAATTAAATTTTTACTACCTCCCCCCATAAAAAATCCACCAAACACAATACGAAAATGCCATAAAACACTTAATGCTTGCCATTTATCTGCCATGCATGACGGTTCTATAATTCAATAAGAAATTGGCACCCTCCAGTTGGTGCCGGAACAAGCTTTAGCATGAAAATATACTGAAAGAAAAAATCCCACAATATGGCCGGAGAAAGACTGCTTTACAATTCCAATGAAAACTTATTTACAATTAAATTATTAAACAATAATAAATATAATGCACATATTAAATAGATTTCAGCTTTGATAATCGAAAACTGTATGAAATGTATATCATTTAAACATATAAAACCTCGAAAAATTGCCACAATAAATACCCAAAACTTGAAAATTGATTAATAAAGAAGTTCATAATATATACATTTCATAATATATACCTCCTTGGGTGATGAATTAAAGAATGCTACCCGAAATTGACAATTAGACTTAATACTTTTGACCTGTAAGACCCAAGTTCCCTGCACATTTAAAATAATTGCAAAAAATCTTTAGGCTAAAATAGCTAAGTATAATTCAAAATTAACAAAAAAAAAAAAAAAAAAAAATTAAAATTAAATGGTACTTAATTCCGAGAAGGCTCCGGGTCTAACACTTTTGAATTAGATTCAAAAAGCAGCTATTTCGCCCGCTGTTCCAAAGTCAATTCTCTCTAAGGAAGAAGAAAGAGTGGGAACATGCCGTTACGCCAAAGCTTGCTATAACTTGCTAATATTAGTTGGCAAGTTGTTTCGACGAGGCCAGGTAAACAAGATTAGGAAGGGAGAGGGGAAAAGCATTCAGAATCAAAGAACTGGTCGCTAAAACGGCACATGTTTTAAAATAATAATGTTTTGAACACGTCTGCGTAAATGTGCTATAAGACAAGAGCGCTTTGTGCTTTTGCTTTTTAATGATTATCTTGGCTGGATTCAAAATATAATTTTAATAATTGTTAATTCTTTTATTGTAAAAGAACACTAATTCTGAAATGAAGGAACTCAAACAGTAGAAGCATGATGTGGGATATTATACGATTACGGTTAAGATATAAGCAAAAATATTAAGAAAACGAATATTATTATTTCAAAAGCAAAATACGAAAAAAATTAATAAAATGAATTTCTTATATGGACCTAAAATATTCTTTTTGAAAGCGAAACGTAACAAACTGTTACAAAATAGAAATGAATTGTGTGAAGTTCAGCGAACTTATGCAATTAACAATTTAAATATGGGAATAAATTTAGCAATTAAATGTCATTACAATATACAAAAAAATATATCTAAATGACATTTGAAGGATTTATTCTGTTAGTGTTGAAATAAAGCTGCACTGTTAAATAGCCTTAAGCTTCTAAATAACTAAAAAATTAAGCAGTAAATCGTTCTGGTAATCTTTTTTGTCCCTTATCTGTTCATTTCTCTGCATTTTTATGAATTGTTATATAAACCGGGTGCTTTTTTTCAGTAAACCTATTCATACTTAAATAATTTAATAACAGATGATTTGCTGTTACAAACGAGCATTAACACAAAATAGCCATAGTTGAGCACACGGCTCTGTCGTCCCACACAAGAGTTTCGTTAAGTTTTGCCAAGATACCTTGAACGTAAACTAAGAACAGAGTAAGCAGAAAGCAGGGGTTTCTGCTTCATATACTCTCACCAGCTCACACGCATGTTGTAGGATTTTGGGTGGGCAAAATGAATGACCTCTTTATGATGGTGAGGAACACCAGCGCGTGGGCAACTTCCCGCTCTTACCAGCAAAAAGAAAGACACAACGAGGGGTAGGAAAATTAAGGAAGTGTAATGGAGAAGCCGGGGTGGCTACTTAATTCCTACTCACCCTTCTGCTATAACACTAATGTTTTATTCATGACATTCCTCCCTCTCGCCTATCTCGACACATTATCACAAGGACACTGCTGGCTCATACCCCATTTTCCTTTATTTATGTTAGCATTTCCGTGTAAATAGTAACACTTTCATCAAGTCTATTGCCGTGAAATATCCGTCGAGAAGAGCCCGATTGAAGAGATACCGAATATCAAGCACACGTTTGTTGCACTTTAATTATACAATTAAGTAATGACTTACAGGCAGCGGTGATATAAAATACTGGAAAAAGCTATATTATTGTGTGTCGCAATGCTTATATACCGATGGCGCAAAAATGCATACACACTTTCACAGTTGATATTTATTTAATATATTTCAAAGTTGCACCGATAAACAATAGTAATGTGTAGTATGATGTTCTGTAAACAGATGACTGACGTTACGTTATGATAGCGTTGCTATAACAAAATGGAGTCAAGATTATCATTTGAACAGCGGAAAGAAATTTTGAAGTGGTGTTGGAAAACCGAGAATGTTGTTGAAGTTCAAAGGCAATGGAGACATGTGTACAGAATAGAATCGCCAACGCCGGTAACAATTGCACGCATTCCAGACAAATTTGAAACTCATGGTACCGTATGCGATGTTCACAAGGGCAGATCTAGGAGACTTTGCACAGCAACACGCCCCGCGTACTGGTACCAAGCACTGGATAGGACGAAGAGGTCCGACTCAGTTTCCATGTTGTATACCGTAGAAAACCAGCTACACTGGCAGCACTTCGGGAAGAAATTGAAACGGCATGTGCTGCAATCACTGAGGACACTTTCGCAAACATTGCTCAATCAGCAGTTCAACGTACTCAGAAGTGTATCGACATCGATGTTGGGCATTTTGAGCAACTGTTGTAACTGTAAAAGTCTAAGATAATTAGTGCTCATCATTTTCTGTTTGTGTGAATTCAGTTTTGCTATGTGGAACGGGTATTATATCGCCCCAAAATTGAGGGGAGAACGGGTGAATTTGGACTGTTTTTAATGACGTAAAGTCATTAGGGGGGAAGGAGATTGTTCACTGAAATAATGAAGTCCGGAACTAGTTGAACGTTTAATTTATTTTAGAACTTGGAAGGTTGTGGAACATGCTGTTCTTCGGCGTATTATAGTTCGCGATATTCACTCGCGTATTTATTCACTTGAACACGATGGTGAGATTATTATTGCTATTACGTTGCACTGCCTGACTGACTCTTACTGCTTTAGAATGACTTAGACTGCCCTCGACTGACTTTAGAATTGACTTTTGAATGAACAACTTCTGACTGCCTGCCTTCGAATGACCAACTTTCAACTGCTGTAGAAATAACTCTTGAATCAACGACTGAATGAATTAGACTGCCTGCTTTCCAAATGACCAAATGACTGAAGAAATAACTGTTGAATCCCTAACTTCTGATCCTGTACTCCAGTTTTCTATAACATCTCCACGCCTTTTGATAAATTAAATTCCCTTGATTATTATTCTGTTCCTTAGCTAAAGGTTCGATATTGGCTATCTTAAAATATTCATTATGTCGCTAAGTTCTCCTCATTCGTTGATTTTTGTTCGATGCCCATTGGCTAAAATTATTTTCCCCCTTCTGATCTACGAAATCTTCCCACACTTGAGTTTTCCAAGAACGGCCTGTCATAAATTTCGGCACTTTCCTTACATGCTTGGTTTCTAAAGTAATATCTTTTTTCCCCTTTTAGTTATAGATAAGATTTTGGTTTCTACGAAAAGCGTGTTTCTGCCCGCGGTAAATCCTTTTGAAAAGGGCAAGTACCGTTTCTAATTGAATCCTAGCTATTTGCAGTGTTATTACTCCTGGCGCCGAACAGGTGTCTCTGCTGGACTGTCCGTGAGTTTGACGATGGGTAAAACTTAACCGAAGACCTTTTACTCTCAACTACGCTAATGGCTTCCGACAAGATAGCATGCCCCATTCCTTTTACAAACATGACAAACATATGGTATTACAGAAAGATAACTTGAATATTACTTGCTAATCAAAAAGACATATCTACAAACATACATTAATACATATAACACTGGGGTCCTCCTTTTACTTATAATATTTATACCCTTGTTTACCTGAAATAATATACAATTATTATTATAGTAGTTGTCAGAAGTAATTATTCTCAAAAAGGAAATTTTGGGGACAACATTTCCTGCTTCAACTCGCAAAAGTTGCTCAATCAGTAGTTCAACGTACTCATAAGTGTATCTACGCCGACGGCGAGGATTTTGAGCAACTGTTGTAACTGTAAAAGTCTAAGATAATTAGTACGCATCATTTTCTATATGTGTGAATTCAGTTTTATTATGTTAACACAGTTTTTTCTTTGCTTGAAGCGTGTATACATATTTTGGCACCCTCTGTATAATAACTTGGGCCATTGCAATCTTAAGAAGTTCACCAAAAATTTTATTTTGAATTATCATTGCTAAATTATTTAACTTATTATTAAATGATACATTAAGAAGAACATAAAAATCACAATTAGAAGGGAACAAAAATCTTTCACAATATAAAAGAAATTGTAACATTGTTATTACAGAGATAAAGCGAAATTTTAGACCAGCGAAATGAAATACTCTAAACTCTGTCAGAGACTGCAATTGACTAAATTGTGTTAGAATTGAAATTAGTCAAGATTTGGGAGTCATTTCTACTTTAGATTCTATAAGAAACTAAAAATAGCATGTGAACAGGATACTCATTAAGAAACTTCTAATATGTTACAATAAAAACAAAAATAAACTTGGGAAAGATGGAATGTTTGAAATTAGAAGAGGGTGAAATCTAATCCGTAAAGTAGAAGTAGATGAAAATTATCATTAATAGTCAGTGCCGTTATTGGCTACTGGGATATGCGTAATTTATAATCTCACTCTCGAAGCTATTGCTTCAAAACAATAAACATCTCACAACGAGGTCTTTAAAGCACGAAATCGTGAACGGAAGGTCTAGGGTTTGATTCCCGCCAAGACCGTTCTCCCTGACTTGAGATTTTTTACGGGTTTTTCTCAACGGCAAATACCAAGGAGGTACCCTAAACTTAGGCCTGGAACGTTTCCTTCCTTTGTTAAAAAAATCCTTTCCCAAGTATAATTTCATCTCGTGCATCACAGTGCCCTCCGCCTGTGAAGTGCCTCAGCGGTCAGTTAGCTAACTCAGGATACTTATGTGCGGATTTCGTGCGTTGAGGAGGGCATAACGGATCTTATGGTAAAAATAATGGAAATCATGCGGGAAAAGAAGCTATATTAATAACAGAATCTTACAAATGGACATAGTGGTACTTTTGTTTGCAGTGTGACATACTATTGGAAGATTCGGAAGAAACTATGCTCTGAAGAATAGGAAGGGAATTTTTCACTTTATAATTGAAAAGTAATGGGATTTTTCGGAAAAAATCCTACTTGTATTAAGATTTTAAGTTATATTTAAGCTGTCAACCTTTTTTGTTCCAAAACACACTAACATTAAAATATACAAAACACCGCTAACATCATTGCTAATGTATGGCAGTGAAGCTGAAACATGTAAATGTTATGAACAACATGTCTTTAGCAATGAAATAAAGTTAAAAAGAAACTGTAAATTATAGATTTTTGGACATTGTAGAAGTGTTGGAATAATAGAGAAAATTAAAAATTATAGATTTAGTGAAGAAACCATGTCCTGAAATGTCTCTTGAAAGGATAAGAGGTCAAATATTAAATATTAAATTTCAGGCCCGCAAAAATGCTTTATGATGTTGCAACATTACCCTAGAAGCACCACGAGAACCAAAATAGCATCCAGTATATGTATGCTCAACCACGCTCTGCTACCATTATGAAGCTCATCCTCAAATGTTGTGTATAAAGAGAGGGGGAAATATTATTTTAGTGATTAATTTATAATCCAAAGAGCCCTGTATATTATACATCGTTTCTTGATTTGTAGGAAGGATTAAAATATTCAAATGTATAGAAATAATTAGGTAAGTAACTGAGTTAATTCCATGATAGTAAATCATATATATTTAGAGAACAAAACAATGTTTAAACATATTAACTGCTGGAGTTCAGATTATATTATAATGAAACATTACGGAGAAAGGCACGATTTTAGTGCCAATAAGTGAAGGGATCCAAGAAAGAACATACGTTTCTATAAGTCAAAATAATAAACAGCAGAATGAATTTTATAGCCGAAAAACTAGTTCTCGACGCAATCTGCCTCCTGCGAAGTATTGGACAAATCACATTGGTGTTATGTTCTCTTATTAGATAGTTCCCCAGCTTGACACGGAAACACTAACCTTCAAACATTTATAATAGAATATAAATTCATGTTTTCTTCTTTTAATTGTTCATATTACTCTAAAGTGAAAGACATTCAATCCCTACCACATACTTCTGTGGTTTATGCAACTTTCAGTTGGATCTGTTATACTTTCAAGCTAGAACAATGCGAACTAATTGATTGATTTGTTTCATTTACGGACGCTCTTTAACATTAGGTCATCAGCGTCCCGTTCTATTCAGGGCGTGAAATGGCCACAAAATTGCTCAGAGGCCTCTTCTTTCAGGCTTGAGGCTCTTTTTCGTGCCGTAAATGTACGACACGGGACCTACGGCTTTACTTCCCTTCCGAAAGAAGCCATACTTACGATTTTTACGCCCGAAAAAAATCCATCGATCCTGGCAGGGTTTGAACCCGCGATCTTGGGTTTAGGATGCAAGTAGGGTTAACACTACACCACTAGGACCGACTAATGCGAACTAAACCTTCTTAGATTATACTGATGACTCCTACACGATTAAAACACTAGTCTTACGCAGCATCCTTATCAGCTACTTAGAACATTAGTTCCTTTCAGTCTGTCCCTCTTCTTCTTGAGGGTAAACATGCTCTGAGTGACTCATACAGAGCCAGCAACCGATGCTAGGGAGAGCTGGAAAGCCCAAGAGCATAACAATGCTTTCTCATCCTGAGGTCTTCGCTAACCACTGAGCATCAAATTCATCTCTGAAGGAACCTGTTTATCTCGCGGTTCTCCGCAGCCCCTTTGAGATGGATGTATATTGCATACCTCCCCCTCCCCTTGGCTAAACTTCTCGCTGCTGCCATCCGCCATGTTTATTTTCTCCGTGCGTCGCAAACGCCCCTTTCATTAGCGCACACACACAAGAGTGCGTCAGATTTGACTCTTAACTACCGTTTCAAAAATATCTGTGACCCACTGTTCATAACTGTTGTCTTATTTGTGCAAAAAAGAGAGGAGAGACACTGTTTGCAGTGATTTATGTGTATTTTAATTTTTTTAATTGTACGTAAATAATGAAGCAAATAATAAAGGTAGGGAAATAAATGCAACACATTGGACATAGGTCATTGCTTAAAAAGTTATTAGGTTTTACATGAATCTTTTTATATGTTATGGATGTTTTTCTATGTTTAAGCAATTTTACTACACAACTTATCGAAATGAGCTATTTTCGGTAACATTATCAACATTGAACGTTGACCGTAAATATTAAAAAAGACGCAAGAGTTGTTTCTATTGGCCTGGTTATAGCTGTGTGTCCGTACATAATAATTGTTAATGAATTTGAGGTGCGTGTACTGACATTGATAGCCGAGGTCGCTGTGGTTTCCATCCTAAAAAGTTTTTTTCGTAATTTTTTACTTCGTTCCATTGTCAATGTCTATTGCCTGTTATGCTTCAGAATGAAAACAATGCACCCCTTTACACAGTAATAACTTTTCAGGTTTTAAACAACAATCGAGTTTGATATGTTTTTATGTATTCGTTTGCGATGGTTTTAATAACCTCAGCGGTTATTTTACCGGGCGTGTTTGTTTTGTGACACGCAAGTCTCGTATGTTCTGATCTAAAACGCTGTATGTGAAAATTCTATATTTAGGTAAAGGAATACCCCAGCCGTAGTCAGCCATTTACCTGACCTTTTTACCTTTGTAATCATTTTTTCATGGTGGATCTTTCCTGATGGTTTCCATAATCATGGCTAAGGTTGAAAAAAGTCCAAGAAATAAATTTTAAGAAATATATTCCACCTAATTCTGTTGTTCTGAAGAAACTCGCTGACAGGTTCTTTGAACGAGAATTCCCGTACGGTTATCTCATCTTTATTCAAATTTCTTCAGATGTGGGAGGATCGTTCACAAGTTAATGTATTTGTTGATTTAAAAATTAGTTTCCATTGTGAAGCAGGGCAGTTTTTAAACGAATCTTTGGCGATCCATAAATGTTCGTCATTTTTCTGAATTGTGCTTTGTTTCTCAAGGATTCCTTCCTGGTCCTTAAAATAAGCGGAAAGTTAGTTTCTGCAAGCTAAGTAAAAAATTAAACGGTCATTTTAAGGAAAAATAAAAAAACAGCTCAGCGCTCCTAGTAGTGGTTATAATTATTGTCATTCCTTGAATACAGATTACCTGGAACGGAGAAGGCATAATTTATATTCTTTATTAGAATATTATAATGCCCACATTTTTATTTAAAACCTAGTGTCTCAAATAGATATTTTAGTTTTATTGAATGGTTACTTTCGGAGCAATGACGAAAGTGACGGATGTTTGATATATTCATAAGATACAAAGAATGTGATTTAATTTTTCGCCGCAGAAATCAGTCCCGTTAAAACGCATGCGCAACTATAAATGTGCGTCAAATATTTGAGGAGACATTTCAAGAGCACAGAATAGAGCCTCAGAAAGTCAGATGTGTTCATCATCTAACTAGACGACACTAACTAGAATCGAGTGTTTTGGAGCAAAAATGGAATGCTAGATCAAACATAAAAATGTTAACTAGCAATCGTACGATTTGTTGCGATAGAAAGGTAAACACACCTGTTTTCTCCACGACAGCACAAAAGGAAGCAATTGCAACACTGGTTAAACCGTTCTCTTACCTGTCTTACAACCCTGGTCTGGCATCTTCAAACCACCTTCTTGACTCCTTCCAAGATACCGAGGGTGGCCAAAAAATGTGTACACACTTTCACAGCTATCTATTTAATATATTTCAAAGTTGGACCGAATAACAACAGTAATGTGTAGTATGATGTTATGTAAACAGATGTGACTCACATACATTATGATAGCGTTGTTACGTGACAGGTAATCAGCAATGAACAAATGAAACCAAGATTATCGTATGCTGATCTGTAAACAGATGTAACTCACATTACGTTATGCTAGCGTTGCTACAACAAAAGGGAGCCAGATTATCGTTTGAACAGCGGAAAGCAATTTTGAAGTGGTATTAGAAAACCGAGAATGTTGTTGAAGTTCAAAGGTAATGGAGAAGTGTGTTTAGAACAGAACCGCCAACGCGAGTAACAATTGCACCATTCGAGACAAATTCGAGAATCATGATACCGTATGCGATGTTCACAAGGGCAGATCGGGGCTGACCAGCTGCACTGGCAGCACTTCGGGAAGAAATTGAAACAGTATGTACTGCAATCGCTGAGGACACTTTCGCAAACGTTGCTCAATCAGTAGTTCAACGTACTCAGAAGTGTATCGACGCTGATGGTGGGCATTTTGAGCAACTGTTATAACTGTAAAAGTGCAAGATGATTAGTGCTCATCATTTTCTGTTTGTGTGAATTCAGTTTTGTTATGTAAATACATTTTTTTTTCTTTGCTTGAAGTGTGCATACATTTTTTGGTACCCTCTGTATGTATTGACAGTAATTTTGCTATGAGGAGTCAAAAAAATTTAACTGAGAATATCAGCAAGAATTTTGTTAGTTTGGCATCATTCAGAGAAAATAATGGTGATTTTGTAGAAAAATAACAGGATGTTTAAGAAAGCAGAAAGAATACTCTATGCAAACGCCGTACGGTTAGTAATTGAGGTTTTTGAAAACAAAATGAAAGTCAGTTAATTACATAGATGAATAAAGACGCCCCTGTTTCGAATCAGCTTAGAATCAGTTTGTGATACGATTGTAACTCAAAGTGCGCGGTTGAGCAAGCTGCATAGTTCAGTTAACACATGGACACTCTAAAAGCTCTCTTAGTGAGAGCAACAATTATTTGAAGCTGTGTTATTATAATGACCAAACATAGAATCGATCACCTTACCGAGCTTTACCATGAACATCCATAGTCGCAACTTTAAGAAAATGAAGGTTAAAACGCTAATAAGAAAAGCGGTGCTATTCTTAAACATTTTAGTTGTTGATATGCTGGAAATAGAATGTAATCGCAAATGTCAGACAATGGGGTCCAAGCTTCGCTACGGAATCAGGAATTGGTTTTGCCGATGGTAAGTTGCTGCGTAACATCCTCGCCATCTGTTGTCGCAGAATCGCAACTCACAGCTCTTTTTTGTTTCTTTCGTTATTTATTAGTGGTGAATAGTCATTATTTTATAGGCGCTCGAGCGCCTGTGACATACATGAATACTTTTGAAAACATTTTGAGACGTTCGCCGCAATTCATTCTCTAGAAGGTTGTGCTCTGCCTAACGGTTATATTTTTTCAGCGTCTCCACAGATTTTATTTCAGCTACAACAGTAATTTTATATGGATGAATGTGCAGAGCCGAGTGGCTTTAAACGCACTGCTAACAGATACACCAATTTACTGGGCTAATCTTAAAGACGTTTGAGGAGAAGTCGATATCTGTTTCGTCAGGCTTATTATCTGTTAAAATCCATTTTTTTTTAGTCTCGGCATCTTGCTAAGAAAACGCCGTAGATTAGAATTTTGTTCACCAAGGGTAAAATTGCAGTTACTTCTGCAAATTTAGCACGAACTTCTCACTTACAGTATTGTTGGAGTACTCTGCACATAACAATCATCACCGCCACGGGTGACCGAGGTCGTTAAGGCACGGACTCGTGAGCGGGAGGTCTGCGGTTCGAATCCCGCCAGGACCGTCCCCCCTGACTGGGGTTTTTTCCAGGTTTTCCTCAGTCTTCATAACTGGCAAATGCCGGGGAGGTACCTAAACTTAGGCCTGGAACGCTTCCTTCCTTAAAAAAAAAAAAAAAATATCCTTTCCCAATTTATCATTTCATCTCATGTATCACCAGTGTCCACCGCCTGTGGTGCCTCAGTAGTGAAAACGGGCGTTAAACACTACTCAAAAAAAAAAAACCATAACAATCAAAATAAACATTCTCTGTTGTAGAGTATATCTCACTCTCGGCTCACAAACACATATCAGAAAGTCTAACACGCATTTCCTACATAAATACAACTGAAAAGTTGGCATGATAAACGTGACTGAGTAAGCTCAATTACCCAATTCAAGTTTTACTGGGAATTGCGCGTCTACTGAATGTGTAGCGATTTCCAATAGGGCATACAAACTTCAATTGCCAGTAGAATGACAGCACGGTATAGAAAAGTCTTATATTTCAACACATAACCACAGCAACATATGCTTGCCTAGACTGTAATGTGTGTAATGTGGACACCGAACTTCTTGAAAAGTAAAATTCCCAGCTCTGATTCAGTATACCGTATCCCAAAACTTAAAATTCCATAGCAAACTCCAAACTAGATTCGCATTGCATTTGCGTAAGTTTAACTCTTATTTTGGTGTGTAAACAGCTCAACAAACCGTTCTCAACCAATCTTCTTCTAACGAATGAATGAATGGATGGTGTTTAACGCCCGTTTTTTGCTACAGAGGCACCACAGGCGAAGGGCACAGATGATACATGAGATGAAATGATAAATTGGGAAAGGATTTATTTTTAAGGAAGGAATCGTTCCAGACCTAAGTTTAGGGTACCTCCCCGGCATTTGCCATTTATGAGAACTGAGGAAAACCTAGAAAAAACATCAGTCAGGAAGGACGGTCCGGGCGGTACTCGAACCCAAACCTCCCGCTCACGAGTCCGTGCCTTAACGACCTCGGCCACCCGTGGCGATATCTTCCTCTAAGATACTCATTATTTAACGAAATAGGTGGAACATTCTATATGGTAGCAATGCTAGCAACTATATTATATGAGGAATGGAGCACGTTAATGGGGTATGAAAATTGCTGGTGTAAAGCAGCAGGTGCAGAAAATGACGCTACGGAAAGATAGTTAATCAGTGTCACAACGCGGCACGTCTGCCTAAAATTATACAGTTAATAAAGACAACACTTTCTGAGTATTCCAGGATAATCGTTTGTGAGGACAGTTCACTCGGTTGAAAAAAAACTGTCATTGTAGACAAGTCTTATTGTAATATTTTTATTTATCTAAATTACGCAACTATTTGCATTGTAATAAAAGTTAATTGTTTTTTTTAACATACTCATAAATCGCTCAATTAATATCAGGTTTTATATCTAAAGCGATTTCTGCACATTAGAAATAGTTTCATAATTTTTTTTCTTTTTCATTTCAGATACACAGTTCTCTTTAAACGTGCAATAAAAGAACTAATATGATAATGAAAATAGCTAAAATACTTTTTCTAAACATGCAGAAATTTACAGAATTAGTCAGAAAGTAATGCATTTTTAAATAAGTTGGTAATTGTAGTTTGGCGCAATTCCCCAAACCTACTGTTACAGCCCTTGTCTGATATAGCTTCTTGTAACGGGACATTCATATTTAATCCCGTATAATTAATTACCTGTTTATTACAATTAATTAACATTTAGAATAGTGCATTCAACTTAACCATAGATTAATATATAGTTCATGATGTATTTATATAGAATATTGTAGATTGTACAAGAAACAGAAATCTCTGCAATAAGGGTAAAACGTTCACATAACAAAGAAGCGACTTGTTGGTGCCATGTGCAAGGCCAGTCATTCAATAGCAAGGGAACCTTCCTTTTCAACCCTGTGAAAAATTCCTTGGAGAAAAACTGTGCTGGATAGCTTTCACCTTAAGAAGCCATCCTTTAAAAAGAGAAATTTTCGCTACTATAGCTTACTAACAATGAAATAAGTCTAGCCAATCAGATCTCGAATTTTAAAATGTTTCTTCGAGATACTTTCAGCGGAAAGATATAATGACAATCAGAAAGGAAAGCTTACGAGAGTCTAGAATGTTGGAAAATTTGAATTCTTGTGGAATGGCGCGTAGGAAAGCTATTAAAAGCGTTTTTGGAGACCTTTGCTACACAGTTCGCTTCAGGAGACGAGACAGGGCAGTTCACTTTGGAAAACGAGAAATGTAACTGGTGAAGTGCAACAGTGAAACTCAGTTCAGCTTAGGAGATATGAAATGTGTATCTCGTTTGTGAAAAACGAGTAAGCGTAATTTTGTTTAGATAAGACAGTCGTAAGAAACTGTATTTAAAAGACGTCTCGTAAGTAATAACTTTTTATGTAAAGCAGCGGTTAATAATCATTCTAAATCTCACATAAAAAGCAACAAAATTTGGCGAAACCATTTTGCTTAGCTAGAAATAGCCCTTACTTTAAATCTCCTTAAAGAACCTTAAGCGTGAAAGAAGAGGCCTCTGAGCAAAATTTGTCGGCTGTTTCACGCCATGAATTGAATGAGACGCTGATGGGTAAAGAACGTCCATAAATAAACGAAATCAAACAACGGTCTTAATTCATTCATTATCTACTAGCCATTTGTGATTTTAGTTTTTATTTTTAAATATACTGTAACAAGTAACTCTCTTTGTAAGTAAAATTTTATTTGAAATCGGTTCTGACAAAAAATTGAACTAATCTTCCAAGTAAAGATCATTATATTCTGTAGTCTTGAGCCAGCTTTCAGCGAGGTTTGTTGACACAAGACATTATCAGTTTCTGAATTTTGATGCAAGAATTCTGTAATGTACTCTTCCACGGCTTCATTATTTTTGAAATTTCTTCCACGCAGGAAATGGGCCATGGATCGAACAGATGGCAATTTAAACAAGATCAGGGCTATATGCTTAGTGTGGTAGCAATTCGATCCCTCCAAATTCCTCGATCTGTTCCATGGTTGTTTGAGTGGATTGGGATCTTGTATTGTTCTGCTGCAAGAGAATTTTATTTCTATTAACTAATGCTGGGTATTTTTCTCAGAACTTTATGAACTCGTTCCTTTGTTGACAATAAAGATGCATATTGATGACAAGCCCGCTTATAACATACTTCCAGTAAATCACATCCTTAAAATTCCACCTGACACATAACATTACTATGGGCTCGAAACGATTTTGTTTAGCGATGACTTCGGCAGGTTGATCGAGCCACTGTTTCAAGGTGTTGGGGGTTGCGGTAATGGACGCATTTTTCAGCACACTCGACAATTTTACCGATAAATCTATCATCCATGGGATTTGCGATAAGCTGGCTACAGATGTCCATTCTGTGTTGGGCCTGTTCAGGTGTCAGTTCATGAGGTACATACCTGCAAATTTTGTTTCATTTTGTGTCTGAATGTTGTGATGTATGGTATCTTTCAATGCATCACTGACAACCTGCGAGTACATTTTTTCCAAACTTCTGTGTATGTACAATATTCCATAGTTTAGGTATTCCAGGACCTTTATAGTGTTTTCTTCACATTATTGAAACGCTGGAACCATTCACTAACGGATCCTTCTCCCTTCACTTCACATATTCTTAGACTCCTGCAGCAGCTTTATAATCCTGTTTCCGGTAGAGTTTTAGAAGGGATGTAATTCTAACTTTGCTATCTTCATTTATGATTATATTCACAACTTACATATGTTCACGATATATACAATAATAAACATGACATCCTGTAAATAATGCTGCCAAAGAAAGGAAACGAATTAACGCTTACAAAACCCCAAACTTAAAAATTGACCCTTTCTATGAGACTAACTATATTTTACATTAAACATGGATGAGTGTGTTGAATTTGATAATGGTGTCTGTTAATATATTGCTAATATAAGCAATTCTACATAGTTTAATGGACAATATACGGCAACAGCTCCATTTAATTAAATGTTAAACCTGTGGATGTCTGCTTCCCCACTCTTCTTTGCAATACAGTGCCACACCCCCCAATATCTACCTCTTGTTTCACTCTCCTCTAATAGAGCTTTGAAGTCATTAATATTTACAATTTAACCAGGTTTCTGTAAGTCTCATAAAGTCTATACTATTTAAAAAGTTAATGAACCCGTTGTTCGCAAGTTTTTTTTTTCTTGTGACCCATCACATGCCACAGGCTAACCGTCAGATGGGCAGCCTTTCCCTAATGTTTACCTGATCTGGTGTTCCTTGCCGGTGGGTCATTGTTCCTGCTTCCTGCCGCTCTGGATTCGTTTGTAGATGTTCTCCGCACGAGTTTCTTGCTCTATCCCTTGGCGTCTATATTTTTCATCTCTCGGCCGGTCTCTACCTACAGCTGGAAATCACCTTCCGCTCCGTTGGAACTGCTTAGTGGCAGTCCGGTCCCGTTGTCACCTTCCAGCTGCGACAATCTATCGAATTGCTCCAGTTCTTCTTTTCTTTTTAATCGCCGGTTGATGTACGTCTTATTAAAGGATATAACGGCATGATATCCCTGTCCCCGCGCTTACATTATATGCAAAACCGCCGCTCATGTCGCATCTTCTCACTGAAGTCCTCTCCAATGGCGAAATCCGTGCCACGAAGATATCTGCTGTCTCTTAAAAGCTCAAAGGTTTCCACTACTGAATTAACCTTCAAAATGAGTTATTCGTGTTGTTCTAGGCTAACTTGAAAACCTTTCTTAACTTCCTTCTTCAGCTCCTCCAAAACTCCATTGTTAACACCTGCTGCTAGCTCCGAAGCTCTCAGGAAAAAAAGAATGAAAGAAAAAGACACGTTTGGACTCTTCCGCGGTCAGGTAAAAGGAAAGTATTGTACGTGTAGGTATGTGGGTGGACAACTACATTTCGTTCATGCCAGATCTTTTCCTTTTAACAATGAAAGGGAACAAATGTATTTATTTTTGTGTTGTTGTTAACCAGGTAGCTTTCAGGTTAGTGTTGTATTTTAACATAAAAAGACAAATAGCTTACAATTAAAAGTCACAAGTAAAAATTTAATGATGCTTGTGTGCTTAAATTTTGAATCAGATATTAACTAGCTGATAGCGAGGGAGAAAAAACCTTTCTCTTGAACATGTGTCTTTTGTTTAACTTAGATATTATATTTCTAAAGAAAATTTTCAATAATAAATAACTAAATTTGCTATTCAACAGTATTATAATTAAGTAAAATTACACAAACATTTCTTACTAACTTTAAAAATAAATGTTAAAGTAATTGTTAGTGTATTATTTTGTTTTCATTTGTAAATTCCCTTTGTGGGATAACAATATTTAGACCTAGAATTTTTCATTTAGTATTCTTAGTAGACTTTATCTTAGGATTAGACAGGTAATGCTTTTTTCACTGTTCAAATGACACTGACTTAGTGGCAAAAGACTCAAGACCAACGTAATAGTCCACTAAACCCCGCGGCCCACTCTTGAAACTTTGAGCACTGGCTTATCGGCCGATGGAGTCTCCTACCACCGGACCTAATATTATGAATGGCGGATAATGCCTAATTTTGAAGTAAAAGCTTATGAAATAAGTATTACAAACACCCGCATGAAATGATAAAGGCAATCACTATTCCGTCAAGAGCCGCTGTTTGCAACGAAAACAAACAAACTCAAACCACAGCGACTGGTTCGGAATGCCTCTTTTGCAGTCAACCTTTTTCGCACTTATGGAGCACAAGTTAGGTCTTACCAATGTCATTATCACTTATTAATATCTCCTTTTATGCCACTCGCCAGGAAATGGGATTTTCCTCAGTTCTCATAAATGGCAAATGCCGGGGAGGTATCCTAAACTTAGGCCAGGGATGCTTTCTTCCTTAAAAAAGGTCCTTTCCTAATATAGAATTTCATCTCATGTATCAACAGTGTCCATCGCCTGCGATGCCTCAGCAGTAAAAACGGGCGTTAAAAACTATTGAACAATAACCAAGAGATGCGCACATTCTTATCCTTGCCTAACTGTCTTCAGTTTCCTTACTCCTTTGCAGTGTTACAAACCTTTCGGCTATTGCTCTACCCATTCTTCCGTTTCGTGTTTGTCTTCCGGCTTGTTCGCAGCACATCCCTTAATACAGCTTTTGCGTTATCAGTTGGCAGCCTTGACCCTATTTCATATTATACAGCTGTTCCCATGGGCGCTATAGTAAGTGCTCCGTATTTTATGAACAGGAAATAATGCTAGCTCTCAAAGGCAGTTGATGTAAAGGGGGGGGGGCAATGGGTCATAATTTTTAACAACTGCACATTTCTATTATTATTTAACATCAGTGTATACTAAACAAGATGCCGGCAATTAATGCTCAAAAATTAAATTTATTTATTTATTCGACATTCTTATAATAATTGCCCCCCCCCAAAAGTTTTATAGATACCCCATTAATTTTTCGTTTCTTAGAATGCTAATTCAGTGTTTGCTGAATAATGTATAGCTAAAAATAATCCGATAACCTAAGAAATATTGAGGAAAGAAGATTAAATTAAGAAAGACTATCCTGAACAAAATTTTATTCTTCTCTCTTTGCTAAAAATTACACCTACTATACTAGTTTCTTATACGAGTACCAAGTTAATAGTATCATCATTGACTATTCTTAAATTAGAGTTTCTTCATTTGGCTCATGTAATATGGTGCAATTGCTAGAGATTTAAATTGTGAAATTTGTTTAGTTCCAATTGTAATTACTGGTAAATAATTATAAAGTGCTCATTTTGTTATTTTGATATTTGTGGCTTTGAATACGCATACAATAGTTAATTATTTATAAACAATTACTTTTTTATTTCGTGTAACTTCTATTTGGTTTAACATATAGAATTCCATTTTTTATCTTATCTCTATTATCTAGTGTTTTGTTATGCGATAGATCCAAAATAAAAAAAAAAAAAAAAACAGCCTTTATTATTTCAGAAGTTGCCATTATTCTAAAGGTAAATGTTATCTCAACTAGGAGGTTGCTGATTTGCGCTATTTTCACTCATTCCAACATTTAATTTCCTATAACTATTGCTTAACATGTTTTAATGCATAAAAGAAACAAAAGATGGTGGCCTGAATTTGCATTTGCGGTTGTTACTTGTAGGGGGCTTTATATAAGGCTGCAAACCAATGTCTCTGTGGGTTTGTATAGTAATTTGACCAAGGGAGGCGAGAGAAAGCGTAGTAGGAGCTTATTGAGTATAAAAACTGTTATGTGCATGCACCACTTGTAACGTCTCCTCTCATCAGTTCGTTCCCAGGAAAGCCTTGAGTTTTATACGTATGATTGTTGTTGCCTTGCAATGTTGAATGAATTATTTTAAAATACTATTAGATAATTATATATTAATATGGGAAAACTTGCAGTAATTATAACATGAAACAATATTACATTTTGAGTAATAATATTCATGAAAAGGCTCTCCAGCAACGATAATTAAAATCTATCTCCTTATACTGCGGTTTGATTGGTAGTAAGTTGTTGAATGGCAGGCTAGTGACGTTTTAGTGTAAACTCATGAAATAGTTGCTCCATTTTGTTTGTTGTTAATTGAATATAAAGAACATGAACCTAGAAAAAGTTTACATTCTAAACCTTTTTCTTTGCAACCCTTGGAGACGAAAATTGAAATTAAAAAGCTGAATACACCCACTACATGTATTTATTTGAATCAAACTGTGCTTTCAAATCATAGAAACTACACAATATTTTCTGATAGCCATACCTTTCATACTGCAGATTTCAGACTTTAATTATAATGCCACCAATTCTTTTGTGGCATGGAAACTAGGAGAATTGTGTTTTGTTTTGTAATAAGTAGGTTGCTACGATGTTGTCATATTTTTCCATTGTCTATTTCCAGTCATGCATGTGAAAGTGTTATTTCTAGATATTAAGATTCTAGAAACTTGCAAACTATATTCAGTAGTAACATTATGCATCCCAGTTTATACATCTGCGAGCTCCTTGCGCCATCATTACAACTGCATAAGGTGTGCGAAACATATGAGCAGTAAGATGAGAGACTGCCATATATAAAATAAAAATAAAGTAATACTATTAACAATGTAACAAATTAACAGTAATTATAATAGTACAAAAGAATAAAACACTAAGATAAAGTCACACTTGAGATCGCTATATTTCGAACTCGTGGAGTCCTTCTATGGTAAGAACACTTGTCCGAAATATAGCGATCTCAAGTGTGTGTATGTATGTATGTATGTATGTATGTATGTATGTATGTATGTATGTATGTATGTATGTATGTATGTATGTATGTATGTATGTATGTATGTATGTATGTATGTATGTATGTATGTATGTATGTATGTATGTATGTATGTATGTATGTATGTATGTATGTATGTATGTATGTATGTATGTATGTATGTATGTATGTATGTATGTATGTATGTATGTATGTATGTATGTATGTATGTATGTATGTATGTATGTATGTATGTATGTATGTATGTATGTATGTATGTATGTATGTATGTATGTATGTATGTATGTATGTATGTATGTATGTATGTATGTATGTATGTATGTATGTATGTATGTATGTATGTATGTATGTATGTATGTATGTATGTATGTATGTATGTATGTATGTATGTATGTATGTATGTATGTATGTATGTATGTATGTATGTATGTATGTATGTATGTATGTATGTATGTATGTATGTATGTATGTATGTATGTATGTATGTATGTATGTATGTATGTATGTATGTATGTATGTATGTATGTATGTATGTATGTATGTATGTATGTATGTATGTATGTATGTATGTATGTATGTATGTATGTATGTATGTATGTATGTATGTATGTATGTATGTATGTATGTATGTATGTATGTATGTATGTATGTATGTATGTATGTATGTATGTATGTATGTATGTATGTATGTATGTATGTATGTATGTATGTATGTATGTATGTATGTATGTATGTATGTATGTATGTATGTATGTATGTATGTATGTATAAAGATAAAACACTAAGTCACACTTGAGATCGCTATATTTCGAACTCGTGGAGTCCTTCTATGGTAAGAAGACTTGTCCGAAATATAGCGATCTCAAGTGTGACTTAGTGTTTTATCTTTATACATACATACATACATACATACATACATACATACATACATACATACATACATACATACATACATACAACTGACAAACCGCAAAGCGGAGCTGGAATCATTAGACATAGCTGAGGATAATTAAAACTGCCAGAAAATAGCGGATCTTGTATTTATAATCTATATAAGTAAAATCATATAAGAGTGATCGTGAAAATCCCAATGAAAAAAATTTAATTTCAGAAACTATTTCATTTATTGTCTCGCAGTTTGCTCATTTAAGAAGAAAAATTCAAAAAGTTTAGTTGAATGTACTGGCAGCAACTTATGAGCATGCTATAAATTTATTTCTTTCGATCTGAGTATGTCGGTCCTGGTGGTGTAGTGGTTACCATACTTGCCTCCTAAACCCAAGATCGCGGGTTCGAACCCGGCCAGGACCGATGGATTTTTTTGGGCGTAAAAATCCTAAGTATGGCTTCCTTCGGAAGGGAAGTAAAGCCGTGGGTCCCGTGTCGTACATTTACGGCACGATAAAGAACCTCAAGCCTGAAAGACAGGCCTCTGAGCAAAATTTGTAGGCCCTGAGTTGAATGGGACGCTGATGATCTTAGATGTTAAAAAGCGTCCATAAATAAATAAATCGATCTGAGTTTCTTGACATTGTGCATAACATATTTTCCTTTGTATTGTAATCTTATTTCATTCCACTCAGAGGATAGGAACGCGCAGGAGTTTGTGACTGGCTGAAATACAGTCATCACGCAAATCTGTGACAGCTTCCTACACTTGTATGCTCTAATCTAGCGCTTAATGTAAGATATTGAGCTTCGCTTATATGCAACCCGCCACAAATTGGCTCTTATCGAAATATACAGAGTGCGGCAGAAACAAAGCAATATTTTTAAATCGTGCGCTATTGTTTGTCAAAAATTCGTAGAGAGACAATATTTGCACCTTTGCCTAGTGCAGTTCAAAGCATTTTCTGTACGCCATATTACATGACCTTGGCCGCTCGCTCCACTGCATATACTTGGTAGTCAGTATGTGGCGCAGGTTGAATAAACATGGTGCGTTTGCAATTGAAACGTTTTTCAAATGTGGTGATTGAGTCGTAAGAATGCAGCTTTTGTTTCGGCCACAAACAAGAAGTCACCTGGTAGGTTCGCGCTCTATAAACATGGCAACAGTAAGACCTGCTTTAGAGCAAAGTCCAACGCGATCAGCAGATGTTGTCGTGAACTGCCTGACCCATCTCGTAATCGCCTTCCATGACGGAGCTCGTCCATTCCGACCGATGTCGAAATGTTGCCGGAACAAAAGCTGCATTCTTACGACACAATCACCACCTTTGAAAAACGTTTCAACTGTATGCGCATCATGTTCATTCAACCTGCACCCCACACTGACTGCCTTGTATGTGAAGCGGAGCGAGCGACCAAGGTCATGTATTAAGGCGTGCAGAAAATTCTTTCAACTGCACTACACAGTGGTACAAACATCAGCTCTCTAAAAAGCCGTGACCAACAATAGCGCACGATTTAAAATGGGTCAATGTTTCTGCCGCATTCTGTACTACCTTTTAGAGTTTCTTTTTAGAAACGTGCAAAACCGCACCAGTTTTTCAGATATAATTTTTTTTTTCATTAGGTTTTTACCGGACACACTGTACATTTGCAGCTCAAATGGAAAAAGCATTTAGTAATTTGACTGCAAATAGACTGGACCCTGTAGCCTACCCCCCACGAATGACCCAGGCTGGTTTGTAGAACTTTTTCAATTGCTTGCGTGTGTGTCGATATCGAGCTTCCATTTAGCATTTCCTCACGTTACTGCGTGAACCTTGGCATCGACTTATTTTGCAGTTTGAGGATTTTTCTTGGTACTCGTACTTTATGCAATTTTTAAGTCTTTTCTCATTGACACTGCTCAACTGTACAACTGCTGTTGTAGATTGAGGACACCTCTTTACGTACAATAGAGCAGCTGATTTTTCTGCGTTTCAAGTAACGTTGCTGAAAGTATCAGTAACCAATTGACAGCGCCCATTCTTAATTTCTTCAATCAAAAAGAGGTATCATGACTATAAAATACTGGAAATGCGGCGCTTTCTCGGCTAAATAGCCTGTGCATCGGGTAAACATATTCTGATTGGCACGATTAATGTTTCTGGTTTCATTGCTAATGCTTCTTTTAGAGCGATTTTCTTCGTGAGCATTCAAGATTTATATAAATTTGATTTAGATTTTCCTCTCTTGAAATAATACGTTTTTGTTTTGCACTGATAAAGTAGATTCACGATAGCTTGAATTGCAATTTTGTAAGGAAATAATTGGCCATGAAAGTTGTGAGCAAATTCACATATACACGACATCAAAGAACACGTTCAGAAAATGACAACAAATAAACAGGGAGCTGTATTCTGTCGAAGTACGCGCGCCAATGGCTGCGGTACGCCTAATAGCCGAGACTTCAACATCGCGTGAGCGGACAAGGTTTATATCTAAAACCCCTATATACTGTGCATTTGATTATAATTTTCTGTGTTTCACTTACATTTTCTGTTTCAGTGTTTTTCCTTTTAGATAACATTTCTTCAATATTTCCTTTTTCTAATTACAGTCTCTTATACTCTCTTATAGTCGTTTTCAAATTGATGCCTTTTTAAGTTTAAATATGTTGCGGATCAGTTTACTTCTATCTTGTTTGAAAGTAAATGTTTCAGATAGTTTTTTTTTAAACTGTACTGTAATATACTGTCATGACTTTTGATTCCTTTGTCTACATACATTACGTTAGACATCGTGAAGACGCAGGTAGCTATGGAGTTTCAATAGAACACTATGAATCTCTTGGAAAGGAAGTTTAAAGGATTTTTTGTTAAATTATAACGCTGGTTTTACATCACCTTATAGATTACAACATACATTATATTCTTCCAAGTATTAACAATTTCTACAGCCTGATTTTATAATACTGAATTCAACTATATATGCTTCTGGATTGAGGGAAAGATGGTCTATTCCCAACTAACTCTTTCCTGAGATTCTCACGACTTGCTACATAGGTGGGGAACTCCCAACTACCAGTCGTATTAAAAAATACAAGACTTGCTTCTAGAAATTTTAACAACCATCCACCATCAAATATCATTCTCCTTAGCGAATATTCTTTTCGCAAATAATTAATCAACACATTACAACAATCTATAGGTAAACACTCCGTATACCACAATATTAAATTATGT
The DNA here is from genome assembly GCA_030762175.1 of Metallyticus violacea. Taxonomy (NCBI): domain Eukaryota; kingdom Metazoa; phylum Arthropoda; class Insecta; order Mantodea; family Metallyticidae; genus Metallyticus; species Metallyticus violacea. Next base: position 122,731,566 of record CM060831.1, read on the forward strand.
TCATAGTATTATAAGTGCATTAATTTTAATTCTCTTGTTTTATGTTAGGATTAACAGCTAGTAGGAAATATATATTTTTGATTGTTAAAAGTTGTTAAGAATTAATGTAATGTTACAAATCATTTATGTTTTATAATGTAATTTGTGTAATATTTCTTTTATTAACAAAAAAATGGAAATATAAACATATTTGGAACTTAAATGGCTTAAATGAATGGCTCTTCCGACTGTTCCTTAGGTATTCAATATTTATTTCTAAATACCATACACAAATAGTAAAACTTTGCAGATCATATCCCACTTCGGTTCATTCAAATTTGATTTCCCCCGTCTTTCTCAAAAAAATGCTAGTTTTTACTAAAAAAATTTAATCTAGTATCTAGAGGATCAGAAGGACAGAGAAGGAGGACACTTGTGGTTTATATTAATAATAATAATAACAATAATAATAATAATAATAATATATGGCGAAACAACTAGATGCAGAAATTTAAATAAGCTGAAAGTGCCTTAATTTGTATCAATAAAGCCTTTGTGCTGACTAAGCCAATGGTTTCCACATTTTTAGGTTATGTATCCACATTTTTTGGGGAGAAAAGCTCACCACGAAGCACTAATATTCACCTGACACTTGGATGGCCCTACTATGTAACGTCGCCAGGTATACATTTAGATTTTAGCATTTTAGACCATGAAATATGCTTTATTTCATTAAAAAGTTTTACTCTGATATATCCTCATAAAGCTGGCACTTAAAACGTATTTAGAGTTGAAAAGGCGTGACTTTTGATTGTAAATTAACAGTTCTAATGAGCGGGATGATTTTGTTTTGATTTACAAAACTTAGCTATATATGGTTGAATTTACGACAACTGAAAATTAATATCTGAATGCATAGAAATATGATATATATTTTAATATCTACATAATGAAATAAGTGCGATAGCCGGAGAAAATAAACTTCAAATTGTCATTTAACTAACATAAAAATTCAGAGAGTGGCTTCATATTTGAAACATTCTCAATTTCCTAAATCTGATTCATAGCGTTACATGCCAAGATAGATCAATTTTTCTGAGACAGCAGTGAATGGGTTGAAACCAGATTGTAGATTAGGAATGGGAATTGGGGTGTATGGCTGCTGCGGTTAATAATTTATGCCCGCTGATCGCAGGTATCGCCACGGCTGCTGTAGACTGCCCACTCTTCTTCGACGAGACTCTCTCGAGGGCATTTCGGTGGATTTTGGCAGCTGTAAACCAGCCAGGACTGAGTGAACGGGATTCCGATGCAAAAGGGGACGATAAATAACACTTTGTTGTTTAGTTGCTTATATCGTTTATTCTTCTTAACATGAATATTCAAGCAAACATATATCTCACGTCGAACTACAAGCAAGGTAATCTCAGCAAACATGTAAGTCTATTACGTTAACCAAATGGTGCCGAGTGCGAAGGGATTCATAATTAAACAGAATCCTTAATGTAGCTCAATGATGTATCGACAATTAGTGTGGTGACTGACACTCAATTCGTTGTCGCCGGAACTGGTACTTCGTACTTAGGCCACTCTTCCGCTGATCTCATAACGACGGCAGCCATGCGTATCTGGGCCTGGAAAATTCTGAGATTGCGCCACTTTTGAGCAAAAGCTATCCCTTTTATTCACAATACAAAATGACGCTATCCACAGACAGCGGCGCGAAATATTTCCGCCAGTTTCGTGTAAACGTCACTCATAGGCCAGTGCTTACCTCACTGAATTTCATTTCTATTCGCTGGACAATTTTGGTCAACTAAATGCTCCGCTATTCGTCAGTAAGATGAATTTAAACAGATTTCATACGTTACTGCCACTGAACCGTTTACTCGGATACCTGCAACTTTGTCACCGAACAGGTCGGTGTCTCGCCTGAGGCGGGGGCATTTCCAACCTTAGCTGCATACCAGAAGGGATTACCTTGCATTGTATGACTTTTTGCCATGTCTTTCGGTATTCGTAGAAATACGTGAGTTACATGTTATTTCTTAAATATTACCAAAAATTACACATTATGCACGCATTTAAACACTAGCAATATTAATTCTACATATACGATTTATGTATTAAATTTTCTTTAATTTTTCATGGATTTCTTCCGGATAATCACTGTTGAACGTATAGTAGGTGAACTTGAAACTTATTTAAAAAATGGCATGGTATGTCTGAATCTAGTTCTTCTCTAAATTCTTTTACCATGGGAAGATTGTGTTTTTCACAGTCTACCCAAAAATGTAATTCTCTTAACGCCTTGTAGTTTATCACTGGCGAGACGCAGTTTGGAAACCACCATGTAGAGTAATTTAAATAATGTAAAATGTGAAAATGCGTAGATTCTTAAACATATTTGATTAATGATTTGTCTATCGCCCATAATTGTCCAAACGCAGAGAGCTTCACCTGTAAATTTACTCCTGCAGTGACTTGTTGGCTTCACAATTGCGCACCACAGGATTCATGCCGATCTATCTCTTCAGTCACCTAGGATACCGTAAAACAGTTAAACCTGTTATATTGTTGAAGACATCCGTACCATCGAAAATGTGAAAAAACACATTTAGCACTCTGCACATTCAGCGAACTTAAAATAATCTAAACTCTGCCCAAAGCTCCACAACAACGCCACTGGCGAAGGCAATTATTTTAGTCACCCTCGAAAAGAAAACTTGCTGGGACCACGTACTGAAAAGAACGCAAGGCAATAAAACCAAAGTGCAGTTGTATCTTTCCCCAATATGTTTGCCTAATAGCCCAGTGTGTTTTATCTAAAAATGGGCATCTTCACGAAACAGATGCCAGCGGGCAAGGGATCAAATTTAACGTTCCCAATCTTGGCATCTCGAACTTACCCCAGTCAGGGGTCTTATCGACCAATTCAAGGGATGGATGTTGCTTTAGCCGAAAGGGAGGATAGGAAACTTCCTGTTATCAGTTATTTATAATGTATATCCCCCTCCCTTGCTAACCAGAGAGAGAGAGAGAGCGATGTCTGCCGGATAATGGGGCACATTCTTTTAGCCAACTTGGTTGGAACAAGTTTGCGAACTGCAACATACAAACTTTTGCCAAACCGGCAGCGAAATTTAAATCAACTTGGGGTGGTTTGCTTTGATATCGTTCTTGCAAGATGTTTACTTTTATTTGTATGCTGCATAAATAATTTGATAAATGTTTGCAGTACCGCTGGAGTAACATCATTGCCTTTAAACAGTACGGAAGGGTGGAACACTTGTACATTATTGTAGTTTTATTTAGAGAGTAATTAGCAGAATTGGAGAATTAAATCACAATGTATGTAAATGTGTGCACTGCAACGATGTAAACGCTTCACATTTTCGAGATACATATTATTTATTATACAAAAGCCATTGTTTAGGATGAATTTACTACTAACCCACTTTGGACTTATTCCCTCGACTATATTCTGAAGTCTGTGTTAAATGTCGTAGTTCTTGCAACAAAAATTTCTTCAGTACAGCTAAGAAGTTCTCTCACAGCATTTGACAACAACAGTAATCAACAGACGTTCTATAACTCAAGAAAGAGATGGGTAAATTTTCTACAAAACCTTTATCATTTTATATGAAGGGCACTGCCTTATCTCGACTATAGCTTATCATTAATTTATTCAAGGGAAGTGATTAAGACAGGACTATGGTAACAATATATTTTGCCATTATAATAATCCATTGAAAAAACAACATTTAAATACTTTCAAACTATCTTCATAACATAATATGTCTGTAAATTTGCTGCATTACGTTATTACGCTGAGAAATGTCAGACAGTCGAAGGAATATAAATACAGAATCAATTTAAACAATGAAACATGCAAGAAAACTAGAACACCTTAAGCAATATTGATTCAGTATCGATTAAAACAACGGAAAGCGCAAGAAATATGAGATACCGAAGCAAAATGGAATCAGCATCGATTTGAACATCGCAAGACGCAAGAATATGGGACAGAGGAAGCAATATCGATACAATATTACGTTAAACAACAAAAGGCGCAAGAAATATGAGAATGCTAATATCGAATCAGCAGCAATTTAGACAACGTAAGGTGCAAGAAACATGAGCCAGACTAAGCAATATCGATACACAATTGCATTAAACAACGCAAGGCGAGAGAAATATGACACAGCTGAAGCATTATATAACGCAAGACGCAAGTCATGTGTGATAACCGAAACAATATCGATACAGTATCGATTTAAAACATACTAGGATCAAAAAATACGAGGCAGCCGAAGCAATATCGCCACACCATCGATTTAAAGAATGTAAAGTGAAAGAAATATAAGACAGCACAGGACATATCGACTCAAGGCGTTTGAAATCGACTCAAGACGATTGAAATATGGGATAGCCAAAGGAATATTGAAACAAAATCAATTGAAATAACGCAAGGAGTAATAAACAAGAGACTGCCGAAGGAATAGCGCTTTTTAATCAATGCTGTAATAATATTGCATCGGCTGTATATAGTATCTTGGACCTTGAGTTGTGCAAATCGATACTCTCTTTATATTGCTTCGGCTGTCTCTTATTTCTGACTTCTTTAAAACGATGTTTTGTCGATATATTCTCGATTAAACAATCTTTCTTGTGTCTTGCTTTGTTTAAATCGTTACTGTATTGTTATTGCTTCGTTTGTCCCATATACCCTGCGATTTACTTGTTTAAATCGATTGTATTGCTATTTCCTTGACTGGCTCATATGTCTTGTGTTGTTTAGTCGACATTGTATCGACATCACTTTTGCTATTCCATAATTCATGCACTTTCAATTGTTTTAATCGATGCTGTATAGATATTGCTTCGGTTGTCCCATATTTTGCGCCTTACATTTGTTTCAATCAATGCTGTGTGAATAATCTTAGGCTGTCCAATATTTCCTCCCTCTTGGGTTGTTTCAAACCATGCTGTTATCTATTATTTCTTAGGCATTGCGTTAGGAAATCGATGTTGTATCTATATTACTTCGGCTGTCCCATATTTCCTTGGTCTTTGTTTTTTTAAATCGACGCTATATCGATATTGCTTCAGCTGTGCTTTATGACGTCTTACGTTGTATCTATTAATGCTGTATCAATATTCCTTCCGCTGTGCTATATTTCTTACGCCTTTGCTCATTCATACAATGCTCTATTAATATTGGTTCGACTTTCTTCTATTTCTGGGCCTTGCGTTGTTTAAATAGATGGTGTATCGATATGTTCGGTTGTCTCATATTTCTAGCACAATATCGGTACACTATCGATTGAAACAATGCAAGACTAAGGAATACGACACAACAGAGGCAACGTCAATACAGTATCTATTGAAATATCGCAAGGCGCAAAAAATGTGGAACAACCGAAACAATATTGATAGAAACAACACAAGGCACAAGAAATAGGAGTCAGCTATGCTATATTGATACAGTATCGATTGAAACAACAAAAACAGCATGAAATAGGGGACAGCTGAAGCAATGTTGATACAGAATCGATTGAAACAACACAAGGCCCAAGAAATGGGAAGAGTCGAAGCAATATTGATAAACCATCTATTGAAACAACGCAAAGTTTAAGAAATTGGGTACAATTCAAGATATATTGATTCAGCATCGATTTAAAAAACGCAAGGCGCACGAAATATAGGAGACAGCCGAATAAATATTATTACAGCATCGATTGAAACAATGCAACGTGAAGAAATAGGAGACAGCCAAATAAATATTATTACAGCTTTGATTGAAACAAAGGAAGGTATATCAAATATGAGACAGCCGAAGCAATATTGACATAGTGTCGATTTAAACAACGCGGGTGCAAGAATTATGAGATAGCCCAAACAATATTAATACAGCATGGATTTAAACAATGCTAGCGCAAAAAAAAAAAAAATGCGGCAGTCCAAGGAATTTTCATATGGCTTTGATTTAAACAGTGTAGGCACCTGCGCGCGCAGTATTGAGTAAGGTTAGGCGTCTATTTATATTAAATGGAAAACTGCTGCTTGCTTTGAATGAGCTCCTATGATGTATATAATATGTAGCATCACACTCTATTTTTGTTACATGAATAATTTATAGTTGCAATAAGTTCATTTTGTTACACTTTTGTTTTCGGTTTAAGGATTTTTATTATGTGCGTAATGAATATTTATATTAACCACATTATAAAACAAATTTTACGCAACCCCTTTCAAATCGATTATTTCTTACAAAATTGGAGGCTAACATACAGTTAACAGCCTTGATGCTAAAGCTATGCTATGTAATAACAATTTCCATCCTGCAGTATTCAATAAAATGAACGATTTGTCTATAGTAGTAGAGAAATGAACTCTGTTTGCTGGTTTTGTCTGTTCTTTAGAAAGTATAGAAATATGGATTTGTACAATAATTTAGTAATGACATAAATTCTTGCATCAAAATACTTAAATTCTGGAAGCTAATGAGCTAATGTAAACTTAAATATAAAAGCTAATATTTATAACTAGAAGTTTCTTCCGGGCTTAGAAGCCGTGGTCTGTTGGAGCTAAGGAGTCCAAACGTTTCATCCCCACCTTCGGAGGACATCTTCAGTGGCGCGGTCTGAGTCTTCTGGGCGAAGGTCCTGGCACGACCTTCTCTCCTAAGCCCGGAAGAAACTTCTAGCTATGTTTGACTCCGGCCGTGAAAGCTTCCGACTACCAAAGCTAATATGTAATTAACTCATAAATTGATAGTGTGCAGCTCGCCAATCAATGGTCAAATAAATATACTGGTCTAACAGTAGGGTTAGCATAATTAATATCAAAGACATTTATTGTTTTATATAGAGAAAATAATAATATCTAATTTGTTTCTGGAATACGTACAGTAAAATAAAACGTATAATAAATAGTTTAACTTCTTTTAACAAATAAGAATACTTTAACTGGCGCATACCATGCGAATAACTTTCTTTTCTTTTCTTTCTTTCTTTCTTTCTTTTTCTTTCTTTCTTTCTTTTCTTCTTCTTCTTTTTTTTTTGTTTCCTAGTCACTACAACTTGATTGTATGCACTGCTCATATGTAGTGCCCAATAACCTAGAAGGCAATAATTATGCAATCAATAACTTAATAAGAGCAATTAATTAAAGGGTACAGGGAAAGAAGGGGATCATATTTTATTTTTAAGTAAAATGGCAATCTGGACATCTGTTACTGTTTAGTATTACTTTAAGACGATCAATTCATATTGTTAAAGTAGAGGCTCTTTTCAGAGAAAATGCCTAAAGTAAACCATACAGGGAAATAAGAGGCTTACTGCATTCTTCTCTCACCCATTGTTCTTATTAAATTGTAATTTTCATTGTTATATGTATTGTTAGCGAATATATCTAGGTAAGACTTAATTTAATCTTCTGTGTATAGTTGTTGTTTAGTGTTTGCTCTTAGAATGAAGTGAAAGATGCAGCGATATTAACGAAACGGTAAGGTTCGTAATTATATATATACAAGAATGGAGGGAAAGATTTGGGAAAAGGATATTAATTTGATTTTATTAACTATTGGGTTAATGGTTTTTTGATTGGATTAATCAAAATAATTAATAATAAAGAAATAACTAATGGGTTGTATTAATAATTGATTTCTCAGGGGTAAAATTTTTCTTCTCCCTCTCCGATGATAGTTTCCGCTGACTTATATTTTGCCACGACTTTGAGACTCTGCTGCTGGATACTTTTGTGGTCCTGTGACCATAGGGGAAGGAGTCTTGGAGATTAATAAAATTTCTCGCTATAGGAGATGAAACACAATTTATTGTTTATAGTCTATCCCTCTTAAAATGTGCCGCCGTTATTTTATGGAGAATATGCGTCACTTTCGCACTAACTATGACGATCGTTGTGATGTTAACGCACTTGAATAACTCTGATACTCTGATCCTGAACTCCATTAAACTCAACTAATTCTGAGACGCAACTGTCTACTCCTCACTAAAGCTTCTCGAATAACGATACTCTTCGACTGAACTGAACTGAGAGAATTTGAATCGACCTCCCCTGGACCGCAAAATTGCAAGACTAAATAAACATGGCTGTCTGCCGATCTCACGAAGCTATCCTTCTTTGAAATATGTTTTCCGAAAAATCTAGAGTATTCTTTCCCATCTTCGCACCTCTGTTTCCCCCGATTCTTTTTCTGCTATATTATTGATCAGATGACCTACATGACTTCTTGCATGTAGATATCGCATGAAGCTAGTAGCTTCTACCTGGAGAGGTTATCGATCTGTCTTTTCACCCCATATGTTTATTGCTTTCGTAATTTAATAACAGCAAAGCTTTCAGACAATATGCAGAATTTTCCACCGACCCTGCTTAAGAATTCTCTTCAGAAAATACCGGTTCTGCTTGGGTCACCTTTTATAAAATATTATTAAAATAGGCAACAGAAATTCCCAGATGTGATTTTATGGCTGGGGTAGGTTTCTGCACTCTGGATAACGCGGGGTGCTGTTGGACAAGCGACTCGCTTTCATCCTCCACACAAAGGGGAAAATAAAGCTAGGCCATGGAGCTCTGAGGGAGCTGTACCCAATATTCCTTCTAAAAACTACCTATTCACCAAAATCTGCGAATATATCGCGCAATCGTGTCGCCACTGATTTGTACGTCTATGAGGTCTGGGGAGTGGTGGCCAAGTCCACAATCCGCAGCATCCAGTGCGGTTAGGATGATCCACGATACAGTACGTATGTTTCCGTCACACATTCTCCATCTGCAATCTGGAGTATCATACATTGTCGATGTCATTCGAGAGAGGGCAAAGACGATGTATGACAAGCTCCCATTTTACCCAAACCAACTAGCGCATCTCCTGGGTCTGTATGACCACAGTGCCAGCAGACGGTGCCCTTCTTACAGACTCCTAAGAGACATCACAAGTGGTGTCGCCAATGCTTGACAACGGGTGATCCCCGAAGTTAAGTAACCTGGTGTCTGGACACCACTTAGATGGGTGACCGCAAAGCAACTTTGACCATGGTCAGTAGATGGATGGGACCGACACATCAAAGATAGTGGTAAACTCAACATAGACCTAACGATCACACAGGTAAAGTCGCAGGTGCAGCTAAGTACGTTGCTTTCAACACTCGTCCGCAGGACGGCTCGTGACCGTTCTGGCGTTCTGGCTGCCCTCTGGGGGAAAATAACATCACAAAATATAATCCAACCTTGTACAGGAAATAGCAATGAAACTGCATTTATGAGTAAAATGGATAAGATACATTAAATCAATTACTATAAATCACTCTAATTAAATTTGGGGTAATAACTTATAAATACTGTCTCAAAGATATAATGGGACTAAAACAAAGTAACGTAAATCTTATTGGTAAGAGGTTTGTAGCGATTAAAATACAAAAGCTATAATCAAATGAAATGGGAGACGATCGTAACTATATCAACGATGCTTTCAATTAGAACCCAAAGAAACAAGACAAAATTTTTGAGGCAATTCAGCATTATTGCAGTTTCAGAATATTTATAGCAAAGCTTGAGAATTTGCTTGTATAACAAGATGCAATAAACGCTTGTTTATAGTCTTCCTCATGACTAATTTGAGCTATCGAAATATGCATAGGAAATAATGCAATATACTATCTCTCTTTTCCTTAAAAGCACAAAAAGTCCTCATATTAATTTATCTAATGTTGTCTAACAGTCATTTCTTTCTAGGAACTCAACTTGTCCTGGTGGTGTAGTGGTAACCACATTTGCCTCCTAAACCCAAGATCACGGGTTCGATCCCGGCCAGGACTTTTTCGGGCATAAAACTTCTAAGTATGGCTTCCTTCGGAAGGGATATAAAGCCGTGGGTTCCGTGTCGTACATTTACGGCACGAAAAAGAACCTCAAGCCTGAAGAAAGAGGCCTCTGAGCAAAATTTGTCGGCCGTTTCACGCCCTGAATTGAATGGGACGCTGCTGACCTGAGATGTTGAACAGCGTCTGTAAATAAACAAAATTAAAAAAAAAAAAAACAATTTTCTAGGAACGCTGCTGAGAAGTACACACACTTGCAAGGTCAAATAATGATATACTGTAGACATAAGGGAAAGGATTACTTCTCAAACCTTCCACATACATTAATAAAAAATGTTCCTCAGTTTTAAAGATTTTATTTTTTCCACTATTATCCCGGATTTTACTTATTTTAATCTGTTATTTTAAACTAAGAGGATAAATGTTTTGTGTGCATGTGTTTTAGTTATTTTTGTCTTATTAGTTTTGAATTGAATTTGGTACATTGGTAATTAATGTGGCTTGAATTATTTGTATTTTTAAAGTTAATAATATTAATAATAATAAATACAAATAATATAATTGTTTGCTTTTTTTCTCACAAATATGTATAGTTAATAATGTGCATTTTTTGTACTACTAAAATAAAAGTTATGTATCAATCCGAAAAACAATTGTACATCGAGATGATTAAATTAATTATGACCATTTTATATATCTTCATGATATATAGCTTGAAAGTAAGCTTATTCTTAGATTGGTTTGTCTTGATGCATGTATGAAATTAACTTCTGGGTGGATATAAAACTGGCTAAATGCCCTATTTTTCATACACCTGATCTAAGCACCTGGGATTTTTAAAATATCGGCATAAAGCTTGTAATTGCATGGCTGTTTCTCTCTTTATAAGAAATAATGCGGAAAATACGATAATTTAGTCCTGGGATCGTTTCTACTCTATTTAGCTTAATCTCTAAATCTCCGTTCCCAGAGTTCGTTTGCACGATTAACACTTTTATGTTTCCCTAAGCTCTGAAAACGATTATATGTCACGCGCTCATATAATCTGCGATTTTATATCAACATATTTATTGTGTACGATCGCAGGTCTATAACCGAGGATAGCATCTCGCATATGTAAAGCCCTCAGTTAGCGAGCAGTGATATATGCAAATGAAAAAAAAAAAATAATATAAGAGTTAAAGGTTGGCATGAGTCTGCTATAACAATTATTGTCAACAGATTATTTAGGAAGTGCAAAAAAAAAAAAAAAAAAAAAAAAATGGAATATTTTAGGCTGAGAGATTAAAGTTTAAGGTTAATAATAACTTGTTAATTGTGGCTATAGGAAGTACATAAACATTTCTTCAGGCTTCACTTAAATGTGTTTTGAAACATTGAACTAAAAGGTCAACTAAATATCTGATGACCGAAGCAGCGGAGGAACTGTATTGGCCAATAAACCATCGCTCACGGCCAGCTGACTACAGTAGAATTAGAGCGGACGGGTAAAGACAGTAGTCAGTGGTAGAAATACAGGTTGAATGTCTAACAAATTCTAATTCATTTGAAAAAGTTATGTAAGGGGATACTGGAAATACCTTCCTTTATTTTATTTCATTCAATTTTATACTCGTTTTTTGTGAATTGTTTAAGATCTTATCGTCCCCTTCTTAATTCTCTTTGAAAGTTTTAACTGGTTTCCTAAAGGATGTTATCTTTAGTTTGTTTAGAGTCAACACTATTAATTCGTGAATCGCTTTACGGCACAACCGGTCTCGGCATGGACATACAATCGTAGAAAAACACTTCCTTAGAAGTAGAACTATTTGACCACTTTTTGCAATTTAGTCTTAATGCAAACTTTGCTGTAGGATTAAACGTTTCGTCTCTTTCCCTTTTCATACCAAGCTTGACTGTATGGCGTACGACTCAAGACCAATGTAGCAAGTCGGTAATCACTTTCAGCCTCGATTCATATAGTCCATCTGGCACTGAGCGATGGCTTATCGGTCATCAGATAATTGGATGACTTCATGTATTACTAGAATGAAATAACTAAAATAATGTAAATAAAATATTACTAAGCTAACTTTATAGAGCTGAGAAAACCTAATAGAGTTTAACAGTTTATCCTATATTTCAATAAGATTATCCCACAGTCAACATTTAATAGTCGTTTATGAAGCTATAGCAGTCATATTTTTTTACACAGTCACACTTGTTGTTGGAAAATAACCATGGAATGCTACACTGTGTCAAAATGCGCAGAATCCCGCCAGGACCGTCCACCTGACTGAGTTTTTTTTTTTTTTTTTTTTTTTTTTTCCCCAATTTTTCCTCAGTCCTTATAAATGGCAAATGCCTGGGAGGTACCCTAAACATAGGCCTGGAAGGTTTAAAAAAGAATCCTTTCCCAATATATCATTTCATTTCATGCATCATCAGTGTCACCGCCTGGATGCCTCAGCAGAAAAACTGTTTAAAAAGATTGCATAGAAATCATTAACATATATTATCAAAATAGATCATCGCCAAGCATTCTGTGCATTACGTAAAGTGTGCGGTGTGCGTAATCGTCCTTGCCTAACAAAACTTCAACGTTTGATGGAAACATTTGAGGCAATTGGTTCAAACGTCTGTACATGAGTCGGTCTTGGTGGGATAGTGGTAACCATACTTGCCTCCTAAACCCGAGATCGCGATTTCGGACCCAGCCAGGATCGATGGATTTTTTCGGGCGTAAAATTGTTTCTATTCAAGAACTGCAGTCAAAAGGCCATAGATTGCGCCGTGTATTCTCTGGCTGGGCTATGGAGTAATTGAAAGTTGACCCTAATTTTAGCCGAAAAAACATCTTTCGAGACTAAGCCCATTTTTTGGATTAGTTGATTCAACAAACAAAATTTCCGTTTTTGGAGCAATGAGAATCAAATGGAGATTCAAGAACAATCACTTCATCCCCAAAAGGTTATCATCTGGTGTGGATTTTAGTACGGAGGGATTATTGGTCCATATTTCTTCCAAGATGAACGAGAGAGGCTGTGAGTGTCAATGGGGAGAAATATTGGGTTGTGATAAGGACTTATTTTTGGCGTTAATTGGAAGGTAGGCCTTTTAAAAACATCTGACTCACACTGCTTAGAAACAGTCGACTCACTGAAGGAGAAGATCGGAGGCTTTATCATTTCGCCTGGAGGTGGTGTTAACTGGCCCCTGAGATCATATGTTCTAACGCCGCTGAATAATTTCTTATGGAGTTATGTTAAAGTTTATCCAACAAGTCAGAAACAATTAATGACACAAGAAACAATATCACGCGTGTTAATCGTAAATTGAGCCTGGTGTTTATCTGTCTTTGAAAATTGCAAGACTGGTATATTTGCAAACCAACGAAGCTTTGGAGGTCATTTTAACTGATGTTCTGTTTCATACGTAATGACATTAAGTGTGCCTATAAGTAATAAATAAATATACCCCTTTTATTTATTCATTTTTTTTTAATTTTAAAAGCATGGCACTCTAATTGGAAGACCTATATCAATACAAGGAATTGAAAACTATTCATAATACATTATTTAGTAGTTCATCACTCAGGGTAGATTATATTTTCTATACATTTACAATACTGTTATATTTTGAAAGCAAATGACAGTGAATAATATTTTGTGTATAACAACTAATAAGTTCATCTTTCAGCATGTATGCAAATTTTCAGAATGTTTTCACCTAAATTAAAATATGTCTAGTACTGAGTTCTATATTCTGAGCAGTATTATCCAAACTATCATACCTCGATATTAATTTATTTTAAGAAAAATAGTAAATATGTCATAATTTCGTTGAGAACATTGATTTTAATGGTGTTTACCGACCCTTTTAAACACTGAAGTATCACTTTGATGATACTTGAGATGAAATGATAAACTGGGAAAGCCTTTTTTTTTTAAAGGAAGGAAACGTTTGGGACCTAAGCTTAGGGCACTTCCCCGGCATTTGGCATTTATGAGTTCTGAGGAAAACCTGAAAAAGAAACCTCAGTCAGGGAGAATGGTCCTGATGGAAATGGAACAGACCTCCTGCTCTCGAATCCGCGCCTTAACAACCTCTGCCACCCATGGCTGTTAGAGAGAATAGAAATTTTAATAAAATCTCAATTCAAAAATTATTCTGTTTTAAATATTATTAGGAATAAAAAGACGTCAAGGACAATAAATTAAAAAGACGTCAAAGATAATAAATTAAAGGGAAAGTTTTTAAATCGTGCACCCACATCTACACGGGTTTATTTCAGGGGATAGAGAAAACCAGAAATGTTAATATAGCAAAGATATGCCCAAATTACAAAGCGATAGGAATATCCATATTATTATGGTATTGGTCTAATAAGAACTTGGAAAAAATACTTTTTGTTATCCCCGTTAAGATGAGTTAAAGGCCCGCTGACGCAGGCAATTGAGCTTGCTCAGTCGCGTTTGTTTCATTTTTGTAGGAGTTAGACTGTGTACTGGGGAGTGTTCTGAGATTGAGATGAGCACAATAACAAATATTATTTATTTATCATTTGTTTAGGAAACGTACAAGTATAAGAAAAAACAATTTTTCAATTTTTCAAAAGTAACACGTCCATCGGGAATTGAAATCTTAGACTGGGAAACAAAGATCGAAACAAAGGCATTTTCTTTGTCAAGAAGTGGAGAGTAAAACACCGGATTATATTAGAGGAGAAACTTGACGAGACAGGCTGTCGATTAGCAACGTCTCTTAAATCTTTAACATGATTAGCTCAGCTAGATCTGTGGTCAGTACATACAAAGCTATTCAGCTGCTGCATTTTAATCCATGTATAATTACTTGAAATAAAACTCATGAAGGTGCTGAAACAAAACATCTTGGAAGCAGTTTATAATATTCCGGGAATGAAATTCGGTGAGAGTGTCAACATTTCTTAAAAGTCTTCACGGAGGGCGGACACCTTGACTAGGCATCTACTAGTACTACTTACTACAAATAGATAGCGCAGGAAAAAGAACCCCTGCGCTCAATGAGTTTCAACTGTAAAACGTGATTTCCCTCTGCAGATGGAAAAGCCATTACATCGTAACTTCCCATCGGCAAAATTAAATCCCGATTGCGTTGGGGAATGATGCCCTGTACCTATAAATACGAGTGAGTCTTCCCTTCGTGCGGATTAGTAAGCTATACAATCCCGGAGTTTTACAGATTATCCCGTAAACACTGTCCGCTGTGTCGTATTGATTTCGGCCGAAATGGCTGCTATGTGTCTCTCGGCCTGTTGCACCGCGCGAGCGATGGGCTTTAGCGGTGAAGAACCAGGGTTCAAATACCTTTAGTTGTTGGCACGGAAGAGAAAGGAAATGTTTATTCCGTGATATGTATTAATATAAACATAATTATATCATTTCTCTTAAATCACAAATTACTATTAAAATCTGCTAATTGAACAAAATAAGTAAATACGAAACTCTATATTAATGTGAGATTACAAAAATAGCGTAATGAATGATCCCATACTCTTTGCAGATATTTCCACACACACACACACACACACACACACACACAAATTATGATCGCTCTGGAGCAATGTGTACGCAGCAGTTAAAGGTAAACTCCCTTATAGGACGGTCTGGTGAATGCGCTGGGTCACTTAAGAGCACCTGCATTTCCCATCGACTGTAAAATGAAAGTTTGCCTTGTTACCAGTGCGCAAGGTAGCAAGACTCAACGAGTATATACAGTGATACTAGTTCAAAAATCGGCGTACATTCAGCCGGTCGGCATTTAGGACCCACCTTGCTGCCGGTGTTTTCTTGTTTGGGGCTCTTAACTATTCTCACAGAGTTTATACAAGTGTGATCAAATAGTTCCCGGATTGCTTCTGTTACAAAGAAAATAGTTAATTTACCGAATTTTAAATACCATCTCCTTCGAAATATTCTCCTTTGGCAGCAATACATCATTAAAGTGTTTCTGCCCCTTTTGAAATAATGCATATTAAAAACTTCTGCAATTCACGCTCTATCTCCCGAACGGTGTTGAAACGGTGACATTTGAGATCAGTCTTCAGCTTCTGGAAAAGGAAGAAGTCCTCAGGATTCATTGTTTCCCTGCGATCCTCATGAACAACTTCCAGGGACGTTCTTTCACTTTTGCAGCATCTTTACCAGGTAAAACATATCATATGCCTCATTGCATCATCGCCGCAAACCTGCACAAGTATGTTTAATGCATCTGTGAGGAATTTTCCATGTTTAACGAAAAATGTAACGTTAACTCTTTGTTGCAACTTGCTATTCATGGCGAAATTGCAGGCTAGCACACGCACATGATGGCAAAATACCGATTGCACTACTTCCAATGTAAATGCAGCTATATCACTTGAAACACTGCTAGTTCAAGGATACAACTCCCTAGCGCTGAATGCGAAACCCTATACTGGCATCTGTTGGCGCACAACAGAATCAGTTCAGGAACTTTTCGATATAATCTCGTATAATACAATACTAAAAGTCACGCATTTTAACATTCAAAAGAAGTGACTTTGTAAAAGTAAATATAATTACTTTTGAAACTGTTCTTTATTCCATTTATATAATATAAACGACATTTGGTTGGGCCAGCGTTGTTTACAAAGTATGGTGAAATTCACAAGTTGAACACAATTTTTGGAGTATTTCTCAACACATCCTGCATGCTAAGTCCACTGTTTCTAAAATGTTCATCATGTCTAAACAATTAATTTTGTCAAATTCTATAAAATAAGTTACTGGAGGCATCGATAGGAATTCTCGTTCGACACACATTCTTGTGTGAACAACGACGGAATTAAAAAACAGAAACATTTATGCACATTGAAAGTTCAAAAAAAGAATTTCATTACTACTCAGATGTTCTTGTAAACGGACAACAACAGTTAAAACTTTTGCGACATTTGTGTGACACTCTTTGCGGCAATGTTCCTTTTACTAAACATGGAAATCCTATTTTCAAAGATTTTATTAACTACGAAAAAAAATCCCACATGGATTAACTGTAAGGACTTATGGTTCACAATAACAACAGGTAAGGGTGTATTTAAAACTCACGTTGTATTTTCTTCAACATTTACTTTTTAAATATACGAAAGACACTGGTGCGGACTCTAGTATTCTGTTGCAGGTTCATTTCAAGAACAAAACCAATTGCAAATTATATTTTATTATTCAAATTATAAAGAAGATCAGAGCAATAGTGTCTCATATAGAACGAGATGCTTTGCATACAAATACCATGTCATATTAATAGCAAATTTCACAACTTGATGTTATTTTCACTTAGGATGTGACGAAACACTGTCGTACATGCTACTTCCCTCATAGTTTTGTTTTGCTGTGAGAATCTAAAAATGATGACTTTTTTTTTTTGTTTTGGTTAAAAAATCTGCAGCACAATGAACAAGGTAGCAGAAACATTGCTGGCTTTCATAAAATGATCCCTATTATGTGATTAGAGCATGCTATTCATATAAATATTGAAGAAATTCGTACAAATTTCTCTCAATGTCACTGATGTAAGTACATTTATAATAACGATATTTGTAGTTGCAACTTATGAACTGAACTCAGCTTCCAACTTGTTACACTTGAAAATTGAGCTAACTACTCTTCCAGTAGTACAATTATAATTGCAAGCTGCTCAAAAGTATTCACAGTATTTCATCTAGGAGAAATGAATTACCTTGTGAATGAAGCAAAAATTCACGAAGATTGTTACCTTTGGTCCAACTTAAAGAGATCATTAGAAAAATTTTTATATGTTCGTAATTAAGCACATTTAAACAACATAATTACAATTCCCCAGTATATTGCTAATAAATTAGAACAAAATTAAATGAAATAACAAGTGAGGTTAAGAGGGTAGGTCCATAAGTTTCCAGCTTCGCCGATAAGGGTTGTTGCCTTCACAAAACCTTTATCTGCTGTCATACCTTATCTGTTAAGTAAATGATTGCAGCTGTAACTTCCGCTCCACTGTGTTCAGTTGTTGAGATATAGTTGCATAGAGAAGGCTATGTGTAGACCATTGTGACATGTTCAAAATGGATTTTCGAGGTGTTATTAAACAGCGATTGGATGGTGTATATGGGAAGCACCCCCCTCATATTCTACCGGAAAAGAATGGGCCAAACTTTTTCGAAGGGTCCAGCAAGCATTGAAGACGAAGAGTGTACAGGTCGGCCCTTGAAGATGCTCACTTCTGACAGCATCGCTCTTGAGGAAGGAGAAATTATGGAAGACCGGCGGCTCAAAGTGACAGAAATAGCAGCAAAGCTAAACCTTTTTAAAACAAGTCCTGCGTATTATTCATGAATAAGGTTAGTGCAAGATGGTTTCCTAGATTTCTTTCCTCAGTACAAAAGAAGCGACGAGTCATCTGTTGTCAGGCAATTTTGGAGCTCTGTCGTGGCAACGAGAGAGAAGTTCTACAAACCAAAAGAGCTCCCAGTGACTATTTCGTCTTCTCAAAACTCAAGAAGGGCCTTCGAGGAAGGACATTTAAATTTGGCGCAGAAGTGAAGGATGCTGTTTATTCCCATTTTCCAGACAAGACTTCTTACTATGGTTATATGTTAATTGAAAAATGTGAGAAAGTATTGCAATAAAGGGTAATTATATTAAAAAGTGAAATTTAGTTTTTGTCTTTATCATACCTGGAAAATAGTTAGACCGGAAACTTATGGGCCTACCCTCGTAAAAACTTTATATTGAATTTTAATGAGAATTCTCACGAAAATTAAATTTGAAGAAACAATTCCCAATACAAAATGTAAGGAACAAAGAAAAACATTTCAACTCTTACCCGTGGAAAATGTTTCGATTATAATATCCATAATACACTAAAAATATGAAATGTCTTATAAGTATAAATTACCTAGAATTTGAGTTACTTGGTGAAAATTTTTGTTGGCACCAGTCTTTCAAATTTGGAAGTAAACGCAGGCAGGAAGCACCATTTATGAAGAATAATTAAATTATACTAACCTAGCAATGGCACCTGATTAAGCAATTGTTAAAATGGGCAATCCTTCCCGAGATTTCAGAACCAACTCGAGCTACAAATGAAAGGCAAGAAGTTATTAACACATTGCATAGCCGACAATATACTTATTATCAGGACCAATAGGCAAATAGCGGGTAATGAACATATTGAGGATAGAAGAGGAAGAGGGAAAGGAAAAGTCAAATAGGTGGATGGGAAATTGTAGCAAATGTTGGCACATTGTAAGCCTTTACAGAAACTCTTCGTCATATAATTTTGTTACTACAATAATCAACTCTTCAACTGGGGCACACGACTTTGCGGCGGTTTAGGAAAGGTTGGTATAGTTCATTGTATGTGATTGGTTATAATAAGCGCCACATTGGTGATTTTGTTTAATTGGAGGATGATATATATTAGCTGATGATCATGAGTCTTGGTCTCGATGAAATATCACGGATATACTGCTCTGAACACCGTCTCCTGCCGCTATTGGAGTAATGTTCTTCTCAGGGGCTCTGTAAATGTTTTAGAGCTTTACTGGAATGTTCCCAAGGTAGAAAAAAGACATGGAATAGGACTACATTAAATAATAATAATGTTCACACCTCAATGCATTTATTTAATCAGTTACTTCTCATTTACAACACGCCTGGATCACTTGCAGGGAGTCGTAAGATTTTTGATAATGTTTCTAATGATCTACATCATGCGTTGCACTTGTAATTCATATTCGAATTCAACTATACTTCAGATTAATTAATGTTTGTTTCTTTCTTACATAGCTATTCCTACGAAGATGTTTTAATAACTGTTTCTTCCCGATTGGTTATGAAATTGAATTGAATTATTTCATCTTTCGGATCCAACTGAACTCTTATCACTCCTAAGCTGAACTGAAGTACACTATTACGTCTCCCAAGCTGTACTGCCCTGAACTGAACTGCACTGTTTCGCCTCCTAAGTCGAAATGGACTGAAAACGCCTGCATATAATGCTTTTAATGGTTTCTGTACGCATCACTTGGCTAAAATTCAAATCTTATAACATTCTAGACGCGTTCTAAACTTTATTTTCTGATTGACTTAGTATTTTTCATATAGAAGATTCTCAAAAATATAATTTAAAATTGGAGTCCTTATTAGCTGTGTTCATTCATTTCTTTCCTACGCTAGATGCGTTATATAGCAAGTATTTCTATTTTTTAATGACCGCTTACCCAAGATTAAAAGCGAGCTAGAGGTTCACTTCAAGGCCTTTTTGACAGAATCATGAAAAGGAAGGTTCATGTTCTATTCAAAAACTGACCTTACTCATGACACCAGAATGTCGCTACATTGCTACATACATGTTTCATCTTTATTGCACAAATTATATTTATATCTCTTGTTCGTTTTATAACAATATATATTATAAGATACATATTAATAATTGATTAATTGGATACATTATAAGAAATGCTTATTAATAATATGAAAGTTGAAAAGAAATGTTATGCCTTTCTGGTAATTTATTACTTTTCATTATATTTCAAAAATAGCTCCTTAATTTTAATCTTATAATTTATAATAATTTCTTCATATAGAAATATTTTCAAAACCTCATTATATTTGCCTTCTATATTACTATAAATAAAAATACAAATTTTAATTGTATCTAATATTTCAGTTAATTGAAAAATTCATGAGGTTCTGTCAATTTAGCAGGAGAAGGAAGCATTGGCTTGTCCTTTACTGGTGTAGTGCCATACTTGCCTCATAAACCCAAGATCGCGGGTTCGATACCGGCCAGGACCTATGATTTTTTTCGGGTGTAAAAATCGTAAGTATGGCTTCCTTCGGAAGGGAAGTAAAGCGGTGGGTCCCGTGTCGTACATTTACGGCACGATAAAGAACCTCAAGCCTGAAAAAAGAGGCCTCTGAGCAAAATTTGTCGGCCGTTTCACGCTCAGATTTGAAAGAGACGCTGATGACCTGAGATGTTAAAGAGCGTCCGTAAATAAACCAAAACAAACAATTGTCCTTTGCATTTATCTGGGCCAATTTGTCGCTATTCCTCGGGAGTCTAGATGCTCTAGAATAATGAGACGTTATTCTGTTGCCCAAGTTTTGGAAGTAGCGCACTACCTAAAAAGCAGGAAGGGCTGCAGCAGGGAAAATGGAGAGCGTATTGCAAATGAGCCAAGCTTGTTTAATTCTTTTCCCAAGTTGCAGTGGTTCTGCAGGGAGAGAAGATGAGATTTTCTTCTTCAACAGGCTGCGACGGAGACATTTAAATATTTTCCAGTTACACCGTGCATGTTGAGAGATCATTTTCGCAATATAAGACAAAGGTTCATCTCAAAAGCAATTGTGGAGAAGTATTTTATTGTAAATCAGAACATATTCTTAATATCTGAGATTGATTCTAAAGAATGTTATAAGAGCTAATAAATCACATTACCATCT
The DNA here is from genome assembly GCA_030762175.1 of Metallyticus violacea. Taxonomy (NCBI): domain Eukaryota; kingdom Metazoa; phylum Arthropoda; class Insecta; order Mantodea; family Metallyticidae; genus Metallyticus; species Metallyticus violacea. Next base: position 122,752,858 of record CM060831.1, read on the forward strand.
TTCCAGGGTTTATTGTAATTGGTGTATTTATATATTTTAATGCGTATCTCACTGCCTAATTTTATCTAGAGAACATAAAGTTTTTAGTATCCATTTAACCGAGCTTTAGTTATGGGAATAAAAACAAGGAAACAATATCCCTGTTCCTCTTCGTCTCAATAAAAGCAAGGTTTTGAGTCTCAGATTAAAGTTCAACAAAAATATTACACGAAAGCCCGCTAGTAAAGAACTTTATTAGATCTGAAAATGGGACCCTCCAGTTTCATGAGATGAAAACCCCAAAACATTCCTTCCGGAGAAGAACATGGACAGGCATACGCATAATAAACCTGATATACGCATTTCTATATTAAACAGCTCAGAGAAGAGGAGAAGCCCTTTATAATAACGTTCTCACGTAGTGCCATTCTCTGGTAATAAAAAGGAATTGTGGAGGAAATGAAATCTGCCCCTCTAATTTTGTTGTAGCGATAAACAACACAACAGAATAGTTCCAACTTCACTCATCCCAAAGATATGAAGGAAGCACTTTGTTAGTCATTAACCCTCGCAAGGTGTTCGGTTCTTTTTGACTAAATATATATTTCCTTTAAACTGTGAAATATAAAATATTTTCTTTACATATATTTGGTCTTAGCACTTTGATTGTTAATCAAATTTGTTCTAGTTTATGTTTTAACTTGTTCAGTTTTATTTGTGAACTAGCAGAAATAGTAGATATAGGGGACAATACTTTTTTACCAGTGAAGAAAGCTGTTTGTAATATAAATTAGCAAAACTTGAACCCACCTACTGTCGAAACAAATGTTTGTCTGTTGTTAGGAGAGGAGAGCGGATTTTAAGTTATTTCTATGTCCAACTTACTTCCTAATGACTTCCTTACAAGATGATGGAGTGATTCATAATGTTAAGGTAATGAGGTTGCTTCCGAAATTAAAGACGTTTGCCTTCTGAAAAATAATAGATTAAACTTCAGAACAATATGCAGGAAATAGTGACGTCCCATGACAATTTAATACAACCGCCAAGGAACAAATTGCTCTTAAATTTACATTTGTTGACGGCTAAAAAAGGAATTATCTTTGTTTTAGACCGAGTGCTCGCGGGCCTTAGCAATATCCAAATGGGGCGAGAAGGGTTCTGATTTTTGCTGTAACTGTTGATAGTTTAATTAGTTTATCCTCATTAACAATACAACCTGCCATAGTTATACTTTCAGTTAACATGACTGCACATATAAAATAAACTGTGTCATTTCTCTGCTTTCAAAATGTTTATTCCTCCATTTATTGAAATATTTATGCTAATTAATTAGAGAGGCTTTCGAAAATGATTTACCATAGAGCAATCCATGGGCACGTCTATTCATATGGCGATGGACTGATATTAGATGGTGGTTGTAAGTAGAGTGTGTAGTGAAAGGACTGTGTTCGTTTGTTGTCAAGTAGAGAAAGACATGGACTAAATGGAGGGTGGCTATCATAGACTAAAAAGGACTGCATGGTTTTTGTGGAAGAAAGGAGTCAGAACTTCATGAATTAATGGACGTTTAACTGCGGTACACAAGACCATTTACAACTCGGTCATTGGGTTCGCTAGTGGCAACGATCTGCATATGTGAGTAATGCGCCCCCGTCAACATCGCGGTTTCCCAGGAATATTGAGATTGTGTCTAATGACTGATAATAACCTTTGATCAGCTGTAATTCGATAGGCATCACTGCGAAACCCTACACACAATTATGAATATGAAAAAGATGAGCGAACGCTGGGTTCTAATGGGCTTGACATAGACACAGAAGAATAAAAGTGTTGAAGTTTGTCGCCGGCTACTGGACGTGGTGACCAATCATCGTGTCACTACCAAACACCAGAGAAGAAACTCCGATTCATGCAATGGAAACGTTCAGGAAGGCATCTGCTCAAAAAATTCGTGCCTCTCCATTCGCGGTCAAGCAGATAAACGCCGTCTTTTGGAGCACTTCTGGTATACTGTTCTTGGATTGGCTTCATCAAGGAACGACTGTCAACAGTGCGGTGTACTGCGGGACACTTACATGGCTTAGAAGCAGGATTCAGCAACAGTGTTGACGTGGTTGACAGGAATGTCCCTCCAACATGAATGACAACGCGCGGTTTCATCCCAACAAAACGTGGACCGCAAAAGGGTATTGTTTTGCAACATCCACCATATTCACCGGATATTGCTCCTACTGTTTATACCTTATTGGGGATACAGTATTCGACAACAACAAAGAAATACAAGGGAGGTGGCGTAGTACGCCCAGACAGTGGTTTTGCAATACTATAATGAATTTACCAGGAAGATGGTAACGATGCATTGATGTTGCAGGAAGAGTATTGACAAATTTTGTGTATTGAACCATGTTGTATAATAAATTAGGCACAAAAACACAACTTTATATAATTTTCCGACTTCCCTTGTATTAGGAAAGATATGAATTCTGTCGCCTTAGATGCTCCAGGCCTGTAGTTTTAGCAGGTGTAGTAAATCCACTGAGGGTAAATGTGATGGATATAAATTTTGGAATATTTTCAGACATAATGTCGTTATAGAAGTGAAATATCATATTAAGGATGCGTCATTATTGCGCATATCCTGTTTTTCGTAATCAATATATGAAGTTATTTTTGCCCTTTTTACTCCTGCCATTGCATTCCCTGTGCTATTGCGTATGCACAGACTGATTTTCAGCTTGCTTGCCAATTGATTGCAACACACCATATAGTAACAGAATTGAAAGTTACCGATTGTGTAATGCACTCAGTTCATCAGAACTGTTTCTCTATGTTCTATTCTTTAATGATGCAGTAAAAGAGCCCCAGGGGCTGGATGCTTTTTCGCCTTATAATTAGAAATTATTACTGGGGTGTTCTCTACTGTCTACTCAGTGACCCTGGTATTATCAAAGGTTTGAATAGTATATTTAACTATTTGTTTGACTCGTAGTGAATTTTGTAATTTTTTTGTTAATAAATGTGCCTTAATAGGTCAAATTGTTAGTTAAGTCATTATACTTTTTACAAGACTTTACGGTGTCACTTCTTTTTTAATGCAATATTTCATTGAATTTTCGTATTTTGGTATTTCTTACCCAAGAGTTAATGTATTTTTGACAGTTGAATGGGCCAAATATTTCAAAATTCTTTTATCTGCTTTTCTGATTCAAAATTTGGATTTAAGTGTTTTAATAATTTTATAAATATTCAGTGCATTATTGCTGCTGTTCGTTTTTAATTTCTGTGTGCTAAATTAACATGATACTTATCCTCTTAATTTTGTAATGTACAAGTATTCGTACTATTATGTACATACTTTTGTTGCTTAACAAATTAAAGTGTAATACAAGGGCTCTTCTATAAAGAATAATCATATTTTTTGACACCATATCTTTAATAATCCAGATAATTTTTATGATCTTTTCAAAGTAGTTCTCTTCGGATGCAATGTATCTACCCCAGCGTTTCTGCTAGTGTTCAGACATGCTGGAAACCATTTTTGCCAGATACTTCCGAATTGCCTCCACAGCCTGCATCACTGCTTCTGATGATAAAAAAAAATACCTCTCGCTTTTCTTCATTTTGTGGCAAAGGAAAACGTCAAATGGGGCTAAATTTGGACTTTCGAGAGGGTTTGGGTCACACTTCACATTAATTTGTGTGAGATATTCAATACTGCACAGTTACAGTCGTGTGTGCAGGTATGACATGTTGATAAACCATTCCTTGAATATTGAAAAATGAGAATACCATAAACTTCCTTTCAGAAGCAACAACTTTTACCTTTTTTGTTTTGCCTATAATAGATATTTTCGCAAAAGATCTTTCGTGTTCACTCTCACTATCGAAATGATGTAGCGAAGTTTCGTCTGCAGTGATTCTCATCTTCCTGTAACATCTTAAAACTGCATATAGACTTTCACACGAACGTCCTTTTGTTCGGGAATCACCAGTCTTGGAACCTACCGTGCACATACACGTCTCATATGCAACTTTTCAGTTACCAACACGTGAAATTTTCAGATTACCTGAAAGTGTTCTTTATGTTATTCGACGATCCTCTCTCAAAATGTTAGCATGGTGTTAACACTTTCTTTCGATAGAACACAAACTGGAGAGCCAGGTCCATTTTCGCTCCATTCTCTCTTTTTTAAACATTTTACATTTTCTTCAAAATGTGCTATAAGCAAAAAACTCTCCATAGGTCTCAGCTGAAGATTTGTTTAAACGAAAGTAGAATTGCATATTGTTCTTCTAACACCTCTCACAGGTGGGAACACCGCCATGGGTGGCGGAGGTCTCGTGAGCGAGAGACTGGGGTTCGAATTCCACCAGGACTGTCCTCCCTGACTGAGGTTCTTCTCCCGGTTTTCTTCAGTTCTCATATACTGAAAATGCCGGGGAGGTACTCTAAACTTAGGCCTGGAAAGTTTCCTTCCTTCTCAGCGTAGTGAATCGGTCCTGGTGATCTAGTGGTAACTATATCTCCTCGTAAACCCATGATCGCGAGTTCAATTCCGGCCAGGATCGATGGATATTTTCAGGTGTAAAAATTCTAAGTATGGCTTCCTTCGAAAGGGGAGTAAAGCCGTGGATCCCGTGTCGTACATTTGTGGCACGATAAAGAACCTTAAGTCTGAAAGAAGAGGCCTCTGAGCAAAACTTACCGGGCGTTTCACGCCCTGAATTGAATGGGACGCTGATGACCTGAGATGTTCAAGAGCTTCCGTAAATAAAACAAATAAAAATAAACAAACAATCAGCGTAGTGAATGCCTGCAGACTGTCCAGCTAGGAGAAGGGTCAAAATAGGATGGAATGCGCTATTTCTGTGAAATATCAAGGGTTTTATTGCTGTGATGTAAATTTTGCATAAAGTAGCAAGCAACAACAACTATTTTCAACTGCTTAAGAAACACACAGGCAAGATAAGGCATTTTTGCAACCTATTTTCTTTGCTCTAAATAGTTGTAACAATACTCTGGAAAACCTTTCTTTGGTGATATACCTTAGGGAAGTAAAGCCGTGAGTCGCGTGTCGTAGATTTACGGCAAGTAAAACAACTTTAATGCTGAAAGAAGGTGCCAGGCCTCTTAGTGCCCTCATTTGGTGAACTGAGATGTTAAAGAGCGTCCGTAAATAAACGAAATAAACGAATTTTGTGATGCAAGTGTTTACTTTTCAGGATATTAAGTTGGTCTGTTTTATATTTGAGAAGAAAGCTGTGTGTACTGATTGCTTACGTCAATTGTTAATGTAGGGTACTTAGCAAGCCATTAAGAAGGAAGCGACTATAAAAACGAGCGTTATTAATACATTTCTGTAGAAGGTGATGAATCTCTGGCCGAATTATCGAATACAGGTTCTGCTCCAGCTGGTTTCAATGTTATCTTGTGTGATGGGGTACATTTGTCAAACCGTTATCATCTTTACCACTCCGTTGCACAAGGAGACAAACACGCACATTAATGGAGGTGATGCTATATCTGTGCTTCAATAACGCCAGTGACCTGTGCGCTTCAAACTCTTTTGTTACCCGTTTTTGGGCAATAAAAAGCAAAAGACTTACATACGTCACGGATGGGACGGGACGTTTACGAATATCCTGACGAATGAAACGATTGTTCTCGAAATGACGCAGCTGACAAACCTCTGTCATTTTCAAAGAGTGAAAGGAGTTAAATTGTTCAGGCCAAAGATATGAAAGCAATTGTCCTGAAAAAGATGAAAAAAATGACTTTTTACTGCCACAAAGTCATAAATGGAAGTGACTCACGGACCTTGAATAAAAGGGGAAAAATTGCGCATTAATTTTCTCCAAGTGTTTACAACTCCCTGCCTGAAGAATATATGCAATTTATAGGGCTTCCAGGATATTCCTTATAGCTCGCACGGGATTTTGCGTCTCGGTAGCTGGCGGCCCAACTGTATTCCGACACAAACATTGTGACAGAACCACGCCACATCTGAAAATAACACAATCTGTGGGTTCATTAACTCTTCAGTCACTGATGAAAGAAACCACTCACAATAAGGCACACGTGATATGGGATCACCTTGTTGTAAACAATGAACTCGTGTACACCTGTATGTTTTGATTTTTATTATACAGGGCTATTCAAAAAGAAGGAAAGGATTTCAAACATTTCTTTCTTCCAAATTACAAAAGGTAGAACCATAATTCCTACGTTCCTGAACAGACAAAATTTGAACATTTGAACCGTCTAGGTAGAAGTTCCAATCACGGCCGCATTGGTGCTGTTGCTTGCCATGTTGATTGTCTGTAATGAAATGGCGACACAACAGGAAAAAGCATTTTGTGTGCTGCAATTGGAAAAATTAAGAGTCCTTTATTAAAGTTCAATGTGCTCTTCGCCGTCAGTTTAATAAACAACCGCCTGGGCATAAGTAGATTTACCACAGGCATCGACGTCCACGCACATCAAATGAAAATGTCCAGCGTATTCGTACAGTTTACAAAAGGAGCCCAAAAATCCACAGCACGAGAAAGCAAGGAACTTAACATTCCTCAACCTACAGTATAGCGAGTTCTGAAACACCGTCTGCACCTGAAGCCGTACAAACTGCAGTTATTGCAAGCATTGCATCCTGGCGACCACAACAAAAGGTACGAATTTTGCATTAGCATGCTAGCTGATATGGAAGAAGACAATTTTTCTGAACAAGTAATTTTTACCGATGAATCCACTTTTCATCTTTCCGGTAAAGTTAATCGGCATAATGTTAGAATTTGGGCAAGTGAAAATCCTATGTCAGTTATTGAACATTTAACGTCTTCTGTGCCAATATCTGTAAACAAAGTTTATGGATCTTTCTTCTTCATAGAGAATACCGTGACAGGATTAACCTATCTACGCATGCTTCAAAGCTGGTTATTTCCTCAACTTGAAGATGACTCAGATGTCCTCATCTTCATGCAAGATGGTGCCACGCCTCATTTCCCTAAGCACGTCCGACGTTACCTGAATGACACCATTCCAGGACGTTGGATTGGAAGAGGAGGAGCAGAAGATCAACTTCATCACCGGTGGCCTCCCAGGTCTCCAGACCTCAATCCTTGTGATTTTTACCTGTGGGGTTACGTAAAAGACCGTGTGTTTTTATCCCCCTATGCCTGACGCTCTTGAAAGTATGCGACATCGAATTGTTGAAGCTGTGAATTCGATAACTAGAGACCAGCTGATTAGTGTGAGGCAAGAAATGAGTCACCGTTTTGATATTTGTCGTGTAACACGTGGTGCTCATATTGAATGCATAAAAAAGTGAAAATTGAACTTTCCAGGAACGTTGGAATTGTTTCTATCTTTTGTAGTTTGAAAGAAATAAATGTTTGAAATCTGTTCCTTCGTTTTGAATAGCCCTGTATGTGCAGAAGACATTGGCCCAATTTGTTCTAATTTTGGTAGTGATTTTGTGGCGAACGTTCAAGATTTGTGCCAATTTCGTCTAATTTGCCTTCTGTTAAAACTGTACCTCTTTGTGTGTGTTTCTTATTTTGTTATGACCAGTAGCAGCAAATTTATTCACAAAATCACGAATTTCATTCTGGAAGGAGCCAGTTGCAAAGGGCACTTCCAAATAAATTCCTCACGAACGCAACAAGATGATTTGTATTTATAATAAAATGTACACACAAAACTACCTTGCTCTAAAGTCAACTGTCTTGCCATCTTTGTGAATGAGTATAGACTGTGATTACTCGGAAGTTCAAGGACAGGCAGGTGACCTTGAGCGGGGAGGTAAACCGGCGTTAGCAGAAATACAAAACCCGAGCGTGCGTTAAGGACACATTCTGGAAGCCCGGTTTCTCCAACTGCCCTTTCCGAGTTGTCCAACCGTTTTATATCCATCTCAACATTGTAAATACAAAAATTTGGTTTTTGTTACTACTTGCTAATTATCCCTTTGTTATAGTTTAGCAGAAGTAACCATGGTAATGTAGTTTGCCTAGGACGCCTCTAAGAATGCCGTGTACGTGTTATTATCCTGTAGAAAATGTGATTTTGTTCCAATGTTCTGGTGATACTTGAGAGTATATACAAAGACATCAAAATTTGTCACAGAACAAGGCAACAATGGAGCATGGCGTATAAAGGAATGGACGAGAGGTTTCTGAGATATTCGCATTTAAATACAATGCTCTATTCTAATGATCAGTGATTATAAGAAAGTACCAAAAACAGATTTACAAATGCCAATGCATGAATTACATAGAACAAGTACTTTTATGTTTTAAAATGATTAATATAAACAAGGAGCGATGACATTTGTAGAAAGATCGCCCTTCAGAAATAAAAGGGTCATTGATATTAATATTATGGATCTTGTATCATATTTCCAGTGTGTTAAAAAATACAGCATACTTCGAAATACGAATATATTCGGTCCAAGGGCTGCTGACGTCATGCGATTGCCTCAAGAAGTGCTTGGACCCACTCATATGCGGCCAAGCTCCTTCCAATCAATAATAGTACAAGCTCGCATTCGTTTCTTTGATTTACTCCTAACTATTTAATAAGGTGTCTCTATGTCTGAACTAAAATATTTCTTTTGAATCACGCACAAGTTTAAGTATATTTAGAATTGAATGTTTTGAAATGTGTTTTTCCATAGTTTAATTTTCGCTTTCGCACGTTGTGCTAATGTATTTCTATTTTAAAGTGAATTTTGGGAAACTTTTCTAGTCTAGAAATGAAATTAATTTTGTTGTGTGATTTAATAAATCTATATAATATTCCAAGCGAAAGGGTCTACTGTTGAAACTGTTAGATAAAATGAGACATGGTGCCATTATCCTTTAGTACTGTGCTTAAAATGAAAAAACGTTTATGCCAATACAATTTGGACAGATGCACTTGGACCAAACAAACTCCTGTATTTTTGCATTTTCATTTTATGCAATAACATCATGGAACACATGGAAATTAGTTAAGCCTTGGAGAGGAAAAAAAAAAAAAAACAAAAAAAAAAACCATGCAAATAACAAAGTATGACGTCGAACATGTTCAGAAATTATTAGTAGTGTTTTGCAAATAGGAATAGCGTTTTATTGATTAGTTGATCACAGTATATATATGCATATTTTAGACATTTTAGTGTATATAAATCGTAGTCCTAGTTTTTTTTAGCATTCTGGGACCGAACGTACTTTACAATGCACTATGAAATAAATTAAATTGCCCAAGTTGATATATAACTCTTACGGCAAACAGTAAATATGTATGTATATATGTAATAAATAAATGAAAATCAGGAAAATTAGAAAAAAATTAAGTGCATAAAATGAGAAGAAAAGAGAAGAGTATAAAAAGTAATGTTACACCTCTGCCACACACACATACATGCACATACATACATTTCTAAAATATAATGTCTAATGATCCGCTATCCCCCTTTCTAGTTAATTGCTTTTTTCCGATCTGACCTGCTTCACTTTGTATAAAAAATTAGTTACTCCCTCCTCCTTCTTCCTATCTACTAACAAAGTCCAGCGCTACCACTGTTCTCTTCCCCCATTATCAAACGGGGCCTGGTAGGTACATTTTCTCAATTCCTCCGGGTCCTTGCAATATGTTCCCAAGATTCTTTCTCCACACACAATGTAAGACAGATTCTCTTACCCTCTTCTGTTACTTTGGTCATCCACCACGCGCATAACCTAAACCAAGCGAGCCTCTGATTGCTGACTTTTGCCCCTGTTTGGATGTAACGCTTCATTCTCTACCCGATTTTCAGTTCCCATTGTATATCCAACAAACGTTTTCTGTACACCCGGAAAGAGTCAGCTGCCTATTGATGTCTCTCAAGTGTTTCTTAATTTTCCTCCAAGTCTTCCCCGTTTTCCTGCTGCCCTGCGATCCAAATGTTATCCATTCCCATAGTTTCCAAATTACTCAATTTTTAAATCCGGATTCTATTGACCCCTATTCTCAACTACTCATAGTAGCAGATTTCCCTAGTTCGTTTTTGATCTCCGTGAACAATATGCAGCCATTATTTATTCCATTTTGCTATTAATTTTTTTATTTGAAAAATTACTAGGAAATAGCTTCGTTTTTGTTTGCCAAAATCTCTTTGGACTACTTTTTTCTGTTGTTAATATTTTTGGAGCAATATGTAATTTTTATATGTCTTATGATGTTTGTAGTACATTTCTATACTTTTTGAATTTGTTTAATAAGCCTCTTTTATAGGTTTCCACTTTACTTGCTTAGAGAGATTGTCTCTGGATCTCGTTGATTTAACAATATCCGATGTGACCGATGTGACCTAAATTTCCACTTTAATTGTGTTGTTAGATATGGCTACATATGATTTCATGAAAAGTTTTCGAAGGTGGTTTCTGCTTCTTTACAGTCCAATATATGATCCGAAGATGTCCCATTAGGTAATATCTGAGAGGATGCTATAATTAATAACTGCTTGCAATTTTATGGTGGTTAAACAGGATGCACTTTAGAATTCTTATTAGGTGTAGAAAAGAATGCAAACACCATGTAGTGATTGCGCTGCTGTACACTCCGAGTTCAAAAATTAAATTGTTTGCTGTTTTTAGAAATGTGTAATCGAGACAGGACTCTAATTTCGGATAGGTGATAGCGTTTAAGTAATTTAAATATCCACATTCGTGTATAATATCTAAAAACTTAGAGTCAGAACTGCGTAGGTTATTTTCTAAAAATTTCAAATTAATATCTCCTAAAATTATTTGGTTTTTAACATATTTTGATAAATACAGCAATTGTTCTAGTTATCCAGAAATTCATTTTAAAAATGTTTGGGGGGCCTGTAAATTTCTGTTAATGTAATTGAAATACTGTTTAGGAAAAAAAGCAAACTGAATGGAATTGTAAGATACTTAATATTATTAAAACCTCTTTAAAATTTAAGTAACGTAAACGAGAAGTGACATTTGAACTTTAATGTTTTATTGAAATTAAATTTATTTGAATAGCTATTCGAACTGACAAGTTTTGAAATGAAAGGCTTATATATTTAATTTGTATCTTAATATATTATATATAATACTATATTTTGTAACTTTTAGGTAGATTAAGGTATTTAATTAAATATAGGCTTTGATTTATGAAACAGGGACAGTCAGTTGTAGAGATGTGAACTTTCGGAATCATTTGAAAACTTTGGAATATTTTTGTTTGAAATTAGGGGGTTTAAACTTTGGAGGGGAAGTAAAGAATGTAAAATTAAACATACAGTATAGTGTTCTACCTGCAGCTGCTGGTTCGTATCTATATTATCTTTTCGCTGTTACTTCTACCCTAACGAAATTTATTCCTCTGGTGCAGCTCTTTTCTCATTTGCTCCAGGACGACGTACATTCCTGGTGTTACACACTATAGTTCCTAAAGGAAATTACACTTTAAACTTTAATAAGGGGTAGATTTCATTGAGAAAACCATTTTAGTGAATACTGAAATAATCTTGAGCGATACCTATCATTAAGAATATATAAATATGTATTTTAATTATTGGTAATTTATGCACATGTTGCTATCTCCACAATGCAATAAGTTTCAATGCAAGAAGGCACCATGACGAAAGCACTGCCGGTCCTGATGGTGTTGTTAAACACTGTCGAGGAAATGCGTTGAAAAGTGACTTATAAGATTATCGTGCAAAAGTATCATTAATGCTGTTTTTAAATAATAATCAGAGCCAACAATTAAATACGTTGCATCAGCTGTTTGTAGCATTAATATGCTACTTAACTAATTAGAGCCGTGTGCCGCGGAGTGATACATTCATATTTGTTTACTTCAGCATAGAAATAACGGGGAACGCGTTTAGGCACTTGTACATGTACGTTGGAATTAAAACAACCATGTTATTTGTTTAAATAATTTCATTGCTATCCTTCTATAAAATTGCATAGCGCAAAAACAAAACTATTTTTCGGAATATTTCCCTCTGTTTCCAAGTCTATTGGGGAAAAACAAATGAATCATTGCGAATATATCCGTTTGAAAATGTCGCAATTTTTCTTAGAAATTTTAGTTTTAATTATTGAACGTGAAGGCTAGAAATAGAAAATACAGGAAACAATGATTTTTTTAACTTCAGAAATTTGATTCAAGATGTGTGTTGCAGAGTATTAGAACAATCTTGAAAGTGCTAAGAAAATTTGGAAGTTTAAAAATGTCAAATTTAGGAGAAATGACATGACGTTTCTCCATATGAGGGTAAGTCATTAAGTAAGTTAGAGTTTATGTATGAGTGTACAACCCTAATGCAAGGCTCCGTTGTGCGGTTTTATGTACAAAGGTATGGAATTAAAGAATATGCATAAATAAATGTGAGAAGTTCCTGTCACGTCAAGATGTTTATAATTCCTGTAGAAATTTTGTGAAGGACATACACGTATCAAAGACAAATGCCGCTTCGGCCCATAACCACAGAGACGAATTTGCAACGAGTTGAAGACTTAATTCAAGCTGACTGAGAGGTAGACAGATGTACACTATAACGGCTGCTATTGGCTGTTCACATGGCATGACAGATTAGGTTTCCACAGTCTGGACCCCACAACACAAAATGAAAAGAATGGGCCTGACACAACATCTCAATCGTTACCGAAAATGTCACAGGTTCAGAGGTTGTCATAAAGTGAAACCATCCCCCGGGAAAGTGATGCTCACACGCTCACCGCATTCCACCCTCAAGAACAAACCGTAGTTTCGGAAGGAAGTGACCAGGACCTCTCACCAAAAACGTGTTGCCCTTGCGTGACAAGGCGCGTCCTCATACTGCGAAATTTCAAGTGGGAAGTCCTTGAGCATCCTCCGCATACCCCAAACTTGCTCCAGCGACTTCCTCGGCTCCCTTAAACTTTGTCTTTCCGGTGAACATTCTCCCGATGATGAAAATTGCAGAAAATTGAGTCAGCAACCCAAAGAATGTTATGCAGGGGCTTGCAAAACGGCAGGACATGTGTCTTAAAGTAAAAGGCGGTTATGCTGAAAAATACAAATATATTTGAAATCAAGTATGTAATATACTTAAGTTCTATATCCGTTTGTAAACTGCTTCCTAATGGAAATGTTACGTAGATCACTTTTGCTTTCACGTTGGTCCGTAATTGCTGCTTAATTTATTTTCAGCTGAATATGAAGTAAGTGCAAAAGTATTGTCTGACAGTTTATAAATTACTGACTTTAAAATTGATATGTAAGTGAGAAAAATCAATAAAATAAAAAGTTAGTTTAAATTAGCTGGAACAGATTTATTCAATACTTTCTAAACATCCTACCGATGAAAGGATTAAAATAAAATTTATTCCATGAAATAGTATGAATCATTTGTTATTGGCACCTCATTGTTCTGTGTTAATTTTAATCAAAATATTATGCACATCTCAATTATCTTTTATTTAATATGGAAAATGTAATTTCTATCATTTTAAATAAATAAACAAATAAATAATATAATAACAAACCAAATAAAATGCACATCCCTTTATAGTATCATTTACTTATAAATTTCTGTTTAATGAAGTATTTCTAGAATATTTAAATATTTAAAAAGTCTTTTCAGCATTAAAACGTTTTATATCAAATCCTGCTAGTTATGGGCATGTCTCCCAGACACACTTTTTATTCAAACTTTTCACATGTTATATTTAACTATACTTCGAATTTTATAAGACTTGTAATGCTAATAGCCATATAAAATGCGAATCAATTCATGGTGCAATTCATGGCTTATTAAGAGCGATTCGTCGGTGCTGGTGATGTAGTGGTAACCATATTCGTACTGGCCTCATAAACCCAAGATCGCGGGTTTGATCGATGGATTTTTTCGGGCGTAAAAATTCTTGAAAATCTGTAACAGAATATATAATATATATATAAATTAACAGTAATTATAATAGTAGTAAAGGTCACTTGTCTTCTTGCCATAGATGGACTCCACGAGTCCGAAATATAGCGATCTCAAGTGTGACTTTTTCTTAGTGTTTTATCCTTTTCTACTATTATAATTATTGTTAATTTGTTACATTGTTAATAGTGCTACTTTATTTTTATTTTATATATATCGTTGTTCTAAAAATATACATAACTTAACCAGTTATTTATACTTTTCTAATAAAGAATTAAACGCGTTTTAACCGCAGTAAATGGTATTACTATATATTTTAAGTGATTCTGTTTATATGGCAAATTATTTATTTTTTTAATTTAAATATTGAAATGCACACAAGAATAGTTAAAAACGTTAATAATCCGTCATAAAGATTAATCCACCTGCTTAATAACGAAAGCTAAAGCTTATAAAACGAAATTATATTTGATTTATTTGTACACGTTTATTTTTGCATTATAAAAAGACATTGTCAATTGTGTATCTACTTGAAAAGTCAAATAATTGGAATGGGATTGAAATAAAACATTAATTGTACATGAGAACTAAACATTTTAAATTTTACGAAAAGCCTTCTTTAAGATAAAATTAATTAAAAATTTACCACAAAAATTGTCATTTTTAAACAGTACAGAAGAAACTTTTAGAGAATACTTTTCTTATTTTAGTGAACGTAAGCGTGCTACTATTATAAGAAAATTATAAACACAGTTTCATTTTATTTGCTTCTACTCATGAGGCATTTTTCCAACTGTTTACGCTCAACTGAGGTATGAAATTCTGAGCACTAAGGGCATATTATAGTAGCAATGTAAAACCTGCCTCCTGACAACAAAACTTTTATTGGACATAGTCAAGCCAGCTCTAGAATGATTCAATCCTAGGAATAAAAAAGAAGTAAAGTATGCACATGTAGAAGGGCATACGCTTTTGATGCAAGATCATTTCAAAAAAGAAAGCAAGGCTAAGGCGAACACCCTTATCTGAAATGTGTGGCCCAGAGAATTCTTACTCCGGAAGGCCTACGTTCACTTGTGCTGACAGCTTTAACACTTCCGTTGACAACCACTTCCTGCACAATGTTTTTATTGACACTGTATAAATGACATAATACACCGACTGCAGGGAGTAAAAACAATTTATAACCCAGGTCAGTTTGCTGACAGTTGCCTGTTGCCACATGTCGCGGAGTTTTCTTGTCTGAAATCCGATACTCGCCTGTGCGCCACATGTTAGCCCCCTAGCTCCTCGGCAACGACGATATAACGAGCTTAGCTTAGCTTTTTATTTCTTCAAATGAAAATGATGTCTCGTATTTATCGTTTTTCTTGCAGATTAGATAGTTTTGATTACAGTTCTTTCCTCTTTCACCCCATGAAGTATTCCAAATGAATGAAACGCATGGCACAAGTGTGCTTAGAGCCTAGGAGTACCTGGAGTTGTTATTTCAGAGCGAAAACTGAGGAAACATACATGCAAGCTACTTATCATGCGTACCCATGGTTTAATTATGCCAGCCTGTTCTACCTTACTTACTGTTCTACTTCTACCTTCACTTTTGGTGTTGAGCCTGTTGGTTTATATTCCACGGCCCTCATTATGATTTTGTTACTGTCCACTTGTTGCACATGTTCTCTCCATTTTAGTGACAACTTAAACATTACACTTTCATCTTCATTTTGTGAATTGTTCATTTGCGTACAGTCTTTTACCAGTGGAGAAACTCGTCTGTTTGTACAGCGCTTGTCGAGACATTGCATGTTGAAATTAATGGAAAATTTAATTTATGATTAATGTACGGGTACCGCGAAAGTGACTCTGTAATCTTATAAAGTGTTTTCAAGTTCATAATTATGTTATATGAGGGCTACTGTTATTTTTTTTTACAAACGACCACAAGGTGGCGTTATTGAGATATGCCATTACTATTTTCGGAACGAGTGACATTTATTATTGTGAAAACAGTTACAGCTTAGAAACTGACCAAAGAGTTTGTTTACAGCGAGCGTTTAAATAAAGCGGCTTTGCGAAAAAATTGACATTTCACCGGAAGGTTTTCTTTGGATTGTTTTTTAAGATTTTAGTAAAGACAGTTTTGTTTACAGTTGATTTGTAGAATTTTGTCGTGGTCGTGAGTCCGTCAGTGTTGAATTTCGTGAAGGTCGACATAAATCGGTTGCCATTATCAAAAAACATCGATGCTGTGCGCAACATGATTGAAGAATATCGGTATGTGACTTGTATTTTTGATTTTGGTTTATTTATGGACGCTCTTTAACATCTCAGGCCATCAGCGTCCCATTCAATTCAGAGCTTGAAACGGTCGACAAATTCCTGCCGTAAATGTACGACACGGGACCAACGGCTTTATTTCCCTTACAAAGGAAGCCATACTTAGAATTTTTATGCCCAAAAATCCTTAGGTTTAGGAGGCAAGTGTGGTTACCACTACACCACCAGGGTCGACGTGTGATTTGCATGAGATACCTTAAGCATATAAAATATTGCAATACATGAACATTTAGCTGTGAAAAAATACGTTCCCGATATATTCCGCATACTTTGACCGAAGCTCAAAAAACGCTCGTGTTGAGTGGTATAATGAAATGCTCAAAAATTTCCACAGAGGAAATGCAAAAACCGTATACAACATGTAACAGGTGAAGATAACTTGGGTATCTTCATATGAGACAGAAACTAAGCAACAATCCACTGTTTGGGTGTTCCAAGATGAACCGAATCCCACAAAAAGTGTTCGTTCACGAAGCATTAACAAGAAAATGCTCGTTTATTTCTTCTGTTGTACTGGAAATGTCGCAACCATTCCTTTAGAAGATCGAAGAACAATTAATGCTGAATGGTATACAACAATTTTTGTTGGAAGTCTTCCACTAAATCAGAAAAAACAACTGAAAATCTCGCATCTTTCATCATGACAATGGCAGCTCTCTCACAGCACGTCAAACAATTGATTATTTGAAGGAGAAGAACATCGAATTAATGTCCTATTGCCCGTAATCACGTGATTTATCGCCTAACGACTTCCGTTTGTTCCCGAATGTCGAACAAAAAAGCGTGGACAGCGATTTTCATCACCTCAAAAAGCTGTTGAAACCTTTGAACACCTTGTTTTTGAGATACCAACTTCAGTGGAAAAAATATTTTTTGAATTTGTTTGAACGAATATAAAACTATATATATATAGTTATATTAAAGCCGATATACCGCCACGGGTGGCCGAGGTCGTTAAGGCACGGACTCGTGAGCGGGAGGTCTGCGGTTCGAATCCCGCCAGGACCGTCCTCCCTGACTGGGTTTTTTTCCAGGTTTTCCTCAGTCTTCATAACTGGCAAATGCCGGGGAGGTACCTAAACTTAGGCCTGGAACGTTTCCTTCCTTAAAAAAAAAAAATATATATCCTTTCCCAATTTATCATTTCATCTCATGTATCATCAGTGTCCACCGCCTGTGGTGCCTCAGTAGTAAAAACGGGCGTTAAACACTACTCAAAAAAAAAAAAAAAAAAAGCCGATATTTTGAAAAGCAATAAAATAATTTGTTCCTAAAATTATTTTTCCTTCCTAATTTTTATAAAAACTTAAAAGGTAACCCTCGTAGTGACTATAACAATATACGTGACAACAGAGGCGCCAGTTTTATAAATTCCCTTGCGGGAACCCGTGATAACAAAAAGTATTATAACACATACATTACATAAATATATAAGTAAATTCATTAGCAGTTAATAATAATACTCACATTCAATTTAATCTAAATTAATGCGCTTTTCATAGCCTAATCTATTCACACATCTGCATCTGTAGAGGGATTGTTTCTTGTGCGTGTAATCACAAACATAAACAATGGATCACACATTGTTGACTGCGTACTCTGCATTATAATAAACAAAACCGCCGCATGTAAAATATTCAGTGCCTCTGAATTGGCGTGATATCAGTAATAAAATAGCAATTCTAAGCGCTACAATTAATTTTATAATATGGAATTATCGTTAAATGCAATGCGATCTTTTGCCTTTTAAGTATTTATCTAAACAAATCCATTTACAATACATAATATAGGCAAATTTCCCCGGCGATGATTATGTAATTACTAGAGCCAGGATGTTTGTTCCATCTCCCAGGCCTGAAATGTGCAAGAAGATGTGCAAAAATAGAGAAAATATGGTAAAATAAATAAATAAACGCTTAAAACATGTAAACACTTGATAGTTTTTTCCTTCTCGTAGTCACTAGCGTTTCCTCATGTTGCACCATTAATATTGTAACCACTAATTTAAAATTTCTTAAACATACTGAGGTATGGCGAAGTGGAGGAAAATGTTACAACAAGTCTAGTACTTCATGTGGAGTAACTGTGTAATTACTGGAAATAAATCCTACTAATAATTAGGCAAGGAACACTATTTATTGGAGGGAACACTACAGTGCCCCTTGTGTTCTCTGATATGGCTATTATTTGATTATCGCGTGCTTATCAGATCCTTGCTAAAAGTTTACCTATTCACCATTCCTATAATACACTGTACAATTTCCATTAGTTATCTATATCTACTCTTATTTCTGGAAGTTTAATCCCGTTTTACTGAACTGATACTTATAAACATTTTTGGCCTTAAAAGAATGTCAAAATTTGGAATTTCACAATGACGCGCAGTAATTTAATTACTGGGATATAATTATGAACAATCAAAAGAAAATAAATTTCAGTAGGTACGGTTCAATCTGCGTGTTGGATGTTTCTTCAGTAACAAATGACATCAAACCATGCAGATATAATTTTAATAATAGGTCAATGGACTGTACGCCAAAATTGAGCCAAGAAATTTATTGCGATTCTGATGTTGCCAAGAAACTTTCGTTTGCGAAAATAAAAACGAAATACATTGTGATGAATGTCATTGCGTTTAGTACTATCGAGGGTACTGTGGAGGCGGTTTGAGGGGAATATCTTGTTTTGGAACGTGCACATGAAAGCGACTGTAAAATTGTAAAAACGTCTCAAATTCGAATACAATATTTTTAATGTGTGATATGTAACGTGGTATAACAACAAAGCTGATTGAACTACAAACAACTGAAACCATAGAAAGGTACGTTTGTTAGTGCTTTGGAGCTCTCTAGCAGGGGAATGCATTTTCTGGAAACAGCGCTAACCAATTTTAGGGATATAAATAGTAAGCCAGATGGATGGTCGTTTTTTTTAAAATTTATTTAAGGACACATTTTAACACCCCAGGTCATCAGTGTCCCATCTTCAGGAAGTGAAATGGCCAGCAATGCTCAGAGACCTCTTCTTTCAGGCTTGAGATGTTTTACATGCCGTAAATATACGATAGGGGATTCATGGTTTTACTTCCCTTTCGAAGGAAGTCATTACTTAGAATATTTACTCCTAAAAAAAATCAATCGACTCTGTCCGGGTGAAGCCGCAATCTTAGGTCTACGAGACAAGAACGGTTATCACTAGACCACCAGGACCCTCAAAGTCAGACAGAAAGAATCTTTATAGCAGCTTGAAGGAAAACAAAACACTAAATTATAGAGGCTATAAAAGGACTCCTCGCTCGCCTCCTTGGCCTAGTGGTTAGTGTTGCTCATTGCTAACCGGGAGGACCTGGTACCTGCCTAGGAATTGTTCTGAGTTAGGAAGGTCTGGAACGGAGTCCACACAGCCTGGTGAATATTGGAAAACTGCCTGATAGAGAAGTGACAAGATCTAGAAAGCCGCGTGAAAGGCGATCGGCGGGGTGCCGGTATGCTGATCACATCCCTTCTATAACACTGCCCTCTATCAACGAAGTTGCAAGACGGAGGTGGATGAAGCAGAGGTCGCTGTGACAGGTCATAGCCTGTAGCTCCATTGAAGAAGAAGAAGAGGAAGAGAAAGAAAAAGAAAGGATCTGCTTATATTACAGTACGATTTTAAGCACTACATTTGCATTGCCTTTTACAAAAATCCATTAAACAGGTCACAACTCTGAAAAACTCGATCTTCACATAAGTGTTTGTAGCAGAAAATGAGACATGAAGTATAGATTTTAAATGTAGATTAACTTTAATTTATTATTTTGGATCAAATATAATAAACAGAAGTTCAAGCCAGGTCATTAGAAAAAGTTATGTGATTGTTTGTAAACTCGTGAGCTTTATAGGCCTAATATTAGTTTATTTGTTTTTTAATGGTGTTTAACACCCATATTTACTACTGAGGCACCACAGGCGGTGGGGACTGATGATATATGAGATGAAATGATATATTGGGAAAGGATTCCAGGCCTATGTACCTCCCCCACATTTCTATTGAGGAGGACTGAGGAAAACCTGGCAAAGAACTCAGTCAGGGAGGACGGCCCTGACGGGATTCGAATCTTAGACCTCCCACTCATATGAGCCTTAACAACCTCGGTCACCCGTGGCGGTCCCTAAGATTAGTGTTACTTTGTTATAGTAAATATCATCTTTTTTTCATTTTGTCCTCCTTTTTTACCCAATCTCTCTAGTCATCTGATCACCCTATTATTGTATCTAACTAGCTTAACATTTTTTAAGTGTATAGTAAATTTCATAACGTGATTTAGTGAATAATAAGTTTTGATTTAAAAACATTCTTTCACTAGCATAACCCAGTTACTGGTTCTTATTTAGTTCAACATGATAAAGCTAAGTTCTCATACCTAGATGTCATTGTCAACAATGGAGTAGGTCGTGACAATATGCCTTTTATATAAATAAAACTTTACACATGCGAATAAAGAAAAATGTATGAAAAACTCTTGTTTCTATTATGCAAAACTTTCCTTAGTTTAGAAGGAAACGCATTCTTTCTAAGTTTTATATAAAAAGAGCATTAACAAAAAACATGCAATTGCAATATGAACTTTTCCAGCTATCGTAATTATAATAGGTGCCTAATGGGAGGAACTAGCAGTAAACGTGCGTTCTTAAAGAATGGAAAACAGTAAAAATAAGTGCTAACATATGAAAATAAAATTAAATTAAAATGAAGTAGGTACAGTTCAATTAACGAGGTAAACAAAATGAAAAGTTTGTTCCCTAGACACTAGATACTTTGGAAAACCTTTGAAGCGACGAATAATTGCGGAATAAAGATGATAATGAGGGTAGAGTTTTCGTTTCTTGGAAGCCGTGATGTTAGGATGTTTCCAGCAGAATTACATTGCCTCTAATTAACTTGCTGGTATATCCCTAATGTTGCGGTTTGTTCTGCTACACAGCCAATTGTGTCCCTAATTAGTTATCCTAGAGCTGGACTGTGAGAAGAATGAAGATCTCCCAAAGATAAACGCCCTTTTTTTCATTTTCGAACATAAATCTTCAAAACGCTGCGTCGACAAAGTTATCTACGGTCACACGTGTGAAAACGCTTCAGTCTCACGTGTTAGCAGTTTTGCAGATAAATCTTCTCGGAAATAAAATAGGATCAGGAAAGGAATAGGAACTCAAGACTGGGATTGTTAAGGATGGTTTCCGGTGCCACTTATTGTGAGATGCTTGTCAGTAGTTCCTGATTAGGTAAGCGCTGTATTGTTAAGTTTTAAAATACAGGGGAAAATGTTAATATTTAATATTTACGGGTTACAGGGTAATACAGAAGGCCGATAACTTTCCACTTATCTATCTAATATACCTGTTCCATAGATAGCTTTGAACACTGGACGTGGGAGATTAATATATTTGTAAAATTGCTCCCATTAACGGCCATAAAATTCTTTTAAGATGCTGTAAAATTATCAAAAACTCTTTGACATATCTTCAGCATCAACCTTGATTAAACTCTGCACATATCTCTGAACTCAAAGGGTTTTTTTTTTGTTTTTGTGGCAGCGCAGAAAATCAAAAATTGATTGATTATGGTTTATTCATGGACCCTCTTTAACATCTCAGGTCTTCAGTGTCGCATTCAATTCACGGCGTGAAAAGGCCGACAAATTTTGCTCAGAGGCCTCTTTTTTCAGGTTTGAGGTTCTTGATCGTGTCTTAAATGTGTGACACGGGACCCACGGCTTTACTTCCTTCCCGAAGGAAGCCATACTTAGGATTTTTACGCCCGAAAAAATCCATCGGTCTTGGTCAGGATGAACCCTCACAGAAAATCAAGAGGAGCTAAATGAAAGGGGTGGGCAGTCAAAAAGAAAGTACTGTTCTTTGAAATTTATTTGTTTTCAAGTGTGCTGATTTAGGGAGTGCATCATCCATTTGATTCCACTGATGGCCTATACCTCTTCATTAAAAGTTTTTCGACTAACCTTCTGTTAATGTTAATTTCTTGGCGGAATTTTAAGTGATTTGAGTATTAACTACTGAGCCATCACAATAGTTGGAAACTGGTGACTAGAGTACGGATTTATGCCAAATTTTCTTTTTCATTTATTCTGGTAGAGCTAAGGCCATTAGGCCTTCTCTTTTGCTCTACCAATCTAATAACAATTACATGAAATTATAGCGACAATATTACAATGACACATTGACAGTGAAGTTTACACATATAGATCTGTGTAAAACATGATATATGTACATAAATGTATGCTAATATATAAATATGGACAATGAAAAAGGAAAAATATTAACTGAATAAGAAGAAGAAATAATAAAATAAAAGAGTGATAATATACAACAAGCACTAGCAATGACAATTTATACATATATCAACCTACGTAAATCCTGAAAGTGGAAATAAAGATGCAAGCAAAACATAAAATTAAACCCTGACAATACTATGAAGGAGATAGGAAATTTATGATAGTAATAAAAATAATAGAGTGAATAATTCTACAGCAGGTAAAACAAATAAATACATGCATTGTAACAAAAGGAATCTGAATCTATTATAATCGATTATTTCTGATAATATTAAACAATTTCTTATGAAATACTCCTCAAGTTCGGCAATTCCTGACATCCCTTGGCAATGCATTCCAGAGACGGTCAGTGGTTAGTGTGAATGATGATGAGTAAAGTGATGTTCATTACAATGTAATAATAGTACGTGCTGGGATTCAGAACTTGTGTTAAGATTATGAGAGGAAGACAGATTTTGAAAACGAGAAGATAGATAAGATGGAGAAGATGTATGGATAATTTTGGTGAGACAATGAATATTTCTTCAGTCTTTCAGACGGAACCAAGACAGCATATCGAGGGAGAGTGTTATATGATCGAACAACGCAGATGTAACGTATGCACGTATTATGAATACGCTGTAATTTTTGTGTTAGGTTATAGTTTAAGTCTGTGAGCAGAAAATCGCAGTAGTCGAAGTGAGGCATCTCCAGGAATTGCAGCAAGATCTTTTTTAAGGTTCTGGACAGGGACACGTTTAACCTTTTAAAGTACGGATTAGAGAACTTATCTTCCTGTTGGTTTCAGCAATATGGTTTTCCCAACAAAGATTATTGTCTATAATAGCTGCAAGGTCTTTCGCAGAATTAGTAAAGGGAATTGCTGTTTGATATTAATGGGAGGAATATTGTCTATGTCTATTGTACTTAGAAATCGCTGGTGTCCCACCATAGCCTGCGACCAAGATCCAGAGTAAACGTCCAATTTCATTAGTGATCGTCAGAAATGATATTCGTGAACTATCAAACCATATGAAAATGTTGTATTTTGTCTTTTTGTGTACTTTGCATACTATTTCTGTCTTTTTATGTACTTTGCATACTATTTCTGTGTTTTTTGTGTACTTTGCATACTATTTCTGTCTTTTTTATGTACTTTGTATACTATTTCTGTCTTTTGTAATTATTCCCCTGATTCTGCAACTTTTCTGTTAGTGGTTCATTGGGGAGAATAAGGACTCATTGTTGTCACGAAACTGTTGCAAGGAGTGTTTTGTAGCTAATTTCATTTTAATAAGGAAATGCTGTATGGCTAATAATGAGCTAATCCTTTCTAGAAAACCCTGCATGAAAATTTAAGTTGGGTTAGTAGGTCGCTACATATATAGTCCAACTTGACGAGCAGTGACACGATAGCTCAGGCGGTTAGAGCGTCAGGGTACAGTGGTGAAGGTAGTGAGTTCGAATCATTGTATCTTCATGCTTTTTTCTCTTCTTTTCTGCCGGAATTAACGGAAACACGCCACAATTACAATGATTAACTCTGTAAACCACTGGGTTCACCGGTTTCTAGGATTTACCTAGCCGACAGGTTAGGTTGGTGTGTGTGTGTGTGTGTGTGTGTGTGTGTGTGTGTGTGTGTAAATGAATTAATTGCTAAATGCCAAAAGAGCACATTTACCACCGTTTCAATATTTTACCGTCTGGCATTGCCCTCATTGCATTAATTTACGCGTCTCTATCAATTTGTATATTTACGAAAAGGAGGAAAGCGCAGGCTGTAGACTTGACCTGCGTATCAATGCACTATTAATTCATTTTTCACAGGGAAATACATAGATTACATTATTTTTTTTTAAAAAAATACATCCCACTTGAGACACAAGAAGTAAACTCGACTATCACTTAGGATTGCATGATTTCCCTCGCAGCAACAGATTCCACTAGAAGCACTAGTTATTTCAGCCCTGCTTGTAACGCCATATAAACGAGGCTGTCATACTTAATTCGCCATCGGAGATGCCGGCTCTTTTCATTGTTGCCTGGAAGTTGCTGTTTAATATTATCATCTAAATTGTTTTCTCAATGTACCAAAAATGAATTACATTCAACTCCAGGTAACAAAATTTTAAAACAACAATAATATAATAGCAAATTTAGTTCATTTAGATTAATTTTAGTTATCAGTAATAGTGTGTAATAAAGTTTTTATGCTATGCCTGTATTACCCCTTTAAGTGCATGCTTGCCTTATGTGTTCAACCTTTTTAAATGTGTGAGCATTTGGTTTCTGTTGATGATACATTAAATGAAACGAGAAATTTAATTTTCAAAAAAAAGGAAAGAGGAAGAAAAAAAAAAGGAGATTACAGTTGGTGGGAACAATCCTGGCAGGATTAGAACCCTAAAGCTCCCTTAGGGACCTCGACCACCCTCATCAGTGTTCCACTCTCTGTAATGATATTAAAATCATGTTTAAAATGGTTTACATTTTAATTTGCCTTTTCTGTTGTAGCTTTCGCTTATTCTATTGGTTCATTGAAGCTGTGTTAAAACACCAATGATTGTAGCATTAAGTTTTAGTACTTTGGATAAAGCTTTTTTTAAAAGCAGCAAATACTTCAGTGAAGTTAGACATCAGAAAATACGCAAACAAAGAAATACTTCTCTAAATGTATGAATCAAAGGAATAATTATTTTTAACTGAAAAGAGCGAATGTTGATAACCTATCATTTCTATACTCCAAATTCAATAAGCAGATTAATTCTAAATTTTTTGACACTTTTATCTTGTTATAAGACATGTAAAGCCCGGTTTACACCATAGGGCAAGGGTTACTCTCATGCTTGAATTAAAATAATTACAAAAAATAAATAAATGCCAAACTCTGACTTCTGAAAACTGCAGATTGTGACATTTTTGAAGTTTGTTTTGAAGGTAGTTTTTCTGTAAGATTGTTCAACCAAAATTCCATATTTTTAAATATGATTTGAAATTCAGCAAATGGACTGTTTCTTGGCCGGGACATAAGAGTAAATTCTGATAATGGTGGCTGTTTAAAAAGCAAGGTATTCGGATCACCTAATAAAAGCGGGGACTGTAAATTGTGAAATATTTTATATATCTATTAAACACAAACCAAAATGCGAA
This sequence comes from Metallyticus violacea, assembly GCA_030762175.1. Lineage (NCBI taxonomy): Eukaryota > Metazoa > Arthropoda > Insecta > Mantodea > Metallyticidae > Metallyticus > Metallyticus violacea. The sequence goes on from CM060831.1 coordinate 122,778,529, forward strand.
TATAGAACATATACCCAAGCATTGTTCCGCTCTAATATAATAAGGAAATAAAACAAAATAATTGTACTAAACAAGTAAATATTTTTCTTGATCGGGAAACCCAATCTGTTAAGATAATACAATCACAAGTAGCAGCTTCGAATCTAATCGGCTTCATTAAAATATTTAAATAACACAATAAGTAGATAAAATGCATATATATTAATTTTAGAAGTAGAAAAGAATAAAACACTAAGATAAAACCACACTTGAAATCGCTATATTTCGAACTGGTTGAGTTCTTCTATGGCAAGAAGCTAGACAAATGAAGGGGATAAAAGTAAATATTGAGTATCGAAGATAACGTTATGCATGGAAACAGTTGAAACTAGAAATGAAATTGTGGGGTGAAAATAATGAATGCGTTAAAAAAGTAATTATTAATAAAATATCACTAAAGCTAAAGCTATATTATGTTCTTCCTTCTGATATTAATAAATAAAAATATCTATATAAAGTGGCGTTGATTTTCGTGTAAAATTGTGAGAAACAATTCATTTTAGAAACAAGCCAACGCATAACATTCATAATTAAGAGTTGTTGCTATATTAATGCGACTGACTGCATGATAGTAACAATCAAATATGGACAGCATAACTCTAAGATGGCGGAATATTCCTTATTAGGCAAGTTTTGGTAGCCATTTCAAAACTACAGTAACGAAAGGCGATTTTAAAGTGACTCAGATTAAGTTAATTCCTTTTAACTTTTCACGAAAAGCTGTGAACATTTAATTTGAAAAAGTGTGGAATTTTTTTTTCAACAAATGCTCTTTAAACCTCTCGACCGAAATTGTAGGTGAAAACTCTTATTAACCATAAAACATTACTTTAACTCTCAGTCGAGCAACCTTCAACTGCCAGGCAGATCGGTGGATGACGCCATGGTTCCATACGATCAAAGTTTCATAAAGAGGGCGAGTGTAAATCTATATTTTACTCGGGAACCAGCTTTAAGCTCACATCCACTCCCTCTTCCTTTCATTTCGGTTGCTATAGTTAGCCTGACCTCCCGCCTGCTTCCTCTAAATGGCATTTTCTAGCTTCTAGTTGTCGCTTAAAACTAACTTTTCAGCGGTTTCTTCCCCCCACGAGATGTTGAATGTGGCATTTAAACGTATGTGACACTTGATGCCCGTTCCCGCGACAGCACACATGTTCGACCGGGCGCGTGGTAAGGGTAGGAAACCCTTGTAACACATTGCTTTTAGAGGCTTTTCTCCGATGTAAAGTCGAGAAATAACTTCCAAGATTATCCATCATTACCACCCCTCTTTCAGCATTAGGCTTTTATGGGGCGCGTAAACGTCATGTGGAAAACAAACATTGGCCGAGTTTTGTCTTCCTGAGAGAGAAGTTTAGGAGATGAGAGCGCAATGGCGATGCTGGAGGGCTAGAAGAGATTGGTACTTTGAAGCATCTGCCATCATTAGGAAATAGATATCTGATTATATCAATTTGATTTGTATTATCTAAATGTATTCTTTACGATTGCTGCAGATGGATGTAAAAGAGCAGTTGTGCAAAGAGTTACGTAGCAAAACTGTACCGAACTAAAATTTGTTAATAACTCCCCTCCGAGTCAATTCATGTCAAATCGGACACTAACGAACATTAAAAATTAATATTTCCTTGGGAAAAACTATATAAATTTAAAGAGGGTTAATAGATATATGATCTCTTGAATGTCCTTTTCATGTTTTTTAGCTTTCTCGTTTAAACACGTATATATCTGAAAATCAACTTCTCACTGAGCGTGATCTTCGGTAAGTTGAACTGTTTATACTATGTCGAATTGACGCAGGTGTGTAGCTACATTTTTTTGAAACATCAGACTTTCCTGACAATTCACGGGTACTAACGAGTGTATCTTCATCAAGGTCAATGCCCAGAACTTCATCAGCAGTAGCTGATGATCGTCAAGAGCGGGGCTGATCTTTAAGTCTAATATCTCCATCGTTGTAACGCCTGAACCATTTCGATGTCCTTCTCATACTAACAATATTCTCACCTTATACCTTTAGCTGCTAACATATCACTCCAAAGGAACCCAAGAAGAACGCGAACAACTATTTTGTTGCTGCGCATTCTTTACAATATTTTGAAAATATGTTGTAAATATAATGTAATAATTAGACTTAAACTCGTCTTACATTATTCTTTGAAAAAATAACTTCTGCAAATGTCGGTCCCGATGGTGTAATGTAACCATACTTGTCTTCTAAACCCAGGATTGATGGATTTTTTCGGGCGTAAAAGTCCTAAGTATGACTTCGGAAGAGAAGTAAAGCCGTGGGTCCCGTGTCGTACATTTACGGCACGAAAAAGAACCTCAAGGCTGAAAGAAGAGACCTCTGAGCAAAATTTGTCAGTCGTTTCACGCCGTGATTTGATTGGGACGTTGATGACTTGTGACCAAAAATCAAACAATAAAAAAAAAAAAAAAACTTCTGCAAATATAAACAAATTACCCGTTGCCCAGTAACTAAGAAATGAAGGAAAACAACTTTCTGGTCAGTTTAAACACCGTTTTTCTTTAATGTTCTTAGATATACATTCTCCTCTCTCCTGTATAGGTAGTTTTCCTAAAAGGTCGGTAGTTTCTCAAGGTACTTTGTAAGGATTCGGAAATTTCAACTTCTAAACTTATCGCATTAAACTTACTTGATATTCTAAGCATAATTTAGTTGGCATTTTTCTGAATATATAATTTGAAAAATACGCGCATGTGGGCGTCATATAAGTCATAGGTGTTCCAACACTTACAGAAGATGATGTGCAATTTCAGCAAGCCAAATAACGGTTCTGTGTATTTTCTGAGGACAGTGAATACAGAACGGTACATCCATATGTTCGAAAATTGGTTAAGAAGCTAAGAGATATGCACTTACTGAGGATATTATCAATAGGACAATCAATTTATCACATGTCAGTCCAGTTGCTTTTTTCTGACAACAGACGAGTAATCATTCAGATCATGTGATCTAACTTCGTGCGACTATGTCTTATGGGGTATCTTAAAGATCGAGTTGATGAAATCGGAGAAGAACAATGATGATCGGCCACGTATTGTCGGGAAAATTGGCAGAAATTTAAAGACCGTCGCGATGACTGCATTTTCGCAGCGCCGCGAAAGTGCTTTGGCAGACTGCCACCATTTGCATTGTGCTCTATAAATGGGAATACATTTCTGCTAAAATGTCTTATATCAATAGTCGCAAGAGTTGCTAGACTTTTGACAGCAAATGCAACCCCTGCCAATGGACACTGGACCACGGACAATTACAACGATGCTGTTAAATTGATCGTACAATATTTGAGCGTGAGCATTCTGTAAAGTTGGTAATACACACTTCTGCAGCTTTTATAAAAGATGGAGAGGAGGTTGTGGTTCACATTCGAACCAAAGTTAACACGGTGTTGGACATCGATCACCTGCACATTCAGGACATTTTTGGCCATGTGTTCGAAAATCTCACCGACCCGGAAGACATTTTTGCGCATCCGGGGATGGTGGTTTTCAGTATTAATATATGATATATTCGATTTATACGAGAGTAGGTCAATAAGTTTCCGGCCACACAAGGACCATCACCTGCACATAATCCTTATCCGGTGTCTTACCTTATCTGTTAAGTAAATAATGGCAGCTGCTACTTCCGCTCCGCTGTGTTCAATTTTTCAGATATAGTTGCATAAGAAGGCTACCATTGTGACATATTCAAAATGGAGTATAGAGCTGATACGTTATTCACAAAAGAAGGGCTATTCTAAATGAAATTAAACAGCAATTGGACGGTGTATATGGGGAAGCATCCCCTCATATTCTACCGTAAAATAATGGGCCAATCATTTTCGAATGGATCGAGAAAGCATTGAAGACGAGAGCGTGCAGGTAGGTCGGCCCTTGGAGTGCTCACTCCTGAAACATCGCTCTTGTGGAAGAAGAAATTATGGAAGACCGGCTCAAAGTTACAGAAATAGTAGCAAGGTTGGGCCTTTCTAAAACAGCAGCCTTCGAATTATTCATTAACATTTAAACACAAATAAGGTTAGTGCAAGATGGGTGCCTAGACTTCTTTCCTCAATTCAAAAGCAGCAACAGTCATCTGTTTTCAGGTATTTTTGGAGTTCTGCCGTGGCAACGAGAGAAAATTTCTGCAAACCATTGTTACAGGAGATGAAACTATGTTCCTCTACTATAAACCTTTGTCCAAAAGAGAAACAATGGAATAGCGCAAACCTGGCGAAGCACCGCCTCTAAAGGCCAAGGTCACTCAGTCAACCAAGAAGATCATGCCCACAATCTTTTGGGACTGTAAAGGAATACTCTTCATTGACTTCAAGGAGAGGAACACCACAGTAAATGGAGAGTGCTATGCTGGCCTACTGCACAGACTACGTGCTTCCATCAAAGAGAAAAGGCGAGGAAAGCTGGTGGTGTGCGCCTTCTTCACGACAACGTGCTTGTGCACACATCTCATATTGCAAAGGAACCTGTGAAGAAATGTAGCTAAAAGGAGATAGGCCATCTATCCTACTGCCCAGATATAGCTCCCAGTGTCCTCTTCTGAAAACTCAAGAGGGACCTTCGAGGAAGGAAATTTATGTGTGACGAAGAAGTGATGGATGCTGTATATACCCATTTTGCTGGCTAATCTCTCATAAATGGTCGTATTTTACATTTACAGAATAGTTGTGTGGCCTTATGGTACTATCAAACAGAAATTAAATGAGTTTAAAAACCATCTGTTTTAAATGAATAAACCTGTGTTTTGGATTTAAAAAAAATCTCATATTCCAGCTGAGAGTCAAACGTAGACTATTAGATTTGAAACATAATGTTGTTGTAAAGCAGAGCGCACAGTCTCTTGTTAAAATATTGATCTTGTAGCACAATTTTTGTCGTTTCGAATCACGTATCTTGGCAAAACGTTTCAGCTAATTAAAAGCTTGGGTCGTTTCCATGGTACTGTAAAATTTACGATGCCCTGCGGAAACACGAGAAAGATCTTTATTGTGGCTTCATACAGCCTCTTGATTAGATGGTGGGTTGGTCGGCCTTTTGCTGCTAGTCAGAAATGAATATCACTAGATAAATAACATCTTATTCTCTGCCTTCCTTTCAATTTCATTTTGGACAAGATTGTATAGCTTATTCGTGTAGAGATTCATATTACAGGAATTCAGAGCATGAAAAATTCATTGTCAACATTTCCTTTTCGTTATACTGTTCCGGTTTGTTCTTCAAACTGGTTTCTTTTTATTTCCTTTTTTATTTATTTCGCATTGTCTCTTATTTTTTATTCCCGATATCAGATATTAGCTTCACTGTAATTTATTTTATTCCTGCTATCCTAAAATATGTATACAAACCCTAGACAGAAAGTCCATCACTAAGATATTGTGAACTTCACTGAAATCAATGTATTTTTGAAAAATAACATTTTGAGGATGAGTTTTATATATTTATTGAATGTTTCGTCGTATTATTTTTATTAAAATTATGTTCAGGCATTGTATAGTATGTAACATGCCCTGATAGAACTGGGATTACAGTTACAACCTCTTTATTTATTCTTTGTTGACATACTAAGTATGAGGAGTGAGGTATATAAGAGTTCATTCATGAAAGCAACATTGTCTCGTCTCTGCGATCTCTTTCAGTACATATTTAGTGCTGACAGGGATTAGGTGCGAAAGCGAGAGTAACAGATTAATTCATTTGTTCCCTGTTTATTAATTAAGGCAGATTCAGACATTCTTAATAATATGAGAAGCTAAAGTAATAATGACAACGCTGGAGAATCTCGTGGCACGGCAGTGTGCTGCTGTTTTGACGAAAGCAATAACACTAGACACTCGGAAATTGGTTTCGCAATTTACATACATTTCAACAGTGGTACAACTCTGTGTTGCAATTTCTAAGTTGGCTTTCAGCTTGCAGAAACAAAGAGACTCTAGGTTAATAATCTTTTGTACGGTATATCTGCCTGACGTCGCTGTGGCTGAATAGTTAGATTGCTTTCCTCCCTGAGTTCGATTCCAACGGCTGTAAGTGGGATTTGTGGTGGATGAAGCGATGTCTAGGCAGGACTTCTCCGAGGGCTCCGTTCCGTTACCTTTCATTCCGTTAATCTTTATCATCATCTCATTCCCATCTTCACCTTCATCATTTAGCATAATGTAGTCCGCTTATTTCAATGTGCGCATTTCAAATAGGATACGTTATTGGGCTCTGCCTCCAGTGCGGAACTCCATTGCCTGGCCGGTAAGTAGTTGCCATTGGAGGGGGGGATACATCTTTTCAATGTCATTGGCAGTCGGGAGATAATTCTTGAATATTTTAGTTGATAACTTTTATTTTGTTTTCTATTTAAAATAGTGTCACTGTACACCTATTATATTTGAAAAAGTTGGTAAAATGCAAATTGAACATTAATTTTTATGCAAATATCTATAAATTGTATTATCTTCGATATGTTGCGTCGAGACAGCGTCATTCAATTGTCTCCCCATTAATCAAATGTTTAAGTCAAGAAATAGCAACAGCGCTTGGAGCTGAAGCGGTGTTTGTATGCAGATGTTGATGTTGTTGGATGTGCCCGAGGGTCCCACTTCATACCCCGGGTTGTTCAAGGACCCGAAGTCGCTATTCCTGTCTTATTGGTCACGGGAGGAGGAAGATGGAAGGAGGTGGTTCAAATCACACAACCTTGCTTCATTGAACTCTTTGAAATGTTTAATCACATGACAATTAGTTGTCGGCCACCTGGTTCGTTACCTCTTTAATGACGCATGCAACATATGCTGCTTGAACTTGCATTGATGTGCCTCTCGTCTATTGCTTCTGGTAAAGCGATGTTGATCATCAAAAACGGTTTTGGCAAAGTTGTTTCTGCTTCTATACGTAATTCAAAACGTCGCCACGTGGTTACAAAAGCTCACAAGGTTCTCAGTACAGCGTCCACGGCTTCCTGAACCTTTAAAATATTTAAACTCTCTGAGCTCTTGAGCTTCCAAACGCGCTTACTTTAAATTCATCGGCTCTTTGTTGGGGAACTCCTGATCATACGATGTAATGACATCATCGCTGACACCTATTTCCCTTCTACCTTTAACGAATTTTGAAGAATCTTCAGTAGTTTAGATACAAATTATCTATTGTTCAGTCACCTGCGTTTAGCATTTTCACAATAGAATCCCATTGCTCTAACCATTATCATCAGTATAGGCACAAAAGATTACAAAAGGCAATATTTTTCCCTATTGTCATAAAGTTGTACGTCTAGGTCGCCATGAATACATTTTCATAATACAGAAATGTTCTAGTTTGTTACTACAAGCTATATATTTAATAATTAATACCATTTAAATTATCTAAAGACATTCACTCTTGGGCATACGTGGGTGTGAGGACCTGTCACAGTTAATCCGGAAAAGAATTGGATGAATAATCAGTTAAAATCCAACTAATTCCCTTTTGCCATTGTGACTGTCGATGTGTGGAACGGCGCATTGTTCTAGTGAAACAGAATCTCAATATGATTAAAGAGCTTCTGGATCAGAAATTCTGGTGTTAAGTGATCTGCCACAGTTTCTCTCTCTCTCCCTCTAAATAATAAACGAATTTCCGTATGACAAGAATGCATTTTGTGAAAACTGTCTAGTAAACATCGATTAGGAACTTTTTATGCATTTAAACGTCGCTTCAAAACCATTATAGGTACATCATAAAATGCATGTCTGCAATTTCTTGATTGGTATATTTCTTTATCATTAAAGATCGATAAAGGGCTGAAGTTCAGACTAACATACCCAATAAAATAAATAATAAAATAACAAACAAAGGTCAACAGAATCAACAATGAACATTTTCAAGTACTTTATAGCAATAATAATTACTCTCTGATTATAATTAAAATAGAATGAAACAGAAAATATTGTGAAACTTGGAAAGTAAACAAGACAGACCTTATTGCTTGTTGTTACTATACGCAATCTACAAATATTTTTCACAATTAAATACTGCCCTCTAAAGTGGTAAAAGATGGAGATGGAATGTATGTGTAGGCTTTCTAGAGCAACATATAAAATGGAATACTAGTGACAAGAAGTCTTTGTTTTCGTTTCCAGTTTAGAAGCTACAGTTTCTTATATTTTACTCAACCATATTATAAGTCATATTTATACTGGGGTCTGTTTTTTATGTTTGAAGTTTTAGTGTGTAAATATTTTCATTCCGGTAGAACCCGTATCGGAAATAACTTACAATTGGAAACCAGAGCCTTCTACAAATATTCGAAATATGATATCTATAAATGCCTCCATTGGGAATGGCTAGAACGACGCGAATACCAATGCCTTTGTAGCGGATTTGAATCCAGATATAAAGGAACAGCACTGAAAGTTAACTGAGTGAAAAACTCCAATCATATCTGCAGTGCTACTGAGAGCCCTGAAATTTCCAAATAAATGTATCTCTTCTATTTACATGAAACATTTTTAAAAACCAAATATAAATTTTCTGCTGCGTTTTATACAAAATGTGTCAAAAACGCATGTACTATTTTCTGCGAAAGTAACTTCTCAATTTTTTTAACAATAAAAAAGACAGCTTTAAGTATCCTGAGTAAAGACAACTTTAGAGGGATGCCATTGTCACTCATTTGCAGTAGAATGGCTGAAATTATATTTTAAAAATTAAAATAATAAAATGATATGTTTTAAATCATGAAGTTCATAGACATTTTAAAATAAAAATGAAAGAGAAACTGCAAACGTTAACGAACTCATGAAAACTGAATGAAAAAGGATATTATAAAACTTAAGGAATAAAGAAAAAGTAACAGCAATAAAATTAAAGACGCAGTAATGGTAATTTACTAAAGGCATAGATTTACTATGTAAAAATTTAAAAATCTTTAAGAATTTAAGAATTAATAACAACATGAAGGTGGCGGCGCCGTGGCCGGGTGGTTAAATTCCATCTCTCCCAGTGGCCGTAAGTGGGATTTGTGGCGGATGCCTGGGCAGGTTTAATCCGGTTACTCCGGTGTCCCCTGCCTTCATTCCATCGTTGCTCCATCATCATCTCACCCCCATCTTCACCTTCATCATCAATGGGCGTAATATAATCTGTCGATCTGCTGGCACGTACCTTACAAATGGACTACGCTACTGCCCTCTGCAGGCCGTGAGCGAAACTCAAATGTTCCGATCATTCAACATACACAAAACATGGAGATTTCATACTAAATTTGTTATGCTTTTCAACTGAATTCATGTTTCCGGCAATAAGAGAATTGCTACTATATCAAGTTTCAAGTGACTAGAGACAATGTCGCGATAAGGCAATCACTAACCAGCAATACAAAACAATTCCATTAACAAAAATTGTACATTTTTGTACTCCAAAATAATAAGCATGTATTAAAAGACTCCTACTAGTAAATTCCGTAAGTTAATGTTACTATTTTTTCTTCATTATAAAAATAGTTTTCCCCTGATGGTTAATACTACAATTATTTATACATTAAATTTTTAAAAATCATAAAATTAAATAAAGGAATTCGTTTTAAATGTATAACTCCATAGAGTGTTTTAAAGAGTTGCTGTTACTGGTGCAGTATCATAGATATTTTGCCTAATGTTTGCTTCAGATGACTTCATGTTATTTTTCATTGAATTTTAATACAACCTTTTTAATTTGTCACAAATTTAATTGGCCACAAATCTGGGAATATGAAGCAATTACTACTTATATTAGGTGTTGCTGATAGTATGCAACTTTACTATGAAGTTTGTAAGAGCTCAAAATAGTGAACAGCTTGTAATACTTTTTCCTCGTCGTCACTGGAAACACCCTTTTTGTAGACGGAACAAAGGAACAAATTACGTCGAATTTAATAAATTATAAATTATTTGGTGACTCATACAAGTATCGACCACTCACACGGCATTTATCGTGGTCGACAGATGTTTAGCAAAAAGGATCATGCCGTTACGAGCCAGTTAGCAGTAGACTACTGTGTGGTAAATTTCATTTATTGCAAAAGCCGTTACGACTCAGTGTATGTTTTCTATAGCATGACCGTTTATTTGATTCACCTGAACTGATCGTTGACTCGTCAATCGAACACGATTTGAAAAACTATCCCCCTAGATGAAAGTTTCAATTGGAAAGTGTTAGGTAAAAGAACTGAAGAATGCAATCAAGGGTTCTCATCGAGGAAACATTTGATGGCAATGCTCATCGTTTGGAAGAATTCTCATACAAAATCCTTTCGCAACAATCCACAATTTATAGTTCTTAAGAGTAGTTATTATATATTTACAAACAGTTGCACAAATCTTCGATTATGTTAAGTAGTTAAAAATAATACAAGTTAGAAATAATACCAAAATGCCTTTTATAAGGCAAAATGAATGTTATTACTCAATCTCTCAAGTTCTTTAGCAATTATACGACCTTAGTTATAAGCCTTATCTGCTCACGTTTTACATCGTTTTATATTTCGGCTTTTAGGCGTACCACAGACTGTGGTGCCCGTACTTTAAACACCATTCCCCTCCTCACTTTGACATATTACTGAACATCGCTTTCTGAACTGTTCCTTTCCGGTCTCACGGCAGTATACATTCATTCGCGAAGTTGAAAATGAAATTTTGTGTATAAATTTTATTTTAAATGCAATTCGGCTAATTTTCTGCGTGTGAAAAATGTTTCGAACATTCGATTGTATGGTCTTGTTCTAGGAAGCGCGAATACCGTAAAATGCCGCGTGAACGGATAAGTTTTATAACTAAAGCCGGTACTAATTGTTAGGTATTTATAGTGTGACGGTCATTTGGAAAGATATTAAACATTTTTATTGATATGTTAAATTATAGTTGGTAGCGACAGAATACCCGAGTTCACTAAAGCACTGATTCGTGAACAGGAGGTCTGTGGCTCGAATTCCTCCAGGACCGCCCTCCCAGACTGAGATATTTTCCAGGTTATCCTCAGCCCTTATCAGTAGCAAATGCCGGAACCTTAAATACATGCGTGGAATGTTTCCCTCCCTCCCCCCTCCTCCAAAATAATTTCTGTCTCAAATATTTCAGCTCATGTATTATGATCAGAGCCCGGAATTTTAGACATTTATTTTATATAACATATGCCGGCAAAAAGATACTTAAAATATTGAAAATAGACAGTAATATAGTTAGAACAGGCATTTATTAAAGGTGAAAACTGAGAGTAATATCACTCAATTATTACTGAAAAAAAGACGTTTAAGATACTTAATAATTTCTTTAACACACAATTAAAGTAATTAAAATTATTTTTCTTGGCTACAAACAAGAAGAAAAGTTTTTGCACTGCAGCAACCGCCATAGTAAGCCGACTGTCAGAGAGAACATTTTTAAAAAGGATTGTTTTATCCTCTGAAGTGATTGGAGCATATTTAAAACAAGTTATTTCAGAGAGACTCATACCAGTTACAGTAGAACCTTCATCTTTCAGGACTTCATGGAAATGTTATTCAAGACAAAGTAAAATAGTTTTGAATAGTCCTGGCGAATGAGCAGTGGTTTCTGGTCGAGTTCATTTGCTATTAATACATTTATAAGGGAATCAGGTTAGTATCTCTCTTACTCCTGTACATTGTAGGGACGGTTTATTGCACAACTGTGCCGCTCTCATCTTTCTCGCTTGCAATTGTTTGTTATATTCATGCATCTAAAAAGTTGTCTCCTTCAATCATCTCGCGCAGATCGATACAAGGCGTTTTGCCAGGGCTATTCAAACACTCTATTTTTTGGTATTCTTATGCCGGAGGTAATCATGCATTCATTTCACGATTGAATGTTCTGATGTTTAAACAGCTTCATGGATGGATCGAGGAAAAAAAAATTGACGGCTTGAAAAAAAAAAAAAAATAAATGTATAAAAAATGTCCAGTGGATATTTTTGTCAGGTGAACTTGGAGTTTAATTTTATGGCTTTTCACTTTGACATGTTGAAACTCTTTATGTGTTTTTTTAAATGCGCAAATAATTGCAAAAATAATCCATAACGTTCCGAAATAGGCAACCAAAAAAGTATTCCTTAAAATAGGCAAGAAAAGCCAAAAGGTGCATGCAATAAAAGCAAAATAAACCGACCCCAAATGTACGGAAAAATGTTCATTTCTGCCTGACTCTTAAATATATCCACCCAGATATAAATGGCATTATACCTCACTTACGGGCTCCGATTATCAGTATCAATCACCTGTGATGATTGTGTTGAGCTGTGATTTATATCCTATAAGCAGTTCTTCGGGAAGGAACTTGTGCACCATGATCTACTTAAGGCTTATACTTCAAGCGCAGGTAAATACTAATTTCTTGGGGCTCCATGCCACAAACTCGGGTCTCCATGTTTCAAGAATGCAGATCACAAATTCCCAGGCCCACTGTTAGTTTATTCTAATGCTCATTGTAGATTAAGCAGTAAACAGGGTATAGTAAATTTTGTGAACACATGCTGGGTTACGCATTTTGGAGCACCCTATCAACGGAATGGAAGGCGTAAGAGAGAAAACTGACAGAGGCAGAGGTCGCAAGCCGTCATTAAGGGATTCGTTCGCCCGGAACAAAGCGATTCTCAATCCTATGGGACAAATAAGGCGGATTAGACCGGGAACACAATTAAAATAATTTGAGCAGCCTTTTCCCGGCATGTCTGCGTCTCATGTTCCTTCAGGGTGCAATAAAACACGAGTTTTGCTGGCAAAAATGGATGCATAATAAGTTTTTTTTTTAAATAACAATAAAAAGAACTTGTCATAGAGGACTGTAATGGTTTGCGCAGCAGCAAATCCCAAGTCTTTTCTTTTTTGTGGATATAGATACCAAACTTATAATGTTTTTGACAATACTAAAAGTGTTAATACAAACTGTTAGCACATAAAAGTTTAATTTCAATTATCTTTGAGCAGTACCAACTTTAGACATTTGGAACTAGAAATGCATTCAGAGGATATTCGCTTTTGTATACATTCTATGTCAGTTTAACAGGGCGAAATGTTTAGATATTCTATTTTAAATAAATTACAAAAATAGTTAATTATTTTAGGTATATAAACTTTAAAACGCACATATTTGTTTCAAATAAAATTCAAAAGTAATATTTCATTAGAAACAATATACATCTAGTATATCATTTAAAGCATATATACATGTGGGTCCTGGTGGTGTAGTGGTCTCCTAAACCCAAGATCCCGGGTTAGACGGCCAGGACCGATTGATTTTTCCTAAGTATGGCTTCCTTCGGAAGGGAAGTAAAGCCATGGGTCCCGTGTCGTACATTTACGGCACGAAAAAGAACCTCAAGCCTGAATGAGAGGCCTCTGAGCAAAATTTGTCGGCCGTTTCACGCCCTGAGTTGAATGGGACGCTGATGACCTGAGATGTTAAAGAGCGTCCATAAATAAATAAATAAAAAAAAATCAAGCGTACATGATGACCACCATGGGTAGCCGAGGTCGTTAAGGCGCGGACTCGTGAGCGGGAGGTCTGGGATTCGAAACCCGCTAGGACCGTTTTCCTCAGTCAATATAAATAGAAAGTGCCGGGCAGGTACCCTAAACTTAGACCTGGAACGTTTCCTTGCTTAAAAAAAATATATTTCCAATACATGATTTCATTTCATGTATCATCAGTGTCCCCCGCCTGTGGTGCCTCAGTAGTAAAAACGGACGTTTAACACTATTAAAAACAAAACAGGAACAGTACATAAAATACATTAGGTCATTTATTCAGCCAGCATCATACAATTACGTACTTAGTTTCTAGAGGCCCATCTTCTGTTTTTCTTTATCAAGCTAATAAATATTTAACCAACGCATCACCCCCTCCTACATGACACCATTGTTGAAACATCTCTGTCCAAAAATTAATTTAATCAGTATTCGAAAGACTTTTTTAATGGCGTTTAACGCCCATTTTTACTACTGGGGGACCACAGGCGGTGGACACTGATGACACATGAGATGAAATGATATATTGGGAAAGGATTTTTTAAGGAAGGAAACGTTCCAGGCACAAGTTTAGGGTACCTCCCTGGCATTTGCCATTTATGAGGACTGAGGAAGCCAGGAAAAATCCTCAGTCATAGAGGATAGTCCTGGTGGGAATCGAACCCCAGACCTCCCACTCACGAGTCCGCGCCTTGACGACTTCCGCTACTCGTGGCAGTGTAGTATTCGAAGGAGAAAGTGATCACTGGGGCCAGGGATGTGGATGATTAAGCTCCAAATACCCACATTCTTTGATAACAGATTTTTCTTTTTTTTGGCTGCAAGGTACATTTTCGGTAAAGAGCAACACGTCCGCTATCAGTTTTCCATGTCGTTTCTCCTTGATGGCTTCATGTAACTACTTCACCGTAGAAGCATAAGTTTCTCTGGTGATGGAGGACTTATTTGAAAATTCCAACAGCATAACACCCTGTGTATCACAAGAAATGGCTGCATGCCTTTTGCGGTTGCCTGTCGCATACTTACATAAGGGTGGGTAGACTTTCCGCTGCCATTTTATAAACTTTTGTTTGGTTTCTAGACCTCCGTGATGAATTCGTGTTTCATTTCCAGTAACAATCTGTGATAAAAAGTCATCGGGAGGAGGGAGTCTAAATTCTCCTTATGAATTCCTAGCGATATCCTTTCTGCTCTGTTGGCAGTGTTCGGTTTATCTATCTGAAGCTGACCTTTGGCACCCTCACATGTGTATGAATAATTGTGAAATCGTGCCTAAATACCTAGTTCAGGTGTTACATTATACACATTTTGTAGGAAGATTCTTTCACATGATGTCTTGTGTATGGGTCACCTTCAATGGACTACCGGTGTTTTTTAAATTACTTGGTTAAAAAGTTGACTTTGTAGTTGAAAGATATATCATTAACATGCACACCCCTCCCTTACTTCTTTATTTTTATGAGGTCTTAACGAAGCTTCAAACCACTTTTGCTGTAGACCCTAACGCAATGCACGAGTCATCCTTTTGGTTCAAGCGCTTACTGCAGACTGATTTGTAACCGCCAAGACTGCACTCAACTGCACTCAAGCAATGATATAACATGCCGGGGTAGTAATTGTATACAGCCCCTAATATGTAGTATTGCCAATGCTTAATGTGGTTAGTGTCCTCCTTTACATAAATAGAAAATATCATTGGTACAAGTACTGACCCTCGTGGCTCTTTGCACTCTACTGACCTCAAAACGAAAGGCAGGAAATGTATATTCATTACCCTATAAATATTTTTTTTAACATTTTTAAGATAAAAATCAATAAATGTAGAAAACAACCCAACATTTGTTTTTCTTCTAAATAACAATAATTAACCTGACTGCAGTTTATGAACAATTATTTAAATTCAAGGAGATTACAACATGAACTGCATAAACTATTCAATATTTCCCGATTTAATTTACATGGTTGTTCCATTTACCTAGCATATTTAGCTTTCAGTAAACAAATTGCATTTATTTCAGAGCATTCTTCCTCTCTGCTGCATGTGCTGCTTCAAATGTGCGCTTTTATACATATATTTACTTGGAAATATACCATCTTCAAAGTAATACATTGGGTTTGTGTCCGAAATACTCTTACGTGTTGGCCACAAATCTACATTACTCCATCTTTCATAATATGGTAAAAAGACACTATTATTTGATCCTTAAATTGGCCCTTTTTCCATTTGTTGCTCATTTCTTTAAGAACTTTTCTTAGCGGTGAACCCTCGAAAAAATTCAATTCTTCATAGAATGGCACAAATCAATTTTGGACCTGTAGGAATTTCATATCTCACTAATAAAAAGAACAGACAGAGAAGACTCCCTGCCTCAACTCCTTCTCTTGTTATCCTGGTAATTGTTCTCACTAAAATTTCAGTATAGACGTGTGTTTGATTGTTTTATATTTTGTTAGATTTCTGCTTGCCTCTACTCTTAATAACTTTTCTCGATTTTTCTGGAGCTTCACAGCTTTTCCTTTCTTTTGTTGTTGTGATGCATTCTTAATTAGTAGACCAATATCTAAAACTACGCACGAAACTAAATAAACCACACAATGAAAAACGTAAAACTCATCACTTTTAATACAATGCTTTTATTACCGCAATGAAAATGGACATACTCTTAAATATTTGATTAGGTGATACTTGTGCTTGCGTTTGTGCGTAATGTTTTACTTCACAGATAAAGTTGTACCCTCTCCACTTACGTCACTACCATCACTTCAGCTCCCAACAACTGATCGTCTCCTCTCCTCACCCTGGGTAGTGCAAAATGATGTCAGAAAAGGGGAAAACAGCAAGGAAATGAGCGAAACATGCAGATATCCAAATAAATTGAACTATTTAAAAAAAGTAAGTTTCTGTGAATCTTTTAATGCTTGGACAATGTTAAACTGTACAATATATATATGGAGTGAGTCTTTTCTTTCTGCGATTGGGAAGTTATACAATCCCGGCATTTGACTTACTATCTTATGCGTCCTATCGATTTCGGCTGCATGTGCCTTTCGATATGTTCTGACTTATGTGCACTGTGCGTGCGCTGGGCTTTAGAGGTGTGAAGGTTCCGAAGTTCAAATATTGTCTCACACACTTTTTTCTGGCACGGAAGCATGAAATAATGCTTATTTTTTTTTATGTAAAAAATCTAAGTATGTAAATTCTAATTAAATCACAATTTACTGTAAGATCTCATTTATTGAACATCATAATTAAATGCGAATAACTTTACATTAATGTCCAATGACAAACATAAAGAATTAAATTAATTTTATGTATGAAAGACAAAAAATAGAAGTTGTTCTGCAGTAATAGTACACAGTGGAAAAAGGTAGCACTGTTACGGGGGCGGGGTTGGCCTCGCAGTGTAGATTCGCGTAGGGATGTGTTGCCTCGGCTGCTGAAGTTGCTTTACTACTCCCGTCCCATTCATAAGTAGCAAAGATCTCAGGATATTTGACTGTTTTATGTTACTGAGTTAATGGGTTAGGAAGAGCTGTCGCTGAGGCAAATAAATATGCGCCGAGATGATGATTTATTGAATAAATCAAGTGCTCAACCGTTAGTCGTATGCCTGTAGACCAAAATGACGAATGGCCGTCAATGACAAAGTGAACTGGTGTCTTAATGTCGAGTAACGACTGAGAACTGCGTGTATATAAGCGCCGAGTGATGACTGTTGAGCCAGGTTTGAGTGTTGTGTCTAGAATGGATGTCTCCCGGTCTCCAAGGCTGCCGATTTACACAGAATTCGATCCGTATCGTTCTTAATGGCTAAATTTGAGTTTGTCTCGACTGGCCTGATTCTTTCTCTACTTACTATTTATAAACCTCTTTTCTAATACGAGGATTTAAAGGCCTAGTCAGTTGGGGTAATTCCCCTCTAGGGAACTTTCAATCCCACACACACTTGCGTAACTTCTGGAAAACTGTAGCTCCTCTCCTTCTTAACAAACTTAAAATGGAAGAACACGTAGAAGATATTCATTGTTAGATTTTTATTATTATCAAATAAGTATTTGATTTTTTTCTTTGCATTCCTTTATGTAATGTTTGATTCGTTTCTTATCATTTAGAATCATAATCACAATAATTGGTTTCATTAAAATATGCAATCAACTCAACGAAAATTTAATATTCATAGGAACAAAGGAGCTTCGACCTCGATTTTTACAAAAGTACCTGGCTCTCACCTGCCTTGCTATTGTCCAGAGGGTTTATTATCTACCAATGACAACAGTCACTTTTCCTATGCTACAACAATTTCATATATACAACATGTGCACAGTAATATAAATTAATGAAGATAACATCGCTTATGATTACCACGCATTATTTAAAGAAACACATATATCACCAATGATAATAGTAAAATCAATAATAATGCTATTAATAGTAGTGATAGCAATGGTAATAGTAATGATTGTGATATTAATGGGGTGAAGCCGTTAATACTGTTTATTAGACGCTCTGGTGAATGCGGCGGGTCACTTTAAGAGCACCTGCATTTCTCATCGACTGTATAATGAAAGTTTGCTAGTTCCCAATCCGCAGAATGAGAAGATTCACTCGGTATATTAAGTGAAAACATAAAAAGCACAACCTGATTAGGTGACCAACACATATAAAAGAATTAGAACGTTCCAGCATTAACAAGAATTGCCATTAAACACAATTAAAACACATGATAAAGCAAATATTTAGAGCAGAACTGTTCTTTGTGTAAGAGTCAAAACAGAGTGAAATGAGGTGGGCGGTAACCATGCCAACCTGACGGAACAAAGTAAAAGGCCAGGCGGTATGATAAACTGCAGAAAACTTAATATTTCAAAGAGAAGAAATGTCAAAGAAGCACGTGGGTGGATTTTCAAAAAACTAAATTAATCCCAGGTGTAGTATGCAGCACCATAACTGCCATTTCCTTATCTCTAAGGATACTGGCTTAAATTGAGAAAGGTAGGGCAATAAGGGTTAAAAGAAACAGTTATCAAAAGGAAACTGAGCTGCTAGTACTGGGGACTTGCTTTTGACGGACAGTCTATGGTTATTATTTAAAGAAACAATGATAGAATCTGTCCCAATGTAAAAAACCGTTGCAAAATCTACACTACATTTTTGGAGTTGTAATTGGAGACGAATGCATTTTACATTTAGATCCAGTATCTCACTGATAAATGTGATGCTGAGTAAGTTTTTCATTTTGAAAAGTGACACGGGTATAGAGCAAAGCTCCTTGATATTCAGGTTTCTAATTGTTCAAAATTCTGAAATTAAACACGCGGAATTCTATAGAAAAGCGTGGAAGTAACAGGGCTTTGTAACAGAATATTACAACACTCTTTAAATAGTGGTCTGATATACTGAATACCAGAAGACTATATAGTGACTCATGTGACGTCATCTTAAAATGGATCAATGAAATAAAACATACATTTGAATTTTTAATTTTGATCATTCACAGCCGGATTACGGAATGAATTTATCGAAAAATTATACATTTTTTATCACCCGACGTGCATTTGTTTTGTGATTAGTGTAGCCAACTCTATGCTTCCAATGTATAATTCCAGAACGCGCATCACTGACCACTTTTTCTAGAGGTGGTGGGGAGCTATTGATAGCAACAAAAGTATGGACAGTCGACAATCTGGAGGGTTCTTCAAAGCGTTTTGGTGATGCGTCAAATGTGCAAATTGATTATAATTAGGAATTCCAGCATACAAAGAAAAATAGAGACACTGTATGTTATTTTGTTTCTTTTTCTCAGTTGGTATTAGAAAATCGAACGGTAGCGATTGTAATAGTCGATGTTTGACAGTTTAAGTCTCACAGTTTCTGAATAGAATAAATAAAGTGTTAATATTTTGTGCACGAATTTCATACATATCAGTTTTATTCTTATTACATTCATGAAATAGCCCTACACCCGTATTTTGCTCTTCTCTGTTGGCATTACTAACAATCGACATTCTTCTGTTGCAAGATCGCTTGAAAAGGTTAAGTACAAATATAAAAATATTACAATCATAGATGAATTATAATTAAATTTTTATTTTATTCATGAAATAGTCATAATAAATATCACTCCAGGGTCTGAGCTTACTTGTGATAACATTTAGCGTGTGACCGTTTGTGGATTTAGAATCTTTCGGCGTAAAGTTATGAAATGATATAATTAGTGAGTGTAATCAAGGTAGAGGATAACTTCGTTCTATTAGTCTTTGGGTTAAATTGATGATTTATTAATCGAACGATTCAAGGTTATTAGTATTAAGTTTAAAAAATGTTGACAAGATTAATGGCTAGATCCAAAAACGTAACTGATATATGCGAGACAGTAGAATGGAAATTTATTGAGTATTTAGTGTTCAAAATGGAGATAAAAGCATTGAGGGAAACGAAATATAGTTACATTTTTTCAAATGCCAACGTTATTTTTTCGTTGCAGCATTTGTAATAATTAAACGTGTTTTTGTAACTAGTTAGAGCGTTAGCATAGAGTATGCTAGAGCATGACATCTATGCAACCAAACATGTGTTTGTTTTATTGTCACTCAGCCAAAGTCTATTAAGGTACCATTGATTTTACTAACGCGGAAATAAATCACACTAGAGACAGTTACATCATCCATAACGTATCTGGCTGGACATTCAATGGATGAAATAATGGAAACAGAAGCGCATTTGTTTAGCGACAGCGGCCTGGAACAGGTGTTGCGGTTCCGTTGTATTCAAATCCTCCCCTGCGGATTCGATTCATCTTTCACCATTACTCTACACGCGCTAATTGAAGATTAAAAAACTTCTATTTTTGTCATCCATAAGGGAATGCTGATCAGTGTGCTGATGAAAGGGCGTTCACGATCTGGCCCAGCATTCCATTTATCCTAAACCTATATTTGATACTGATGATTGATGATGCTTTTATACACATACTGGACAATGCAACCCATCAATAAACCGAATTCATGCCACATGTAACGTGAAAATCTGTACAGAAATTAATGTACAGGAGAACATAACGCAAGGTCTGTCCAGAAATTAGATAACCGTTTAATTTTACTGACTGAGCTTAAGTTTCAAATATTTAACACTTTACCTATTCCACTTTTCAAAACAGTCTACCGTATTCTCTTTGACTCTATTCAAAGTTAGAGAAGTAAAAATTGGACAGGCGCAAAAGAAATGACTGCTTGCCGGGTGTTCAGTGTGGTTTACTTTTGGTATCTGCCCGGCTACCGGACTGATATTGTTATATTCGAAATAAATTAATGTTATGTGAGCACACCCCATAATACGAGGGATAAGTTATAAGTCATGGCATGAACAAGAGACAACACGAAAACTCTAACATAAATAAATGAAAGTGTATGGGATGTACTTTTGAATGAACGCACCAAATGGTGTAGGTGAGCAGAGCTGCATGTATTATCACGTCCCGAAGTTCAGTTGGTGAGCGACAGGGGTCAGAAGAGTGACTAAGGTGCGTGTGAGAACATGACATTTCTCCTGGGCAGGAATGCACGAAAATGCCACACAGACCCTTGCTGGTGTTTCATCAGTTGCAATGGTGCGATTCAATATGGCATTCCCTTCTTCCTGATATTTCGCTAGATTGATATACGACATGTTTCGTAGTTAATTCACTTCAGTGCCTCACTTAATTAATGTTACACCTACTTTGCGCACATTGTTTTAAGGTTCTCCCGTAAAATACGGTGCACGTTTTTACCTGTTTGCTCTTCTAATTTCAAAAGTGTCCAGCGCCTATCATTGCGTAAGCATTTATATTCTTGTCCGCAGACACAGGATGCCACTACGCGGCAGACCGGCAGTCAACATTCTGTCCCATTTGAAGGCCTCTATACTACTTTACTTCTAGTTGATAGGGCAGGATATGCACACACAGCTCTTCCTGTGCTCACAACTGAACTTCGGGGCGTGCTGGGACACCTTACACCATCTGATGGCCTCATTTGAAAGTATATTCTATAACTTGGCGAATCTTCCAAATTCTGAAATCCTGTGTAGATGCGGTCAAGGAGATATGTACACTGGTGAACTCGTTTTCTTACAGCACATAACTGCTTTTAACACCTTCGCCAACAATATCCTCATCCTCAAGAATGTTTTACTTGTATATATAATTATATTTAAATGCTCGGGTGTCATAAGGACAAGTGTTTTTGCCACTTGGACTGTTGTTCTTGTATTTCCGCATAATTTTATTCAGTAATTTGTTTTCAGTAAATCGCTTCGAAAACCTGTGAAATTTTTCGACATGGTGTTCTACCAACATTGGTATTCTCACCGACCTCAATCTGAAACTCCAGTTCAGCAATATAGGATAACAAAATGTTCATTATTTTCTTAGTAATGTCTTGTTTCTTTGAACTTCCCAAGGAAATGCTCTACCCATTGTATTAATACGCTCCTAGTTGAATCTGTATAATGCTTTACAATCATGGTGAGGTGGTTCCATGCGTACATTATAACTTTTTCTTTTTCTATTAACCACCTATGTTTCTAATCTTGATACTACCGCTGTCACTTTGGGTAAATCCAAGAAGTTCTAGCACACGCTAACTAGACTGATTACCTGTTTTATTTTTATTCGCCTGAAATCCTGAGCGCCCGGGCGTTTAGCGACGATTCAAGGACAAAGGTCAGTAAGGAGTTGCTACGAAAAAACTGGACTTTTTATTCACTTCAATGCCAGTGCTAGCCCCAAATTCGAGTGTGCTTATTTTTATTCACATTAGTGGCATGCCACTTAGTGATGCACTGGAGAAAGTGAGCACAACAGTGTGAGCTTAATAGCTTTCAGCTTAATAGCCTCTCCTTGGGGACAGAAGAAGAAGTTTGACTGAGATCTTAAAGAAAAACTTTAATCATGTATTTTCATATTAAATACCGAAAATGTGATTAATACTCAATAATAATTTTTTATATTTCTTATTAAAGAATCTTTTATTGTATAGTGTATGTATATATATACCACATATATAGAGCACTTTTATTAACTTTTAGTGCATAGATGAATGCATTATTTGCCATTTTTAGGTAATGAAGTTCCAAGGTCTACTCATGACGAGTAACTGATATCCAAATATATTATTATTGTTATTATTATTATTATTATTATTATTATTTTAGTTTTATTAGCAGACTTAGAATCTGATGTGCATACACTTCCAATTTTGTAGTTCATTATAATAATAATATATATATATATACATAACAAAAAACTTATACCCATCTGTAATGTATCAATCAGCACTAAGTCGGTTCTGGTGGTGTAGGGGTTACCATACTTGCCTTCTAAACCCAAGATCGCGGGTTCAAACCCGGCCAGGACCAATGAATTTTTTCGGGTGTAAAAATCCTAAGTATGTCTTCCTTCGGAAGGGAAGTAAAGCCGTGGGTCCCGTGTCGTACATTTACGGCACGATAAAGAACCTCAAGCCTGAAAGAAGAGGCCTCTGAGCAAAATTTGTCGGTCTTTGCGCGCCCCGAGTTGAATGGAACGCTGATGACCTGAGATGTTAAAGAGTGTTCATATATAAACCAATCAAAAAGATAAATCAGCACACGAATAATTTTTTCTGTTTTGTCAGATTCTCTTCAGTGTTGATGTTGTCACCCCTCCATACTCTCTCTCTCTCTCTCTCTCTCTCTCTCTATATATATATATATATATATATATATATATATAGTTACTCTTTTGGAGGTTTTAGTCCCTCCTTTATGAGAAAATAATTGGGTTTTTCTACACCTGGATAAATGACTGGTTCTGCTGACCAACTTAGTCCCAGAACGCCAATAATTACGAACAGTGGAGCACATTTTAGGGACTAATGTGGAGTTCCATTTCACTAAATTGTAGTTTTCACATTTAAACATTTACCTCGAATATTTTAGCCAGCCAGCAAGAAGCAAAATAACAAATTTAAAAGTGACAAAATAATTATGACTTACACAATTATACTTCCGTGAAATAGAGGAATTAAATACATTTCTGTACGGTAAAAAAGAGCTTAAGAGCTTAAATTAAAAGATTATTCAAAATCATAAAATCTACCAAATTGGATGATCCTCTAGAACGCAGAACTGGATGAGGAACTTTGTAATTTTAGATATTTGAAACTGTTTCCATTATTAATAAATATTTCCTTGTTGAATACACACAATACGTATTTAAATTAGCATTTTAAATATCAGAAATGAATGCTACTGATTTTGCAAATATGAAGAGCAGAGAGCGCTTTACTGTTTACAAGTTTTACGGGAATTATCAAAAGTATATTTTCAGTTCAGATGTATAATTTTGGCGCAACAAAGGTACCTGAGATAGATAAAAATAAACTAAAAAATCTGGAATTATATAAAGTTTGTAAGCTTTTATTGCAAATATTAGGTGTTTCACTTGTAAATAGGCTTGCCTTGATGCTAAAGACAACTCTTTAAAAATGTTAATACCAGCATCTCATAAATCAAGACACGTAAGTATCAAGTATCACTGAAATACCTTCATTAGTTTGAAATTTGTACGGGAAAAACAGAGGCCGAGAGCGTGTGAGACATCCTGTATATGTATAAACATGGACACAATATATTGATATAATTATATATATTAGATAACGTTCACTTAAATGCTATTTATACTTTTTAAAAGCATTTATGTTATCAAATATTGCTAAATATATCCAATTATTAATTTTGTCTTTGCATGGGGTTAGCAAATCTGACAGAAGTCCATTACTGCCTTTAATGCACTCAGCTTTTGTTTTACATACAAATAAAGTTAAGCCTACTTTTATTTATTTGCAGCAAATAACAAAACTTGTTACATTTTAGCCTGCATTGTGTAAATTTCTGGCGAATATTAGCAAAACAATATGACTTTATAAATTGATACTTTTAATGGTCCTTGATCCCATGACATTTGAACAAACACTTCCAATTCAACGATTATGAACAGAACAAAGGAAATAAAAGTTTTTGAACTAAATTGTTAATGACATCCTCTTTCTGCACTCTACACATGCATTAAACATTTGGATCTGTACATTAACCATAATTAAGTTAAGTCATGAAATTTGTAGTGTAACCGGACCTAAATTACAGAATTTTCGCTCCCTCATATTCCGCTAAATGGTAAATGTTATTTGGAGAGAAACGGTGGTGAAGCAATAACATCAGAAAAATAGCGTGTACAGAGTTTACAGCATTTTTGTTTTACTTCCGTATCCTTCTGTTACATTTAAAACAGTAGCATTTTATCTCTTAGGTCTTGCCATAAATTTTCTTTACTTTACTGTATTTTACTTTATTAAGTAAAGTCTTAATGTTTTTATCCGCCTTTGATACGCTGTTTCTCATGTATCCCAAACGTTTAGCCCAATCAATTCTCAAAATTCCCTCTTCTTGCTCTTAAACAGACCGAGTAGCTCTAAACATTCACCTGTAGCAGCATGTGCTATTTTCACTGGAAAATGCTCAAAGTACCACTCTCAATATTAGATGTGTTCTCTTGCAAACCATATCCTCAAGTACTGTTCACAGTTTGTAGTTCCATTAGGTCAGGTCAGGACTCCTAGAAAGCCAGTCTTGAGCACTAATAAAAATCCCATGTTTCTCTTGTGCAAAATCTGAGTGAACCTTGCCTTGTGGGCTGGAATTCAGTCTTGTTGGAAATTTCAATCTGGTGTTCTTGAAGAAAGTTGTGTTCTGCTTCTTCCGGTTCCAGCAAAGAGTTTGCAGTTGTTTTCAATTTTTTTTTTTGACAGAAATGGAACTTAGTTACAACGTTATAGCTCACTCCGCTGCAAGCCATAAATGAAGCAAGAGGTCTTCTTGAAGCTTCGAAACTTTTAATCGTATATAGGTTCAGTTGTGCGTTACACTTGTCTAGTAGTGCGACGAAAACCCTTTTGTCTAAGCACTCTGCACACAGATCTCGTGGTTATCTTCATCTCAGGGACCGTTACTGTCTTTTTAGAAACTGGATTAGGCCGAACAACAGTGGCGGACGCCAGGATCTTGAACGGTCATTATGGCCTCAGAAGCTTTGGATGTACGAAACATGAATTGTACTGATTTCCAGCTTTAAAGGATCCGGTGATTTGCCAACCCTATGGAGACTACCACAATAACTTTGTTGTTGCAAATTTTTGTAGTGTTTGTGACACTGAATGATTTGGCCTCGTTAAATTGAATTTTCTTCTGGTGCACCAAAGGGCAACCTTGAATTGTTATTTTAGTCTCCAGAAATTTTCACGCATTCTTATATTGAATTCTGACATATTTATCATTACAGCTGTGTTATTATATCACATTAAATTCTATTATGAGGCATAAATTGAACTGTGTACATAACGAGGTGTGTCATGCATAAAATGACCAAGCCATTATCTGCGAATGGCATTTGTGATATTGATTTGCACTTTATTAGAGAATTATTTATTTATCTTGTTTAAAACATCTAAAGCGACAGAAAATATAATCAGCTGTTAGTGATACTATACATTTAATTAATTTTATTTATTTTGGTTACCACGCGATGAAGTGCTTCTTTAATAATATCGTGAAAGATGCAAAAAATATGACAATACATTTAATTAATTTATTACTAAATAAAACATTAAAGTTTGTGATTTAATGTACCTCTTTAAAACATTAGAATCTATAGATTAACAACTTTCTAAACTCCACTGAGGGGGGTAATCACTCAATTACCGTCGGCTTGGTATTCCATTCCTGGTCCTACACTTTAGAATGTTTAGATTTTTTAAACTCAAAATTCTCGGCTTTTTTACCTTGTAATTATTAATGATAACAACTCACATACCATTATAAGCTTTCAAAAAAAAAAAAAAAAAAAAAAAAGCAGCAAAGACATAAGACTCGAATTTGGAAACAGTGACGAATCATAGTATTTTATATAAGGTAAACTGAAGCATGTGGCATTCAAATTGGTGTGAATTCTAATTTATGGTAAATGTTATAAAAATAGTTTCATGTACTAAATTATAGCACCTTGACAATCAAAGATATATTTTATTAAATTATATGTAATTTTAGTAAACAGCTATTATCCTTAAATCTGTTTATATATGAATGCAATGCTGTGCTTTTTTTTCTATGCAATCAATCACTCTTGAAATAAAGGTTTATATGAACTCAAACGTTGATAGCGCAAGGTTGTTTTCAACGTTATCTTGGCAACGTGTTGACTGTTGGGGGATGATGCCCAGATTATAAACAACTACTAAGTTAGTTTGTGTTTAAGATCCTTTTTCTAATGAGCGCTTGGAATTGAGAAAGGTTAAATTCGTATATTAATAAAGCATTACTTTTTAGAGGCAGCAAAGTCCATAGAAACGAAGTTGAAATTACGATGAAGTTCCACCTTCACTTAGAATGTTGTGTAAATGTTTGGTGAGATTAGATAGGGCTGAATGAGCACAAGCGATGCAGACTATTTCGGATGTCCTGTCCAGATAACGACTACCGAAACGATTGAGCAACTCCATAATATCATGCTGAGATGTCAGAGACCGAAGCTGTAGGCGATTGCTGAAAGTGTGTGCATCTCTACAGTATGCGTGCATAGTAGTATGTATCCCTTTTCCGGCTAGTTTTACTCCAGGTAGCTGTATTACCTCCTTTAAGGGGTACGGGGTAGGCAACACAACACAAGGCTGCATTACCGACTTGGGTAGTTTCATTTCGGAAATTTTGTAGGCGCTTCCTTACCTAAATTTGCTAGTATGCAAACCCCTCCAAACAAAGATCAGCCGGAAAATTGAATTATAGTAATTTGAATTGTAATTGAATTGTAGTAATTTGCTTACGTCCCGACCTTTAGAGTGCGTGTAAACACCTGGCGGCAAGACGATTACTTTATTATACAAATTGAAAAATTACTGCAATGTTTCCTTAGTGGTATGCATCAGTGGTGTGCATATATTGGTGGGAAGGTGATTATTTTTATTGAATGGCGAGAATTTGCTTCCTTTCCGGCCTTCAGTGGGGTGCAGAGATCTGGTCAGAAGAGAATTTTAAGTTTATTTATTACACAAATTACAAAATGGCGGGAATTTGTTTCCTTACCGAGCTTCAGTGATGTGCAAATACCTGGAGGAAAGGGATTAATTTTATTGAATGGTGAATGTGAAACATATTGTGTGTTTGTAAAATAAATTAAAACTAATGTAAAATTATTTCTCACTTACATAGAAATAATGTTGAAAAGATGTTATGTTGCAATCAAAAATATTTTCACTCCGCAATTAACTTTTAAAGGACAAAATTGAATATTAAAAATAAAAAAATTATGTCGCAAAAATGTTATGGTTAAAAATTGTTGTAATGGAAAAAATCTCTTATATTGCAAAAAAAAAAAAATTATGCCGCAACAAAAGTTATAATGCAAAAAGGACGTTATGATGGAAAAACTATTTAACTTTGTAAAAATAAGTTACGTTGCGCGAAAAAATAAGTTTTCGGTCTCCGCTGGGTGCGTATTACTGCTATTTTGAAAGGAAAAATATTAAATTGTGTAAATGTCTGTTAATTTCCAATATTTTATGAAAAAAATATATAATAAAATTTACGACAAATCCTAAATGAACTGCTTTGGAGCGGTTTAGCCGTGACTTCCAGTGATCGACTAAGCGCAGTAAAAGTTATACGCCTCGAACAGGTTTCTAACTGCTCCTGGAGAGCCTTAATAAATTGCACTCTAATGATATTTCCATGTTTTCCATAGAGTTAGGTGTTTCTTATCTGCTCTGTCGCCACGAAGGGCCGCCTGTCTGACTAAAAGTTTTTCACCCTAATGGGGTTTCAATGTTTTACAACGTAAATATACAAAACACAATTTAACGGTCACGGGTTTGTATCACACTCAATCCTACATCCTGCAAACCTCATAACCTCCCCCTGAGCACGCCGAAGCCTATTTCACGTTGTTTTAACAGCGAAAATGTTTAGTCAATTCTTTTTCATATTTACAGACATATTTTATGTAATTTCAGTGCATAGTGGTATGTATTATTGGGTACAGTAGGATTTTTAAGTTCATTTTAGCGTATATCATGTTAATTTTAACGGTACAGAGCCTTTCTGTTACTTTATGAAGTGTGAAGACGTAACAGTACTAAGTTCTAATGCTTTTTTATATCTGGGAGTTATTTATATGTATTATACTTAATTCATTTTTTCTACAAGTTTGCAAGTTGCAACGTTCGATGGTTTTTACTTTGAAACCATGACTTGAAAATTAGATGAAGAGTGTCATGCGAATTTGTTTTGTTTATGACTAAATAAAAAAGAGTTTTAGGAGGTAAATGATGTTTACAGTACAGTAAATATATGTTTAATTTATATTAGGTACGAATTTTAGCATATTTAGATATTTATATGCTAAAATGTACTTAATGGGAAAGCTATTTCTAATGATATGTACACTTCCATAATTCAGAATTTTTGAGAGAAACTTTTGTTTATCACGTTGGCTGTATTAATACCTGGATTTGATATTCAGTCTAATACCACCATAAAAGTTTTACTTCTGTTGGTTTAAATATCAAATTATAATGCCAACTGTTACGGTTTCGGATAACCATCAGTTCTGCCGTAACGTACATCACAGCAATTTCAATGACACAGAAATTAAGGTTTTAACGACACTTGTGATGTCATTTTATGCGATATCATACTGGATTACTTCAATGTATAATATCTTTATTTCATTTTTTTGTAATGGTAAATCATTTTATGAAAATACCCTTTACTTCCAAAATAAAAGTTTCTCAAAAGTAATTTTGAGTTTTCCCGAACAGCAACCCGTAAATTACACACATTTTTACTTTATTACCTCAGATAAGTTTTTTCTCACCCCACATTATGTGTAAAAAAGTACTTTCACCTCAAATCAAATATGCGTACTGTTTCACCACAATCAAATATCCGTACTGTTACAATAACAACAGTTTTTTAATGAGTCCTCTTGTTTAAAAAATAAGTGTTTTAAGTTATAATGTTATATATTTTTAACTCCACTTACCGTAGTAAATTAAATCATTGTGTGAAAACATTTTTAACGTTTATCATAACATGGCACTTTCCTAAAGATAAATCTGATTTTGTCCCGAACAACATTTCTGTACATTTCATTGCTTTCAACTTTATATACATGGGTAAGTGTAGTGTGTTCTTGCCCAGTTCATTACCTGTAAAAAGCTTACTTTCACTAATAATCAGAAAACCATTTAGTTAACTCTTCAAGACTTTTAAAATAAATTCTCCATTTTACTTGGAATAAGTAGTGACATGTATGTGACATAAGTATTTAAAATTTTTTTGCAAAAGCAGAATGCATTTTATGTAGATGTAGTAACCGAGATATATAAAATGTGGATATATATGCGAGAATTCCTAACAACTGAAGGTATTATATCTGTCATGGCGATTGTATTTATGAGTAGTTATTGAGTTGGTATGAAATTAACAAATATTTACACACTGCAAATTTTGCTTACAGCTTTCATCTGTACATATTATTTGTATATTTCAATGTTAATTATTATAAATACTACAGTCAGAATTATGGCAACCCCACTTGCATTACTATTGAATGACTTAACTTATTATTCCAAATGTATCGTTGAATGAATTATTAATTTACAGAGGATGGAAATATTTTAATTACATATTTTTGCAAAATGAAGGACTTTTTATTGCTAATAATTCGTTTTTATGGAATAAAAGTGATTCGTTGCGATGAAAAGTTTTACACAACATAAGGTTTTTGCGAAGTTTAATATTGTATGTGCTCTGTTTTCGCAAACAGGTTAATTTTATTTATGACTATGTTATTTAAATGTTAAATTAGTGCAAGTCCCACTTTTAGAATTTTTGTGGTAACCATACGTGCATTGCCTTGTTAAATGATTAAAAATACTTAATTTATATTCCACCATGTATCTGTGAATGAATTAACTTAAGTTGATGAAAAAATTCTTTAATTACATCTTTTTTTAAAGGTTAAACCGTTTTGTATAATGTTCACTAACGTTATCTATTTGAAGAAAAAAGTAGTAAAAATAAAGTAAAAACCAGAAAATTTCAGCTAATATTTCAATATGCCAGTATAATATCATCAGCCGCATTTTGCATGTAAGCTCCGATATTAATAAAATAAAACTTTAAGACTTTTGTAACCTTTGTGTATTTTCGGAAGAAACATTTTCGCACCTTGTTAAAAAATAAATTTCCACGGGTGAAAGGAATTCGTATTTTGTCGCGAACTTAAAATCACATCGCTTCCCTCCCTCGTGCCAGGAGACAAGTGATGTTTCTCCTCCTTAATCGCTCTTGCTAGTCTTGGATCCGCATGTTCGTTTTTCGCTTATTCTTTGGAAGGAGCCGAGATTGGAAGTCGGTCCGCATCAGCTTATTAAAAATATGTCGTAAATGTTTCACACTAGCATTATCATAAAATTTTGGAAATTAACAAATATTTACAAATTTTGGCATCTTATTTGCAACTTATTCTTTCTATTTAAGTCAGATTTATTTTTATATTTGATTAAACATATTTCAAAGCCACACAAAAGTCCACCTATTTACATTTTTAAATATCATTACGGGGAAAATATTCTTTAATTACATCATATCAACTCTTTATTGCGAAGTTAAACATTTTTCCCTTACATTCATATTTGCCCATTAAAAGTAAATTGCGGGATGAAAATATTCTTTTTTTACACAATATAATTTCTTATTGCAAAGTTAATTATTGTAAAAGACACGTTTAGACAAACATGTGTATTCAATTCACTGAATTATCGTGATAAAACTACAAATGTTCTTCTAATATTTATTGTGTTTGACCGTATATATGACTGGAGTTGTACGTAGACTCTGAAATAATCTAACAAACTTGTCGATGTCGGTTATTTTAGGGAGAAACACATACCGGTGAGGTAAAGGAAGATGGTAGAGAGGAATAAAAACAAGTGAATGTGAAATACGATGCAAAATAAGACTATTACGAATCATACATAAGTATATATTATTATAAGCATGTAATATAGTTACAAGGTACAGGTTAGCCTATTGTCTGTTATTGTAGATACGCTTGCACTTACAAGTTGGTTTGCAAATGTTGACACTGCACGTTTCACATGTAATAAGGTTTTTGGACAGCAAATTTTATAAGCTTGAACATTAGACATTGGTAACAAGTTAACTTGTTATATTATTTAAATTTTTATTTATAATTTATATTTTAATATGCACAAGGTAGCATAAAAGCAGGAACTTTGGAAAATATTAATAAAGTTGTTATTCTTCACATAAAACACGTTTTAGCAAAACTTGTTACTTTAGAAATTAAACATAAGAAAATATACACATTCAAAATCACTATAAAACCCTAGATGTGCTTGCATTGGCTCACATATATGTATATGTAAAAATGGTGGTATAATAGTGTAATATTTTGCAGATTGCAATTAGGTAGTGCTTGACAGCAAAACATTTTGGATGAAACACCGGATTTTTGTAGAACAGCTGAACATGCTCATTTTGTTCCATAACAGTGTTTCTAAATTGTATATCTTCAAGTAAAATTGACCATTGTATCATTGATAAAAATGTTTCCATAAACAACCATAAAAATCCGTGCGTTTACTGAAAGGATTTTTATATAGCTTACATTGAAATGTATTTTAGATTGTTCTCTTTTTTTCTTTCTTTTTTTCTTTCTTTCTGTCATTTTTTTAGAATGCTGCCACACCGTTATACATGAAATTTAAAAAGGTAAATTTGCAATATATAAACACACATGCAATAAACAGAAAAATTAATTTAAACGAATTGAAATAAGCACAACAAAACATTTGTAAGGAGATCCGTAATGTTTTTGCACATATGTGTAACGACTTTGTATATTATAGAGCAAACAAGCACGTAGAGTCTGACACTGTAAACACACGGCATTATATCTATCAGACGTTTTGCTGTTCCATGCAGTGTATGGTTTTCAAATTGCAACACAAATTGTGGATTTGGGTATATCTATATCTGTCACAATGTTGTAATAATATTCTATACAATTAATTACCTGGTAATTCATATTCGGACCCTCCTATCTCATAACACGAATGTGGAGGTGACAATGCTATAGCAATACTGAATGAAGCATCGCTAAAAAGGGATTTCTTCCTTATGACTGATATATTTCTAGTTGATGCAATCGGTATTTCAAAACCAGTACAGTCACACGAGACGTTATGTAATACACTCTTGATAAAATGTGCCAAAGTGGTTTGCTTTTATACCAGAAAACTTTATCTTTTCAGCTTGGTTTTCATCACTGTGCATTCTCAATAGCCCATGTCCCCATAGTTTTCCCCCATTGAGGTTAATTTTCCATGCTGTGCACCCGCAGCGCCCTTAGTTCTAGCGAAGAAACTGGCAAAAAATACCTGACCCGAGGTAAAAACATCGAAATGTTATTTACAAGGAAAATCTTTTAGTCAGTCATACCTGACCCTGGAGATTGAGGACATTGAGTTTCCATTAGTAGGTAAGAAATACCTGACCCAAGGGAAAATATTGAAAATGCTTTAACAGGAAAAAAACATTTTTTGTCAGAAACACTCACCTGGTGCCATAACACTGAAACCCCATTAGAGTCGGCCAGGACCGATGGCTTTTTCGGGCGTAAAAATCCTAAGCATGGCTTCCTTCGTAAGGGAAGTAAGGCCGTGGGTCCCGTGTCGTATATTTACGGCACGAAAAAGAACCTCAAGCCTGAAAGAGAGGCCTCTGAGCAAAATTTGCTGCCGTTTCACGCCCTGAATTGAATGGGAACGCTGATGACCTGAGATGTTAAAGAGCGTCCATAAATAAAGCAATCAATCCCATTAGAGTGAAAAGCTTTTAGTCCCGCTCGATCCTTCGTGGCGACAGAGCAGATAAGAAATACCTGACCGTGGGGAAAACAACGAAATACTATTAGAGTGAAAGCTATTAAGACTCTCCGGGAGCAGCTAGAAACCTGTTTCAGCTACAAAACATGCACGGCACGACTTTTACTACGCAACAGCTTTTCAACATTATTTCATTGTAAGTAAGAAATACTTTTACATTTGTTTTTATATATTTTACAAACACACAAGTTTCACATCCACCATTCTTAGCACTCCACTTAAGCTTGGTAAGAAAACAAATTCCCGTCATTTTGTAATTTGTGTAATAAATAAAATAATGCTCTTTTTACCAGATCTTTGCACACTACTGAAGGTCGGTAAAGAAGAAATTCTCATCATTCAATAAAAATAATCAGCTTCCCACCTCATCTTTGGACATCACTGATGGTCGGTAAGGAAACATATACCCGCTACTTTGTAATCTGTGTAATAAAATAATCGTCTTTCCGCCAGATGTTTACACAGGCCCTAAAGGTCTGTAAGTAAGCAAATTCCCACGTATCATTAAAAGTAATCTCCTTCCCACCAATTCATTGCAGTTTCGATAAGGAAACAAATTTCCGCCGTTAAATAAAGTAATGTCCCTTTTCCAGTTGATCTTTTTTGTGCGGTTTTGCATACCATCGAAAGTAGATAACAAAGCATCTACAACATTTCGACAATGCAGCTACCCAAGTCCGTAATGCGGCCTCGTGTAGTGGGATTGCCTACCCTTTACCCCTGAAAGGTTGTAATAAAGCTACCTACAATAAAACTACGCGGAAAAGGGAAACATACTACTATGCATAATATTTTACACAACCATTAGCAAATGAAACGTTTTCGGGGAGAAGAGTGCCATGTTTGCTAACGTTGACCAGAAAAGAAAACTAGTGTCCCTTGCGGGCATAATTGGCGGAATGCAAGTGAATTTCGGAGTTTGTGTGTGACAGTTGGTAAAAAGTGGATCTACCACTGCACACCGGAAACCAACGAGTAGTAGAAACAACGGGTTGCAACCAGAGAACGCTCCACGAAGGAGGCATAAAAATGCTCATAGTAAGATAAGTGTCTTTGTTTTGGGTTGCCAGATAATGGTAATTGACTTTTGAGAAAGGGTAAAACGATAACCGGTGAATACTATGCTGTGCTACCGGAAAAGTTAAACAAAGCGATTAAGAGGTACCGTCTTCATTTGCGAATAAAAGCGCGATGGCGCGCCAGCGTACAAATCGGCATCTGTGACCCCAAAATTTTTTAACTTAAAGTGTGAAACCTTACTTATCTCCCGTTGTTTCCAGATTTGACTCTCTCAGAGTACTTCTTGTGCCCCAACATGAAAAAATGGCTAGCAGGAAAGAAATTCGCATGGAGTGAAGAGGTTTACGAAAACAAATTAATTTTTACCGGAGATGAAGCAATCCAGCTTTATAAATTAAATAAAAAAAATAGCAAATCACTGAAATATGTGTATGAATTTGCAATAAGATAATGCAATTTTTTGAACAAAGGTAAACCATATTTATTTTAGTACGGGCTAATCAAACAACTATCGTAACAGTTGACATATCGCCGCTTTCTCTATAATCGTAGTTAGACTTTGCTGCAGTTGACAATTACATACAAATAGAGTTAGGGAGTTTAAAAACGATTTTTAAAGACAAGTCATAGTACTGGCATTTGCAATTAAAATAATTGAATTATTCTAAATTATCATAATAGAAATATGTAATATATTTTAATGCGACATTGTTTGCTTTGTGATCAATCTCCTGGGTTTCAGGATCTATCAAGGCAGATATAATGAAAAGAAAACTTCCCTTCACTTTGTATGTTGGAAAATGAAAATCGCTACTACGTTTGCACAAGACAGGTTGGTCTTCGATCTTATTATTGGCGATTTGCTATCTATTTATGTCACAGACAGCGTGCTAGTTCAAATATAGAAATATTCCAATACATTAATAAGAATTAGTAAACATGAGCCGACTCATAAATTTTAAATAGGAATTGATGTGCGCTTCCCCGATACTTTAACGAACATAAGCAACCCAAACATCAACAAGTGTCTCTACAATGCTCGAATTTCAAAAATAACACAGAAAACGGGGTTCAGCAAGCAGTATGAGTGAAAATCTGACATGTTTGTGTGATAGAACTACTGGAATTATATTCGTTAAATTTCTTCAACTAGCAAAAGCCCTTTTTGTACTTTTTCGTGCATTGCAATATAAATGCAGGAGTTTATAAGTTTTAATGAAGTAAATAGTAAGAAACCTTCTTCATGCATTTTATTTTTGTGAAACGATTAAATTTATGATTAGGTGTTCTCTTTCGCTCTCAAATTTTGCTGCATGGAAAGACTAAACTCGTTTATTTTTAACAATTTATCAGAAAGTGAAAAATCATGTTCTATATACGCGTTAGTTATTAGTAATGATGTTACCTACATTGTAAGAAAGCAAAGCTTTAAAAATGTACATTGAACTTCTTTTTTGATATTTAACAGCTCTTTATGTGTACAGATCAGTTTATTCATGTATCTCTGGTTAATATGCGTGTCGCCATTGCATTACTTTAAGGCACAACTGTCTCACTGTACATGGCACAAAATTAATGACGTACCTATCAAAGTGTAGGAAACCAACCATGACCTTCCAGCTATCAGTTTCCCGGCGTAGTCTTGTTATCCTTGTCTTTCATCCCGACCCCTTGATATACCCGACATTCCGTCAGCCTCCCACGGGAACCCATCTCCCTTGTCTTCCATCCCTCAAACCGACATTCAAAAAGCGATTCCCAAGTTCCCAAAATGTTTTCATGATTCACTTACCAATTTCTCCCCTTCCTTCCACTCCTCCTTGTTGCAGGATCTCCCTCTCACAGAATATCTCTTTCGTTCCTCCCTGCCCATATCTCTACTGCCTGATCTGAAAACGTCATCCCACTGTTTTGAATTCTAAACTGTGCTTTCCCAAGCGTGCAGCTAGGACTCGCTCCACTAAGAGAGCAGCTAACACGAAAAGGATTCACAGATCGATCATCATTTGGAATTTTTCTAGAGATTAAGAGAAAGTATTATATCAATAGTTATAGCAGTCAGTTAGTATGTGGCAAGAACATTTATTGAAGAATATCAAATGCAAGTGTAAATGTCGGTCTTAGCGGTGTAGTGGTAACCATACTTGCCTCCTAAACCTAAACCCAAGGTCGCGGGTTCGAACCCGGCCAGGATCGATGGATTTTTTCGGACGTAAAAATTTTAAGTATGGCTTCCTTCGGAAGGGAAGTAAAGCCGTGGGCCCAGTGTCGTACATTTACGGCACGAAAAAGAACCTCAAGCCTGAAAAGAGCCTAAGCAAAATTTGTCGGCCATTTCACGCCCTGAATTGAATGGGACGCTGATGATTTGAGATGTTAAAGAGCGCCGTAAATAAACCAAATGAAAAATAGTGTAAACATTAATTGTGCAAAACAAAATTGACTGCAATAGGTACTGGATAAATACAAGTTTATGAGAAATAAATATATTCTTGGTATAAAAATAACCAAAGATAGAAGATAAGAGCAAGAAATTATAGGGGGAATAAATGTAAGAATTGCAATATCCACTTTAATTGTACTACTTCAATTACAATATTTGTACGATTTATTTTACGTCTTGGTGTACTAGGTATAAAGTAGAATTTGAAATTCACATATCCTATCAATAAAAGTCTCTTTTTGCACCTTTTCCCTGTCGATTTCATGATAGTATGAATTCATTCGCGAAAATTGTTTAACAATAGCCTCTGCTGCCACATATTTCTATTGGTAAACATTATTTCAAATACAAGTCGGCTGGTTTTGTGGTTGAGAAATTAATGGAACCTATCCTTAAGAACTCTTTTTCCAGAAATGCAATTCAGCATATTATGCCCAAATTTGAATCTATTATTCCAGTGCGAAAATACACAAACATATACACGAGCGAAAGCGTACGGTAAAAACTAGACGATAATCTGTAGTCCACTTAATCATGTCAATCAGATCCCCCCCCCCCATTACAGTGTCTGTTTAGCTTAGGGAGAAAAATTTCGGGATCTTTCTCTAAGTGAAATAGAACACACTTTCTAGGATGTGGAGTTGTGTGGGTATCACCGGCTGCGGAAGTTTAGTTGTAGAGACCTAAAAGACCGTTCGTACAGACAAGTTTATAGCTAAAGCTCATAATTAAAGTATTACAATATATGAGACTGAAACTTGATTAATGCAATGGCCACAAATTTGTTATCATTTGTTATCGTAGAGATCTACGCAAATCTCTATGAAGGAGCAAAATTTGAAGTCAAGTACTTCTTGATAGAATAATTGTAAGAAATTCAATGATAGATTACAAACATAAAGAACAACTAAACTATAAAAAGTACCTGATGGGTGATTGCCACAGAAAATTATGGAGTAGAAATCGGCTGAAGGAGGAAAGTCTAAAAAGTACAAGGTTTAATCAGGACATGGTGGAGGAATTTTTTGGATGGAGGTTGGGAAGGAAGTTAGTTAGGCTTTGGAAGAGTACATACATAGTAGAATGGAACAAATAATATTTTAAATTATCAACTGCACCTCATACATATGAAAAAAGTGCTAACTGAACTGCTTTAACGATTTTGTGCATTGCCAATAAAATAAAAATTATTCTTATCCCAAATTTAGCTTTCGTTATTAAGTTTCGATAATAATGACATCTATCCCTTAATAAAATAAAAAACACACTTTTAAGCTTCTTTTAGTATAATAACTGGTATATTTTTAATTTCAATATAATTTTGGCCAATGTCACATGATATTTTCGGTCTCGGCGGTCGCTCCAAAGGTTGCTAGTGAGCAAAGCCTCTTATTCGTGGAATGTTAACCAATTCCGTAACACTTTAATATAATGTCATATGTACATACCCCAATTGATACACGCTGATATTAATAATCCTTGTTTTCCAAGCACTTTTCGGGCATCAAATAAATTAAGTGAAATATACACTAGTTCACTTAAAAATTGAACAATATTGTGTCTTAATTTTTAGAATTGCCATTCCGGATAAAACTAGTGAATAAATTCTAAGGGATGGAAATGTAAAAGAAAATAGAAGTACAAAAAATTAAGGGATTCATTCGAACATTAAGGTATTTGTTAGGCGTCTCTAATTGTTCTTACATCAACGTAAGTTTTTAATAACTCTCATTCAGGAGCAAAGCCACAAACAAAAGTTTGACTTATTAACAAAAAAAAAAAAAAAATCTTTCAGTGCACATTCATCTGTTGTGAACAAAGTGAGTAGGCTCCTTTCCGCTAAGACTTTAAATAAATAGTTACTGTTAATGACGTAGGATATAACTGGCTTAGGGTTGACTTCCTAGCGATAGAATTGCAGCAACTCTTTCAATAATCCTGTTCCCTTTTTTGTGACATCTTGCGGGTGTGATCACCAAGGAGGCTGTCTTCATTAATCATAGGCTGGTGATTATATTTCAGGAAGCAGGAGATATAATCTGTAGAAAATATAAGCAAAACAAAGAAAAGAAGAGTTGGCTTCCCTTGACTACCATTTGCTAGACAGTGCTTTTCTTTAAAGAGCTGCAGCGTATTGTGCTCAATTTATCAACTGCCAAAACTCTTTCGAAAGTTATACCGTGAAACATGCAACAATCCAGTAAGGAGAATTGGATATTACATACTTAAGTTTTACGCTTTTTAGGAACTAATTAATGTTCTGGAATTTTTATAGTGTTTAACGCCCGTTTTAATTACTGAGGCATCACAGGCGTGGACACTGATGACTTCATGAGATGAAATGATATATTGGGAAAGGATTTCTTTTTTATGGAAGAAGGCGTTGCAGGTCTAAGTCTACGGTACCTCTCCGGCATTTATGAGGACTGAGGAAAATTCAGAAATCTTCAATCAGGGAGGAAGGTCCTGGGGGAATCGAACTCCAGATCTCCCGCGCCTTAACGACCTGTGGAGGTATGTTCCGTAATGAGAGGATCTCTTCGCCAGCCGCTAACACGCCCGACAAAAATATCGCTACCTTAAGACGCTGGTGTACCAAACTGACATCTTGTGCATTATGTTTCTTTTACCGAATTCATAAGCTAGAGAACACCACTTTTAGGTTTCATTTTACACACCCATTACCTTTGAGCTAAATGTTTTATATCCAATTTAGCGTGATTTAGATACTGTAGACATCACAGCACTAAACCTAAAGTTCATTTGCTGCTAAAAATCCTATATATTTTGTGAGACTATCGGAAACAAAAATTAGGAAGTTAAATAAATGAATATTTCTAATGCATATCCGGTACAGATGTACTTAGATGTT
Organism: Metallyticus violacea; assembly: GCA_030762175.1. NCBI lineage: Eukaryota > Metazoa > Arthropoda > Insecta > Mantodea > Metallyticidae > Metallyticus > Metallyticus violacea. The sequence goes on from CM060831.1 coordinate 122,818,459, forward strand.
TTTTGTGCTATTGCTGCTCCTTTTTATCATTAACGACTTTAAAAAAGCAAATTAAGATAAACTTCAACTAAAATATTTAAACCATTCGGTTATATTGTTATGAATATACAGAAGTTTTCTGCTTAATACAGATAAATGCAGATAAGAAATATGGTATTTTTGTACAATTATTGAAAGAATATGAGCATTTTTTTAAATTCCAGTAACTACTAACCCAAAAAAGCAGACAAACACATTTCTGGATAATGAATGAATGAATTGGAAATATCTATCACAACATGAAATATCGCATAAGTTTATACTCCTTTGTGTTACAATTATATCTATATTATTAATAAATATACCGGAACGTGTTTCAAATTATATTCAAACTTTCACAATAAGGATATATTATAATAAAACAAATAAAATACCTATTTAATCTCTTCTTTTGGTTAATTCGTTGTTTTATTGAGTTGTGAACGCCAAAAGCGACGTAATAGGCTCGAAATTAAAAAATACAAATGTGTTTTTTTATATTAATAAAAGTGTAAATCCCGGGAAATCACAAAATTAACACAAAATTTTAGCAATAGTTAAGGAATTGTGCCCTCACAACAATAAAATGTATCATAATTAAGTAATTGAATATTTCTAACAATATATATTAGCTATTATTCAATGATGCATGAGCTTAAAAGTTTTGTAATTTAATTTATGTATTTGCTGTAGCAACATCTTATACATTTTTACAGCTATAGAACTAAAACATTGTTTTGATTCAATTTATGTAACATTGGGTTCTGGTTGTGTATGAAAGCTATGCTTCTTTCTTTCTTTCTTTCTTTTTTTTTTTTTGCTCTCATAATAAAGCATTAGCACCCAATCGTTTTTATATAGTTATACTTCTAAAAATACTATGTGGCACTAAAATATTATCATATATAAATTCTCTAGCAGAGCACATAAACAAAATTTCAATTAATTAAAAAAAAATAACAGTGTAATTTATCACTTAAACAAATTGAAGATCAAGGAACAGGAAACAAGAGAACATTTATTCATTTAATTAAAATCATATACATATAATAAATCACTGTGATTCATGGTTATGCCTCAAAATATTTCCTTTAATATTTTCACCAGATTGCTTGCACTCCTAAGCAACAAGCATTATCTTATCCCGATTTCCTTCCTTCAACCAGACACGAATTTTGTGATTGCATTTTTCTAATTTTTATTTTTTAATTTTTTTTTAGCGTTTCCATGTATTTTTTTCCTCTAAAGATTGTATATTTATCTACCGTTACGAAAGATAACGAACGATTAGTTAGCTGATCGAGTTAAGACTACTAAAGTAAATCATTATATTACTTGTCTTCAAAGAGTGTATTGCATTACACACACACACACACACACACACACACACACATACACACACACACATGCGTTTTATGAGAATATTAACGATTAGCTGGAAACTATGAATAAATGAACTAATTTTGAAAATAAATTTTGTTAAATATGCCAAACGTAGATAAACATTTATAGATAACTTGTTACAAAATTAGCTTTAGTAATTAGTAAACTAAATAATTATTTTAGTTCTGAATACTTGGTGCATGTCTGATTTCTCTCCAATATTGTTAATTGATATTCTGATTTTGAAAGGTTAATGCTTTGAAACAATTACAAATAATGTTAATTCCTACGTTTTGCCTGCCATCTCTTAAGATTTAAGTGTCTCTCAATGCAATAACCGATGCCATATCTAGAATGTGCGCAGTGAAAATGATAGGAACTGCTTGATTGCATTCTTATCGGATATGGTAGCCCAAAGTTAGAAAGACGAAAGGTGACAGGAAGATCCTTAATTTGAACTTTCTTGTAGGGACGCCTTACCACAATTTTGTGAAATAACATGCGCAGGAAATGGTCGTTCACTGTGTATTTGTATAACTAATAGTGTATAATAAACTAGCAGAAAATATCAACCTTTTTCTCACTCCCAGATTCATATTCAACCACAGGATTTTCTGATTTAGATGGCCGTCTTTTGCACTAAGATTAACTTCTATAAATAGCCAACACTTCTAAAACTTTCAAATCCAGAACTCTACTAACTCTAAAACATGAACATTAGAAACACGATTTTTACTATAAATATTAGTTTTAGTTTGTTTTAGAGTAAATAGGATACATATCCTAAGACTATCCTATATACTATCGTATATACTCGTATACTATGATAAATTAAAATTAAAACGGATAACCTGGTCTGATGATTACCACATAACATTAATATAAAGAACTAGAACGCTCTGGTAATAGGTTAAAAATTAGCGCTAAAACACTAGAAAACAGACATTAAAACAATATTTCAGGTTGCAAAGATCTTCTACAGGTAGGAAGCACAGTGTAAACAGAGTGAACTGAAGTAGGGTATACGAGAGTAGGTCTATAAGTTTCCGATGTTCTAGGTATGATAAAGACAGAAACTATATTTCACTTTTCAATATAGCTACCCCTTATTGCAATACACTTTTCATATCTTTCAATTAACATTTCAATCGCCCCCTCCCCAAATAATCAGAAGTCTTGCCTGCAAAATGGGCATAAACAGCATCCATCACTCTTTCGTCACACTTAAATTTCTTTCCTCGATGGTCCTCCCTGAGTCTTGAGAAGAGGAAATAGTCACTGGGAGCTAGATATGGGCTGTAGAGTGGATGGTCGATCTACTTGAAGCTACATTTCTTCACAGCTTCTTTTGCAACAAGATATGTGTACAAAGGAGCGTTATCGTGAAGAAGGCGCACACCACTACTCGGCTTTCCTCGTCTTTTCTCTTTGATGGAAGTACGTAGTCTGTGCAGTAGGCCAGCATAGTACTCCCCATTTACTGTGTTGTTCCTCTCCTTGTAGTCAATGAAGAGTATTCCTTCACAGTCCGAAAAGATTGTGACCAGGATCTTCTTGGTTGACAGAGTGACCTTGGCCTTTAGAGGCGGTGCTTCGCCAGGTTTATGCCACTCCTTTGATTCTCTTTTGGAGCGAGGGATCATAGTAGAGAAGTATAGTTTCATCTCCTGTAACGATGGTTTGCAGAACTTCTCTCTTGTTGCCATGACAGAGATCCAAAATGCCTGACAACAGATGACTCGTTGCTGCTTTTGGACTGAGAAAAGAAGTCTAGAGGCACCCATCTTGCACTAACCTTATTCATGTTTATATGTTCATGAATAATTCCAAGGCTGTTTTTAGAAAGACCCCACTTAGTAGCTATTTCTGTAACTTTGAGTCGCCAGTCATCCATAATTTCTTCTTCCACAAGAGCGATGTTTTCAGGAGTGAGCACCTCCATGGGCCGACCTTCACGCTCTTCGACTCGATCCATTCGAAAATATTTGGTCCATTCTTTTACGGCAGAATATGAGGGGGATGCTTCCCCATATACATAGTCCAATCGCTGTTTAACTGCATTTGGAGTAAGTCCTTCTTTTGTGAGGAATTTAATAACAGGTCGAAACTTAATTTTGAACATGTCACAATCTTCTACACATTGCCTTCTTAATGCAAGTATATCTGAACATCTGAACACAGCGGAGCAGAAGTTACAGCTGCATTTATTTACTTAACAGATAAGAGTTTTGGGTTGGTTGAAATGTTAATTCAAAGATATGAGAAGTGTATTGCAGCAAAGGGTAACTATATGGAAAAGTAAAATACAGCTTTTGTCTTTATCATGCCTAGAAAATGGTTAGGCCGGAAACTTATTGACCTACCGTCGTAAAATGATGATAGTCAGAAATCTGAAATAGGTTTTTTTACTCTAATATTACCTAAAATAAATTGTGGTTTCAGCCCACAAGTAACTCATTTATTTATTATTCTGTATAAAGTGAAACGACAGTAACATCAATTCACCCGGCCAGGATCGATGGATTTTTTCGGGCGTAAAAATCGCAAGTATGGCTTCCTTCGGAAGGGCAGTAAAGCCGTGGGTCCCGTGTCGTACATTTACGGCACGAAAAAGAACCTCAAGCTTGGAAAAAGAGGCCGCTGAGCAAAATTTGTCGGCTGTTTCACGCCCTGAATAGAATGGGACGCTGATGATCTGAGATGTTGAAGAGCGTCCATAAATAAACAAAAAAACAAAAAAAAAAAAAACAATAACAGCAATCCAGGTGAAAAAAAATCTGACAATAGTTGAACCATCTTTAGAATTTAAGTCTTGGAATAAAGGCAACGTTGAAAATTCAAAATTTGAATGGCTTGGATGAGGGACTGAAGTCTCAATACAATCATTGTTTTAAATCTTTCCCCCTTAGCACATAAACTGATTTCCTTTTAGTTTAAAGTAAATTTAATTTCAATGGGTAGTTATTCAGAATGGAAATCATTTAATTGAAAGATCCTTATAAGAATCAAGGAGTACCTTATAAATACACTCTATTAATTACAAGGAAGTGAAAGAAACCTATAACCTATGAATGTTACATTTTAATATAATATCCACCATAATACATAAAAAATAAATAAATAAAAAATAAAAAATAAATAATAATAAATAAAAAATAAAAATAAAATAATAAAAAACTCATCGCTTTTAAGCATACAAAACACCTGTGCATAGTAAGAATTTCCACTGAGCTTCAGGCTTCTTTCCTTTATTTGATGTATTTCTTTGGTTTATTTATGGACACTCTTTAACATCTCAGGTCATCAGCATCTTATTTAATTCAGCGCTTGAAAGGTTCAATAAATTTCTTTCAGGCTTAAAGTTCTTTTATATGCCGTAAATGTACGACAAAAGTTCTGTTTAGATCGACTCTAGCCGGGATTGATCCGGCGATCTTGTGTCTATCAGCACCGACAAGTTTCTCTCGGCAAGGCTGAAGATATCCGTGGTCTCTAATCTGCACTTCATGTTTTCTGAACGGCTGTCGTGTACAGTAACAACACAACGGCTGCAGAGGTTCCCAGCTTTGCTTTCAGCAATCCCTTTCCCTCTCAAAGTTGCTGCAGTATTGTCACCATGTTACAAGTACAGATTCACCCTCCTCTTCTTCACCATATGCGCGTCGGAGGGCGGGAGACAAATTACATGTCCGATGGCGCCTTCAGGAGAAATCGAATACAGATTGAGTGTATTTAGTCGCATAAATCTAGCTTACACACAAGTGTTTTCATGTTTCTAACTTGTATTAACGTTTACAGCAATTGTATTATATCGATACCTTGTATTATCGGTAAAATATTGACTTTATTTCAATTTTGCATAAGTGTTACTAGCTGACTTGTAGTAAAACATCTTCAGCCAAGAAATTCGTGAAGTGCAAGCATTTATTATTACCGGAAAGTAATTTAAGTTTTAAGTCATAAGAATTGAACGCTCGGAGTTCATTCCGGTAGCTTTTTATATGCTCCATCAGGTTCAGTAAGTCAGTTGCCAAAATGAACCAGAGATGTTAATACATTGAACTGAAAGCTCGCCTAAATCACTCCCAACTTGTGTCGAAATCTGAAAAAGAAAGAAAAAAAAATTAATTTCATTAATTTTTGAAATTCCTGAGAAAAACAAAGACAAGTAAAAAAAAAAAAAAAGTCAAAATCATATTTTAGAAGCAACGGCACTTATAATGTTTCTCTCATTATTAGCGATACATCCTTAAAGCGCCATATCCGTAAATAATGAAACGAAAAGTGTTCATTCTAAAAGTAACATATCGCGCAAATCTAGCACTGGTTTTAATGTAAGGTTTCATTTTGCTAAGTATTTCCACGACCAGTTGGCCTGATTGTTGCGGCGTATATCTTACTCTTGCAGTTGAGATACAACAGTTTCATTACGGAAATCTTTCCATTGTCTGCCAAACTGTCTCATTCCGCACTGACAGCTGAACCATTTTTTGGGGGTAATTTTGCTGCCCTTGAATTGTATTTTATGAAGAACGTTTTCTGCGTCGTAAACCTATAAAGAAAGCCCATTAAGAATTCGTCATACTTTTTTCCGTTTATATTCTCCAAAATTGTTTTCGGGTAGATATTCTCTGATACACGCTCCAGAATAGAACCACCTAATTTAAATGGAAATTTATGGAATAGAAATCATTAAGGTGCACTTTATTTTATCGTCTTTTCCATTGATCTCCAAACCAACGGATAATATGATTCTTCGAAAGAAAAAAAGAAAACCTCGAAGCGAAATTTTGAAAATGTAAATGGTTAAACCTACAGATCTCAGATTTCACACAAGCTTTTGACTTAATTGCTCAATTTTTTTGCTATTGTTTGAAAAATTTGGCTGTTCAAAACTATTGCTAAAAACCAATCTTCTTCCATTAAGGTTGAATTTTCTATGCAAAACTTTATTAACGTGATTTAAATACTGTCGTACATAAAAGTTAATGCGGATTTCAAATTATGATTGTTGGTATTTAAAAAAAGATAAAGTATGAATTCAAATGTAAAATCATGAAAAAATTAGTAGCCGTGCTAAAAACATTTTTGATAGTCTATTTTTATTTTACATAAATATGCATCCTAACTTTTATAAAGCAAGTAGAAAATGTCTAAAACAATTTTAGGCTACGCACACAACATTTGGAACAATTTTTTAGGGATTTTAAAAATTCAGGCTTTTAAACATGACCTATAAATAACTGTTCCAAAGAACACAGACATATGAAACTTTTCAGGGAGGTTCTAGAGAGATAAAAATAATTTTAAGAGCAAAAATTAAAAAACATAAATTTTTTTTGGATAAAAAATGCCGGTTTTTTCACTTCGGCGTCTACTCCCTTAGAACGTATTGGGTCAAAGTGCACATATATCTGTCTACAAATATTAGAACAACCAACATTAAGTTTTTTTCTACCATATCTTTGAAAAATTAAGCAAATAATTAATTAATGCAATAAATATATATATTAAAAATTAAATGCCGTTCCGTAAAATTCAGACAAAAGCAATAATTTAAATTATTTTTCATACTTTGTGTTATGGCTCATGTTCATGTTGAGAGTAATTATGTTATAAATAGAAGCGTTTAGGCGAAAATTCACCTAAATGGTTAAAGGTAATATATTTATATTTATTAAGTAAACTCGGGTCACTAAACTAATAATATGGCAGATTTTTTTTTTCTGGACAATCTTAATCTTGTTAATGGATAGCCGACGAACGGTTATGGAATAGATTTAGAACAACGTTTGAGGTCGTGCAAAAATTAATATTCTTCATCTGAAGTTGCTAGCAAAGAAAATAAATGTCGAAACTGTTTAGCTTCTCTACTTGCACTCTATTACTAGTTTTTCGGTTTGGTTTGTCTTTTTTCTGTACTTTCTAGTCCCAGAAACAACAATAATGATAAAATATATACAAGATACAGTTTTACCCACTCTATCACATTTTTATTAATCAGAACTTTATGTAAATGCCAACTGCACGCGATAGGGTCAATATCCGCTTTTCGCGAACACCTATATAAACAAATCATTCCGAATAAACAAGTGAACGATGCTAAGAAAACAGGAAATGAAACGCTACGCGTGTGGCAACATATATCTACCTGAAATAAAGTAAGCAGCACTGATCGCGTTAGTCAGCTGTTGCGAGTGTTTATCGCGGTCTTGGTGTGTCGTTCAGTGAAATAGGTCAGTGTTTGATGCTTGTGAATGGATGTAAGCATTTGTTTCGACATATTGGAAAAATGCAACGAAAGTGGTATGCAGGAGTACTGTTAAAACAAGTAAGTAGCGTTTTTACGCTTATTTATTTAGTAATGAAGTAAATGATAAGCAACAGTGTAAAGTGCAAAGTAGCAGTGAATTATGTGAAAGATCTTTATAGCTATTTCGAAAAGCCTATACGCGTTGGATGCATTAAAAAGCATTGCTCCAGAACGTTGTTTTATCCGTTATTGCTAATATTTAATTTAAGTATATAGTGGTATATTATCTAAGTGTCAAAAATAAGAACTCTGCCAATGAACAATAGTAGTACTGTGCGATTTACATATAAACCTAATCTATTGCTGCTTTGTACAAATGATGACCTTTGACTGATGATAATTTCTTTTATTACTATTTAATTTGTGTATTATTCTTTACCATTTACATTTTATGATGCTGTAAACCCAAAATTTCACAGGATACACGCTGAATGGAGATCAACGATGTAAAAAATGTCACTAATGGTAGATTATAATTAAAATAATAATTTACTTATATTGGCAAAAGGGGGGGGGCACAGTACAGAAGTAAATACATTTTAACATAAAAAGCATTAAATGCGTGGTTTAATTATTGTGTTTTATTATACCTAATATGTTTATAGATTAATAACGTACAGTATTTTGTTTATTTCATTTTATTATTGAGTTTTTTAATAGTGTTAACGCCCGTTTTTACTACTGAGGTACCACGGGCGGTATTATTCATGTGAATAAGTGACTTTTCTGTTAAGTCTATTAATAATCTTATTAATATCCCTAATAACACTAACAAATTCCAAACAAAAAGTAGTTTGAGTACCAGGCTAAAAATACTTTAATAAAATTAACACTAAACAACGTTATGTATTTCTAAAACAGTCCTTGTTAATGCCAAATGCCGGAGCTACCTGCCTTCCTCCCTCCTACTTTCCCTCCCAACATTCCTTTTACAGTTTATGTTTCATCTCACGCGTTATCAGTGTCCACCGCCTGTCTTGCCTCAGTAATAAGAACGTCGTTAAACACTATTAAAACAGTTTTTTTTTTCGAATCAAATGGAGCCTATATAAATGTAAACAAAAGCAAAAGGTATACACTGAAGAGTAAAGTGAACCAGGCCTTATTTCACAATATCATGGTATAATGCATTACAAGCGTATAGAGCTGTAATTGCAGCTATTGGTAGAGTTGTGTTTCACAAAGGTTTATACCTCTACGGGTGGCCAAGGTCTTTAAGGCGCGTTTCGTAAGCTGGAGCTGTGGGGTTCGAATCCCACCAGGATCGTCCTCCATGACTGAGGTTTTTTCCAAATTTTCCTCAGTCCTCATAAATGGCAAATGCCGGGGAGGTACCCTAAACTTGGCCTGGAACATTTTCTTCTATAAAAAAAATCCTTTCCCAATATATTTCATCTCATGTATCATCCGTGTCCACCGCCTGTGGTGCCTGTGTAGTTAAAACAGGCGTTAAACACCATTAAAAAAAACAAACAAAGGTTTATATTACACTTGTTCTTTATACCTCAAGTGTACAAGTGATTTTTCATCGTTTTATTCCACATAAGTATTAATATTCGTCATGCTCTCACCTCCTTGATCCACCGCCACGGGTGGCCGAGGTCGTTAAGGCACGGACTCGTGAGCGGGAGGTCTGCGGTTCGAATCCCGCCAGGACCGTCCTCCCTGACTGGGGTTTTTTCCAGGTTTTCCTCAGTCTTCATAACTGGCAAATGCCGGGGAGGTACCTAAACTTAGGCCTGGAACGCTTCCTTCCTTAAAAAAAAAATATCCTTTCCCAATTTATCATTTCATTTCATGTATCATCAGTGTCCATCGCCTGTGGTGCCTCAGTAGTGAAAACGGGCGTTAAACACTACTCAAAAAAAAAACCTCCTTGATCTAGTGGTTAGCATTGCTGGCCGAGAGATCCGGGTTCAATTCCCGGTACCTACTTCGGAATTTTTCTACGTTAGGGAGGTCTGGGACGCGGTCCACCCAATCTCCTGAGGAAAAATGGGAAGACGAGGGACAGATGGCGTTCTTCGATCGCGAAAGCCGTGTGATAAGTGACTGCGGAGTGCCTCTGTGCAACACTGCTATCTATCAATGAAGTCATAAGACGGATGTAGAGGTCACTGCGGCGGGCCAAGGTTCACCCCGGGCTGTAGTGCCAAAAGAGAAAAAGAAGAAGAAAGGTCACTCTCTTGTCATTTGTATAGAATTTTATGCAACTTTAGGAATATTGATCCTTCAAATACTAATGCAATTTTTAATAATTTATAGAATACTTTCACCTAAATATGTGAACCATTAATGATAAAAGTAATGGCAATGATGCCGAGAATGGGCGCGTGTATAAAGACAGAATAAAACAATATTTTAGTTTATGAACATGTTAGGTTAAGTGAAAAAAGTAAGCCATTGTCTTGTCCTGTTTTAAATACATATTGCAATCAGCTTCTTAGTTTATGTACCTATTTTCACAATTCTGACGTATATTTTTTTAACTGTTTAATGCCCCGTTTTACTACTGAGGCACAGCAGGCGGTGAACACTGGTGATACATGAGGCGAAATGATATGTTGGGAAAGGATATTTTTTTTTAGGAAAGGAAGATTCCAGGCCTAAGTTTAGGATACATTCCCGGCATTTACCATTTATAAGGATTGAGGAAAACCTGGAAAAAAACCTCAGTCAGGGAATCAGTTCTAGCGGGATTCGAACCCCAGACCTCTCGCTCACGAGTCCACGCCTTAACGACCTCTCGGCCACCCGTTTACGTGTAATGAAAATGTGCTTTCTAAATAACAAAATCAAATGCATATAAATGTAAATGATTAAATAAACTAATAAATAAATAACTTAATTGCAATGTTTGATTATTCTGTCTAATTTGAATTGAAAAATTACGATTGAATATTGACCAATGCATAATTAAGTATTCAAATAGCCTTCATTTCTGAGAAAGCATGTCAGACCACTGTCGTAGGAATGATAACAGTCTGTTGTGTACATATACGCATTTATTACTACAGAGGAACAACCAAATTGAAGGTATGACGTCGTTTAGTCTCTTCTTCCTTGTTCTTTCACGAGGGAGTTGTAGCTCTTTACCACTGCTGTACAAGCATTATGCAGTTTGATGACTAGGAAAAGGGTATTTAGAAAGTAGTATGTTAGGTTGGGTGACTTGGGCTACAGGTAGCCGCGTGGAATCATCGGCCTTGTATCGGTAAACACTGTGGATGTAGTGCAGTACAGGTTGTTTCTGTTTATGAAGAAAACTTAATTGAAACACTGAAAGAAAATATATATACTGTACCACCATATTACCCCCTTCTGCACAAAGCTTCAATTTTAAAATTGTTTGTCATATAATTATGATTCATATGAATTTAGGACGGTGTCATTTTGTAAGTTAAAACCATTAGAATTTAAACAAATAAGAGTACTAATTTAGTTTATTTCTCAACATAATCGTGCTGTACATTAAGGCATTTGTTCAATCGTTTCACAAACCCTTGAAATAAACAGCATGAAAAACTTTGAACTGCTGACTTCCCTTTCTACAGCTTTATCATCGGGAAAATTTCACTCTAAAGGCGATGTTTAGGAGGGTTGTACAAATGGAAGTAACTTGGAGCAGGATCGACGCTGCACGGAGGATGCTCGAGGACTTTTCCAATTGAAATTTTGCTGTCTTGTTGGCAGTATGAGGACGTACGTTGTCATGCAAGAGCAATAGGTCGATGTTCGCTTCCGTTAATGCCTTATGACGTTTCTGAGAATGTTACAATAGGAATATGACGTTTACGATTCGCTTTTGAGGCTGGAATGTGGTGATCAGTATGCTTTCGTTATCCCAGAAGACTATGAGCATCCTTTCCCAGTGGATGGTGTCAGTTTAAACCCCCCCCCCACCGGCGACGCACGACATTTCCCGCTTTGTCTCGGGTTGGCAATGGTGAATCCAAAACTATCACTGGTGACAATTCGGACTAGCGTATCGTGTCCTTTATCGTGGTAGTGTAATTGTGTGTTGTGGGGTGGACATGCGCGGCGCCAATCGTGCTCAAACTTTGCGAAAACTTAATCTATCACGCATTATGAGACAAATAAAAGCAGCGGCTGCAGTGTCTATAGTTACCCTCCTGCCTACTCGGATTGTATTCAGCTTGCTGCAAGTTCGCCTCTGTAGCAACATCCGCTGGCCGGCCGACGAGGTTAGTGCGTACTCTTCAGAAAACTCTTGCAACTATTGTAAATATTTCACCACCACCTCTAGCAAAAGTGGTCATTGATGCGTGTTCGGGAATTATACAGTGAAGGTCTATACTGTGGCTACACTGACCACAAGACAAATGCATGTCGCGTGATAAAACGAATTTGATAATTTTTCCCTGATAATTTCACTCCGTATCCAGCTGTGATTGGTCAAATTTCAAAAGTTTATTTCATTTCATTGGCCGATTTTAAGATGACATCACATGAGTGAAATATCTTAATAATTAGTTGATACATTAATATAAAAGGCATGTAGCTCGGAAACTATTGAAGATATAAAGGAGTTCTTTTTCCCCAACCTATTCGTACTATCGTCTCCTACATTCTTCAATGGTATCATTTTGAAAAACAATTATCCTGAATGGGTTGGATATGAATATTTATGATCGCGCCTATACAGAAACTCAGTCTTTCTTCAACTGTACAGACAGCGCAATGGATAGTTGGTTTTACAGTAAACAGTACTTGTCGTGTCGATCGCTTGTTGTCACCTGCCCAAGTAGTTGAGCCACTTACAGAGGAGAGATAATAGTTGAAAGCTCCAAGGCGCAATTACTGCAATTGTTTCATAAAAAATAGCGATCGTATTGTAGGCATATGGAAAGCGAACATAATATCACAATAGATTGAGAAAATAATACCTTCTAAGACTGACAGAGTGTGGAAGTAAATAGAACCGTGGTAGCCATTTGATAAAAGTGGCCAGTCCATCCCTGCACTAATTCCTCCAAAACCTACCGGTCTAAGGGACGGTGGAACGGAAGTTTTCGCAGTACCTGGGGGACGGGAATAACTTGTTTACGTTAACAAGCTATTCATTTCGCTGTCTGTACAACACTGCACACTTCTCAATGGAGAATACTACTAAGTCTTTTAAGGTTTTAGCTCACCATAGTTTCTATAAGAGGTGTGGATAACGGTAATATTCGTTTTTTTTAAAGAATCTTTATTTATTCATCAACATCAATTCTGTCTCCTTCGGATATAATAAACTTGTGCCAGCGCTTTTTCCAAACTTGGAAGCAATTCTGAAATTCATTTTTCGGTACGCCCTTGAGCTTCTTCAGGGATTGTGTTTGTACCTCATCAATGGTGGCAAAACGTCGTCCTTTCATGGTTTTCTTCAACCTTGGGAATAGAAAGAGGTCGGAGGGGGCCATGCCTGATGAATATTGTGGCTGAGGCAACATAACGGTTTTGTTTTTTGCCAAAAAAAAACACGAACAAGCAGCAATCTCGGAACAAACTTTGTTGCCACACTTTCATGCCCAAAACATCCGGGAAAATTGCTTGGCATGAACCAAACGATATACCGACATCATCAGCAACCTCTCTGATAGTGGTTCGGCGATTTTCTTCACTTCTTCGACGTTGTCGGCGGTTATTGATGTGCTACTCTTCTTCAACGTCTTCACGGCCCTCTTTGAAACGCCTGTACCACTCGTAAGCTCTTGTCTTGCTCATAGCAGATTCGCCAAAAGCCACAGTCAACATTTGGAAAGCTTTGTTGCACTTTATTCCATTTTTGAAGCAAAATTTAATACAAATTCTTTGATCCGTCTTTTTCGAAAGTAAAAAAAAAAAAAAAAAAAAAAAAAAATTGCCGAGCACACCAAAACACTTCTAACCTTTTCGTCTGTCAACAATGAACCAAACATTCAAAAGAGCTGAAAACGCCATTGGTCAGAAACATGTGCACCAACAAGATATTAAAAAAAAAAAAAATGAAAAATCAAATTTATGAAGCTGGCGAAATAAAATAATCGCCGTTATTTTTTGATCACACCTAGTACTTGAAGCACAAATCTGTAAACTATATTTATTGAACTTAATACTGTATAATTTTGTCATCTTTTTAAATTTCATTCCTTGAGGGTAAAATCTTTCATAGGTGCATAAAACAAAATTTCTTTCCCCATTTTACAAATTACTGTGTTCGGTAATACATAAACTTTAAAATAAGTGATTCTTCTGCTTTCTGTTTAAGATGGAGTACTATGCCTCTAATAAAAAGGACAAAGTTACCGTATATTTGTGAATTTTTGCATGAAAACTAAAGCCTGGATCTAATGTTTCACAAAAATAATCGTTTTTATATCTTGCAATAATAGAACAAAATACACAAATTAATATTTTAAAAATGTGGGGTTAATTACTCTAGTCCGATTCTGTACACTTGTAAGTAACGCGTTCAAACACCGAAGATAAGAAAATCCTTTACCGCCGCTGCATTTGCGTATGCTTTCGATACAATTCAAATGTTTTTTACCTGAACTGTACATTTGAAAGCAGAGTGCGGTAGGTACTTACATTTAGTTTTTCTTCATGACATATTAATACTTAAATGCGTTCTTAAATGCGAAGGTATACGAAACATTTTTCTTTTATCGTGGTTCATTTAATCTGGAATTTGCACCAACATATGACTTGCCCAATTTCAAACCTTCACAGCTCTCTAGGCGATTTTTTATCGTCTTTTGAAGTTTCTAGTGCCTATGTGATGGCTTATTTTTACAGCTTCACTGCCTAAACTGGGAACTGCAGTCGTTAGGCATTTAATTGGTGCGTAGTTTCCAGTTACTGACGTAATGAGCCCACTGACAGCCTGTAACAAGTGGGAGTGTTTCTGAGCGAGCGCCACGGTCATGAGGTAGGAAAACATTTCATGAATGCGGATGTAAATCTAATTCTGAGGACAGTAATTTGCGAAGCTCTCTATGGAATTTGTGACAGATTCTTTTACTACGGAAGAATGAAATGAAAGGGTAGGCTGATTTTTCAATAGCATGACTCGTGGGGATACCAGGGAAAGAGTTGAATTATTTCCTGTAAAACAAATTATATTTATTTTTATATGTTGCTTAATGTTTTCAGCCATAGAATGAAATGTTTCATGTTGTGATTATGATATAAGTGAGGTATATGTTAATTTCATTTTTACAAGAATATTACGGGAAACAAACGACATGTTTTTGTATTTTAAGCAATTTAGGTACTACCGAAGGTTGACATGGATGATGATGCCTTTGGTGTCCACGTCATGATTTTCAATCTTTTTAAACTACCGTCCTATTTACGTTTTTTTTTTTTTTCAAAAATAAACTATAATAAACAACATACAGTAGCATGAGTACTTTGGAATTATATATTTTATAATTTTAATATGTAGTGAACATTTAGACAAGGGAGGGTTCTCTAGAATTGAAAAGAGACGCTATGCGCATGCGTGAAAAGTTGACGCGTTAGCTTCTTTAACCCTTTGATCTCCCATTTTCTTTCTGGACATAAAGCGAGAAGCATGAAGTATAGTTTTTAAAATGAAAGAAACATTAAACATTGATTTATTACAATTATTAAATAAAATTAGTTACTTTGTTACCGATTAGTTAATTTTTAGAACAAAGATGTGATAAATTAAAAGCGATTAAACTCTGATTACATCCCCTAATGTAATGTTATTTAGCTACTAATGAGATTAGACAATGCGAAGTGCTCAATAAATTGAACCTATTTGGTTTTTAGGTCATAGGCAGACAAATGGTAACCTGACAATACTATTCACTCGCAGTGATGTACACTAAACCATTATCGAGAGATAACTGCAAGTTAAATTAGATTAGACGTAGCTTCAGACAAATGGAAAGAAAGGAATTGTTTACATAGAGAATGTTGGCAGTTGGTAATAGCAATTAGAGGATGTAGATAGCGAGATTATGTATGCTTTGATGAAAGAAATTTATTTCCTTTAAATGCTATGTGGAAACTAAGATCGAACCTAAGAGAGAATGGTATGTGTATAGTTGTAACATCAGCAAAAGAGAAGAGATTGACGACTGAGATTAAAGGTATGGAGAAGGAGGGGGTAGAGGTGAAATCTGGAGCAGGGGCAATATCCGACTTGTGAAAATGAAGGGATTGTTAAACACACTTTATTTGAAAGCGCAGAATGTGTTTTATTTATGGACACTCTTTAACATCTGAGGTCATCAGCGTCCCATTCAAATCAGGGCGTGAACTTTTACTCAGAGGTCTCTGCTTTCAGGCTTGAGGTTCTTTTCCGTGCCGTAAATGTACGACACGGGACCCACGGCTTTACTTCCCTTCCGAAGAAAGGCATACTTAGAGTTTTTAAGCCCGAAAAAATCTATCGGTTCTGGCCGACATTGAACCCGCCATCTTGGGTTTAGGAGGCAAGTATGGCTATCACTACATCACCAGTACCGACAAAAAGTACAGGAACACAACAATGAAAGTGAACTCACTGAAAAAAAAGGTCAAAATGAATAAAGAAATAACATGTAAACAGCTTTTTAAAAATAGGATACAAATGAAGGGTTTGGGGGAATATTTTTTCAAAGTAAAGGGCATGGTCAGTTGATAAGATATATCTTTACTTAAGGAATTGAAGAAAAGCCATCTTTTTGAAAGAGAGAAGTTTTTTTTAATAGTGTTTAACGCCCGTTTTTATTACTGAGGCACCACAGGCGGTGAACACTTATGATACATGAAATGAAATGATAAATTGGGAAAGAATTTTTTAAGGAAGGAAACGTACCAGGTCTAAGTTTAGGGTACCTCCCCGGCATTTGCCATTTATGAGAACTGAGGAAAACTTGGAAAATATCTCAGTCAGGAAGGACGGCCCTGGCGGATTCGAACCCCAGACCTCCCGCTCACGAGTCCGCGCCTTAACGACCTCGGGCACCCGTGGCGATCGGAGAAGGAGCTTAAAACAGAGAAATGATAAAGGGGAAAAATAAATAAAGAAAGGATATTCAAAGATAAACGCTGAACCTGTGTATTCTAGAATTCCAGTAGAACACTACTGACCTATCTGTTTTATTTTGCTATTTTATTTGCTTTTTATCTAAGAATTTGAATGGGAATAATTATGATCATTTTATATTTGTAGTACATTAATTGTATTTGTGGAGGGTCACACTTTAGAAAGACCTGGGTTACTGAGATGGAGGCCTCCTTGTATTTTTCATAGCATTTCAATGAATGTTCTGCCGAAGATAGGCCCTGAACTGAACATTTGTATATCTTTCCGTGTTTGCTGTTTTTCTAAGGAGAGATACTGTACTGCGATATCTTTCTACAATGACGAAGATGAGATGATGATAGCAGGGAAAACTGGAATACCTAGAGAAAACCTGGCCAGGCGCCGCTTTGCCCTAATCCAAAAATCCCACTTACGGCCGCTGGGATCTAATATAGGCCGCCTCAGTGGGATCGAGTAATCTAACCCCTCGGCCACGATGCCACTTCCAAAATACTGGTAGAAAATGTATAATAATAACATTTTTCATCAATGTTACAGGAAATTAATGAGAATGCCTCTTTTTTTAAATGTGTTTAATGCCTGTTTTTTTTTCTACTGTGCATCTTGATGGTTCATGAGATTTAAGAGAAAGAAAATATGGGAAGGAAGTGTACCTTCCCAATATTTGCCTATAAAGAGAACTAAGGAAATCCTGAAATGATATTGGCGAGATTCGAATCGCAGACTTATTCAAAAGCCCATGGCTTAGTCAGCTTGATTATCCATGCCAGTTATATTGTGAAGTTGTGTATTTCTGGAGTAATATAGTAGACCGTGCTGTTTAACTGACTTAATGTCTTTAATGCTTTTAAGAGCACTTAAGTAATTACATAAATATAAAATGCTGTATCTATTTTATATGCGATAATTTAAAAATGAAACACTATTATTAAACGCATTATTTGTCAATGCCATTTTAAATATATATTTGAAACAAGTGATATTTATTTATTTATTGGTTTTAAATTTATTTTTGTGCCGTAATGTCTGAGTTGCAATGCAAATATGAAAAATTCAGAAAACAACTCTTGATTAACGATCTCTAAAAATTATAAAATCAATGATTCATTTCCGTTAAAACTACAATTAATATACAGGTCTCTTCAAAAAGTATCGCGAATTTTGAATTTCCGCGGGCTACGTATATTCCATTTTCGATTGTTTTGTGACGTTATGTTGGTACTCATGTCCCTCACTTATGTTGACAAGTTCGGTCATTTTGAATGCTCAGTTAATTGTTGACAGCTATTTTGCTTGGACGTGTTTTGGCTCGTCTTCGATTTTTGCCTATTCCAAAAAATGGAACAAAGAATCTGTATCCAATTTTGTGTGAAAAATAAAATTAAGTGCGCGGATGCATTCCGAATGTTGACTGTTGCATATGGTGAAGCTACCTTGGACCAAAGCAACGTTTATCGGTGGTACAAAATGTTCTCAGAGGGTCGAGAAGATGTGAACGACGAAGAGCGTCCCGGACGCCCGAGCTCGTCAACAACAGACGAAAACATTGAAAAAGTGAAGAAAATAGTATTGGCCAATCGTCCAATCACCGTTAGAGAAGTTGCTAAGGACCTAAGCATATGGATTGACTTGTGCCATTCGATTTTTACCAATGATTTGGGCATGAGACGGGTCGCCGCAAAATTCGTACCAAAAACACCATCGCATTAACGTTGCTAAGGAACTGTTAAACTCTGTCCGCGACGACCCACATTTGCTCCAGAGGGTCATAACTGGTGACGAATGATGGGTTTATGGTTATAACGTGGAAATAAAGCTCAATCCTCCCAATGGATGCTGCCACACGAGCCAAGACCGAAAAAAGCGCGCCAAGTTCGATCGAATTCTTACAGTTTTCTTCGATTGCAGGGGCATGGTGCATCATGAGTGTTGCCACAGGGTAGAACGTCAATAAGGAATATTACCTGCAAGTTATGCGCAATTTGCGCTAAGCAATCCACCAGAAACGCCCGGATTTGTGGAAGAACAAAAAGTGGCTTTTGCACCATGATAACGCCCCTGCTCACACATCGTTGCTTGTGCGCGAATTTTGGGGCAAAAACAACACTCTTATGATGCCGCAGCCACCATACTCCCCAGACCTGGCCCCCTGTTACCTTTTTTTGTTCTCAAAACTGAAGAGGCACATGAAAGGACGACGCTACGCCACGATTGAGGAGATAAAGACGGCATCGAAGGAGGTGCTGAACAAGATCACAAAAAACAATTTTTTAAAGTGCTTCGAGGATTGGAATAAACGTTGGTACAAGTGTATAATATCGGGTGGGGATTACTTTGAAGGGGACAAAATAAATATTCATGAATAAATAAATATTTTTTGAAAAAACACAAAATTCGCGATACTTTTTGAACAGACCTCGTACACTAACACAAATCCTCCCTACTTGTTACTTTACGATTATTATAGGGAATAACTAAAACGAAGTAGTGAAGTTTCTAATAGGGCGTAATATCAAAGAAGTTCTAATTTCACCAAATTGTATTCCTAACATCAGCAATAATTCAATTGGTTTTACTCATTAATGATGAATTATAAATGCATATACAGTAAGGTTATTTGAGTTATGACTCATCTGAGAAGTGCTACTTACTGAGGCAGGTCCTCTCTCTCTCTCTCTCTCTCTCTCTCTCTCTCGTAATTTTTTAACAAGTTGGCGACAATTTCTCCACGAAGAAGATTGCCATGATATTTTCTTGATAATTGCCTCACCAGTTCTCTGCAAGAATCAGTTTTCACATATATACCGTACATAAAAAGCCGTTCTTCAAGATTATATTTATGTAGTGGCATAAATAATGAACAATTGGCATTCAATTTACACCCAATAAACGCACAATTACTCGCTGACAAAGCTAATCTCAAACTAAATGCAAATTGCTACCCGCATATGCATTATATGGCCTTGACGACTGGTTTATCCCTGTACACACACGCGGCCAAGTAGCTCAAACTTGCTATTCTTGAATAGACACATGTGTTTTTACATTTCCTAATGATAGTCCTGAAAAATACGATTTGTATACTACACAATCGACACACTCTCTCTCTACATGCTCTACACATGACAAGAGGCCTTCTTAATTAAACGGAATTTTGTCTTGTCGAATCCGCAACCCTAAGCACAGCAGGCAGATAGTCTAAAGACCAGGCCGATTATAGTTGGAGGAGCAAATTTTTCAGAATAAACATCAACTTATTCTTATTGCTGTTTGATTTAATGTTGGACAAGTATAATATTCCGTAAATTCATTTCCATTTTTGCGATTAAAGATACTAAAGTTGCTTCACAAATAGCAAAAGTCCCTCCCATAGGAGCTGCGTGAACCAAGGGCATTCCTCCCCGAGTTGAATAACTTTTAATAAAAATGAATATAAAGTCTAAATTAGGCATTGTTAATTAATGAAATGGAACAAGTTACGGGATTACTGTGTGGTATAAGAGGAACAAAATTTGAATTTTGCAATCTATAGGTATCACAAAAGAGAAACCAAATTTTAGAATTATTAATATTATTATTATTATTATTATTATTATTATTATTATTATTATTATTATTGTTGTTGTTGTTGTTGTTGTTGTTGTTGCTGTTGAGATTAAACCACTAGAGTTAATTGTATACTATTAATAAATTAAATATATGACTATCAATAGACAAAGCTATACAATTTAAACAATTTTTAAATGTTACCAGATTTATGAATTTACCCAATGATATCTTCACGTTCACTTAAATAGACAAAAATAACAGAAAGGTGCAAGTTACATTGTGATTTTAAGATGATGTTCATATGTTTCAATAAAACAAAAACATGTTACTATTTAAAAACAATGTCGATATACTAAGCAAATACACAGACAGAATCAGCAAAAAACAATCGAAAGTAATATTGATTTTCAGTGGTTTTGAAATTTAAATGTTATGGTATTAAAAACATATAACGCAAATGCTTTCTGAAGATTATTACAGAGGGCTCTTACATACAGATGTAATTTTCAAACACATATTAGATTTCACATTTACTATCTTCACGATGACTCTTTAGTTAAATGTAAAATATATGCATCGTAATAAATGAAGCTAATATGCTGAATTAATTTCTCTTATGCAAGAGACTTTTTAAATTTCGGTTTTCAAGCATACCTTTACTCCATATAGATCAACTTCCCTAGTTTTCCGAAACTATTTTTCTTGTTTACTTAAATGGTATACACCGAATTTTGTTGTGAAAAAATAAATATTGGTACCACGGAACGATTTAAAATTTTTGAATACTCCCCCTCTCCTAATGGCCGGATTTCTCTGATTATCAGAGAGTATTTTTCTTGTTCCATTCAAATGGTATATACGGAGTTTCGTTGCGAAAAAACATATATTAATGACTCTTGAGTGAATTCTAAATTGTGGGTAACCCTACTGCTAATGGTCCCAATTCACTGATCTTCAGAAACTGCATATAGCGAGTTTCCTTTACAAAATTAAAATTGCCGCCTTTAGAACGATTTTTAAATTTGGGCTTAACCCCCCAAATTTTTTTAGCTATACTTCCACTCCCAGTAAGCTGATAATTATAAAAAAAACTATTTTGTGCATTTGATGTAAATGGTTATGATGAGTTTTGTTATGAAAAAAATATTGGCGGTGCTACAGCGAATTTTAAATTTTGGGTTTCAGGCTATCCCACTCTTAATAGCCCGATTTCAGGAACTGTTTTTCTTATTCTATTTAAATGGCATATATATATATATATATATATATATATATATATATATATTCATTTCGAAAAAACATATATTAATGCCACCAGAGCGATTTTTAAATTTTGGAGAGTAGGGAAACCCCCCCCCCTTTCTAACCGTTCGATTTTTCTGGTTTTCATAAAGATTTTCCTTATTCTATTTAATGGCATATACGGAATTTCGTTGCGAAAAATCATATATTAATGGCAATGGAACTATTTTTAACTTTTGGGTGTCATGTAATCCCCCTCTTAATAATCCGATTTCACTGATTTTCGAAACTATTTTCCCTGGTTTATTTCAATAACATATATACCAAGTTTCCTTTTAAAAGTTTAAAATGTCAACCACTAGAGCGCTTTTCAAATTTCGCTTTAACCCCCAAAAGTTTTTCAGGTGTACTCCTCCTCTGAATGGCCCATTACCATGATTTTCGTAAACTACTTTTATAAATTTATTTTAAAGATTTTTACTGAGTTACGGCCGTTAAAGTCATTTTTTATTTTTTATTAAATTTTCGCTGTAGATTAACTCCCTTCCCAATTGGTCCAATTTTGTTGGTTAACGAACTCGACAAATTATTCGTTAATTGATCACTCTGTGCCGAGTTTCGTTGAGAAAAACCCATGTATAAATCTGTGACGTTCTTAATGGTTTATACACAGTGTTATATATATATATATATATATATATATATATATATATATATATATATATGAGTTCATTTTCATCACGTGACCAAGAGCCAAGCTCGAAATATAGTGTGATTTTAGTGTTCAATTTTACGGTTTTTAGTGTGAAATTTTATGTGAACCTTTTTATATTGCACTCTGAGTGTTTTTTATGAGTTTATATATATATATATATATATATATATATATGACTAGAGAGAGAGGGGGAGAGTGACAAAAGAGACCTATTTTTATAATTTTTAAGTTTTTCTCTGTGCCTGGTAGGTACAATCAATACAGGTTTGGATTTGTAAGTGTAAATCTTGCGATATGACCACTCCAGATGCCATATGTTTTAGGTATCTTTTGATTCAAAACTTTCCTTGTTACTTTAATCAAATTATTCAGATATGCATTATGACCTTCCAAATTTTTGTAAAATTGTCTAGTGCGATTAGTAAGTACGAAATCCGAATTTCTATTACTAGTTCGCCTTTAAGTGTTTAATCTGCTTGTTTTCACGGAAGGCTACGCTATAATAATCCAGCAGGGGATGTCATGCCGAAGTAAAGTTTCAAGTTTTGGGGAACGGTTATCAGTCGCAGTTCATCAACAAGTTTCCGGGGCAGGGAAAGTCAGCTGAAATAATATTTCCTCCCGTGAACATCAAAATGTTAATGCATGCAGATTGTTCCGCGCGCGCCCATTCCCTTGTAACGTTGCATTTTAATTATGCGATTTGAAATTGAATACCGGCGCTTGCAGTGTCGAGCCCTCACTCCCACCTCTTTGATAAGACCCAGGACGTCACCCATTCACCCACGCCTGCGCAAAACATGGACACACGGAACCAGGAAATTTACGTGTAGTTAATAAAGGGAGGTGAAACTGGAACGGTGGCCCTATAACACACATATATATGCGCATATAAATATACACAGGCGTATATATTTTCAGAAATAAATTTCCAAGCATTTCCTTGAATTTGACTTAATTAGAATTGAACTAATGGCTTTCAGAAGGACTGCAACATGTGGTTATTTTATGCATAGTACTTTAGACAGAGAAATATGCAGATTCCAGTTGCGAGTTCTAGAAGATTGAGTGTTGTAGAATTACTAGATCAAAGTGTAGTATATTGAAAGGTTGTCGCTGTTCAGCTGTGGAGAGGCATTACTAGGAAATTATCATAATCATCTACTTCATGTATTGGGCTATATATAGGTCCGGTTCGCCTGCAACAAAAACTGATTTACAATTTCTTTTGGAATCCTAATATTAAGTCACCCCACCATTCACTGTTATATCATTTATGTACCAATCTTTAAATCTCTTTATAATTTCAAACTAGTTCGGTTATTCACATTGCGGGGCATAAACAGCATCTATCACTTCTTCGCCATACTTAAATTTCCTTCCTCGAAGGTCCTTATTGAATACTGAGAAGAGGAAATTGTCACTGGAAGCTATCTGGGCTGTAGGATGGATGGTCGATCTCCTTGAAGCCACATTTCTTCACAGCTTCCTTTGCAACAAGAGCTGTGTGCTCGGGCGCGTTGTCGAGAAGAAGGCGTACACCACCACTCATTGTATTTCTATTTACTGTTGTACTTCTCTCCTTAAATATTTCAAAAATTTAATTTTTTCTGTTTGGAGTCTTCTTTGGGCTTCTACGACGAATGATCAACTGCAACTCGTCCAGGTATATTTATTAATATAAACAAATGCAATGAATTAGAAACAAAACACAAATTAAAGAATGAAAATATACAGAGATAAGGAAGGCAAGCGATTTGCAGGTGAAAACCACTAGGATGCATGGTCTGAATAGTTTAAAGAGCTGTCCAGTAAAATGTTTTCCATGGTTTTCTGAAAACAACTGTTGATGCTATAAATTTAGAATTTAGATAGTTTATTTTTTAATGTTTCGCTATAGTTTGTCTATTCTTAAAAATCCTAAGGTGAACAAAACTGAATTCTAAGTTTCTGCTATATTTATAGATTTTCAATGAAATTTTACATGGAAGATCTCCGTTAATTCATATATACACGAAACTTGCACAATTAATACCGAATAGTGCACCAGCACGTCAACGTTCATTCGGAACACAAGGAACCCACAGGCTTTAATGAGCAGAAGGGTAGAGAGTAAGCTCTTTATTAATGTCAGATGCTGTCTTATTTGTCTAGTAGTCTCAGCCGTAATCATATTTCATGCTTGTTACCAGTCACTTGCCTTCCCATAAGAGAAACCGTTATATCTTTAGATGTCGTAAATTTCCCCCTTCTTCTCAGAATGAATACGTAGAAAATTTAGTAGCAATGAGCTCTATTACACTCATGGAAGGGAGATATCAACATTAATAGAAACTTGATTGCGTTAAAAACTGCCTAGGAATCATAAAAATAAAGATTTCGTAAATAAATCTTCATTCACGTGGAAGAATATAACACATTTTATAATTTATGAGATAGTGTAAACGAAAGTTATAATTTAACAAAAAAATCTCTAAACATCCTTCTCAAACGATTCATTGAAACTTCAGAGCTACATCCTCACGATGAAACTAACGTAATACTCGTATATGTAGACAGAGAGATCATGAAGTCGTGACTTCAAACTGTTGAGAGTCGTCGGGTAGTTGTGGAAGCTATTGTGTTTCCACATTTACACCCAACTTCTGGAAGACTAAATTCTCTTATCTGTAGGACTGATAACAGTACTGAAGCCGAGGCGTCAAAGTTGCTTGTCGGATCTTGTTCGCCATTCTGCAGGAATTTGCGAATCCCTGTGGGCATACAGCTTTTATATCGGGGTTACGAGGGTAGGTCATTAAATTTCCGGCCTAACTAATTTCTAGGTATGGTTAGACAAAACTATATTTCACTTACAGTTACCCTTTATTGCAATGCACTTCTCTTATCTTTGAATTAGCAATTCATCCCCCGCCCCCCAAAAATAATCAGAAGCCTTGTCTGCAAAATGGGCATAAACAGCATCCATCACTTCTTCGTCAAACTTAAATTTCCTTCCTCGAAGGCTCTCCTTGAGTTTTGAGAAGAGGAAATAGTCACTGGGGGCTAGATCTGGGCTGTAGGACGGATAGTCGATCTCCTTGAAGCCACATTTCTTCACAGCTTCCTTTGCAACAAGAACTGTGTGCACAGGCGCGGTGACGTGAAGAAGGCGCACACAATCACTCAGTTTTCCTCGCCTTTTCTCTTTGGTGGAAGCACGTAGTCTGTGCAGTAGGCCAGCATAGTACTCCCCATTTACTGTGGTGTTTCTCTCCTTGAAATCAATGAAGAGCATTCCTTCACAATCCCAAAAGATTGTGGCTGTAATCTTCTTGGTTGACTGAGTGACCTTGGCCTTTAGAGGTGGTGTTTCGCCAGGTTTTCGTCACTCCAATGATTTTCTTTTGGACAAGGGATCACAGTAGAGGATCATAGTTTCATCTCCTGTAACAATGGTTTGCAGAACTTCACTCTTGTGGCCACGGCAGAGCTCCAAAAATACTTGACAACAGATGATGAAACATTGCTGCTTTTGGACTGAGGAGGGAAGTCCAGGCATCCATCTTATTGATGTTAAATGTTCATGAATAATTCGAAGGACTATTGTTTTAGAAAGGACAAACCTTGCTGCTATTTGTGCAACTTTGAGCCGCCGGTTTTCCATAATTTCTCCTTCCACAAGAGCGATGTTTCAGGGGTGAGTATATTCAAGGGCCGACCTGCACGTTCTTCATCTTCAATACTTTCTCGATCCATTCGAAAAAGTTTGGCCAATTCTTTTACGGTGGAATATGAGGGGGACGCTTCGCTATATACACCGCCCAATCGCTGTTTAATTTCATTTGGAGTAAGTCCAAGAACTTAATAATAGCTCGATACTCCATTTTGAACATGTTACACTCTTCTACACATAGCCTTTTTATGCAACTATATCTGCACAACTGAATAGAGCGGTGCGGAAGTTACAGCTGCAATTATATACTTAACATGTGAGGCTTTTGTGAAGGCAGGCGAAAATCCTTAACGGCGAGACGGAAAATTTACGGATCTACCCTCGTACTTTCTGTTGATGGAACTTGATTATATCATTTCAATCCTGAAAGCAAACGGCAAATATCTGTGCGGAAGTCTTAATTATCACCAACACCAAATAAAGCAAGTGGTTGCTTCTGCTGGGAAGATTGTTGTCATCTCATCTCATTTTTCGATATTCAAGGAATAGCTTACCAGCATGTCCTAAATGGGCAATAATACAGAGAGAATATCTCACAAAAATCAAGAGAATTCCAGATTTAGCAATGTGACTTTTTCCTTTTCCCCAAATTGAAGAAACGCCTTGCATCATCAGCAGTGGTAAAGGCTGCGGAGGTGATTCTAAAGGATTCTGCAGGACTTGTCAAAAATGGTTTCCAGAAAGTGTTTGAAGAATGGCAGAAATATAACGTTGTACCAACCTAAACGGAAAATGTGGCATAATAAGTTTAAGTTACTGGCGCAAACACATTACGGATCTAAAGCAAACGCTTTTTGGCGCAATTGTAAGTGGCGCAATCATCGTGACCCGAACACGTAAACCCCAATGCTAATTTCTGCCTACGAACCTGATAGTCACATGTGTTTTGCATGCAGTCGAATATGCTTTGCATACTGCTCGTAATATTGTGAAGTGTTCTGACTAAGGAGAGGAATGATGAGTGTTCGATGAAAGCTATTCTGGTTATGTAACATTTATAATAAGTTTTGAACCTTCGTTTTGGAAATTAGTTTAAAAATTTATTTAGACAATAGTACACGATCAAATTTATTATTCATTTCTTGTTGTAATAACTGGACATTTTTCTTGGAGCATCAGGAAGACAAAATATTGTCACTTTTTTTTTCAGAAGGTTTCGTTATTTATTTCATTGTTAATTATTACTGTGTTTAGATCTCAACAGTGCCTTACAATATATTTTTAATGAAACTGATATAACTTAAACTAGTAGTGGCAAAAAAAAAAAAAAAAACTTAATCGTTATTTCGCAATTCTATTCCATTTATAGAGAAGATAAAGGATATTTGAGTAATCTTTACATTTTTTGTACGCACTGTAGTACAAGGTTGAAGAACGTTAAGCCTGATAATTGTTAACTTCTTTTTACCTAGGGCTGTTTTCCTTTATGCTGTCCTTTCTCGGTTCCAGATCGAAAAGCATGGACAAACAGCGGTGCCTTTGGGCGATGATAATGAGAAATAAGTTTTCTTTTAGGTTCCCATTTGTCATGAGCGCGGCTTCGAAAAACTTGCTGCTCTTCTTACGTCTCTCGCAAAACTTTATTTTATAGCATTTCCTTTCTTATAGGGTTTCTCGCGAGACCACCAGACTGGGGGGAAAACTTGCACAAAGGAAGCATGTAAGCTTCAGAAAAAGGCAAATATTCCGCTCAAACTTGATTAATCCCTAGACAGGATGGAAAAGTAATGCACTTTCAGCGGCATTAGTTGTGGGGTTAAAAATAGTACTTTCAGGAATACATTACATACTATTTCAGCTGAAAATAAATTAAATATTGTCATGAGATTTTTATTTAACAAAAGTTTATTGTCCGTATGTCATCTCTAGCATGTAAAACCGCCATGGTTGCCCGAGATTATTAAGGCGCTGACTCGTGAGCGAGAGGTCTGGGGTTCAAATCTCACCAGGACCGTCCTCCCTGACTGAGGTTTTTTTCCAGGTTTAAATGGCAAATTCCGGTGAGGTAACCTAAACTTAGGCCTGGAACGCTTCCATCCTTAAAAATTATCCTTTCCCAATTTATCATTTCTTCTCATGCATCATCAGTGTCCACCGCCTGTGGTGCTTTAGGGGTAAAACGAGCGTTAAACACTGTTCAGTCAATCTAGTATGTAAAAACTCTGGAGTACCTCATTATTACAATTACAAAATGAATATGTAAAAATCATTTACAGGATAAAAAATACAGGATATTTGGTTAAGTATATTTTTGTCTCTTGGTTTAAAATTAAATTCACTTTAGGAATTCATAATCAAGGTTGGAGTTCATAATGTTAAATTAAAATTCCCAGGCTGCGTGCCGTGGTCTTTGTTTTAAAAGTTTTAGAACTTATTTTGCAGTTTATTATTATTGTATATTCAAACGCATTGCCATCGTTTATAAAGTTTTCTTATTTTTATATTGGTATAAAACGCATTTATTTCATTTCGTTTCATTCTAACCTACTCCTAAAAAGTTCATTTCTCCCGACTGAATGTCGCTTATTTTTTACATAGTAACAGTCATCATTAGGCATGGGAGTTCCTAAGCACTAAAACCGAAATGAAGTTTTGTTTGCACTGGACTGTAGACACAGGTGGAACCATACAAATCTGTCTCTCCCCTTAGTCAGACATCCATCAATTCTTGTCCACCTGGTGGACGGTGGCTCATAGCCTATTTGGAGGTACCTAACTCGGTGTTAAGTGCTTAAGAATTCCGATGCCTGGTCAACAATGATGCATCCCAAGTACTTGTTTATTAATTGGATATTTTTTAAAAATATCTTGAATGTTGAAACTTTCTCCCTTTGAAAATACGATTGATTTATTATAATCTTTTTATAAAAAATATTCATTGTAAAATACAGGGTTAGTCAAATGGCATTTAGTGCGCAGTAATTCCATGCGCACAAGTCTATAATCACAGTTGAACGTCACCATCAAGCGTTAAGGATCCACGGAGAGATAAATATAAATAATTGGTGTGCGTAATTTAAATAATCTAGCTGCCTGTTTCAGAGAAAATCAGTCGTGCTCCCGCCTACATCTGCTCTTATGATGTGGAGTGTATGCAATAAAGCTACCGATGTAGCCTTAAAAATCTACTTTGAATATTTTCGAAAGAAATAAAAAATATTATTCGTTGCGTTTGTTGGCGCTTATTTGTTTGTGTGCAGCTACATGTAAACCTCCTAAGAAAATTCTGGCTAACCTTATAGAATATATACAAAACACAAATTATTATTATTATTATTATTATGAAATATTAAATTACGGCGAGATACAATTAGTATTTAATGGCGACAAACTGCAGGGCGATCCCTGAGTCTATGGGGAACAAAAAAGGTTATATGGACGTATGTCCGCAAACGTATGGGTTCTTTATTAATTCCTCACTTCTGTATTATAATAAAGTACAAAACAATGCCGTCATAAGCCACCGTTGGACATGATGTTTAAAGTGACCCCCACTTGCCCCAAGGCATGTGCATACGCGCCACAGCAGAGACTGCCCCCTTACGAATGGCGTCATAGGCAGCATGATTGCGTTGCTTCATTGTCTGCATGTCCTGAATGGGCTCCGCAACCACGACACCTTTTAGGTGCCGCTACAGGTCGAAATCTATAGGACTGGGATTGGGTTGACCGGACGGGACATGCAACTGGACCTCTTCGTCCAATCCATCGCCCGAGGAGGTGGTGTAGTGGTAACTATACTTTCCTCCTAAACCCAAGATCACTGGTTCAATCCCGGCCAAGATGGATGGCTTTTTTCGGGTGTAAAATCGTAAAAATGGCTTCCTTCAGAAGGGAAGTGAAACCGTGAATCCCGTGTGAAATATTTACGGCATGTAAACAAAGCTCCAGCATCAAAGAAGAGACCTGTGAACAAAATTTATCGGCCGTTTCACACCCTGATTTGAATGGGACGTTAATGACCTGAGATGTTAAAGAGCGTCCGTAAATAAACCAAATTAACATTCGCCCGGGAAAGACGTTTTTGAGAAGCCCCCACACGTTAATCCGGAAGTAGGCCGAGTACCATCATGTACAGCCACGTAACGACACCTCTTCCAGCAGGGGAGGCAGGATCACCCACAGGAAGTGCAGTTATGCTTCGTCTGTGAGGCGTTGTGGGAGAACGCCAGGTCCCAAGGGCGGTCAACAATAATCCCCACCCACGCATTGAGATTGAACCATTGCTGATAGTTTGCCGCAGCATTCCATAGCATTTTTCCATAGCCCACAGGTGAGTGGGAGTTGTGGAGGTTGATGATATCGCACTTCGTAAAGTGGCCTCATCGGTGAATGGAATGAATGACAGAATTCCTAGAACAGCAGTGGACTGTTCAACTAATCAGTGAAAGAAAGAAAGCAAGCAAGCCTGTCGGTAATAATCCCTGCACATGTAGCAAGTGATTTGGTGGGTTTCTTGGTGTATGTTCCACTTACCTGCCTGGTGCTGATTAGGGAATTATCTTCCACAGTGTTGAGAACATGTTCCTCCAGGACCGGTGTAAATACCTGGGGCACCTGCCTTTCAGGGTTACTCATTGATGTAAACGAGCCTGCTTCACATAAATATTTTAGGTGTGATTTCCGTCGGCGACTATTGCCGTTTGCCTGTCTATGTGTAAAGACCATATCGGCCTAATCCTAATGGAACACGGGCCATCGTTCCACAGCGCAGCACCTATTGCGCACGTCTACTACAGTTTGAGTCAGCAAAAGTAGTGAAGCGGACGAGCTGTCGTTATGGGAAACATTAATCGTCTCTAGCGACGAACTCAGGTACTTCCGGACGTATGACTTTTTAGTTCCTTATCCACTCAGGGATCTCTCAGTGCAATTTGTCCCCATTGAGCAAAATCACCCAGTATACACATACGGTGTAAGGTATATGTGAATCCCAAAACCGCAGTACATTTTTATTTGTTTCTACAAGCTGTAGTTTCGAACCGTAGCGAAGAAATTCGACTGGTTACGATTTTACTAGCAGCAATTACTTTAGGCGAATAATTTCCAAATCGTAGCTAAATACGTTAGAGAGTCATGTTAATGATGTGAAGATCGTGGATTCGAATATTTATTCCTTATTTGTAGTCTTTTTTTCTATCAAAATAATTATAGTTGGTCCATGAATTTTCGGCCTCGCTGATAACGATTACTGCCTTCACAAAATCCTTATCTGATGTCATACCTTATCTTCTTAAGTAAATAATTGCAACTGTAGCTTCCACTCCGCTGTGTTCAGTTGTTCAGATATAGTTGCACAAAGAAGGCTATGTGTAGAAGATTGTGGCATATTCAAAAAGCAGTATCGAGCTCATATTAAGTTGTTCACAAACAAGGCGTACTCCAAATGAAATTAAGCAGCGATTGGAGGGTGTATATGGGGAAACGTCCGCCTCATATTCTACCGTGAAAGAATGCTTTTTCGAAAGGGTCGAGAAAGCATTGAAGACGAATAGCTTGCAGGTCGGCCCTTGGGGGTGCTCACTCGTGAAAACATCGCTCTTGTGGAGGGATAAATTATGGAAGACCAGCTGCTCAAAGTTAAAAAAATAGCAGCAAGTTTGGGCCTTTCTTAAACAAGAATTCGAATTATTCATAACATTTAAACATAAATAAGGTTAGAGCAAGATGGGTGCCTACACTTCTTTCCTCAGTCCAAAAGCAGCAACGAGTTATCTGCTGTCAGGCATTTTTGGTTCTTTTGCGTGACAACGAGAGAGAAGTTCTGCAAACCATTGTTACAGGAGATGAAACTATGACCTTCTGCTATGATCCTTTGTCCAAAAAAAAAAAATCAATGGAGTGCCGAAAACCCGGTAAAGGACCGCCTCTAAAGGCCATGGTCACTCCATCAACCAAGAAAATGACCACAATCTTTTGTGACTGTGAAGGAATGCTCTTCATTGACTTCAAGGAGAGGAACATCACAGTAAATGGGGAGTACTATGCTGACCTACTATCCAGACTACGTGCTTCCATCAAAGAGAAAAGGCGGGGAAAGCTGTGCGCCTTCTTGACGACAACGCGTCTTGTTGCAAAGAAAGCGGTGAAGAAATGTGACTTCATAGAGATCGATCATCTACCCTCCAGCCCAGATCTAGCTCCCTGTGACTATTTCCTCTTCTCAAAACTCAAGAAGAACCTTTGAGGTAGGAAATTTAAGTGTGACGAAGAAGTGATGGATTGCGTTTATGCCCATTTTGCGGACAAGACTTCTGACTATTTGGGAGGGGGGATTGAAATGTTAATTCAAAGATGTGAAAAGTGCATTGCAATAAAGAGTAGCTATATTGAAAAGTGAAATATAGTTTTTGTCCATATCATACCTAGAAAATGGTTAGGCAGGAAACTTATGAACCTACCGGTGTGTTTATGTTTCCATCTACTTGTGTATATATATTAAGTTTTAGTGATTATGGAATGTCGGTTCACATGAGTTAAATATTTACGCAATGACAGTTGCCGAATCAAGAGAAAAACTATTCAAATAATATATACGTACAAAGTATCTTTAGCCAATTCTCGGGTATTTAGATATTGAAATTATTAAATCAAGTGTTGCTTACACCCAACGCTTATGGCATAATTTCATATGCATAGTTCGCAAAATTTTGGAACAGCATGTGTATAAGTGTGTTATGATTTTGATAATTAGATTTCTTGTACGGGAGCTCAAAATACTTCTATAATACTAACGTTTTATTAAAGTATCTAAATAAACTAATCTACTGCTTGTCAAAAGCATGAATTAAAAATCTTCCGCTTTTGTATTGTAACGTTCTGTACTATTTCATCGTATTTTATTCAAATAAGCGCGTGTGTGTTTAAAAGAAGTTTTTACACAAACATGGTTAGTGTTGTTTTTTGGAGATAAAGCAATGAATGAAACACAGAGTTAAAAATGGCATATTTTAGATGTCGTGGTTACATTCTGATTCCAATTGCAAGTCCCTTTGCTAATTCTTAATTTATTATTTTAAATCAATACATGCAACAGTCGCTCTGAAAAAATTCAATTAATTTTGCTTTGTCAATAAGCAAGCGTTGATTTAACGGATATCTACGAGAAATTCATTCCTCAATATAGTAACTTTTTACTCCTAACTACATGTGTGATTCACTTGATTACGCTATACGCTGAAGTCAGTAACCGTTCATGTTCTAATTTTAATCTACGGCTTACTCAACAAAAGTTTGTTAACTCTAGATTCTTGACTTAGAGAATTATTCTGTTCTCTAAGAACAGAAATAAGAAAGTTTTGTAATAGTTCAAACTTTGCTACAGCTAAAATATTTTTGGTCTATTATCGCGGCGCGCTCTGGCTCTTGCGTTCTAGTTTTCAATTAGTGTAGAAGAATGACATGGCTGTTCAACACATTCATCGTCAGTAGCGCATTGTCTGTAGACGGGCGAATACGAAGCTCTCCAGTAATGGTGTAAACAAAAGTGATATTTTCTAAAAGTGAGTGGATTAAATTTGAGGCGGAACATGTTAGGAACAAGAGGGAGTGTTAAGTACACCAGCAAAAAGCTTGTGACATGAAACTTTGCTATATGGAACGGTGGTCCATGAGGTGCCAGACTTTCGACAAGGACACAAGAGAATAGAAGATGCACCACATTTAGACCGTATTGTTCTTGTAGCACATTACGTTGATTCAATCACTACTGTGGGTGGGTAGATGACGTACAGTGAGGGAATTTGCCGCAGAAGTCAGAACAAGTCACATTTTAGTTGCAGTAGGTCGCTCTTTCTCAAACATCAACAAAAAAAAAATGGCGTAGTTACGGATGTTCATTATCATCCAGAAGTGTGAGAACGGATGATAAATATGACAGGGAATTGCATTAAAGGAATGCAAAATTCTACAACAAATGGTTTACTACTTATGGATATGTAGCCATTGCTTTTTTCCAGCCCTCGTAATTTGAGGCTGTTCCCGCGCTGATGATTGCACCTGAACAATTAGTCGCAGTTTGCAAGCATTGTTACTGTCTTTATGTGAATTGTAGCTCATTGTCATTTCGCAATAAGATACAGTATAGCTCAAGTGTTTGTTATTACAGGCTATTGGCGAGGCAGAGTTTTTAAATATAAATCTTCCGTGTGTTGTACTGAAAAATTACCACTAAAACAGTTGTTGTTGATTTGTTTTATTTACGGACGCTATTTAACATCTCAGGTCAACAGCGTCCCGTTCAAATCAGGGCATGAAACGGCCGACAAATTTTACTAGGAGGCCTCTTCTTTCAGGCTTGAGGTTCTTTGATGTGCTGTAAATGTACGACACGGGACCCACGGCTTTACTTCCCTTCCGAAGGAAGCCATACTTAGTTTTACGCCGCAAAAATCCTTCGACCCTGGCCGGAATTGAACCCGCGATCATGGGTCTCTAAAACAGAAATAAACCATACACTTGAGGAACATAAAGAAAATGCCGGGGCAGTGTTGCGAGTGCAAACTTTATTTAAAGATGTCAGAAAAGTATTATGAAATAAAAGTTGTATGAATAGAAATAAATCTTCCTCTTTATCTCCTCCAATACAGTTGCACTCCCTGGGACTTACAAGGCAATAGTTAGGTCAATTTTATCTTTTTGAATAAGTATATTGAATGAGTCGCCAATCCAATGTCAGGGCCACCTCAAAGACATCACAAACACAAAGACGTAGAGATGGAATGAATATGGAAGGTGTATCCATGGCAGAGAAATACTAACTCTGTACTTGCCAGTTCTAAAATAGACTTTAAAAAATCGGTGAAAACCTAGGTTAGTCAGCTACAGAATTTGATCATGAGACCTCGAGAATATGATTTCCATATGACCTCAGCCAACCAAGCTTAGTGAGTAGAAACGCGAAGGGAAATTATTGTCCATCTCTTGCGACTTGCCGAAGGCAAAAAATAACTCTGTAAAACACGTAAACATAAGACCGAATAGGGACAGCATAATAACTACGACCTTTAAGGTATATTGCAGCAATCCCAATGTAGAATGAAATGCAATGAAGGAATCCTGGTGTGTAAGGATATCGTAACATAGTCATCAAGTCACTCTGTCGTGTCACGTCACCACTTCTACGTCATAGGCAAGTTCAGGAAAACATTCATTCTCTCGTATGCGACGAATATCCTGGGGAGGGCGCAGGCCGAGATATCCGGGTCCTATACATCTCCTAGTACTACTTTGAATCCCAATATATTTGAAATGTCCAATATTTGGTTGTTCCTCAGTAGCTAAACGGATAGCAGTTTTGCAGTATATTGGAGATTTCTTTAGCGCGAATATTCAAATAAAACAGCTTGTTTAAAAATAAATAAAAGTTCAGTTGCAACATTTTAAGATTATAAAAAGTGAGTTGTAATGTAACATAATATTTTAAGATGAAAATAAAATTTTTAGTATAAACAAAACATAACGTAATATATTTCTTAATTATGTACAAAGATTTTACATACTTTCTCTTTGGTTTAATAACTTCATAAAGTCTCTTAAATAATTGGTGACGATATTGAAATATTGATATGGGTAATATATCACGTATCTTCATAATTTAATTATAATGATATTATAAAATGATGATAATAATAATAATAATAATAATAATAATAATAATAATAATAATAATAATAATAATAATAATAATAATAATAAGAGGACAATGTATAAACAAAGATAAAGAAGAAAAAAAACAGAACACTGTTATACCCAAGGTTTTAAATTATATGTTGCGCTACTGTATGCTTTGTACGTTATAATAAATAAGTTAATTAATTTAATAAAATACAACTTTCGCCATGGTGTAAATACGATGAAGGAATATGGAAAGGAACTGAAGAGGGCTGGGAAATAAGAGAACTTCCAGAAATCCCACGAAAATTCCCACTTTATTCAAGGAATTTTCTGATGATAATTGAAGGACACGTTTTGTATACAAACCCCTGCATTTATGCCTTGGCGATTTGCAAAACTACATTAGGTATGAAAAGAGACATTTGTAGGCATTATTGACACGCATATTTAAACCAGAAATGCACCATATACCATTATGAAATGTTTCCAAGTTTAAAAACTGTTTTTAGATATGCAGAACTAGTGCAAAGCTATGCTAGTCGAATGTGGCGTAAAATAAATGTTTTAAGCCAGGAAATAATTCTCTGCCAAGCCTGTACCGAGAGTTTCAGAGGGATATTAAAGCGATAATATAATGTTACATCGGTTTACAAGGTGTTTTATTAACATTTGTCCCCATTGCTTCTGGGTGTACAATAGCCGCTGCCTGAGGCTGTGGGCACTAGCCCCCAGCACATCCCCAGCGGTCAGGCGTGGTTATGAGGGATGGTTAGTCTGCAACTTTTCCTGTGTGGTATGCCTGGATGTAAAGCCACTTATATTCACTATAATGCGATCTGTTTGCTCAGCCAAGCACAAATATACGCAAACATGTGCAGTGTAAATACCAGTACAGTGTTATTGCGGAATTCCAATGACGAAGGCTATAAACGTGGGTGGTTCAACATATTCCCACGCAATATGTTGGTAGTGCATCCCTTTCGTTATTTGCCTAAATATATGGGTAGGGTAGCGCATGTTTAACAGATGCAAGTGATCTCGTATCCCCTTTGACGGTGTTTAAAAGCTTCTAGAAATTAAACAACGTAATTTTTTATACAAAGTACTGCACAATAGATAACATCTCAAATGTTAAAATGTTTGGCAATTGTGATACTAGAAACTGTATAAAAAGTGCAGAAAAAGTAATATTTTAAATGTACTCTGTCGTCGTGTGCTAGAATAATAAAATCTGAAACGTTGGATATTGCATTCCAGACTTCACGGATTCCGGCAAGAATTTTTCTTGGTGGTTTTCCTTAGGTTTGTTTGTTTATTTGGTTTATTTGTGAACGCTCTTTAACATCTCAAGTCATCAGCGTCCCATTCAATTCAGGGCGTGAAACGGCCGATAAATTTTGCTCAGAGGGCTCTTCTTTCAGGCTTGAGATTCTATATCTTGTACAACACGCGACCCACTGCTTTACTTCCTTTGCGAAGGAAACGATACATAGGATTTTTACGCCCGAAAAAATCCACTGATTCTGGCCGGGTTTGAACCCATCTTGGGTTTAGCAGGCAAGTATGGTTACCACTACACCACCACCACCACCACCTTAGATGAAAGACCCTATGTACTATATCATGAGTTTAAGGTTTCGTGCCTAACAAATTCTGAATTGAAAGCCAAAAGTTCTGGTTGCCCAGACGTTCCGAAGCCAACCGAACTCTTGATACACGGAGACAGAGCAAAGCAAGTTACGTCACTAGTACAGATAAGAATATTTAATGATTGTTCTAATTAATAGGAGCAAAGCGCTAGTTTGTGAGCCGTTTGACTAATACAGGTAGGAGAAAGGAAGGACTTAGAAAGATAGGATTACGTGCAAGAATCAAAGTAGCAAAATATATTTCATGATGAACAAAGGTTACCGCATAATTTGGTTTTCTTTGAGTAAAGATGAACTGAATACTTATTGCTTCAGGTTTCACACGATTAATAACCAATCGATGTCATGGTAAGGTGAATGCAACGGAAGTTGAAAAATAATTTCCTTGGTATGACAGCAACGAGTGTGAAAAAGCTAGGCATATCAAATTGCAAAGAAAAACAATCTTACCACAAAACCTGCTATAATACCAAAAAATGTATACACACTTTCACAGTAGATATTTATTTAATATATTTTAAAGTTGGACAGAAAAACACCAGTAATGTGTAGTATGATGTTCTGTAAACAGATGTGACTCACATACATTATGATAGTGTTGCTACGTGACAAGTAAATCAACAATGAACAAGTGAAGTCAAGATTATCGTATGACGTTCTGTAAGCAGATGTGACTCACATTACGTTATGCTAGCGTTGCTACAACAAAATGTAGCCAAGATTATCGTTGAACAGTGGAAAGCAATTTTGAAGTGGTATTGAAAACCCGCGAATATTGTCGAAGTTCAAAGGCAATGGAGACGTGTGTACAGAACAGAACCGTCAACGCGAGTAACAATTGCACACATTCGAGACAAATTTGAGACTTATGGTACCGTAAGCGATGATCACAAGGAAAACCTCGCACAGCAACAATCCTCGTGTACTGGATCCAAGGCACTGGATAGAACGAAGAGGTCCGATTAAGTTACCACCGCGTTCTCCCGATCTAACTCCGTTGGACTTCTGCCTATGGAGAACACTTAAGGATGTTGTATACCGTAGAAAACCAGCTACACTGACAGCACTTCGGGAAGAAATTGAAATGGTTTGTGCTGCAATCGCTGAGGACACTTTCGCAAACGTTGCTCAATCAGTAGTTCAACGTACTCAGAAGTGTATCGACGCCTATGGTGGGATTTTGAGCAACTGTTGTAACTGTAAAAGTCTGAGATAATTAGTGCTCATCATTTTCTGTTTGTGTGAATTCAGTATTGTTATGTTAAAACAAAATTTTCTTTGCTTGAAGTGTGTATACATTTTTGGCACCCCCTGTAATTAAATGATATTGTTTTCTCATTAAATAAAGCAAATAGTTTTATTTTAATTGTATAAGCACACGTGTAAATGTGATACTTTTTTGAAAGTATATTCTAAATACTCAAAGTTATAGAACTTATTCATAACTTTATTTGTGCAGTATTATTGTTTAAAACAATTAATCCAACAGAGAAGCTATATGTAAACACGGGAATATTGAGAGAATCGCATATCACATTATTCATGCCTGTTCTCCTTGGAGCTTATGTTGCACGCAGTACGCCTCACTCATCTATCATAAAGTAAGAGCCACGTGTTGGCAGATAAACAAAGGCCGATCGGAACTGCAGAGGTAGCCTAATTTTTATGTAGAATCCGCTTAGACAAAGAAAGGATCCCCAGGAAGGGATGTTAACGAGGGTGGCAATTCCATCATTATCTTTCTCTACCAACCCGACGAGATGCAACACCCTAATGGATGGTCACTACAATGAAGGTTCTCCATTTCAATTAAAACTTTATCGCTTCGGTTTACCGTACCATAAATTTCCCTGCCGCATAAATCTCTTATTTAAGCAAAATGTCAAACCAGGCCCTTTGTAGATGATAGTAATTTTTTTCTATAGTTCTATTGCTCTCATTTCTGCAGAAATAATAATAATAATAATAATAATAATAATAATAAAAAATCGTTTTAGAGGTAGTACAAACTTGGATAGTATATTACAATATATTTGAATACTCTGCAAAGTACAGGAGTGTATAATGCTGAAAAGCTCTAATTGTAGTTAATTACAGAGATATTACAGCAAAAAGGCAACAGTGAAATTATGCACCTTTGGTAACTTGATACAAGTTTGCTTGATAAAGGTAAGTAAATTTACTCAACTTGAACAGTTATGTGGGGATGAGATACTTCTAGAACACTGAAGGTATAAGCCGAGGTTTTCGGAAACTTTAACAATACGGAGCTATTCAAAAAGAAGGAACAGATTTAAAACATTTTTTTCTTGCAAATTACAAAAGATAGAACTATAATTCCAACGGTCCTATATTGACAAAAATTTAAAATTTGAACCGTCCTGGTAGAAGTTCCAATCACGGCCGCATTGGCGCTGTTGCTTGTCATGCACGGCCGCATTGACGCTGTTGTTTGCCATGTTGATTGTCTGTAGTAAAATGGCGACACAACAGGAAAAAGCATTTTGTGTGCTGCAATTAGCGAAACTAGAGTGCATTATTGAAGTTCAACGTGCTTTTCGCTGTCAGTTTAATAAACAGCCGCCTGCGCATAAGCAGATTTACCAGTGGCATCGAAAATTCGTAGAAGATGGTTGCATCTGCAAACGGAAAAGCACGGAACGTCCACGCACATCGAATAAAAATGTCGAGCGTATTCGCACAGTTTACGAAAGAAGCCCGTGTTCCTTTCGTAAAAAAGATCCACAGCACGAGCAAACAAGGAACTTAACACTGCTCAACCAAAGGTATGGCGCGTTCTGAAACACCGTCTGCACCTGAAGCCGTACAAACTGCAGTTATTGCAAACATTACATCCTGACGACCACAACAAAAGGTACGAATTTTGCATCAGCATGCTAGATGATATGGAAGAAGGCAATTTTTCAGAACGATTTATTTTTTCCCGATGAATTCACTTTTGATCTCTGCTGTAAAGTTAATCGGCATAACGTTAGAATTTGGGTAAGTGGAAATCCTATGTCAAGTTATTGAACATGAAGAGGTTCACCGAAGATTAACCTCTTCTGTGCCATATCTGTAAACAAAGTTTATCGATCTTTCTTCTTCATGGAGAACATTGCGACAGGACTAATCTATCTACATATGCTTCAAAACTGGTTATTTCCTCAACTTGAAGATGATTCAGACGACTTCATGCGAGATGGTGCCCCGCCTCATTTCATCTAAGCACGTCCGACGTTATCTGAATGACACCACTCCATGATGTTGGATTAAAGAGGAGGAGCAGAAGATCAACTTCATCGCCGGTGGCCTCCCATGTCTCCAGACCTCAATCCTTGTGACTTTTATCTGTGGGGTTACGTAAAAGATCGTGTGTTTTTATGCCCCTATGCCTGACACTCTTGAGAGTGTAAGACATAGAATTGTTGAAACTATGAATTCGATAACTAGAGACCAGCTGATTCGTGTGTGGTAAGAAATGAGTCACCGTTTTGATATTTGTCGTGTAACACATGGTGCTCATATTGAATGCATAAAAAGTAAAAATTGAACGTTTTTCTTTCCAGGAACGTTAAAATTGTGTTTCTATCTTTTGTAGTTTAGAAGAAATAAATGTTTGAAATCTGTTCCTATAGGCTTATAGCGATGAATAGTGTGGTTCAGAAAGATGCTATGCACAGTGCTACTAAGAACCATGTCTCTTTCAAAAGCTTTAAAATCTACTGTTAAAATGAACTTGCAAAATTTTCTAAGTGCGTATGTTTAAAATGGGCTTATATAAAGTAAACAAAATATTTTACTTGTACGTTTTGATTAAATGTTGTTGGCCACTGGACAAAATATATTTTACTATTCTGATCACAGTGTAAAGGATAGAGAATATCTCCTTTTCTTTAAATATATAATATTTTTTAAAATTTTTATTAGGAAAATTTTCAGTAATACATGAAAAAATAGTATAATTTTTTTCTATAATAAAACATGAAAACTTTTCGTTACATTTATAACGAAACTAACAACTGCCCTCAATCGTGTATGAATGGGGTACCATTCTATCACCGTTACACAAGAATTCTGCATGCAAGTCTTAATTCTAAAATGCCCTGAAAAATGTAAATATGGTTTGCGATTTAAATTTGCAACACGCTGAAAGAATAACGTGAATACAATGAAATTTATATTAAATATTACAAAATAATGACATTCAGGGTAGGTCCATACGTTTCCGGCCTCGCCGATAAGCATTATCACCTTCACAAACCTTTATCTTGTGCCATATCTGTTAAGTAATAAACGCGACTGTAACTTCCGCTCGGCTGTGTTCAGTTGTTCAGACATAGTTACACAAAGAAGGCTATGTTTAGAAGATTGTGACGCGTTCAAAATGGAGTTTCGAACTATAATTAAGTTCTTTACAAAAAAAACACTTACTCCAAATGAAATTAAATAGCGATTAGACAGTGTGTATGGGGAAGCATCCCCCTCATATTCTGCCGTAAGAGAATGGGCCAAACTTTTTGGAATGGGTCGAGAAAGAACTGAAGACGAAGAGCGCGCAAGTCGGCCCTTGGAGGTGCTCACTCCTGAAAGCATCGCTCTTGTGGAAGGATAAGTTATGAAAAACTGGCGGCTCAGAGCTACAGAAGTAGCAACAAGGTTGGGCATTTCTAAAACAATAGTCCTTGGAATTATTCATGAACATTTAAATATGAATAAGGTTAGTGCCTAGACTTTTTTCCTCAGTCCAAAAGCAGCAACGAGTCATCTGTTGTCAGGCATTTGTGGAGCTCTGGCTTGGCGACCAAGAGAAGTTCTTCAAACCATTGTTACAGGAGATTTAGCCATGGTCCACTACTATGATCCCTTGTCTAAAAGAAAATCAGTGGATTGGCGTAAACCTGGCGAGCACCGTCTCTAAAGGCCAAGGTCACTCAGTCAACCGAAAAGATCATGGTCACAATCTTTTGGGACTGTGAAGGAACACTCTTCATTGACTTCAAGGAGAGGACCATCACAGTAAATGGGGAGTACTATGCTGGCCTACTGCATGGACTACGTGCTTCCATCAAAGAAAATGCAAGGAAAGCTGAGTGGTGGTGTATGCCTTCTTCACGACAACGCGCCTATGCACACAGCTCTTGTTGCAAAGGAAACTGTCAAGAAATGTGGCTCCAATGAGACCGATCATCCACCCTACAACCCATATATAGCTCCCCGAGACTATTTCCTCTTCTCAGAACTCAAGAAGGACCTTCGAGGAAGGAAATTTAAGTGTGACTTAGAAGTGGTGAATGCTGTTTATGTCTATGCTGCAGACAGGACTTTTTGTGGGGGGGGGGGCGGGATTGAAATGTTAGGTCAAAGATATGAGAAGTATATTGCAATGAAGGGTAACCTTATTGAAAAGTGAAATATGGTTTTTGTCTTTATCATGCCTTGAAAATAATTAGGCCGGATACTTATGGACCTATCCTCGTACCTGAGTGCTCTCAAATTTCAGACCAATACAAGTAGCATTACCTTTAAAAATCGGTAGCTTGTGAAGTTTCCTCGTGGTGCCAAAAGAATTGCTATAACTGATGACATTGAATCACAGAGACTTTGGTTCTGTTTCTGGGGAACTGTCTCCATGTTTTGTTCTGCTTGCTTGAAGACATTGATTAGCTAGTAGCTGAGTGACAACATACTAGACACATTCCAAGGTGATACACATACCAGAGAAGAAATATTTTCTGCAGTGCTGGGAATAGTGGTCAGCTTTATTCTGTTAGAATATACAGAGAAACTATGAAGGCTGTCTGCACCACTTTCATGGTGTAGCGGTTGGTGTTTAAGAGTAGCGGCTGGAATCGTAAATGATCCTGAATGGGGCTCACATGATATCGTATAATTGTAAGTCAAGTAAAACGTGGCTTTTCCGAAAATTTTACATATCGAATTTCTTCATGCCGTTATCTATTCGCAAGTCAATTAAGTGTGAGGCTTTAATGATTTAAAATTAAGAAAATCGTTCGCAAGAACTGCTTGCAGCCAGCCGGTGCTGTGTGAAGCTAATTTAAAGAGCAGATGATGCTGCACCTGTTGCAGTGCTGTACTGTTATGTTAAAATATACTATAAATCTAAACGGTTTGGATTCTGAAATCTATTCTTCTCGACAAAACACTACTCCCATAGTTACCTATGGTTCAAAGACTTGGTGCTCAACAAGAAATGAAGAAGAAAGCATAATAATCCGCCAAAGATGTAGAGAAATATTAATATATTGAGTTGAATTTATTAACGAACATAACGTTGTTATGCATCTTTTACATTGGCATCTATACCGCGTGTTCTAACACTACCAATACAATCACTGATTTCTTCCATATCTTAACCACCCGGTTGTGAGTATGTAAGAAACTAATTTTTCATTCATTATTTTTAACCTCTTTCTTTTCTTCTCCTCTGGGGTTCGAATCCCACCAGGACCGTCCTCCCTGACTAGGTTTTTTTCCAGGTTTTCCTCAGTCCTCATAACTGGCAAATGCCGGGGAGGTACCCTAAACTTAAGCCTTTTTTTTTATTGATTTATTTATGGACGCTCTTTAACATCTCAGGTCATCAGAGTCCCATTCAACTCAGGGCGTGAAACGGCCGACTAATTTTGCTCAGAGGCTTGAGGTTCTTTATTGTGCTGTAAATGTACGACACGGGACCCACGGCTTTACTTCCCTTCCGAAAGAAGCCATACTTAGGATTTTTACGCCCCGAAAAAAATCTATCGGTTCTGGCCGGGTTCGAACCCGCGATCTTGGGTTTAGAAGGCAAGTATGGTAACCACTACACCACCAGGACCGACAAAACTGCCTGGAACGTTTCCTTCCTCGATGTATCATTTCATTTCATGTATCATCAGTGTCCACCGCTTGTGGTGCCTCAGTAGTAAAAACGAGCGTTAAACACCATAAAAAAAAAAAATACACTCCAATAAACTGTCACGGGTGGCCGAGGTCGTTAAGTCGCGGACTCGTGAGCGGGAGGTCTGGGGTTCGAATCCCACCAGAACCGTAGGCCCTGGCTGAGGTTTTTTCCAAGTTTTCCTAATACTCATACCAAAACTTAGGCCTGGAACGTTTCCTTTCTAAAAAAAAAAAAAACGTTTCCCAATATATCGTTCCATCTCATGTATCACCAGTGCCTACCACCTGTGGTGTCTCAGTAGTGAAAACGAGCGTTAAACATCATCAAAAACATCACTCCAATA
This sequence comes from Metallyticus violacea, assembly GCA_030762175.1. Taxonomy (NCBI): domain Eukaryota; kingdom Metazoa; phylum Arthropoda; class Insecta; order Mantodea; family Metallyticidae; genus Metallyticus; species Metallyticus violacea. The sequence continues at coordinate 122,862,957 of CM060831.1, forward strand.
AATAATGGACTATATATCTACTTATCTACCCATAATACATCTTACCTTGTTTTTCACTCGCGCTCTATCGGGAATATTACTCCCGTACGCTTCCATGCCAGATCCATCCTTCCATTTTGATCACAAATGTCAATGTTATCCTTTCGCCCCCAGTTCTTGAAATATCGGTTTAAAAGACCTCGTGCGTAATTACCACACCAGGAAGAAAATCAAATATACAAGATACTGCAGTCACGGTTGTAATCTCAAGGGGAAATGGATACACCGAGACACACCGATACACCGTTATAGGGTTTGGCTGATTTGGTTTATTTACGGACTCTCTTTAACATCTCAGGTCATCAGCGTCCCATTCAACTCAGGGCGTGAAACGGCCGACAAATTTTGCTCAGAGGCCTCTTCTTTCAGGCTTGAGGTTCTTTATCGTGCCGTAAATGTACGACACGGGAGACTCACGGCTTTACTTCTCTTTCGAAGGAAGCCATACTTAGGATTTTTACGCCCGAAAAAATCCATCGACCCTGGCCGGAACTGAACCCGCGATCTTGGGTTTACGAGGCAAGTATGGTAGCCACTACTCCACCAGGACCGACATTGTTGGAGGGAATCCATTAAACGGTCAGAGTAGGAGGATGCAAGATGTGCTGTCAACTTAAGGAAGTTGGGGACAACGAAAGTCAAAGGGAGGACTAACTAGTAAAAATAATTAGCTAAGTTAGTATGAATTTTTCCGGAATAGCTTTCCGTTACTCTCTTACCCTTTTGTGAACTATTTTTATATCTGTGCTATTTCTATGTTCAGGTAATCTCTCATATATTGTATTTCAAACAAACGCCACAATCATAAAAATAACCAGCCTGGGATCGAAATAAACCTTAAGAAGGGATGGTTTTAGTTACTTTTTTTCCTTAGGTAGCTCCCACTATGCATGGACTGCAAACATTTAATTCTCTGTTTTAGAAAGCGAATGAAAACGATATCTCGTATTACATAACTGTATATCGTTTATTATGCAAATAGACGAGCTCTAATTTCCTCTAATAACTTTTAAATCCGTTATCTGTCTGCAATGTGAGGCAAGAAACGAAATGGGCATAATGTCTGTCATTAGCAATGGTCTGTACTCAGTTCCAACGCTTGTTTGGGATTCTGGCGAGTGCAGAAGCAAAATTAATTGACATTGCGGTTTGCGAAAGTGGTCATCACAAACCGACGCTGCCAACCACTGTTCGCTCTAAACACAGGTACTTAAGTTCTTTTTTTCGTTTATGAGCAATGCCCCGTCATTTATAACAAGTGGGGGAGGGAGCAATTATGGAAGTGTGCAGTGCGTCTCTCAGTTCGTCAGTTGAGTGCCAAGTAATAAACCTGAAGTCTCATTGTATTCCTATGTTGTTTATTTTACTTTTCCTTTGTCGGTTTCATTCTGTATAACTTACATTTTTATTGCGTACTATTTCATGACTATTTTTACACTATTAATTGATATTTAAATGATAAATTAATGACCATTTTTATTTTTATTTTTATTTTTGTTCATGCGCTTTTTAATTTCGTTTCTCTTTTTTCATTTTTATTTAATTTTTATTTGTATAATTATATTTATTGATTCATTTTATTTATTTTCCCATTTTTCTTATTTCATGTTCAAAAAAATTAACTATTCTCTAATTTTCTTTTCTTTGTTATCCTTGCACCACTTTTAATGTATGCATCTTACACTTTTATTCCTTTATGTGCTTATTTTTAATTTGCTTCTTTTTAGCATACGTTATTTATATGTTTGTTTCTTTCCTCTTATTAAACTTTGTTATATTTATACAGCTATAACATCGTATATAAAAGGAAGAACAGACAAAAAAAAACTCAAATAAGACTGTATCCCATTGTGATCTTATGAGGCATTGGGCGAGATAATTGTTGATTTCGTTATTTACACATGAAAATACGAGTATATACAAAATCGTAATATGACCTTTTATGCTACGGTCGAAATTGACAACGGTAGGACGTCATGGGCTAGAATTAAGACACAGTCGTGCTACTGATAGAGAACGTGGCATTGGAGAGACAATGATGACCTTTAATGAAATGTGAGATCTGGTAGGAACTGAGTTAGGTATTAGAAAGTATGGGTTAATAATGGAGAATGTCAACAGTGAATTCTACCTGCAAGGTGCGCTGGTGCTAACTTTCTGCAGATAGGTATGTTGCACACTGTGAGGTTAATTATGTTCATTTCATTCTGAATATTTGTTTTTAGGACATCTGTATATTCTAAACGTTGATTGTAAATAGCTACTGAACCATTTTTAAGTCAACCTATCATTACACTTACCGCCACGGGTGACTGAGGTCGTTAAGGCGCAGAATCGTGAGCGGGAGGTCTGTGGTTCGAATCCCGCCAGGACCGTACCCCCTGACTGAGGTTTTTCTCAGTCCTCATAAATGACAAATGCAGGGTAGGTACCTTAAACGTAAAAAAGCCTTTCTCAATTTATCATTTCATCTCGTTTATCATCAGCGTCCACCGCCTGTGGTGCCTCAGCAGTAAAACGTGTTAGACAACATTCACAAAATAATTACACTTATTTTATTCTCTTGTATTATTATGCTCTTATTTCTTTCACATTTTAATGATTATATAAATGACATTTATACCTTGCTTTTCTTCTTCCAAAAGCTTAAATAATTGGAAGAGTGTAGGTGTAATAGTTCAAACTGATACAGACATCTAGAGAAATAATTATTGCTTTATTAAAATTGTAATTATGGATAAAAAGTGCTGAATGCAATGACTTTTTGTCTTTTGTCGTCATGTGTTACGATACATGATCTAACATTTTACTTCCATCTTTTTTTTTAAATCCTTCCTTAGCATGTCACTTTCTGGAATCCACTCTACAACCATTGTTGTTTATTATTGATAAGCAGCATGTGTGTTAGTCGTTGATAATTAGTTTCGTCAAGGACCTGCAGCATATGTTGGGTCACGGTCAACTCACTTTCACTACCCTTTGACCCAGAAATTAGATATGAGGTAATATTCTAATTGGGTAATTTTGGATTTAATTAAATTAAATTAAACATATCACGGAACTGCTTAGGATAATTTTATTTTAATATCGATTTGTGTTAATTTGGTTTCGAGCGGTTTGAATTGTTGAAGTGTTTCGTCATTAAATCTGTTGCTTCATATTTCTTTTCATTATAGTTGAAATCATGGAAATTCCTTTAGCTTACTCTGTCAATTTGGGTAGTAAATTTGTGAAAGTAAATAAGAATTCTTTTATTTTATTTTTGAGAGAAATCCCAGAGAACATTCCATTGGTATACTTTCTGATATTGTCAAATTGTTATATTTAACATGTTGTGTTATGTATTAATTGACTATGTGAAAGTAGTTAAGAAGTCTTTCTTTTGTTGCTTTTGGTCAAAAGTCTGGGATCTTATATTGTAGTCGTCATAATGCTGCCTTATGACTTTAGCTGTTTTCTGTTGTTTTGGTGTAAATTTTCTGTGTAATTTCATATTGTCTTGTTATGGAGCCTTGTGTAATTTTATTTTTTCTTTATTTTTTAATGTGCTACGGTAAATTTATAAATTGCGCTGCCGATATCTATTGTACACTTGTTTAAAGCAATTCCCTTAAGAATGCATTTTAATTGCGTTTATTCTTCAGTTTTGTGAATAAGTTCCACGTCATTGTTTTTGAGATTAGATTTTCTTCGCCCGCCATGTTAATACACTGATCATTCAACTATCAAATCCTAGAAGTTTAATATTTCAGTGCTTTTCCTAAAGTTGAAGATATTAGTGCTTCATGATGCTAGCAATATAACCAATTTATACGAGATATCGCCGCAAACATAATGTCATTTAAATAATTTACAGTAGAGTTATCAGAGATTCATATATAGAAGACATTTTACGAACTTCACAACAAAATATAGTTCTAGCTGGGCATTTTATTCTAGCAAAAGTAGGAAACTTTAGATACAATGAGGTTATTTGAGTTACGGACCGTCCGAACGCCCCTGCTTTCTGGGTATGTGCAGCTGCCGCAACCGGACAAAGGGGGATAGAGGTGCCGCGCATAAAGCCAGTTTTTTTAATTTTACTATTTATATGTTTACTCAAATTATAAAATAATACCCAATTTAAAACGGATAATAATAAGTACTGACTGTATTGAGGGGTTGAAGGTTATGCCCTTCAATGACAATACATTGTCTGCTTCGGCGCAGGAAATTCTTGTATTTTATCTGAATTATCTTTCGTAAGAACCTGGCAGTTCGAAATAAAAAAAAAATAAAATAAAATAAAATAAAATCAGCAACACTCCGTCCCCGGCTCTTTGTTGCCTATACCGGGACGTATATTCCAAATTTTATCATTTACTATTTATTAAAAAGTATTTCATTACACATAATACATTTTACAGACGATAATCTATAAAAAGAAAATATAATGTAATAATAAACTAAATATAACATAAAATCAAACAATTCTAAGTGATGTAATAATTTAAATGCTACAGGCAACCAGTAGTTGCCATTAGCTGGTAACCAGCTAACTACAAGAACTAAAATGACCGTGGAAACCGAACGGCCAGGATGCTTGTCAAGTACTTACCTTACACTTGCCATCTAAGAGAATTTAATTCTTATTTTAGTTCCACATTCTGTTTTCACTTCTTATTTAAATCAGTATTACTCTTTATGTTTTCTTAAACTTATAATATTAACACATGCTTTGAACTCTTAACTTAGTTCACTTAATATATTGAACATTCACTTTAACTCTTGTTATTCTGTCACTGCTACTATTTGTACATATCTCACTGCTATTTGCTCATTGCTTTCATTGTTTATATAACTTAAATGATATTTCCCTACTATTTAAACCGCCACGGGTGGCCGAGGTCGTTAAGGGGCGAAGCGGGAGGTCTGGGGTTCTAATCCCACAAGCGAGGTTTTTTCAAGGTTTTCCTCAATCCTCATAAATGGCAAATGCCGGGAAGGTATTCTAAACGGCCTGCAGCGTTTCCTTCCTTAAAAAAAATCCTTTCCCAATATATCATTTCATCTCATATATCACCAATGTCCATCTCCTGTGGTGACTTAGTAGTAAAAACGGGCGTTAAAAACTGTTCAAAAATTACTATTAACGCTCAAACACTTAAACACATGTACGATCCCCTTTTAATTACCACCATTTCCTTCTTCTTGTACCGTTTACCTGTGGCTCCTCCTTCCCCGTGATCCTTACCTCCCCTCCATCTTCATTCATCTTCTCCTCTTGTAATATGTTGTTTACTATAATAACCATCATGTCTACTCTCGGTTTACTTTCTTCTTTATTAGTTGAATGACTGAGTAGTTGTTGGTGTTGTGTTAATGATATATCTGTGATCGATTATCACTGCCTTCTTCTATCTTTACTCTTCACTCGTTATTCTTCCCTCTCCTTCCCTCACGTTATTGCTCTCTAATTGTTATGCTATTAGTTATTGTTTTACAATCATTGATATAGATATCATAAACTTCTTCTTTTACTCCTGGGGCAGTTCGGAATGGTGTCATTGAGGGCTCCTGTCTATTGTAACAAGTTTCTCCACCTGGAACACGATTTCCAGGACATTTTCTTGAAAACAGCCTTACCACTTCTCTTCAAGAATGCTGTTTTTATATGTATCATATATGAAAAACCGTTCTTCTAATTGGCAAACAATTTAGCACATTAGCACCGAGTAATGCATAACGTGCATCCCTGAAAGTAACTACAAGCTGCTACATGTACATGAGCCTTGACGACTAGCTTCTTCCAGTATGCAGCCGCTAGCAACTCGGATAACCTTACGATACATCTGCGTGCGCAAGTGTAGCAGCATATTGTAAGGGGAAAAGTCTCCAGTTTCTTTCCAAAGCCTACATATTGCCGCAAGTTTAAAGTAGGAAAGTTCTGAAGTGAAAGTCGTTTATAGTTGGGCTGGTGAAGTTGATATGGATTTTTTGATAACAAATAAGCTGAAGTATAAATTATATACTTCTCTCTCTCCCTCTCCCCCCTCTCTCTCCCTGCTCTCTATGTTGCTTGTGAAGTAAAAAAGAATGTGGTGAAAACGTTTTATGTAGCATTTTAATAATTTCCTTTCCCTTTATTCTTTGTTTCATATCCCCTATTTATTTTGCTTTACCAAATATTCCTTTGGCTTATTACGTATTTAATTATTTATATCACTTTTGTTTACGAGTACTTCTTTATTAATTTTAAATTCCATAGCATCTTCAGTTTTATCTCATCTGAAGAAAGATTATTCATCATCAGTAATTTAGTAGCCCTGTTGTAAACGAATGTAAAATCATTAAAGAGTATTCGGAGATAGTATAAAAATATATTGTAATTTTACTGAACATTTGTTTATACTTATGCTTTTAGCTTATTATTCTACATACTTACACAATAGAGGAGTTAAAAGTTGTAAAATAAGGCAGCAAATATAAGAGCGGATAAAAATCACGTTTATGGTAATCAGTATTTACAAATGAATTAAGCATTGAATTAAACAGTATTGTACACAAAATACAGCTTTGTTAGTAGTGGGTCGGGCACCGTTTGTCATTTAAAAGTTGTTTTAACACAAATAAATGTGTTTACCTTTGTGCTGTGTAATATTGAAATATAATTTTAGCAACGGGTGTCTATAAAAAGAAATTAGTCAATCAATTTATATGCCTTTGTATACTAACATGCAATTCTTTGAATTCTATTTAATCTCTTAGACTTTAAATAAATATTAATAAAACATAATTGGTTATATTTATAGTATTAGATACGAAATGTGTGCATTAAGAAAACTGACATTAAGTTTTCCTTACTCCGAAACAGACCCACAATCGCATTAATTTGTGCCCTAGTTGTGGACAAGAAATGAAATGTGCACCTGTATTCCATTTCTGTGGACAGAATATATGGAATCTGTAAACATTCGCTGGTGCATTCTGTTTGTAAATGGAACAGGTGTGATAGATATATCAACTGGGGCTATAATAAGCCGGACATTTGCAGAAAGTCGAACGTTTATAAATGGCCTGTTGAACAACTGGACATATATTTGGGAAACTAGGGGGAAAAAAAAAAAAATCTGCACATGACGATTTTAACTCGGTCAAAGATGAAATGTTAAAATGGATCAATGACCAAAACGCAATTAACTTGCCTCGTAGATCCAAGATCGCAGGTTCAATCCCGGCCAGGGTCGATAGATTATTTCGAGCGTAAAAACCGTAAGTATGGCTTCCTTTGGAAGGCAAGTAAAGCCGTAAGTTCTGTGTCGTAGATTTACGGCACGATAAAGAACCTCAAGCCTGAAAAAGAGGCCTGTGAGCAAAATTTATCGCTCGTTTCACGCCCTGAATTGAATGGGATGCTGATGACCTGAGATGTTAAAGAGCGTCCGTAAATAAAACAAATAAATTCAACAAATACATCGTTAGGGCCGGCCTTAAAATTTTGTGTTTTGTTTGTTTGTTTATTTTTTTCATGATTTTCCCTGTCGGTTAAGCAAATGCAGGGAATAATCTTTCATTGCCAGGAATTTTCCGTTTTCCCGTTTCACTCATTTCATTCCGCTGAAGCAAGTGCAAACAATGTTGAGATCCATACCTCACCACCCCTTGATTCTGGCTGCCTGGTGTTATTTCCATCACCTGATCCCTTCCTCCCAGAGATGTCCCTATTAGAGTGTAGGCACAAATGGCAAGCCCTTGAGCACGGCTGAAGTAGCAAACATTCCCCTTTTGTCCCTTCCAATAATACAATTCAATAGTATTTCTAACATATAATGGTAGTGAAAGAAGAAATACCGTACTTTAAAACTTTTTATGATATTCTTCTACATACGAATAACATTTCACACGGCCGCGCTCGTAATAGATTTTAAACTACTCGAAATTTCGTTTAGATCGATCTGGGCCCAAAATTTACTGCGAGCAGGCTCTACTATGAAGATACATTTACTTATAGTAAGAATTTTATGCAGTTATTATTTACTAAAACCTCTGCGGAAGAACAACATGTCATTTCTAAAAACAGATCTTAATAAAACACAATGTTTTTAGAGAAAGCTCTAATGTGGTTAGGCGATGGCAATGCACTGTGGTTGCTGATGATAGCTATTCAACTTTTTTATTTTGTTAACAGTGCGTTTGTAGCATTTGTTTTATATAATAAGTTATTTATGAAAATATAGTTTCCACTGTTAGTATTAAAATTTTAGCTTTGGAAAGAGTTTTTGCAAAATACATTTGTAAAAACAAACAGAATTTTAATTGCTAGTAGGCAAGACAAAATATTTATAGCCTTACTTGAGCATGCAGATCTAAGCTTTGTGTCTGCTTTTTAGTTTAGTAGTTGTCAGTTTGCAGGTCAAGAAATTTGGTTCCTGTTATTGAGACAACAGTTCACAATGCTTACCTTATAGGAATAACGTTTGGTGACCTATTCGTTACACTTTAATTAATTAAAGTTGTTTTATTCAAATTGTGAGACTGTTTCATCTCTTTAAACCAATATGACGTTATGTCAAATGCAGTGTTTACATTATAATTGCAGATACGTTTTTAACATACAAACGCACTTAAAAATTTAAATATAACTGAAACGCCAAAATTACTAACCGAGAAGCGAGGTTTCGACATTAAATGTAGAGTGGGTATAAATACAATATCCTGGTTGTTAAACATGAATATTATGAAGCGAATGACCAACTAGTCATTATGTTTAATTTGTGGGTTCAATTTGCGCTTTGAGATAAACTAACATATCCTAAATGTAATTCTATGGCATCTCGCTGAGAGTTTGAACCTCGGACAGGGAAATCAGCTCTCGTTACAGCCATGTAATGCTACTAATGAACGCAGGGTGGGTGGTGGTGATGTCAAAAGCGCGCTGTTTTATGAGGGGATGTAAAACGCATTGCCCTCACAGTAACCGACGGCAATTTGGCCTAGCTTATAGCTATATAGAGGAATTAGACAAAATCACCGTGCAGTCGTTTTGGATAACACGTATCTCTAAACAAGCAAAATATCAACCTGCACAAACCCTTATTTTACGTTCAACTTACTTCGCCTGCTTGCTTTACAGCTTAACACTATAATGGTTATTTTTATGAAGGATAAAATACAATCAACCTGAGAATACAGCACGCTCCGTTGCGGGTGTAGTATGAGGTGGTATCCAGAATATTCGGGACTAGTGTTTCCATCTAGTCAAAAACATACTTTGAGACTAATGACCGCCGTCAACCTTGAAGTAGTTCCCTCCAACACGTATACACCGGTCCCAGCAATTCTCCCATTTTCCAGGTGCATCTTGGAAGTCATGTTCTTTGAGGGCGTTTAGCACAGACAGCGTTTCTTCTTGCATCCTCTCAATTGTGTCGAACGACGTCCTTTCAACTTGGTTTTCAATTTGGGGAATAGAGCAAAGTCGCAGGGTGCCAAATCAGGCGAGTACGGTGGGTGGGGACAACCGCCATGATGTTTTTTGCCAAAAAGCTCCTGGTGAATAAAGAATTGTGACAGGACGCATTATCGTGATGCAACAGCTAGTTTCCCTGTTGCTAAAGCTCGGGCCGTCGTCTCCGCACATTTTCACGGAGCCGTCGCAAAACGTCACAGTAGTACGTGGAATTCACTGTTTGTTTTGGTGGGACTAATTCTTTGTACAGAATCCCCTTGGTATCAAAGAAAACGAGGAGCGTGCTCTTGACTTTGCTCTTCACTTGTCTCGCTCTTTTTGGTCTTGGTGAGTTCGGACTCTTCCACTGGGAGGATTGTTGTTTTGTTTCAGGGTCATTAGCGTACATCCAGCTCTCGTCGCCGGCGATGACTCTGGACAACAAGGTTGGGTCATCCGATACGGCCTAACGAAGCTCCGTGCAAACTGCAATACGCTGCGCCTTCTGATCACCAGTCAGGATCCTTGGCACAAATTATGCGGCGACACGATGCATGCCCAGTTCATCAGTTAAAATTCGTTGGCACGTCCCATAACCAATTCCCACTTCATGAGCAAGTTCTTCAATGGTTCAACGTCGAGCCTTACGAACGAGGTATTGAACTTTGGCAATACTGTCAGGCGTTGTGCACCTAACGGGCCTACCGGTGTGAGCATCCCCTTCAATAGCTGTACAGTCGGCCCTGAACCGAACATGCCACTTAAACACGCGTGTACGGCTCATGCTTTGTCCCACAAAAAACTGGTTGAATCATTGCTAGGGTCTCCGTAGCATTTTTTTCCGAGATTTGCCAGACTTTGATGCACACCTTCTGTTGCTCTTGGATACATCATAAAATCACCATACACTACACAGAGAGTATCATGAAAAGTACTATGGAATCTCTACACATCTACCCAGCTGCACGAAACTTTAAATATTCACTCATCAGATGTGCTAGAGTTTTCACCTAGCGGTACAAAACTCAACTGCAACTACTTTCGAGATGGCAGCACCAGTCCCGAATATTGTGGATACCCTCGTAAGTATGCTATATTTCAAGCAGTGACGGCTAGGGGCTAGCATTAAGACCAGTAGCATAACTTTGCTACCGGTACTTCTAAATATATCTAAGTTCGCAAGATTCTTGGATCTTAATAACTGGACATACATAAAGGAAAGAGAGAGAGAGAAAGAGAGTAATAAAAATATCGTAATTATGTATGTATTTCAATTTAAAAAAGAAAAATATTTCATTCTGTTGATTTTCATAGCAGAAAACTTGTCGATGTCTCTTTGATTAAAATCTGTAATTTGTTGCATGAAGTGCATCTCTACAAAACATTGAACATTTTCGTGTTTTGAAACCACAATTTAATTCAAATTAATATTCGAAGTTAGTTTACCCAGTTTTTCAGTTTAAAATTTCTCTTCCATTGAACATAAAGCAAAATACTTAGAATATAAATTTTGTATACAGCTTACATTCTTACATTCAATTAATATAAAATACATTCAAGCAACTACTTCACGAATTTACTGAAACTGTGCTAGTCTGTCATTCAGTAACAGGTTAGTACTAACAAGAGGACTATGTTACCATTAACATATACTGTTTCATTATATTTACCTAATAGTCCTTAATTCAACTCAACAGCAATCAGTCTGTACAAAACCGTAGACAAACTTTCTGTGACGAGAGCACACGTTTTAGGTGGTGCTGCGAACCTACAAATAATAAACATACAGAAGCACAAGGCACAAGATAGAAGTTCCCTATAGCATAAAACGTACCAAGCAATAGTTATAGACAATTGAATATTGAAAAAGAGCTGCAAGAACATTTTGCTTTTAGATACTTCAAATATGCTACTAGCTTTAAACCCACACTTATTATTAATTTATAATCATTAATAAAACTTTGAATTGCTTGCTATTTTTATTGCTATTGCATATAAAATGTAGAATAAATGCAGATATATTTCATGATTGTTTGACCGTCACGGGTGGCCGAGGCCGTTAAGGCTCAGACTCGTGAGCGGGAGGTCTGGAGTTCGAATCCCACCAGGACCGTTCTCCCTCATTAAGGGTTTTTCCAGGTTTTCCTCAGTCCTCATAAATGGCAAATGTCGGGGGGGTACCCTAAACCTAGGCCTGGAATGTTTCCTTCCTAAATCCTTTCCCAATATATCAATTCATCTCATGTATCATCAATATCCACCGCATGTGGTGCCTCAGTAGTAAAAATGGGCGTTAAACGATTAAGAAAGAAAAAGAGGGCAGATAGGTATATTAATAAAGTTATGAGTTAAAGTTTAGACACGCTCATATTTGCATAGTTTAATTCGATCCATCATTTCCTTGTATTTATTTCGTTTTGAGCAGGGATTCTGCTGGATAAGTGATGCAGCTAAGCTCCCATGTCAGACACTCTCTAGAAAGGCATGGCAACATAAAGACTTTTTTTTAGATATGAAATTCGATTTTTTCTATATTTCTTCACTTTGGAGTACAAATATGTGAATTATATTTATTTGTGTATTAGCGTGCAATTTTGTTCTATTTTATTGCCTTTGTGTGTAAGAGGTTCAAATGGACGTAAAACAGTTTTTTGATAATCTTTTGACAGCTTGATGCATCAACTTTGTGTCTGAGATGAATAGCATACAGAAATTAATCATTTTCTTTCATTTTCCATTACTCTCTCTTAACGCTGGGATAGTTTTTTGATTCCACTCTGGAGAAATCTGCTGGTTTGAAGGTGAAGGAGTCTTAATGCCAAGTTTGTAAAGCATCTTTATTATTGAGGGAGTTACCTTAAAGGTTGTCGGTTAGAGAGATGGTGAAAGTCTGAGGGAGCAAGATCGGAAGAATAAGGAGGATGTAAAATCACCTCCCAATCAAGCTACCGCCACGGGTGGCCGAAGTCGTTATGGCACGGACTCGTGAGCGGGAGGTCTGGGTTCGAATATCTCCAGGACCGTCCTCCCTGACTGAGGATTTTTCCAGGTTTTCCTCATGAATGGCAAATGCCGGGGAGGTACCCTAAACTTAGGCCTGGAACGATTCCGTCCTTAAAAGTACATCCTTTCCCAATATATCATTTCATCTCGTGTATCATCAGTGTCCATCGCCTGTGGTGCCTCTGTAGCAAAAACGGGCGTTAAACACTATTCACTCCAATCAAGTTCCTTTAAGCTGATTTCATCATGTAAGTGTAGTTTGGGCGGGCATTGTCGTGTTGCAGCAGAACTTGCGACGCCTTCTTTATCCATCTAGATGCATAGCATAATCTCCTTTGGATGGATAGAAACATTTTTATGTTGCCATAGAGAGGTATTTTTTTCGTCATTAGTAATAATCTTGGATAAGAAAAGTCGATGTTGTCCACGAGGCAACCGACGACGAGCAAAGGCAGATGTACAAATGACCACCCTTTGATTTTTGTCTTCACTTAAAGCAAGCGGTACACATACACCGGCTTTTTTTTTAAACCTTGCCCATGAAATGCAAATGTCGAACGATAGTTGACTGGTCATATTTAATCTAATTTCCTAACTCTTGGGTTGAGCGATGTGGATAATCGTATATTAAAGAGTTCAGAAAGTCTGTCTTCTTTGAAACGACAGAACTATTTTCTTGATATATTTTCTGCAATGACATTCTCACCTTAGACAGCACAAATGTTTCACTCCGTCTTCCATGACCTTGCTCCTCTATTAAACTAAAAAACAAGAAATAATAGCAATGTTCGCTTTTATTTATTTATTAACTTTTTATTTTCGTTTGGCACTTCATTTTTAGCTGATAAATAGTGCAAACTTTCTTCAAACCTGCAAAATTCAAGACATATTTAAAAGCACAACGCTTCAAATAACGAATGACAAGTGATAAACCTTAAACAACGTCCTAGCAATGCAGTGTTTTGATGACGAAACAATCGCTACGACATGTGCATCAACCTCATAAATGAATATGTTTTACAAACAATTATAGAAGCTTAAAAATGAGATATTTCTATTTTAAACATAAGAAGTAGTAGTATTTTGCAAATATTTGTTACATATCTAACTCATCCATGGCGCACTGGTACTATGTGCTTTCCCAATATGCTAGGAAATAAATGAAACTGCACAAAACAATTATATCTAACTCTTAAGAGATACATATAAATAATGCAATAAATAAATGTAAAAATAAAAATATATATAAGATGAAATACATAAATAGAATAAACAGAAAAGAAAACAGTACAAAAGTAAATAGCTTACACTCCCTCAAAAAAAAAAAATATATATATATATATATATATATGTGTGTGTGTGTGTGTGTGTGTGTGTGTGTGTGTGTGTGTACAAATGATTCCAAAAAAAATATGGTGGCTCATGTTCCTCGACCAGTTGTCTGCCCCTTCAGGTCTAACTAACCCACTTCGTTTAAAAATATACCTACTCCCTCCTCCTCCTCCTCCTCCTCCTCCTCCTCCTTCCTATTTGCCAGAAAAGTCCAGCAATGCCATTGCCCTCTCCTCCGTTAACAAACGGGGCCAGTGGATATCTCTTTCTCCATTCTTCCGTCACCACGCCAGATTATGTTTTCAATTTGGAAGGCTGTCTCCATATATAAAAATACAATTTTAATTAAAGGAAGTTTTAATGAAAAGTATTAGTTCTAGGAATGTCACATTTTATAAAAACATTTGTCTTTATAAATTGTAGTTATATAAAAAATTAGGTTTTAATTTTAAAAAAAATATATGGGTTTAATTGTTTTATTTTTCCATCCGATTTTAAGATACATGCAATCGGCTGTATCTATTGCTCTTTGTTTATTATTATTATTATTATTATTATTATTATTATTATTATTATTATTATTATTATTATTATTATTATTATTATTATTATTATTATTATTATTATTATTATTATTTTCTGTTTAAAGTTTGTCGTATAATTACTTTTCCTAGTATGCAGTGTGGGGCCTAATTTGGTGCTAAGCCTGGTATTTCATTAATTGCTTATTTCACCAATAGCTGATGTTGATAGGAAGAAACGGAAGTAGGATATACTTTCCCCACCTTTATTTCTTGTCTTTCGTTTTTTTAAGAATTTGTTTAGAGAGTGTGAAGAAATAATTTTGACATTGTGCACATATATGCATATAATATAAATGAAAAATAAATAACACTATTAACAATGTAACTAAAATAATAATAACTGAAAAGCAAAAAAAGATAAAACACAGAAAAAGTCACAGATTAATAATCACTATACTTCGAACTGCTTGAGTTCTTCTATGGCACATTTTTCTTAGTGTTTTATACCTTTCTGCTTTTCTAGTTTTGTATTTTTGTATATATATATATATATATATATATATATATATATATATATATATATATATAAAAATATATAAAGTGACACTATTAACAATGTAACAAATGAACAGCAATTATAAAAGCAGAAAAGAATAAAACACCAAGAGAAATTTATTGCGATTTCAAGTGTTTCTCTTAGTGTTTTATCCTTTTCTGCTTTTATAATTACTGTTAATTTGCTACATTATATATATAATTATTTAAACTTTCCGCCATAATGGACGTCATATCAATACCTTAGTTGAAATTCAGTGCATTTCAACTACCACTGCAACCTACGAAAGAGGAGACAACAAAAAAGCTGTACATTTTATCCCAATAAGTGACAAAAGAGGATAAAAGAGAGAAAAACAATTCCATTCCACAAGATTACCTCTACTGTTGTAGTCGCAGATAGCTGGAAAGTAAAATTAATCTTAACATTGCAGAGGTTTTCGCTTGTAGGTAAATATTTTGCAATGATTCAGCTTGGGGATGCTTGTTGTGCTAAATGGGGCGTTGCGAAAGACTGATCAGTCATGTAGATTTGACATGCACCGGCGCTGTAAAATGTCTGTTGTGTCTCATAAAATCCCATGTGAATGATATGCCAATGATGGTGATGAATGGATGAATTGTCCTTATTATAGGCTACGAATTTAGCTCGGAGATGCTTTCAGCATTTCCCAGGAAACACAGGCCTGCAAAATTGAAGAGAGGAGAGAAGAATATTAAACGTTTGTTACACCACATAAACTTTTTCCTGTCTATCAGAATTACGTTCTTTATTGTTTGTCAAAACGATTAAAAACGTCGCATAATACTAATAGCATAAAATTACCATAGCAATAATTACGTCATTAAATTGTTTTACTTGCTAGAATTCTGTCAATAGAAGATTGTGTTACGGTAATAATAATAAAAAAAAAAACTGGTAGGTATTACAGAAAAGAGAATAAATAATTCATTAAAAAATCACAATTAAAATTAATGTTAATATTAGTTAACAAATAAATCAGTACAATTTGAAACTATCTTCCAGCTTTACCGGTGACAACATCGTATTGCCGCGCGTTTGCTCATTATAACCTCACAAACGAATGCTATGTGGTTGGTATGGTATTGATCGTGAATGCACTGCACTGCACATGGCCAAACTTTATGAGCGAAGCTGTTGTGCGTTGTTTTTTTAAAGAACAAATGTTCATGATGAACTGAGCAGTCGCAGACCGTCTGTAGTTAGTGATGATGTTGTCAAGAAAAGTGATGGCAAAGTTCGTGATAGTCATTGATATACAACCTTGGAACTCTATGAACAATTTCTGAAATTTTCTCAGACTGTTTTGCACGAGGTTGTCACCAAAATATAGGCCTACCGGACGTTCTATGCTCAATGGGTACCAAAATTCTTAGACATATTCATATAAGCTACCGAATGGGCTCTGCCTTAGAATTTCTTTCACGGTTCAACATGAGACAGAACTTATAAACTGCCACCCCAAAATTTAATTAGAGTTATTATATTAATTAAATTTATGTGACTTCCTTGTTTTAATCAAAAGTGTGGTTCCATTTAAATTCTCTGTACAAGTATTGGATTATTGTTTGTGAGGTTATTTTCTAGCAAGAGCGCATAAAGCTACCCCCAGCCATAAAATCTGACCTGGTAATTTCTGTTGCCTGTTGTAATAATATTTTGTAAAAGATGATCCAAGCAGAACCGAAAATTCTTAAGCAGTGTCCGTGGAAAATATGCTTATTTATAATATTGTCTGAAAGCTTTGCTGTTATTTAGTTGGGCAAGGAAAACCTAATAAAGAATATGACGACTACGGGGGTGAAAAGACAGGCTGATAACCTCTGGAAGGGAGATCTTAACGGTTCCATGTAATACGTGAGAGATGTGGGTGATATGCAAGAAGTCACGTAAGCCATCTGACCAATAATGTAGCAGAAATAGAATCGGAGGGAACAAATTACCCAATAGAGATGCCAGGATGGGAGAAAATATTCTAGATTTTTCTAAAAACATGTTTGAAAGAATAAAGATAGATTCGTGAGACTGGCATATTTATTTAGTCTTGTAATTTGCAGCCCTGGGGCAGTCCATACACACTCTTCAGTTCAAGTCGGTGGGGCATTAGCAGTGGAAACGTATTCTCAGTTTAGTTCAGTTCAGTCGAAGAGTATCGTTAGTGGAAGAATATCAGTGAGGAGTAGACAGTTGTGTCTCAGAATTAGTTAAGTGGAGTTCAGGATCAGAGTTTTAGAGTTATTTAGTGCGTTAACGTCATAGTGATCACCATAGTTAGTGCAAAAGTGACACATTCTCCAGGAAATAATGGCGGTACGTTTTAGTTGGAATAGACTATCAATAAATTGTGTTTCATCTCCAATAATGAGATATCTTATTAATCTCCAAGACTCCTTCCCCTATGGTCACAGGACCATAAAAGTATCCAGCAGCAGAGTCTCAACAGCTGTGGCAAAAATATTTCGGCGGAAACTATCAGCGAAGAGAGAGAAGAAAAAATTTACCTCTGAGATCTCAACTATGTACGACTCATCAATCCTTAATCTAAACAATAAATCTAATCCTTCCAAAAGCGCTCCCTCCACATAATGTGCCCTATTTAATTAGCACCCCTCTTCTAATAAACACCACTGTAAACATGGAAGGAGAAGATTTGTTTTAACAGGAAAGAGATTGACGACGAGTGGGTGGCGTTTGTTAACGCTGTGACAAGACAGCAGTCTATGGCATGGGGTGATGTCGAGTTTAAAGTCCATTTACATCATAATTTATATAGTTTATTAAAACATTACATTTTCATTAAAGATAATTATTATTTTATAAATTTTTTTCGAAGATGAATATATCTCACTAACAGCTTCGATGTTATTTCTCCAAACAAATTGAAGAAACCCCTCAAAGTTTGTCAGCCAGGAAGCTTATGAGCACCTTGTTTTAGGATTCAGCGAACGTGGTACGACAGCCACTTATGTAGTTCACTGTTAGACTTTGAAACATTGAGAAGAGACCAACCAGAATAAACGTCGCGGTCTATTGAGGTCTGGCGTTGTGTTCTTGCACGACAAAACTCGCCTTCACAGCGTTCAGCGAACACAAAACATTTTGAGGCAATTCAAATGGGACATTTTAGATCATCCCCCATACAGTTCCGACTTGACTCCATCTGATTTCCATCTGCTCGCTTACACGAAGAAGTGGCTTGTAGTCCAGCACTTGATGACGATGAACTTCAAATTGTTGTCTATATTCCCACGCGGTCGAGTTTAACGCGGAAGGGGTTTTTAAACTGGTGAAACGCTGTGACAAATGTTTCATTTCAAATGGTAACTATGTTGAAAAATAGCAGAGAGCAGTAGTTTTAGTTGTACGAATAACCCATTTGTATATATACAAAATTTTTACTTATATCGAATTGTCGGTTAGTGTCCGAACCGCCCTCGTATATTTAGGGTTATCTTTTAATTTCTCCAAATTGGCTTGTAAACTAAATTTTTATGCTTATATCAGAGAACAGCGTTCTAAGATTATTTGGTTTGGATGGTTCTGCACTGGTTTCAAATAAGAGGTACATGCACTGAACGAAGAGATTAAAAGACTAAGACTAAAGAGTGAAGTTAGAGGATGAAATAATACGAGACAAATGACTAGAACGAAGGAGAGAAAGAGTAAAAATATAGGAGGTAGAACGCTAGTTTGATGGTAGGAAGGCAAGAGAGGAATCTGCGAGTACTAAGATAGAACCGAAGGACGCTTATCGACGCCAGCAGCCGACTCTATAGACATGCTCATTTACTGTATTTCCGATGTGAAGGTAATTAGTAAAAGAATTTAATTAGCATCGAATCCCCCTCCAGGAAATGTCACGGTAACGAACAGGCTTCCCACCAGAATGCGCTGCTTTACCAATTAACTTCCACCTGTCCCATTTTGGGTATATTGCCTTCGTCCTTCACTTCAGGTTCATGCTTTAACATCCCATGATGGTTTGAAAGACTAGGTCTGTCTGGACGCAGGTTACAGCGCAATTCGATATATAGCCATGCACCTTATAAGCGAATTATTTTCGACATAACATTCTCTCATATTCTATTTGTGTATGCAGTAAGTTAAAACATACTAATATTGATGTTTTAGGCCAGTAATAGATGGACTATCTTAGCCTGCAGACATAATAGTTTTTGCTCCAAACGCTAATAATGTAACTAGGATGTGTATAGGCAGTCCAATTATCTTTCAAGTGTAAGTAACTATTGCGTTGCAGGCAACCTTACCACAGGAGTAGGGCCGTTAGTGCGGCTGTGACAAGATGCTGGTGATTGCGGGAAGCGAGACAAGCAACGAGGTCGAAAGCATAGTATAGTCGCGTTACAGTGTTATAAACAGAGTGTAGATCGAATAGTATTATTGAAAATTTGGTGATTATAATAGTGTTTTTGTTATTAATATTAAATTTCTAGAGTATAAGAGAGGAGTATAATAGAGTATAAGAACGTATTAACCAAAAAGCACCAACACCTAAGGTAAAATAAATGCATTTCTTTTAAGTATACACAACTTCTCATTGCTTTCAATGATAATGGGATGAGAAAAAATAACTGGATTAATCTGTGCAAATGCAAGCAGCATTTATCATGTAGTGTGCGTAGAAAATGGTGATTTTCTATAGAAAAATAAATGAGTGATTCAGTAAAACATGACCGTTTGTAAGCTATATTTGCTACACTCTTTTTTTAAGATCGTTCTTAATTAACAAATATTTCATCAATTAATTTGTGCCGTTTGTGCGCCCATTTTTTATTCAGTTCCATATTTCATTTCTAGTGTATACCTTCCTGAATTGTGACGTAGGCATAGCCTCACGTTCGAAGCGTTCGTCTGACATACCTTTTCTGCTAACGAACATGAAAACACTCTTTCTGGATTTTCCTTGAGAGGATTACGTAGAAAGACGCTGCTCTGGGAGGGGGGGGGATTAACTTTAGGCTTCTTAAATACAATTTATACACAACCTCTTTACTGTATTTTCCAGTGACCCAGGTATTAAGGGGTGTAACAGAATAGTGTTTATAATGTCTTTTTTATTTTAGGATTTTCTTATTGTAAATGATTGATTTTTTAAGTCATCTTTGAAAATGCTTTGTCAGGTGATTTTAACGGCACTATGCGATGTATTTAAGGTGACAATGGTGACCTTTATAATGCATTTGTATAGTCATACCATTTTTATAAAATGTATTATCGTTTTGGGAGAGGGGGGTATGAAGACCGATTGTTTGCATGGAAAATAATTATCGTCAAGGCGTGATTTGACAGTCAAATGAGCCATACTTTTAGCACTTGTTGCGAAGACTTTTCTTTAAAATGTGTAATGTACTTCTTATTTTGTGAAGTAGTGTACGTATGATTCATTTTATGCCAAGAAATATTCGGAAATATTCATATTCACAGTACAGATTGGCGCTTATAAACATAAATGGATGTTGTTAATTTTTTATAAATAATTGAGCAGGGTTACAGCTTGAATTAAACAGAACCAAGGCAGGATTTGTGAATCACCGCCCATCATTACCAATGCCAAATATCGACATTTTTAGCAGTCATTTAGATTTTCAATCCCAAACACTATGCACATAAAAGGAATCTCAAACACATGCCTACATAAAAGAAGGGCTAAACACATAATCTGTTACAATTGTTGAAAATGACCCTTATGGGAGAGTGAATTTTTGATAAACGTATATTATAAATATGAATTTTAATAATATACATTAATTTCGCATTCATCAATGGTTTTTCCTTTGTAAATTACATAAAACGAATAAATATTAATAATATTAGATTATTAACAACTTCAGTCTAAATTTAATATTATTGACGCTCAATAAAATATGATAAAGAACCTATTATACGTAGTATAAGAGCATGCGTATATAAAGTATTAAACAATATGAATTGAACTTTTAACAATAGGGCCATTAATTCCTATTATCATTTCGACATTTTGAATGAAAACACCGAAAACCCGCTGTATCAAGAGTTAACAATATGCTGAAAATAAAATTACATTTATAAAAGTTTAACTTGTTTATTTTTGTTAACTTTGATAACTTCTATGGAATAGGCAACTAGATGATACCTACTGCATTTCTGCTTGAGCGCTTTTCCCTTTTATTTATTTTTTCTAGTACATAGTGATTAACGCGCGTTTTCGCATCGCAGACGATGAACACTGATTATATACGAGATGAAATGATAAATTACCTAGGGAAAAAAAATATTTGGAAAGAAAGTGTTGCATGTCTAAGTTTAGGGTACCTTTCAGGCATTTGCTCTTTATGAAGACTGAAGAAAAACTGGAGAAAACCTCAGTCAGGGAGGGAGATTCTACCTGGAGTGGAATCATATATGAGTTCGTACCTAAACAATATGGTCTTCTTATTCTTGCATTTTCATAAATAGCTAATGTCTAATATGTGTCCTTTATTACGGCACCGGCGTGTTTAACGTCCGTTTTTACTACTGTGGCACCGCAGGCGGTAGATACATGAGATGAAATGATATATTGGGAAAGGATTTTTTTAAGAAGGTAAACGTTCCAGGCCTAACTTTAGGGCACCTCCCTGACATTGGAAAAACTGGAAAAAATCTAGTCAGGGAGAACGACCCGTGTCGGTCCGGCTTCTTTGTAAAATCCACTCTTGTTCCTCTACGAAAGTTTTTGACTGAATTTCTACTCGTGTTCGTTTGCTCCAATTATTGAGATAACAGACGAAAACGAGCCGATAGGAGGTGGGGAGACCATTGACCTAAATTAAAGGAGACCCCCATCCTGTTGACTGGTAAATTTGGCAGGATCACACCCCGCCGATGCAAGTGGCCTGAACTTTGTTTTTTTTTTGCAGTGTTGTAAAGAATCCTCGTAGCGGGGAGCAGGCCCGAGCGGCCGGGGCAGGACGCCACATTGCGCATGTTAAAGCCTGCCTGCTAGGGGTGAATGTATTCCGTTCCGTCAGGGCAGTCGGCTGGTGCTAGCAGAGACACGCGGGGCTCTGATGGAACAAGTTGAACCCGGCCTGCCGGTAGGTGGGTTCGTAGTAGTTGTGCTTCTCGGGTGCTGCTTACGGCCCTGAACTTGCAACGCAGTGTTTTGTTTACGTCGTGACATCGTCAACTGTTCCGAGACTTAACAGGTACTGTCCTTTAATTATTAAATGCACTTTTTTTTTTTTATTAACAGCCTATACAACTCTGCCGTTCTGCTGTTTCAGATGTGTTGTCAAATAAGAATGTTTACATTCTCTAATGACAAAGGCGTAATAGTTGAAAATTTTCTGCTCAATCTCTTGGGCTATAGAATTTGAGATACTTATTAAACAAATGAACATTGTTTACCTTAGCCAGTGATTTTCTTTTATTTTAAACGAACATCCCTTATAAAATAATGGAATTTATACTTTCTCGGAACCAAACCCAGAGAATTAGAATGAGACGCCAGATATACTTAACACATTATTGAAACAAGTATTGAAAAGATTACATATATGTGAGGACATAATAAATAAAAGACATGCAATGCAAATAAACACACATTGCTCCTTTATGATAAACAACAAATTCTGTGTACATTCAACTATATTTTTTGAAGCTATAATTACTATGGTGATAATTATTCACAAATGAGACGAAATGCCTTGCAACATTTTGTTCCACTTACATTTCTTACTGCAAAATCGGAAAGTAGAAGTCGCACACACGCATACGTTTCTTCTTTGGCAGGTTAAATTCCTTTCCTTCTCAAGAATCAAATGGTACGCTGGCGGCACGTGTGGACAACAGTATCGTTTTTCATCTGTTCTCAGGTTGTGTTTTGAAACTATGTCGACATGCTCTAACATCCAGTAACCTCAAAGTTTTTCTTATCGCCGCATGATAACGATCACCAGCTGAGGCGCAGAAAAAGCACGTGCTGCAGTAAATTACTTGTGATTAATTTTAATATCAGCAAAGCGTTTGCCTGCTTTAATCTGAGTAGACAGATAAGTACCTATTGGCTAGTCAAACGTGTTTGTATAATGTAAAGAGAAATTTCAGAGTAATATATTTCAGAAAAATAATCGTGTTTATGTGCAGAAAACCTATAGTTTTTGTTTAAAACTGTAAATATTTATTATGTAACTATTTTTTCAATGAATGTTTAGGCGCTCACGAAAACATTACTGTCTACAAATACCTGTCTTTCGTTCGTTCGTTCGTTCGGTCGTTTTTTTTTTTTTTTTTTTTTTTTTGTGTGAATCATAACAAGAGTGAACATTATTTTAATATTCTCTAAAGTTAAAACTTGGCAGCATCAAAGTACATATTTCGAACAGATAATTGCTGAATGTACACATTTTACGGTTGAAAAGGTCGAACATACGCAGTTATGTAACTTGTTTAAACACGGCCACGATTTTAAAACAATGTTGAAGTGGGTTTAATGTGGGCAATTTTTTTATCTCGGAATAAACGTTATGTGGGTGATTAGGTGATTCAATAGTGTAAATATACGCTTTCGCGGTCTGGGATGCTTTCGATTGTTATATTTCTATATTTTCATATGTCAGTAAAATGGCTTTAATAGTATTTCTTTTAAAACGTCCAGCCGTTTTGCATGGAGAATTTTATCGCGTTCATGTATCGTGTTTGTCTGGATAATGTAGTGGCAATAATTGTTTAGGGCAGGTCATTCCCACGTTTGAAAACAATGTGGATAGTTTTCAAAGGCGGAAGTGGTGTACTATCTTTAGCTTGTTCGCGATTATTAGGTGTCGGTCATTGTTATAATATACGGCGTGATTGTTGATTATTATTTGCTTTTTAAACATTGTCGTTCATCCAATACAAACTTAGTGGAATCATTTCCTTTGCAAGTATAGTAGATGCTATAGATGAGCATTGACATTGTTATAGACATTTTATACGTACTACAATGGGTTTATGTGTAACCTTTAGATATTATTGAATCAAATATTCTTCAATTTAAATTATTTATTCGCGATTAAACACTTAATTTGGTATTAAATTAATAAAAAGGAATAACAGCTAAAAACATACCTCGTAATGGAAAAAAATGTAAAGTACTTGTATGTTTGGTTACGCAACAACTTATCAATAAACTAAATTATATCTGATTAGTGATTGGATTTCCGCAGTTAACACAAATATAATGTAATGTTATCCCCAAGGTTGCTTGCGGCAGCATAAATCAAGGGCGTACAGCTTTATATATTTATTTGTTTATTTATTCTGGCCTTTAAGCCTTTCCTTCCGCTCCACCAATCTAATAATAATTCCATTAATTTATAGAGACAGTATTACAATCATAATATTGACAGTAACGCTGACAATACTTATAAACATATAAACCAATTAAAACATGACACATATAACTAAATGTATGCTAATACATAAATATGGGTAATGAAAAATGTTAACTTAAAAAAAAAAGAATATGAAATAACAATGATATAAATAAGCACCAGCAATGACAATTTGTACATACATAAACCTACCTAAATCCTGAAAGTGGAAAAAAATATACGGGCAAAACATGAAATTACAAACCCTAACAACATTGAGGGAGATTAAAAAGTTATGATGTAGTAACAGTAATAGAATGAATAATTTTACAGCATGTAAAACAAATAAATACATGCATTGTAGCAAAATGAATCTGAATATAGGCCAATTCATTATTTCTGGTAATATTAAAACACGTTCTTATGAAATGCTCCTAAAGTTTGGCAGTGTCTGACATCCTGTGGCAATGCATTCAAGAGACGGGCAGTGGTTACGGTGAACGATGAGTCAAGTGATGTTCCATATAATGGTATATGCTGGATTTTGGGGCTTTTTTGAGTAGTGTTTAACGCCTTTTTTTACAACTGATGCACTACAGGCGGTGGACACTGATGATACATGAAATGATATATTAAGAAAGGATTTTTTTAGGGAAGGAAACGTTCCAGACCTTAGTTTGGGGTACCTCCCCTGCATTTGCCATTTATGAGGATTGAGGAAAACCTGGAAAAAACCTCAGTTAGGGAGGACGGTTCTGGCGGGATTCGAACCCCAGACCTCCCACTCACAAGTCCGCGCCTTGACTACCTCCGCCACTCGTGACGGCTTTGGAGCTTGTGTTAAGCTTGTGAGAGGAAGACAGAATTTGAAAACGAGAAGATAACATAAGATGAAGAAGATATATGGATACTTTTAAAAATAGTTACTGCTACTGCTAAATATTAGGAACTTAAAAAACTAGATATCAGAAAGGGATTTTATTTGTTTATTTAAGGACGCTCTTTAACATCTCAGGTCATCAGCGTCCTATTCTATTCAGGGCGTGAAACGGTCGACAAATTTTGCTCAGAGGCCTCTCTTTCAGACTTGAGGTTCTTTTTCGTGCCGTAAATGTACGACACGGAACCCACGGCTTTACTTCCCTTCCGAAGGAAGCCATACTTGCGATTTTTACGCCCGAAAAGAATCCATCGATCCTTGCCGGATTTGAACTTGCGACCTTGGGTTTGGAAGGCAAATATGGCTATCACTACACCACCAGGACCGACTACCAGAGAGAGAGAGAGAGAGCGAGAGAGGGCTAACAGCTATATCATAGTAACGCTACAGAATGAGTGGGTAGTTCCTTATTCTGCGATAATGCGCCTATAAAAATAATTCTGTAGGTTTTCATAGCAACAAACGCATCGATAATCAATTGGTTAACACTAGAACAGCTAAGAATCTGATATACCTAGAAACACGGAAAGAGGTATTATTACCCCCAACATATAAACATGCAAAACTTATTATTTTGATTACTAAAATCATCATTTGAGTTTACAAATTTGCGTTTAGAGCAATAAACAAGTGGATATTAAATTATTTTTAATATTTAAGTTGGAGAAAGTATATATTACTCCTAATCTGAAAATTTAACTTTTGCTTTTCAGTTCATGTATTACACCTTCTAGATTTACTCGTTTATGTACACCCCCCCTCTGAACCACCTTACCCACTTTGCACAGGTGATGTGTACTTTTCGTGCACATTTTCCACACCAGCTTTGCGGCTCTTCTCACAAAAATCACTTGTTTCCTTTCCACAGACTGATTTCACGTTTCTTTCGCTTTTTGGAAGGCCAATGCCCTTCATCCTCTTTCTCTTGTTGCTCTTCTTTTGAGTTCTTCTCCCCTTTCAATTCATTCACTAGCTGAAGGATGAATTTCTTCGTTTTTATTTTTCTGTTTTTTACCTCATTGTAAATGATCTTGAATTTGATTGCTACCGTGTCCATCTCGGGTTGATTTTTCATCAAATCTGAGCAGCTGCTGAAGTATATCCCGTGACATTCTGTCCTTGATGAACGCAACCAAAGACCATCTACTGATAACTTCTCTAGTTCCTGGAGTGAAACAGTCCACTGGTGTTTCAGTTCCATCACAGCACTGGATTCTGTATACTTCTTTATGAGACGAACCATCGATTCATCGAAAAGTAGACCGCCAAGGGTGGCCGAGGTCGTTAAGGGGCGTACTCGTGAGTGGGAGGTCTGGGGTTCGGATTCCGCCAGGACTGTCCTCCCTGACTGGGTTTTTTTCCAGGTTTTCCTCAGTCCTCATAAATGGAAAATGCCGGGGAGGTACCCTAAATTTAGGCCTGGAACGTTTCCTTCCTAAAATAAAAATATCCTTTCCCAATTGATCATTTCACCCAGTGTCCCTCCTGTGGTGTCTCAGCAGTAAAAACGGGCGTTAAATACCATTAAAAAATCAAAGAGTAGACGAAAGCACTTATGGGAGGGACATCCACTCACTGGAAAACATATGTAGTGGGTCCTCCTCGCTCTTTTAGGGCATTTACACCAGCCCCTTCTTCCTGACGAATGTGACATTTTGATAACCTCCCATTCGTATTCTTCCCTAGCCAGCATTTTCACTGTAGAGGAATCTGATAAAGCCCGGCCCTGCTGAGATGACTGAGATGGCAATGGTTGAGGAATATTAGCACTCGCAACCGCTTCTGATAAGTGCTCCTCGCTAACATTTGTGTTACTGTCATAGTTTTTGGCATAAATTTACTACTCGAGTCTGATAGTTCAATTTCTGATTCAACATTTGAACTCTTAGGGGAAAACAAAAAAGACGGTCAAAATCTCATCATCCGAAGGACCCACATGATTGAAGACCGCCGTCTTGAACACACAACATAAATGGGAACGTAATATTTAAGATAAAACTGATAATATACATACATGCCGGGTACCAACAATGAGCCGATATTTCTCTCTGCACATAGTTGATTATTGTAACTGTGTTGTTGATCATTTGTCGAAAGTTTTACTGCTCAGTTACGCTATAAATTTATAGTGGTCGAACTGACCCCTCTCGCCGTTCTAGTTACAGACATAAAAAATGAATGAAGACAAAATAGTTTTATATCCAAATGTAACATCTTAAAGAGGAAGAAAATGGAATAAAAGTCATGGTGTTTGGTGAAAAAATAACAATAACCGAGGAAAATGGTCAACAATAAATTTAGTCAAGGGTCATTTTGACCCCTTCCGCAGTTCCAGTGTTAAAGTATGAACTCTGCAGGATGTAGTGTCTTGATTGAAAACATTGCATCGCATTTGGACTCAAATTGATACTTGGACTTGGTCTAACCGAATTTTTGATTTTGATTTTCTCCTCCAGTTGTCCCAAAAATAGACTTAAGCTTTATATGTGTGTTTATTAATTCCATCATTTTTCCGCCATGACTGAAGGAGCGGGGTGTAAGCTGGTAAACATTTTAGTACATGATTTAGTAGTTTTGTATATGAAATTCTGTGTTTTTTCTTAATATTTTTATGTGCAAATAGGAGCAGGAACGGTCTGCCTAGATCCGTGCGCTGGACAAGTATTTAATTTAAGTATATGATAAATCTTTATATACTAAAATGTTTAGAAAATAACCACACTCCTCCCCCAGTCCTTGAGTAAAAATTACGGCATTAATAAGCATCTTAAAAGTGTCATTACAGGGCACTAAACAAGAGAAATGTATAATTCAATATGCACATACATATAAACGCCAGAAAATATAAAAACCAATAGAAGAACATTTGGAATGTGTAAGTATATAATTTGTTATATCCTCTCTAGCCAGAGATTTTCTCTTGTCCCATTTTATCTTGCTAATAAATTCACACATCTCCTGCCAATTATTTTTATCCAATACCAAATTTAGACATGTGCCCTACTCCTTCTTGACATAAAAGTTCTCTGCGACCTCCAGCACCTTAAGAATATGTACCCAATTTTACTGTTTACTACATATAGGACACATTCTTTCCCCTGCGTCATTCTCATTTTCTACGCTTTCCTTCTCGGGAGGCGCAATCAGGCCATTGTCGTTCTGTCCTCTCCTATCATTACGTTTATATATGCTTCCCTCCCCCGTGCCGCTTTTAGTTCTGATTGTAATTCCAGTAGTACGCTCAGCATGAAATAACGATTATTGTTGCTGGAGTGTGTCTACATGAGAACATTGTTACTTCAAAAGTAAAATTATTTAATATATAATGGAAGTTTTCACATATTTAATATGCATTATCATAATGCCATTAATATACTGTTTCATTATAATTATGTAATGGGCATTTAAATATTTCATTCACTTTTTCAACTCAACACTCAGCCTATATAAATATTTCCTGGGAACGCACGTGATTTTTTTAACGGTATTTAAAGCCCGTTTTTATTACTGAGGTACCACAGGCGGTGAAAACTGATGATACATGAAATGAAATGATATATTGGGAAAGGATTTTTTAAGGAAGGAAACGTTCCAGGCCTAAGTTTAGGGTACCTCCCCGGCATTTGTCATTTATGACTGAGGAAAACCTCGAAAAAACCTGTCAGGGAGGACGGTCCCCAGACTTTCCGCTCACGAGTCCCTGCCTTAACGATCTCGCGGTACGCACGGAATGACATGAGCTTTAAGTGCATACACATTATGACTTTATGGGCAATAGATTCCTCCTACTTGTTCCTCTCACCTCTCTTGATCAAAATATACACAATGTCACAGAGGTATTGTTTTGCAAACCAACTCCTCTACAGATAATAACAAACACCAGCCATAAGATAAAACCGCGCTATAGTCATTGTTTATTTTATGCATAAAATCATCAAGTAATAATTTTAGGAAAGTATACGATAAAATATGTGGAGGTAGCACAAACATACCAGAGAAACCACTCCTGCAGTATTGCTAAAATCCAAATACTTATTTTGCTAATTTATTTACAGCATTCTTAGTCGACAATAACCTTATTGTGAGATAAATAAACGTTTTATTTCGTGCCTGCCTGTTAAATACATTTTAAATGCTTGTGTCAATTTGTTATTTTCGCAATTTTTTTTATTTAATGTTTAACGCCCGTTTTTACTACTGAGGCATCTCAGTCGTGGAAACTGATCATACATGAAATGAAATGATATAATG
Organism: Metallyticus violacea; assembly: GCA_030762175.1. NCBI lineage: Eukaryota > Metazoa > Arthropoda > Insecta > Mantodea > Metallyticidae > Metallyticus > Metallyticus violacea. The sequence continues at coordinate 122,892,385 of CM060831.1, forward strand.
GGAAAGGATTGTTTTTTAAGGAAGAAAGCGTTCCAGGCCTTTAGGTTACCTTTCCGGCATTTGCCATTTATGAGCACTGAGGTAAATTCAATCAGGGAGGACGGTCCTGGTGAAATTCGAATCCTAGACATGAGTCCGCAACTTAACGACCTCGGCCACCCGTGTCGGTGTTTCGCTAGTGTAGTTATTGTTTATCAAATAGTACGAGTATCAAAACTAATATAAAGAATGAAATAACAAAAAGGAAAAGTACAACGCATGATTGTTTATGCAAACAGATATATAAGAGATATTTATTTTCATGTAATAAGTACATTTGGCCAAATATTTGTGGTAGAAACAGCAGAGTTCGGCATGACGTTATCAAACAACGAATTTGTCGTAGCAATTTCTTGTCCTGACAGTCGAAGAAAACAATATTTCTCTGTAGTGTGCGTGAATGAGGAGGTAATTTCGTCGACCACAAATGTGCTGACTGTTTTAAAATATTGGAAACCAATTTCAAAAGATTTGTCAAACATTGTACGAGAAATTCTTGTTATTATCCTAAGGTTAAGCACGTTTTGTTTTTAAATCTCTTTCAACTCTTTACTGTTAACTTTATGGTTACTAACGTTTACATTTTGGAAACTTTTATTGCATATTTGCAATTACTATCTCTATTATTCTTCTTCATGAATATACTAATAATGATATAACTTAATATTCTAAATCATTAGTATTGTTATTACTTAAAAATTCATGGCATATCTGTAGGATTTAATAGGAATATTTTTTTTCTAATTGGCAGTGATAGAATTGTCTGGTTTGACTGCTTTCGGTGCGATATCTCTAATATTCAACGATCTTACAATCAATCTTGTAATGTTGATGTCAAGGAAATACTACTGTCAACTTTAAACTTATGAACATGACCGTATAGTTTTGGATTAATACTTTTCCTAAAAAACGCGAATAGTCGTTTCAGCATCTGAAAATAATTCACATAAATCAATAATATATTCTTCGTAAAGGAAAATCGCCACGAGCGGCCGAGGTCGTTAAGGCACGGACTCGTGAGCGGAAGGTGGAAGTTCGAATCCCGCCAGTACCGTCCTCCCTGGCTGAAGTTTTTACCAGGTTTTCCTCAGTCCTCATAAATGGCCAATGCCAGGGAGGCACCCTAAACTTAGGCCTGAAACGTTTCCTTCGTTAAAAAAAAATCTTTTCCCAATATATCATTTAATCTCATGTATCATCAGTGCCCACTGCCTATGGTGCCTCAGTAGTGAAAGCGGGCGTCAAACAGCACCCCCAAAATAAATAAATAAATAAATAAATAGAAAATAAAGTAAAGGAAATTGTTGATTAAGGAAAAAATCCGTATTTTGCTTAAATGATCCTGTTAACAACTGTAATAAATAGAACGATTCAGCTTCGCAACTTTTGTCTAAAGTGAAACAAAGCATTAACGTTATTGTAACAAGCGCTTTCTTTTAACCATCATTAAAAACAAACAATTAAGCCCCTTTTGTACCCCTGTTATAACATATGGGTCAAGATTAGGTTATACTACTTTGTTAGTGACAATATGCTAAATTTTAGATCTCGACAAAAACAATTGAAATCATTCATTTGTTTAGGCTCTAACCTTCCGCATACTTCGAGATAATGTAGCAATTGAAAAAAAAAATGTATGACCAGCAAAAAAGTGAAACAAAACGCCGTATTAAAACGTTATGTTTGTATTTGTATGTAGGTATATGTGTATACAATTATTAAACAAAAGTTAAATGCTATTAGTGAAAGTTAACTGTAGCCTGCTTACTTTTTAACATTTGGTATATTTACTTATAGAGTATTATATTTGAAATAACACTAAAAATTAATAGTTTAGCAAAACAAAGTCTTTTTAAGATATTGGATTTGTAAGTGTAAAAAGTTGAAAGTTGATGTTTTTTCTTTCATTTAAGGCCTCTGAGTTTCTCTGAGTAAAATTTGTTTAAGTAATATCGGGAAATTAAAAATAAGAGCATAGACAAATGTAAACCATATTCTTGCCCTTAAAATTAAGAAAATGTTAAAAAAGTTATTTTATAAAAGTATTTTTAGTTGTAAAATGTCTGAAAACATTTGAAAGCTTTTAACCATAACTGAAATGTTTGAAACATATTATTATACTGAAATTATTTCAGTAAATATGCATTTCAGCATGCCTTCAAATGCAAACCACAATGAATTGCTCATATAAAATTAACTGGTATTTTAAACAAATAATTGTTGCAAAAAATAAACTTTTGTTAGAGACTGTACGTCTCGAAAATATGAATACTTCTATAGAAATGATTGTTCCTGGGGTAAATTACCCACACCGCCTATGCCTCCTTCAGATTGACTTCTGTATGTAGGTGAATCAATAAAAAGATTTGATTTTTATGGCGCGGCTACAACATAAGTTCAATATAAACATTTCTTGAAAATATAAATTATTATTATTAATTTAAACTCATTTTAAAATATTTTAAATATATATGCTGGCCCGGAATTGCACTACATTTTTTCAAATTATATCTCATGTACTTTTATAGCATTACAGATTGGCAGAGATTTCAGGAATAGATAAATTAGACGTTATGTAAGTTTCTTTCCTTTAACATTTTCTGTTACCTTTCCCGTAATAAATTGCAAATTATTCACGCTACATATTATTATAAATGCATGTTAATTTTTTCCTCTACATAATTAAAAATAAATTTCTTTCAGCTGCTGGGAATTCTGGCCAGCTGAATTTGCTATCAGTTCACATGTATAAATTATTTATGCAATGACAGCCGGTGAAACAAACAGTACAGTTTCAAAGAAAAAACAAAACAAGACTAATTATCTGTAAGTTGGCATTGGCGCCTGTCAAATGAGCTACCGCTTTTGCCAATCATTACAGCATAATGTGGACAGCCTATTCCTAGCCGAATTGTAATTTCAAATTATTTTCTCACGTAATTTGCACATATTTATTTTTAAAATAAATCTATCTAGCCAAGAAAAATATTCTCTTTCTGTTGTATATTCAGGATAAGGATTTTCCTATTCGCCTTGCACTAAATTATAGTCTGTTCTGAACTCGGCTTGTCCCTCTGGGGGATATCTGATCATTGATAGAGGACACATTATTGTATCATAAAAGAAATAATATGTCACTAAAACGAAACATTGAAGAACGTGAAAAATATTCTGTCGCAAAACCAGAATGTCCAATGATAACAAATAGCTAACTCCCGAAGGATGAATGAAAGTTGGATGAATGTATAACAAGTGACATAAAGCCAATGTGATTCAAATTAATGATAGTATACGATGTTAATTAAAGTCTCTGGTGCGGAAGGATAGCGTCCATAAAATGCTGAATCGCAAAGATAAATTAAATGTGGGTAGCTGTTTGGTAAGCTTTTACCATATTTATCCTTACGTTCCATATTATTAAAAAGTATACCGTGGTTCATAGACACCAATGAAAACTCGTACTTAAACAACAGTTGTTAATACGATATTTTCTATCATGCAAGAGGAGGTTCTGTAAGAAAAGTGTTTCTCACCTATTTTAAGACTTTGATATTCGCTTAAAATACTATAGTTTGCTTAAGAAAACAGAGAATTGCATTCCTTAGCTGTCTTTATGTAGTGGTTGTTCTTCACGCATTTTGCTCAGATTTTAAATATTTTTTCATGTGAATATTTTAATTTGGCCACATTTTTGTGATTTATTGTGTTTCTAAACAACAGTCCATTGATCCTGGTGGTGTAGTGGTAACCATACTTGCCTCCTAAACCCGGATTCGATCCGGGCCAAACCGATGGCTTTTTTCGGGCGTAAAAATCCTAAGTATGGCTTCCTTCGGAAGGTAAGTAAAGCCGTAAGTCCCGTGTACATTTACGGCATGTAAAAGAACGTCAAGTTTGAAAAAAGAGGCCTCTAAGCAAAATTTGTCGGCCGTTTCACGCCCTGATTTGAGTGGGACGCTGATGACCTGAGATGTTTAGTAGTTGTAATGGACGCTTTATTGTTCCAGTTTTAGAATACATTCTAATAAATGCAACTGTCGCATGACCCTTAACGCCTGTGCATGCTAATATTGTCCTTATAACAATGAAAATGGTCATACACATACATGCATACATACATACATACATACATACATACATACATACATACATACATACATACATACAAATCTACATGTATACCTCTCCAATTCCCCATCTTCACAATAGCCACGTACCTTCTCTGTCTGTTCTTTTCTAGAAATATTCCCAAGTTGTATATTTCGCATGCATCAACACTCCCTAGTAAATGTTCAAACTTATATTGGCATTCGAAAATTGCGATGATAAATGCTCATTTCTTAAAATTTCAGGTTCCCTGCAATCTGCCAAAATACCCCTCCGGTATTGTTTTCTCCGCACAAGGGGCAAATTCTTTCTCAGAGAACTTTAACTGTTTTGTTTCCTTTCCAAGCCCCTAATCTGAACCATGCGAGAACACTTCTTTCTTACCTGCCACAGATATCTAAATAATATCCCCCCTCTCACACCGATGTATTTGAGCCTGCAGGTTAAGCGATACTTTTTCTGCGCATTGAGACTCAGTATTCAGCCTATCTATATCTCGCAAAAGTCTGTTAACTATTTCCCAACTATTTCGTGTAATGTCTTCTCCCCTTAATCAAATGTACCCCAATCCAATTTTGTCTAAGCCTTTCCTTATTTTTGATGCCCATCTCATATCCCACCCTTCCCTTATTTGCTCCCTTAGACAGATTGCTCGAAGAAGAGCTTGATCCCTCCTTATTATCCTTAACCAGTACTTAATTGTCCTTATTTTTAAATTCATACTTTCGTTAGAGATACCAAACTCTCGGTGTTAAAGAGCGTCCATCAATAAACTAAATAAAAAAAAAATAAAATATCAGTCCCCTATTGCCTCAGGGTATTCTAATTATTAATTTACACGAGTTAATATGTGATATAATAAAATACTAATGACCTATAAAGCTACAGGTAGTATATTACAGCATTTATATACATTTCTATATATATTTACATAATTATTATTAAAATGTTGGTTATTGCCTTTGAATATTCGGTAGATCAACATTGCATGATTGTACATGTCCAAGAAAATATCTTAAATGTGGATGAGGTAAAGTAAATGAGGTACCGTTTCTTCTGACATTTTGCATCAGCGCAGCATTTTACATTGAGCCTATGAAAAATGGTTAAAAAATGTCCCATGTCCTGAAATAAATTGTGTAGTGATAAAAACTGTGTAAAAGCCAACTTCTTCTTCCTATAAGATGATCATTAGGCTTCCGGTTCTTTAATCTTAATGTGGTCTTCATTACTAAACCTATTAATGCACTCCTTTATAAATTATGTAAAATGTTTAACTTCTTCTGGTTGGAGTTTCTTTATGATTCCTATATGAGCTCCTTTTCCAATAATCAATTTGGTAAAAGTATTTTGTACAATTTTCCTTAGTAACTGTTGATCTAATCTATTGACTGTAATTCACTCTTTTGATATTGATGAATCATCTTACAGACAATTTCAATCGATCTAAAATGTATAATCTATTTTGTAATATCGTTGTTGGTAAACCGCCACGGGTGGCCGAGGCCGTTGATGCGCAGACTCATGAACGGGAGATCCGGGGTTGGAATCCCGCCTGAACCGTCCTCCCTGACTGAGATTTTTTCCAGGTTTTCCTCAGTCCTCATTAATGGCAAATGCAGGGAAGGTACCCCTAAACTTAGGCTTGGAACGTCTCCTTCCTTAAAAAATCCCTTTCCAATTTATCATTTCGTCTCGTGTATCATCAAGCGTTCACCGCCTGTGGTGCCTCAGTATTAAAAACAGGCGTTAAACACCATTAAAAAACGTTGTTGTTAACAGTGTGCTTTTAGTGTTTTTACCCCGAAATATTGCTCATTGTATTGGAGAAGTTGGAGAAAGAAGCGGGTTGAGTAAACAATTTAAATGAAACGTTATATACTACAAATAAATAGAACATTATATTAAGCTTATAAATATTTTACTTAATATAAAAAGGCATTGTATGTTTAATTGAATACGAATAAACTATATGTAATTCATAAAGTAAAATACCTTTATACATTAATTAAATGTTACATAATTTGTAACGTATAATAACAAGTGAATGCATCAAGCATAACTTAGCAAAATATTTTATAACTAATAATCTATTCTTAATATTATTCTTACATTAATGGAAATATATGTATATTACCTACCACGTTTAATTGATAAAAGAACTGGAAAGTCACTCTTGCTCAGTACATACCAAAATAAAACATTTGTAAAAATAATTAATTCTGTTTTCTACTAAAATTAAAAAGTAATGGAGGTAACCTGCTTCTGTTATATAAGCTCGTAGAGTTCCAAAATCATTGTCTTCCTTGGCCCCCAAAGAGGGTCATGCCTTGAAGTTGTTGCTTATTTTCTAGGCTACGGCCACCCATCACTCAGGGATATGACGAGCAGAGTTGAAGTATGGTAGCCGCCGGCTGCGGTACTCTTGGTGTCCAAGACCTAAAACACTGCGTAAGCGGTACAGATTTATAACTAAAATTACATGTACACTTATTTATTTAGTATAACTCTAAATATAACGACAAAGGGGCAGTAAGTTTCCTTTTCAATTTCGGCGTACAATGAGACAGGATACCAGGAAAGTGCTTATTGTTTAGGTAATGCTAACAAGATAGTTTTTTGAATGCCATTCTTGGCAAATTGGTGCACTAAAGTTATTTTCTCAAGAGATTTGGAGAGGTGCGAGAATTTTTCTGCCACTCGGATGGTGTGTTTCGAAATTTAATTGGGAGACAAGACCTTGGAATGAGCAAATGAAATCATCGAAAAACATATTTTAAATATCGTTGGCTTCACGTTTGATGCACATAATGGCGTTAAAATTTTTTTCATAACCTCGAAAATTTCTGGTTTTTGTATCTTGGATTGGATTGGTGATATCTGTGGTAACTGGTCATGTGACACCTGAAGTAGTGTTCATTTCAGTTTCTGTAAGATAGATGCCTTTAGTTCTTCCTGTGTCATATTTTTTTAACAAATTAAGGAGAGATCCAATTGATATGAGCGTACTACATTAAATTCAGAAATATACATGTAATTTAATAGATGTACAACTCAGGTAAAAAATAAAAAGGATTATTAAACAATATGTCCAAAATATATAGTTGTGATTTAGATTAAAAATGTTTCATTTAGCACTTCTGTTGCAAAGTAGAGTTTTATAACTTGTTTGCCTAATGTAGAAACATATCATCATGCATATGCGCTACTAAAACCTCTTTTAATATTCTTCTTTAAATCATCCACGTTGTGCAATCATAACATCATACATAAGCAGTTTAGACAATAGGAAATGTATATAATGGTTTCTTTATGGCATGCTAGTCAACAAAGATTACCTAGCAACACAGAAACATAGACTTGATAAAAAAAATATTGTAACAAAAAATAAATATTGCATTGGTAAATATTGAAAGTACACTTTGTTAAATTTTGAAATTTTATTCAAATTGTGACCCTGAGGGAAAGAGAATTTCTTAGCCATAAGAAATGTCACAGAAAATGTTATAAATCAACAGCCTTACCAAATGACTAAACTTGAATATTTTCCTTCACATTTAGCATAATTTTAAGTTTGAAATACTAGAACCAGAGTGTTGAAGGCATGAAAAATCTCTAGATCGAAAAAATAAATAAGGCTTGGCAATTAAATTTAAAAGTAATTAATTACTAAGATAATTCCACACAAATTTTTAAACAATTTTCATCTGGAACATGTGTGCTACCATTTGTTGTTATACTTTATTGTTACTCTTCGGCAAACAGAAAGAAATTAGTATTAGTTTTCATAGCTGCCTAGACATTCATTGTTTCTTGAGGATCGTCTTTAGTATTTTAAATATCTGCTTCAATTATCCCAGTTGATAAACAAATGCAAATTGTCTTTGAAACAGTCAATTCAAAAACATTATCTTAGGCCTTTATTATGTCACGAAAACAGAAGTCTATGAACTTTGATTAGTATATTATCAAGTAATAACGCTAAATTTACATAACACTTGTATACACTTCGTATGTAACACCAATTATGACATTGTTTCGCTATTCGCTCCTGTGTCAAACTTCGCTCATACCCTAATACTAAACACTATACACTTGTTATATAAATATCTATAGTTTAGAACTTGCGGCAGTTTTTCACATTATACTGCCTGGTAGACCCGCATATCCGTAATACACGTTCTAGAACTTCTAGACAATCTGTCTCTGGTGATAAGATTAGCCGTGTGATGTGGTTTATACTTGACGGGACATCAGCATATTTTAGTCTAGTTCATGTGAAAACGGTGGTGCTTGTCATGGAACAATAGCAGCATAAGTTACGATATTTAATGTCAGAGGGGAAAAAGGTGGAATCAGGGTGCCTATACTGTCTTTCACGTACACTACTTAGAAACAGTTTTCACTTTAAATGTTCCGCGTAGAGTGCAAGTTTTGTTCTTCACCTAATACGAGGCTAGGTCCATAAGTTTCCGGCCTAACTGTATTCTAGGTATGATGAAGACGAAAACTATATTTAACTTTTCAATACAGTTATCCTTTATTGCAATACATTTTTCACATCTTTGAATTAACATTTCAATCCCCCCCCCCCAAATAGTCAGAAGTCTTGTTCGCAAAATGGGCATAAACAGCATCCATCATTTCTTCGGTACACTTAAACTTCCTTCTTAAGTTTTGAGAAAAGGAAATAGTCACTGGCAGCTAGATCTAGACTGTAGGGTGGATGGTCGATCTCCTTAAAGTCACATTTCTTCACATCTTCCTGTGCAACAAGAGTTGTGGTCAAAGCGCATTATCGTGAAGAAAACGCACTACACCACTCAGCTTTCCTCGCCTTTTCTCTTTGATGGAAGCACGTAGTCTGTGCAGTAGGCAATTTACTGTGGTGTTCCTCTCCTTGAAGTCAATGAAGTGCATTCCTTCACAGTTCCAAAAGATTGTGCCCATGATGTTCTTGTTTGACTGGGTGACCTCGGCCTTTAGAGGTAGTGCTTCCCCAGGTTTACGCCACTCCATCGAGTCTCTTTTGGACAAGGGATCATAGTAGAGGACCATAGTTTCATCTCCTGTAACAATGATTTGCACAATTTCTCTCTCTTGCCACAGCAGAGCTCCAAAAATGCCTGACTACAGATGACTCGTTGCTGCTTTTGGACTGAGGAAAGAAGTCTAGGCACCCATCCGCCACTAACCTTATTCATGTTTAAATGCTCATGAATAATTCGAAGGACTATTGTTTTAGAAATACCCAACCTTGCTGCTATTTCTGTAACTTTGAGCCGCCGGTCTTCCATAATTTCTCTTTCCACAAGAGCGATGTTTTCTGGAGTGAGCATCTCCAAGGTCCGACATGTACGCTTTTCGTCTTCAATGCTTTCTCGACTCATTCTAAAAAGTTTGGCCCATTCTTTTACGGTAGAATATGAGGGGTATGCTTCCCAACATACTGTACAACCGCTGTTTAATTTCATTTGGAGTAAATTCTTCTTTTGTAAAGAACTTAATAACAGCTCGAAACATGTCACAATCTTCTATACATAGACTTCTTAATGCAACTATATCTGAACAACTGAACAAAGGGGATCGGAATTTCCATCTGAAATTAGTTACTTCAGATGAGGTATGTCAGCAGATAATGATTTTGTGAAGACGATAACCACTATCGGCGAGTCCGGAAACTTATGGACCTACCCTTGTATACTACGCATTCGCAAGGGGATTCTAATGTTTTTGAGTGATTTTTTAAAATTCAGGTGGTATATCACTGTTAATATATCATATACGTTTGAAAAGATACGTAGCATTGTAGCTGAATTTCAATTGTTTATTAAATCATAAAATAAAATTTTTGGTCTCTTCTGTAAATTTATAGAAATCGCCAACGAAATGTTTAGACATGTTTTACCTACATCCTGTATGATGTCGTTCTCTTGCTATTTTAACAGAATTTCTTTCCATTACAGCAAGCTATAGTGCAATACCGGAATAAAGTACATAAAAATGAATAAAATAAAAACTTGAATGTGGCATACTTAGGGAATAAAGGTGGATGTAGTTAAAGGCATCTACATGTAAGGGGTAGAAGATTCAAAATGTTGTCTTTATAGCTTATAGAATAGCGCTTTTTAAATGTTAACGCTTTTTATCACTCCTAAGGTTGAATGTCCGTTTCTTTAGATCCCCCTTGTCTCTTTCCTATAAAGCAAAAGACATTCATTACTTACTCACCCGAACTAACCAGCGCACTGAAGAACTAAGCAATGAGCATTAGTGAATAAGAGGATAAATCCTGGGGGTTGGCAACCTAACCCTCACATGAGATGCTAGAGACCAATCAAGACCCCATATCTTACAGAAAGGATATTGACTACGCTTGAGAGATGAAGGTCGTGACAAAAGGAGTTGGATTTACGTTTCCTTTCTTCTACCTTATCATTGGCTTTCCTCTTTTTTCTTTCCTTCTACCTCTGGCTACGGTTTTCCCATTTGGGCTTCCTTTAATGAAGAAAGGAAGGGGAAACTCAATATTAGTCATGACGCTCAGGGTTGATGGACCAAGCTTTCTGCGACTGTCTTGTAGTCGTAGATAGCGAATTTCTAACAAGGGGCACACAGTATTTTTAACTGCGTTCTAGGGAATATCATAAGACATTACTATGCAGGATGATCTCAACAACACTAACGAACTCATGTACGTGTTTACTCTGTTATCTCTCTAAAGAGGTGTAGAAATTGAAGGAAAAAAAAATTAAGTACCAATCATTAATAATCGTTGTCAATATTATTTTGTGTTGTCAATTTTTAAAATGTATCATTTGCATTTGAACAATAATTAATTAATTGTAGCTATCTGACATTCGTTTACGAAATATAAATATATACCTTGTACATATTTTTGGTTTATAAATAGTGTATTTCTTGAAAATAACAATAAGATATTAAATATTTCCATTATAACAATTAATGAAATATTATTTAAATAAAATATTTCAGTCCTTGCAGGATCTGAAAATAGTTTAACCATTATTGTAAGAAAAGTATAAATATCTTATATATTGCACTTTATTATTTATCGCACTACGTTCATGTCTATAAATAAGTTGGTGGTTAGGTTTACTTGATAGAAGTGTTATTTAGGTGTATCACAGAATTTTAGATGATATGGTTCTGGATATATAAAATTCAATTAATATAACCACCTGCTATTCACACACATTCAAGGTCACTCATTTTTCTGTACCGTCAACTCTTCCCTTCTGTCAGCACTGACCACGTGGACACTTTCCCCTTCCCTGTTTAGCAAGGTACCAATTCTCGCTGTTATATGACTTACTGTTCACAGGAAATAGTGGTATGGTGGGAGTAACTATGCATGGCAAACGAAGTGGGAAGGTGGTCTTGGCGGGTATGAAAATGTAACTTACTAGTAACGGAGGGTGGGAGGAGATTTGCTGCAAACCTCTTTGCGAAATTTATATTACGAGGGGCATCCAGAAAGTAAGTCCCAATCGCGCCTAGAGATGGCACCGCTAGTCGGATAGGAATGCGCATGCGCAGGAATAGAGAGGAAGTATGTGGTAATAATGCAGTAAAATATTAGCCTTGTGACGGCCGTGGTTACCGCGCTGTGCTAGGAGAAAATGGGTGCTCTGATATTGTCTCCCGCCAACTGCGAAGTTCGTGCAGTCATCCGAGATTTGCACGCTCAAAAGCAAAGTCCAGCAGAGATCCATCGCCAACTGCGTCAAGCTTCCGGGAGACAATTTCGTGCACAAGGGAGCGAGACATCTGGGGAATTGACAAGAGAGTTCTGAAATTGTGAAGCGCCGGTTCTGCTCAATTGCTTGCCGCACACTTTCCAACACTTCTGCCGTCACCAGGGACGGTCGGCAACTACGGTCGTCGTCGTGAATATTGGTTCGTCCTTCAGTGAACTGCCTGCACCATCGTCTTACCATAATGTCGTGTCCATACACTTGACACAATTGACGATGGATCTCTGCTGGACTTTGCTTTTGAGCGAGCAAACCTCGGATGACTGCACGAACCTCGCAGTTGGCGGGAGACAATATCAGAGCAGCCATTTTCTCCTAGCACAGCGCGGTAACCACGGCCGTCACAAGGCTGAAATTTTACTGCATTATTCCCATATACTTCCTCTCTACTCCTGCGCATGCGCATTCCTATCCGACAAGTGGTTCCATCTCCAGGCGCGATTGGGACTTACTTTCTGGATGGCCCTCGTACATAAAGTATTTGTCCCTACTGTATTTACCTGAATAAAGGAAGAGCTTTTTTTTTCCAATTTTTTTCCATTTTGAAAACGAGGGGGGCGATGTCTTCATAAATTTGATAAAAAATCAGGATGCTAAATGTTTTCATATTTCACTTGTATGATTTGACATAAATCATGTGTCGTTTCTTGCCATCGTGATGTCATAACACAGAAAAAGCGAAAATATACGTTCGACAATAATTTTGCGCTATCCATTTGTACTGCACTTCATTGCAATTAACAACTTCATTTTTACCGTAACTAAAAATGCTCGATCGGTTTATTTGTGGCGTTTAGTAGGTGTTTCCACGCCTCATAACACTGTGATGCTCTGTTGTCCCGATTTTTATACTGCCTGTGTCTATTTATTTATTTATTCTCATAGAGCTAAGGCCATTAGGCCTTCTCTTCCCCTCTACCAATCTAATAATAATTACATGAAGTTATAACGGCAATATTACAATCACAACATTGACAGTAACGTTGACAATACTCGTACACATATAGACCAATGTATAAATGAAGTATATAAATGTATGATAATACATAAATATGAAAAATGAAAAATATTAACTTAAGAAGAAGAAAAAATTAGAAAATAAAAGAACAATAATATTCAAGAAGCACCACCAATCATAATTTTTACATATATCAACCTACGTAAATCTTGAAAGTGAAAATAAATATACAAGCAAAACATAAAATTAAACCCTGACAATACTATGAAGGAGATAGGAACATTTATGACAGTAATAAAAATAATAGAATGAATAATTCTACAGCGGGTTAAAACAAATAAATACATTTATTGTAACAAAAGGTATCTGAATCTAGGGTAATCGATTATTTCTAATAATATTAAACAGTTTCTAATGAAATGCTCCTAAAGTTCGGCAGTCTCTGACATTCCAGAGACGGACAGTAGTTACTGTGAATGATGATGAATAAAGTGATGTTCGGTACAATGTAATAATAGTACGTGCTGGGATTCAGAACGTGTGTTAAGATTATGAGAAAGGAGACAGATATTGAAAACGACAAGATAGATAAGATGTATGGGTAATTTTCAAAAGTAATATGAGACAATGAATGTTTCTTCGGTCTTTTAGGAGTAACTAATTTATTGGGCATCGAACTATGTAATTTCCTTTGCGATATATTAATTTGCGTTGTCACTACAACAACCTTATTTCATTAATTATAGACGAAATTGATTATGGAAAATAAAATCGTGTATTTAGCTTATAAGATTCAGGGTTAGGGCTATAATAGAATTGCACTTTTACAACGTGACAAAGCTGCAACATTATTGTAAAAAAAAAGAAACAAAAAGACTTTTCACCAGTATTAAAACAAGTAAACAGTTCGTTTTCATCCTTGAGGGCAATATTATATTTTGTTACTCAAAAAGTATTAATAATTTGTTAAATTTTAATGAAAGGAGATATTATATTAAAATGTTGGCATTTGCAAATACCGAGAGTGCCACAAAATTGTATACACACTTTCACAGAGACATCTATTTAATATATTTAAAAATTGGACAGAAAAACAACAGTAATGTGCAGTATGTTGTTCTGTAAACAGATGTGACTCACATAGATTATGATAGCGTTGCTGCGTAACAGGTAAATCAATATGAACAAATGTAGCCAAGATTATCATGTGATGTTCTGTAAATGGATGTGACTCACATTACGTTATGTTAGGGTTGCTACAACAAAATGGAACCAAGATTATCGGTTGAACAGCGGAAAGCAATTTAAAAGTGATATTGGAAAACCGAGAATGTTGTTGAAGTTCAAAGGCAATGGAGAATGTACAGAACAGAACCTCCAACGCGAGTAACAATTCCGTCTTACCCGCCATTCACACACACAATGGAAATGAGGAATTCTACTTCCAACAAGATGGTGCACCACCACAATACCACCGAGATGTACGTGCGTATCTTGATGCCAAATCTTCCAAGGCAATGGATAGGACGAAGAGGTTGGATTGAATTTCCACCGCATTCTCCGGATCTAACTCCGTTGGACTTCTACCTATGGGGAACTCTTAAGATGCTGTATACCGTAGAAAACCAGCTACACTGGCAGCACTTCGGGAAGAAATTGAAACGTTATGTGCTGTAATCGCTGAGGACACTTTCGTAAACGTTGCTAAATCAGTAGTTCAACGTACTCAGAAGTATATTGACGCCGATGGTGGGTATTTTTAGCAACTGTTGTAACTGTAAAAGTCTAAGATTATTAGTGCTCATCATTTTCTGTTTGTTTGAATTCAGTTTTGTTATGTTAACACAGTTAGCACTTTGCTTGAAGTATGTATACATTTTTGGCATCCTCTGTATATCTACAGCTCAAAGCTACTAACGAAACTTTTAGCAAAATGAGCGTTATTTTACAGCTATCTGTCTTGAAACTATAGAATGCGATAATTGTATAGTTACTAGTAACCAACATTTCTACATCTTCGATTATTGTATTAAGTTAAATATACAAACATGTAACAGCTGTAGTCTTAATGCATTAAAAATGTGTGCTAATTTGCTTTTATTTTAAGGCCTTTGTACTATGAGGGGCATGCAGAATTTTTAACTCCATTCAAGGGAATATAATAAGACGTTTCTATGTTGTTAAATTCGTTTTTAAAATAAAACATGATCTCATAGTAGAAACACAGCTCTCGTACATACAATTAAAATACGAATAGATACTTGGAATAGATTTTGAGTTCATAAATGTTTTACTTATGAAAAGAAATATTAATGTATACGAGAAATACATTCTATTATATTACTAAACGAAATTCTATAAAGATGTTACATTTAATCGAGGTGTTTTAATAAATATAGCATAAATGCTTGCTTTATTGTTCTTACAACAATCGAAAAATATTACTAAATGATTAACAATTAATAAAAATGATCACTAGATTACGGATAATTTTGTGATTTTTTTCTTTAATTGGAGGAACCTTTGTTCGAAATTATCAATAGGAATGAATTATTTTGACAAATATTCGTATAATAGTAAAATATATAATGCAATTAATAAAAATTCCCATAAGCAATCTCAGCTAGTTAGCTCATTACAGAATGGATTTCCTACTAAGCTCTCAGTTAGTGTGTCTCTGACGGTGGGAGCTAATACCGATGAGTGGTTGATATTTGTACGGCTCGCTAGAATTTCTGCTTATAAAATTAGATATTTGTTTTGCTGAGTAAGTAATGAATCACTATATCATATATCTAAACATATATATTTAGATCTTGCATTGATATATCTATTGGTATGGAGAGATACGGAGCCAACAATGTTATCCAACCTGAAGGGTCGGTCCTGGTGGTGTAGTGGTTACCACACTTGCCTCCTAAACCTAAGATCGCGGGTTAAAACCCGGCCATGATCGATGGATTTTTTCGGAGCGTAAAAATCCTAAGTATGTGGGTCCCGGTCATACATTTACGGCATGAAAAAGAACCTCAATCCTGAAAAAAGAGGCCTCTGAGCAAAATTTGTCGGCCGTTTCACGCCCTGAATTGAATGGAACGCTGATGATTTGAGATGTTAAAGAGCGTCCGTAAATAAACCAAATAAAAAACCTGAAGGACTAACAGCTGATCTTTGATTCTTTCTAGCAAACCTTGCAAGCAAATGGCTACTAAAGAAAAAAATCGATCGATCCTTGAAATCTAGAAAAATCACGCCTTCAGAATCACGTAGAATCTTGTATCGATCTACGTGAGATAATTTTAGGAAATGTTTATGGGGATAACTTTTCAGTTGCATAAATGTAACAAATATTTGCAAGCGAGAAAGATGATAGCGGTGCAGCCGTGCAATAAACCACCCCTACAATGTGCTCAGTACGGAAGTAAGAGAGATACTAACCAAATTATCTATAAACGCATAAACACAAAATGAACACGGGCAGAAACCACTGCGCTTCTTTGATATCTTGAAAAAACATCTTGTTGCTTGTAACCAAGAAAAGTAAGCTTAAGTACTTCAATTATGTGATAAAGAAATTATTAAGCATCTTAAATACCTATTTTCATTAATATTGAGAGATGTTAATATTATTGCATATTTGCCTGTCTATTTTAATTAAAATAAATTACCGAACTTCCGGGCTCTGATTATAATTGTGGTTTTCTCATATAAATTCTGCACCACTTCTATCAAATGATGATTTTGGGTTTCCTTCTTTAGTCATTATTGACTTTTAGTTCTTTAAGGCCTATCGAAACTTTTTTCATGGTACCTTACAGACTACTAGAATAAAATATTTATGTAAGTAAATTTTTCATTATAAGTGATTAGAAAATAATCTAAAAATGATATATGCTCATTGCCTATATTAATTTGCCACGGGACTCTACTCTTACTATCTTCTATTTTTTCCGCATTGCGCTGTTCCATCCCATTCGTTTTGTTATGTAACATCATTGGTTTGTAGATAAGCTCAGTTTTCACTACCGAAACAATACACTTGTTTCCGTTAACAATAAATAATTGTTCTTTATTCACGTGGCGCTCATTCTCTCTCCCTTCCTTCCTCCCTCCCTCCCTCCCTCCCTCCCACTCACATACGACACGTATTTCAAAAGCTGCGTCTCTTCTTTCTTTATTTGACTAGAAACACTGATGAAAAAGTGCAACACTGTTCTTTCCTCGACACTTATCATTTCAACATTGACTGTGACTCTTTTTGAAAACAGTAGATACATTAGATAACTGAAATTACAGTGTAAGGGCTTAATGCGCTACTGCCGCATAGCCTTTGAACAGTAGTATAAATTAAATTTTTGCTCTAAAGTTTAGGCTGTGTTTTAATCATAATTTATTTTCATATTTAATGTAAAACTGAAATTAATTTGTGTAATTTTTGAACAAAGTGTACTCTTTTAATAGTTAGCACTACGAAATAAGAGAAACGTTCAATAACTGACCTTCCTCATTATGAAAAAAATAAAGTGACGTTGAAGCTCACTTATTTTACTTATGTGACATCTTTAAATCGACCAATAAAACGTAACAAAATATTGAATTTTGACCAACCACAGCCGGATATCGCAGTGAACTTATCGAAAAAATTATCAAATCCATTTTATCACCCAACGTGCGTTTGTCTTGTGGTCAGTGTAGTCAACTCTATACCTCCACTATATAATTCCTGAGCACGCATCACTGACCACTTTTCTGTGTTTTCAATAATTGTAAATTTAACTAAATAAATGTGTATTCGCTCAAGCAATTGTTTTTGCGTATTCAGCTAATCATTTTGAAATCATTTTATAAACCATATGGCAGTATCTATCTAAGCAACCATAAATCTTAATAAACACATTGTTCAGAATGGTAAAATGTTTTCTCTGTTTTGTTTACTGGCAATCGACATTTGTCTGTTACTAGATGGCATGAAAAGGTATTCATAATATAAATTCACAACTATTACAATATTTTAGCCAAGTTTACGGGAATGATATCTAAATTTTTATTTTATTCATGAAGTACCCCAATAAATATCACTCTTGTGATACATTTTCACTTTAGCATCACTGACCTTCACACACTTAAGACAACTTCGCCTCCGATGATTTAATCTCTTCGGAATTCAAGAATATGTCTTACTCATCCAACCAACCCACTACCCTGTCCTTCATTAATATCATTATTGGAATATATCCGTTCCATGAGATAAAAAATTGAGGTCTCGAATGAGACAAAAATTGAGGGCCAGGATCGACTATCTAAAAGTATCCACAATCCTTGATAAAATCTCTTGATTTTTGTGATTTGTAGCAGCAACACTCCTGCTGTTAGGTTTCCACCCTTTTTTTCATCCCCAGTAACAATTTTTGATGAGTATTTTCTTACGGTAGGTCCAAATTCTCCTAACTGAATTCCTGGCGATGTGCATTCTATTCTATTATTATCATTGGGGGTATAGTGAGAAACTTGACATTTGTATGAATAATTGTGAAATTGTTCGTTGAAATATCAGTTGTTTATGTTGTGTTAATGACACGACGATCTTGCTTTTTCAGAACTTCCACTTTTTGACACTTTTCTTATGAAGACTCTTTCACAGGAATCGTTGCATAGGAATAATTTTAAGTGTACTCTTGGCCCTCTACAAATTGCTTGATCTAAAAGTTTATATAACATTAGGAAAGTGTTATCATTAACATACAGTATTTATTCTCCCTTGGTTTTATTCAGGCTTCTTTCCTTTGTGAGGGACTTTATCACGGAACGAAGTTCCAAATCATTACTTTTGCTGTAGATCCACACGGTAATGTATTTGCCATCCCTTCAGTTTCAGTGCTTAATGCAGATAGGTTTGTAACTATCTGCAATGATAGATAAATTACTAACCGATATTTGGTAACATACCAGGCTGTCATTGTAATATCTGCGAATGAAAAATTGAAATATTTGTGACAAGATATCACTCTTGATTTTCAAATCCATTCATTCAAAACAACTAAACCTTTACTCTATATTTTGATTTGTTCACCTTACAAATGTTTTTCATATTTATCTTGAGAAAAGGCTTTGGAGAAATTTATTTATTTATTTATTTATTTATTTATTGACCATTCACAGATTCCCAATCACAATGTTCACATAATTATTACAATTATAAGAAAATGAAAAAATAAAACAATAAAAACAGAATACAACAAATCAAATATGACAAAAATTTACAAAAACAAATAGAACAAAAAAAAGGTAGTAATGTTGGTACATAATAAGTTAATAAGTGTATATTTTGTAATTAGGATAAAGCGAAAGTGTACAGATTCATATTGAATATACCAATAGTTAAATAATATAATTTATTATATAATGTTTGCATCCTAAACACAATAGAATATTTATATGCATCAGTAATAAACAACAGGAATAAAAAAGGTAAAAAGATATTACGAAATCGGTTTCGTATATTTGCAACATAAAAGCATGTTGATTGTCTTATGTTTGAATCATCAACCTTATTGTGTAATAGTTTGTAAAGGAAAAGTAACAAGTGAATTCCTTCTGTGAGATAAACTTTGGTTCTGATATAATTGAAGTACAATATAATAAGAAATTAAATTAGAAAAAAAAAACGAAATTTAATAAATTTGCTTTGAATTATTTCAATACGTTTAACAGATTTGTCAATATAAGGACTTCATAAAATAAAAGCATATTCAAGTTTAGATCTGACAAATGAATTGTATAAAATAAATAGAATTCTCAGATCATTAAAATAAGTTGAATTACGAATAACAAATCCCAGATTCTTATGTGCTACTGTAACAATGTTATTAATATGTTAAGTGTTTCTTGAAAATTACTCCGAGATCATTCTTTGTTTCGACTAATTGTAATTTTGTTTCATCTGTAGTATAAATAAAATCAACATTATTTTTAGATCTAAAAAAAGACAAACTGATATTTTGATGTATCAAAAAGAAAATTGTTTGCTATGCTCCATTTATTTAAGACAATAAGGGACTTTATACAGTTACATTTCCGTTGAGTAACTAACTCTTCTGAGGAATACTAAGCAAGTCACTGATCAAGACTCCTAACCTCCATTTATCTGTGTCATGTTTGTTCCTTAATAATGGCACAATTTAAATAAATTATTGTGTCAATTGTATGAATTTATATAACTTTTCAATTTTGTTTATTTTTGTTATTAAAAAGTCTCACTAATATAGCTTGGTGCACCTCCCCACAACATGATCTCAAAAATGCTTCATTTAACAAATTAACCGATTGTCTTTTTAGTAATTTCCTTTCTAAATGAGCTATATGTTTATTTTTATTAAATCAATGAGTATATAAGTAGTTAAAACAACGACTTATAGTATATTTTAGATGTTATTTTACCTCTTAAATACTGGCCCTATATTCTTGCCATTATTTTAAAGTTTTAATGGTATGTAATAAGTTTGTGGTAGCGGGATGTTTATTATTGGCCCCACTTTGGGCTGCAGTTTGAAACAGCGTTGATAGGTGGGGGATGGGAATTGGGCTATATGGTTGCTGCGGTAATAATTTATGATCGCAGGTTTCGCCACGGCTGCTGCAGATCACCCCACTCTTCTTCCATGAGACTCTCTCGAGGATGTTTCGCTGGATTTTGGCAGCCGTGAGCCAGCCGAGACTGAGTGAACGGGACTCCAATGCAAAAAGATGACTATAAATAACTCTTCGTTGTTTAGTTGGTAATATCGTTTGTTCTCCTTAACATGATATTCAGGTAAACTCCCGTCTTACGTCGAACCACAGGCAAGATAATCTTGGCAAACACTTTACTTTATTGCGTTAACCAAATGGTGCCGAGTGCGAAGAAATTGTTAATTCAACAGAATTACTAATGCAGCTCAATGATGTATCGGCAATTAGCATGGTGACAGACACTCAAGCTTCGTAGCCGGAAATGGCACTTGGTACTTAGGCCGCTCTTCCGCTGATCTCCGGACGACGGCAGTCACACGTATCTGGTCCCGGAAAATTCTAAGCCTGCCACTTTTGGGTAAAATCTATCCCTTTTATACACAATACAAAATGGCGCTTTCCACGCGCAACGGCGCGAAATACTTCCGTCAATTTTGTATTAACGTCACTCATAGGAGGTCAGTGCCTACCTTACTGAATTTCATTTCTATTCGCTGGACAATTTTGGTCAAGCCAAATGCTCCGCTATTCGTCAGTAAGATGACTTTAAACCGATTTCAACGTTACTGTTAACGACTCTTTTACTCGGACACCTGCAACTTTGCCACCAAAAAGGCCGGTTTCTGCCCTGAAGCGGGGGCATTTGCAACCCCTAGCTGCACACCAGAAGGATTGCCTTGCATTGTCTGACTTTATGCCGAATCTTTCTGTTTCCGGAGAAAGACGTGGGTTTTTTCTTACCTTGCTATATTAATACATGCCATATTCTTAAATATTACCAAACGCACACCTTACGAATGCATTTAAACACTATACAATATTAGTTCTACATAAACGAGTTATGTCTCCATTGAAAGAAAATGCACAACATACTTCTACATGGTTACTAAGTTGCTGATTATAAAATTGCAAAAAATTGATTATTTCAATTACTCTAATTGACGGGGAGCCAGGGACAGCTTCAAGTTAAATTTTTAATATTCATTACAACCAATTCCAAGCACAGATGTTATTAACAGATATGTCACTTTTTAACATTGTGACAAAAATCACAAATGCTTATGATTCGCAGTTATGTTTAAGCTCATCTCTTATCTCTTTGTGTGTCTGTATACATTTCCTAACTTGTGCTGCAAACTCAGCCCTCCGTTATTATTATAATACACTAGGGTAATGAGCTTATTAAACACTCTTCTTAACTAAAATTGAAAATATAATTTTATCAGAGCTCATGCATAGACTGCAGTCTATTCCGACAAATTTATTTATATCCTACCTTCCTTGTGGGACGTAGTAAATAGAGGCTTTGGTGGAATAGTAACCATCTTTCTAAATGTGTACACCATTCACTTTTGTGGATATCCAAGCTAGTCTTTCATGCTTCATTCTCCTTGGTCTGTAGTTCCAACCTCTTGTTGGAAAAAATGTTTAAAACAATAAATTGTCTACCTTTACAGCGAACTCTTTATGCATTACATCAAACATTAGTGTCTCTGTGAAATTTTTTTATTTATCGCTACTTTCTCTTTACATAGAAATCTCTATCAATCAACTAGAGTGCCCTAAGTGGTTTATAAACTAAAAATAAAATAAAATATAAGTCGCCTTTTATTTCTTTTTTTCCCCTTAGGGAATCATTTTTTTCACACCCGCTTTTTCCTTAAAAAAGTAGAATTACTACGTTATTACTGTAATAAAATAAAAAACTATAACATTTCTAGCCATATCACAGCTAAATATTTGTCTGCTTTAAGAATTCTTAAGCTTAGCTATCTATCGAATCGTTTTTAACGCATCTACCAGGTTTAGTCATAAAACTTGTCCGCTAATGCTGAATTTTACATCTGGGCTATTAAGCTTGCCACAACCGGCGGCGCACGATTTTAACTCCACTTTCTAAAGTGTATGTGCGGTATTACCTTATAGAGAATGCTGTAATTATCGCTCTGTCTCAGCTAAACAGGTATATCGGGAAAACTCGACGATTGACACGAGATTAAGTTCGATCATCGATTTTTTTTTTTTAAATATCATTGCTAATGTTTTCCTTTGCATTCCAAAACCCTAACTTGCGATGATTTCGGGATCAATTTTGTTGCCCAATGTTATATATTTTCATCAATTTAGTTTTTCCTTTGTTAGTGTTTTTTTGTTTTTGTTTTGCGATGCAAAAGTAAATTCAAAACTGTACGCAATATCTTGGAAAGTTCTAAATAAATTCCGCACGCTTCATACTCTAAAGTAAACTGTCTAACCATCTTCGTGAATGATTCAATGATTGTTGTTGTTGATTTAGTTTATTTACGAATGATCTTTAACATTTCAAGAAATGAAACAGTCAATAAATTTTGCTCCGATGCCTCTTTCTTTCATGTTTGAGGTTCTTTTACATGCCGTAAATTTATGCGGCCATAAGTCCCTTTCTAAGGAAATCATACTTAGTATTTTTACGCCGAAAAGTTGACAAAGAGAGGGCGAGAAAATGAAGCACGGGCCTAACTATAAGAAATAACTGTTACAAAATGTATTTTCTAGTTTAAGGACGTGTTAAAGGAACGGTTTTTATGGAGTAGTTTGAGCGGTCTAAAAATAAATACTTCTTTTCACACTTTGGCCATCAACCCGTTCCGCTTCCAATTTGCTGAGATCATCTCTTAGGCTTTCCTCGATTCCTCCCCTACCATCTGGATTATTGCTTTGGGGATTCTGTTATCTGGCATTGTGCCCAAGTGTTCTTTCCAATTTCCTCTGTAGTTTTTTATTATAATATTTAACTCTTCAATTTTGAGTTCTTTTCGAATGTCTGTATTTCATTTCTATCTTATCTGCTATCGGTCTAAGGAATTTCATTTCGGCAACTTGGGCTCTATTGTAGTGCAGTTGTCATTGTCCACGCCGGAGTTGCCACAGCTTTATACAATTTGATTACAGAGTCCGGTTTTGCAATGTTTTAAATTTTCTTTTTATTGTTCTTTTTCATAGTTAAACCCATTAAAATAATTATTTACATGAATGTAATTGACATATACGTATTAAATTTCTTTGCTCCAATTCAAAGTATGTGTCATTTTCTGCAACTACCCTCAGTTTTAGCAAGTAAAATTTGTTATCAACAAATGCAATTATGTCATATTTCCTAGCTTAATTCCTCTTTTAATATTTTTTTCATAATCTTATTTCTTCAAAGTGTAAGTTGATAATTTTTTAACCGCTCCTGGTTATTGTGATCTTAGTTCCTTCATACTTTTTTCCATTTACTTCTAATAGATTTATTGGTAGCCCTCTTTTTTTTAAAAAAAGTTTTCATCCTTTGGGCTCCACACCTTGTTAATTACTTTGCAATAAATTACAAATAAAATGTACGTTTAGAAATTATATTCTCTACGCTTTTATATTGTTTGCTTTAAGGGAAATATATCATTAGAGTAGCTTCTTCTCTTTATAAAGCTTATTCAAAAATTAATACTTCTGTTACCTTATTTAATGTGCATATAGAGGGCATGTCCATAATTTTCCGGCCTAACAATTTTCTAGGTATGATAAAGATAAAAACTATGTTTCACTTTTCAATATAGTTACCCTTTATTGCAATATACTTCTCACATCTTTGAACTAACATTTCAATACCCCCACCCAAATAGTCAGAGGTCTTGTCTGCAAAACGGCATAAACAGCATCCAGCACTTCTTCGTTACACTTAAATTTTCTTCCTGGAATGTCCTCCTTCAGTTTTGAGAAGAGGAAAGTAAATGGGAGCTAAATCTGGGCTGTACGGTGGATGGTCGATCTCCTTGAAGACACATTTCTTCACAGCTTCCTTTGCAACAAGAGCTGTGTGTACAGGCGCGTTGTCAAGGAGAAGGATCACACCACCAATTAGCTTTCCTCGCATTTTGTCTTTCATGGAGGCATGTAATCTGTGCAGTAGGTCAGCATAGTACTCCCTATTTACTGTGGTGTTTTTCTCCTTGAAGTCAATGAAGAGTATTCCTTCAAAGTCCTAAAATATTGTGGCCACGATCTTCTTGATTGACTGAGTGACCTTGGCCTTTAGAGGCGGCGCTTCGCCAGTTTTACGCCACTACATTAATTCTCTTTTGGACACGGGATCATAGTAGAGAATCATAGATTCATTTCATGTAACAATGGTTTGCAGAACTTCTCTCTCGTTGCCACGGCAGAGCTCCAAAAATGCATGAAAACAGATGACTCGGTGCTGCTTTTAAGTCTAGGCACCCATCTTGCACTAACCTTATTTATGTTTAAATGTCCATGAATAATTCGTAGGATGTTGTTTTAGAATGCCCCATTTCTGCTATGTAAATTTGAGTCGCCGGCCTTCCATAATTTCTCCTTCCACAAGAGCCTTTTTTTATGAGTGAGCACCTCCAAGGGCCGACCTGTATGCTCTTTGTCTTCAATGCTTTCTCGATCCATTCGAAAAAGTTTGACCCATTATTTTACAGTAGAATATGAGGGGGGTGATTCCCCATATACATACTGTCCAATTGCTGTTTACTTTTATTTGTAGTAAGTGCTTCTTTTGTGAAGAACTTGATAACAGCTGAAAACTCCATTTTGAACATGTCACAATCTTCTACAAATAGCCTTCTTTATGCATCTATATGTGAACAACCAACGGAGCGAAGTTGAAGCTGCAATTATTTACTTAACAGATAAGAGGTATGGATTTTGTGAAAGGGATAATCCTTATCAGGAAGGCCGGGAACTTATGGACCTACCCTCGTACGTAGTATTATGTTTTTTTTAAAAATGTTATTGGGTTTTGCTCTTATTAAAATGATTATTTTCATTTATATGGCTGAAAGGGATAATCCTTATCAGGAAGGCCGGGAACTTATGGACCTACCCTCGTACGTAGTATTATGTTTTTTTTAAAAATGTTATTGGGTTTTGCTCTTATTAAAATGATTATTTTCATTTATATGGCTAGATTTACAAACAGAGACTGAACTCTTAGTATTATTAATGATTTAGCTCAAGTCAATCAAAGCTAAAATATGAATTCTGTCTCTTGTTGTTAGGAATATTTTACAGCAACAGTGCTTAAGGAATGACTGCGGAAATTCTTGAGCGTAAGATATAACGAGACCGTAACTACGGATAGCTAATTGAAAGGCAGAGACATGCTGTCTGGATTTTCTCTCTCAGTTTTATTCCATTTTGGAGCACAAACTTAGTTCCGTTTTCTTCCTTTGTACTTTATATTCGTTCTAATTTCTCCCTTCTTTATTCTCGTCTCCTTTTTTTCCTGACATTTCCTTTTTGCTTTTGAATTCTGGCTTCTTCATCCTTCGCTCCTTTTTCTTTTTTGTTATTTCATTTCCGCTTCGCAAGTTTATCACTTGTTCCTTTATATTTTATTTCGTGAAAACCTCCCCAGCCTCCAACGTCGTTTCCTGCTGGGCTTCATCTTCGCAGTTCTCTTTATTGTAACGTTTCTGGTAGCTCATTTTCTTCTCTTAGCACACGGTGAATATTATGATGTAGTTGGCTAACTTGCCGGATGCTGCAACATTAATGTTACCGGCCTCATCGCTTAATATACACACGCATGGGTTGGAGTACATTTCGTTATCTACTGCACATACTCGGCAGCTGGCTACTTAAAGTCCAACCACCTCTTGCACAGGGCACTTCGTTCCAGGTACATTTTCTCCCCATTCGGTACAGTACAGTCTTGCTCCGGTAAAGCTAAATATAGCACGAGGTGTAGGACTGTGTTATTATCGTTCCCAATTCCTATACTTACATGCGGAATATTTCAAAAAGTTTTATACAACTTGAGAAAAATGGTAAGAGAAAGTCAAGTAATTTGTAATTCCATCATTTACCTTCTAGACACAGAAATCGAGCTCTAATCTCAGAGCATTATGCCATTTCTATGTAAAGCGAGCTTATACGCGCCATTTACATAAATTATTGAAATTGTCCTCCAGATATATTTCCTGTCTAATGAAGTCGTTCGGGAAGTTTGGAGATGTGATTTGACAGCCTCCTACATTTTCGAAAGTGAAATTCTCAAAATGAATGTTGTTTAACGCCGGTTTTTGCTACAGAGGCACCACAGGCGATGGGCACTGATGATACATGAGATGAAATGATATATTGGGAAAGGATTTCTTTTTAAGGAAGGAATCGTTCCAGGCCTAAGTTTAGAGTACCTCCCCGGCATTTGCCATTTATGAGGACTGAGGAAAACCTGGAAAAAAACCTCAGTCAGGGGTCCTGATCCTGGCGGATTTCGAACCCAGAACTCCCGCTCACGAGTCCGCGCCTTAACGACCTCGGCCACCCGTGGCGGTAAATTCTCATAATAAAAATTTCGAACTTTTATTTTAATAATTTCAGAACCACTTATACCAGAGTAAATGTAATTGAGTTTCATTAGTACTTAGGATAATATGATCCTTCACTTGTCTTAATCCCAACAGTACCACCTGAAAACATGGATATCATAATAAGAATCGTAGCCAAAGTTTATTTGAAAGATGGAGTACTCATTTCATCTCTCAGCATTTTTTTTATTTGTTTATTTAGAGACGCTCTTTAACATCTCAGGTCATCAGCGTTGAGGTTCTTTATCGTGCCGTAAATGTACGACACGGGAGACTCACGGCTTTACTTCCCTTCCGAAGGAAGCTACACTTAGGATATTTACGCCCGAAAAAATCCATCGATCCTGGCCGGGTTCGAACCCGCGATCTTGGGTTTAGAAGGCAAGTATGGTTACCACTACACGACCAGGACCGACATCTCTCAGCAGCAAATAGCTGTCATGTTGTCTGGGGCCAATTTATACTGAAACTTTTCAATGAAGGTGAAATGTGTGATTTCTGGAATCTCTTTGCATTTGAGTTTTGGGTTTAACTTTAGTTCTGGAAAAGCATCGCAAATCTGATGTCTTGAATATGGAACATTATAAACAAAAATGAGGATCTATCTTTCTCAGAATTTCAAACAACGAGAGGTAGTTTGTATCTTGAAGACCCTGAGCTGTGAAGGTGTCAAAATGCTTCGTATCCAAGTGGGGTGTATTCAGCGTGCGCAGACGGTTACGCGTTTTCGTTATTTTGCGCATTACGTTACACGGGAACAAAAACACGAAAATCTAGCAAAGAAGTGTGTCTGGTATCACGTGTATTTGGTGTGATTGCGTTGTTATTATTATTATTATTATTATTATTATTATTATTGAGTCATTTTGTTAGTATTATAGTATATTTAATATAATTTGCTTTTAATATATTACGCGATGAGGAGTTGCAAATCACATAATCGCAATGCGAAAGGAAATAACGCTTAGCCTCACAGGTTTCCACATGATTCTGATTTAAAACATATTTGGCTATCATAATGTTGCAGAAAAAACAACGTAAGCCTCACCAATGCTAGAATGTTCCTTTATTTTCAAGAATCTGACTGTGTAAGAGATTTGCGATCAGAACTGCTTAACTTTCATAGAAAACGTGTACTTAAAACCAGATGCAGTTGCTTCACTAACTTTGCCCGTTTGCACTGCATCAGAGAGTCGTGCTCGGGGCTTTGCGCCTTCAGTTATAAACTAGCTCAGTACCGCAGAAATCAGAGGGACATAAAAAGCGTGTTAAATTTTTTTCTCCAAAAAAAGAGAAAACCTGCACGAAGTATTTAAGCATGCGATATTCGATATGTGAGTTCTCAAAAACACAAAAACTTTTGAAAATTGTTTCAATATCAGTAATCAAAAATAGTGAAACTTAAAAATCGCAACAGAAACTACATTCAACAAATTTAAAAAATTAAAAGTCAGTTTCGCAAACTTCAAAGTGATAGAAATAGTGAAGTTTATGAAGAGGTAAGAAGGATATTAGGTTACATATTTTCTCCCAGTCTGATCAGATCGCTTCAAAATAAAGGTAAACGCGTTAATTGGGACGGAGACGACATATGCCAACCCATTACACTTAGGGACGTATCTCAAAAATGCTGTTCCTTTCTGCGGACGAAGTTGCATTATCCTCTTACCAGCTTTATCCACTCTGCGCAACCGTCCTCTCGTTGCTGCTGAAGTTAATACAGCGCCTATGTATTTGGAATAAAACTGTTTCATTTTTAGGTTAACCGGTCAACATTACGACATTTAATTCGAAAACTACTGCCACTTTTCTCGTTTTTTATTTTATTAAAGCCTACAGTATGGTTAAGCATGTAAATTTGTACTACACCGGCGATTAATGTATATGTACAAATGAATATTTTATTGTTAAAGATGACACTTTTCTTCTTATGCTATCTGCTAGTTTCTCTTATTCCCTAATGACGTCAGAGCGCCAACCAATACGAGTGTTAGTTGCGGACGAACCAACAATCAACCTTGCCGTGTTATTCTCCGGACTCTGCCTTCTGTGGTTTATTTTTCCATATATGAAGACAAATCTACACAATGACTAGAATTGTAACTATAATAATGAATCCGAAAATGTCTAAGAAGGTGAAATATGGGTGAAAAGGGATTTTGTCAATATTTCTGTTGATCCCCAATGGTTCCTCTTATGGTGGAGAGTATGAGCTGTGTGGAAGGAAAGGGTGACGTGTTTTATGACGGAGATCAAGTGTGTAAGAATGAACGAATAGTGTTTAAGGCCCGTTTTTACTACTGAAGCACCACAGGCGATGGACATTGGTGATAAATGAGATGAAATGATATATTGGGAAAGAATATTTTATAAGGAAGTAACATTTACAGGCCGAAGTTTGGGAAAGGATATTTTATAAGGAAGTAATATTTACAGGCCTAAGTTTAGGTATCTCCCCGGCATTTGCCATTTATGAGGACTGAGAAAACCTGGAAAAATCCTCAGTCAAGGAGGACGGTCCTGGCGGGATTCGAACCGCAGCTCTCCCACTCACGAGTCCGTACCTTAACGACCTCGGCCACCCGGTAAGTTTAATAGTTGGTAGGGTTAAACTTAAAGATAATTTTAATTTAGTTGTATATTAGCTTGACTCGCCTCTATACAAAGTGTTTCAAATAACATTTTTATATCGTACATATTTATGACCATAATATTGAAGTTGATTATAGACTATTTCAAGAATGGAACCTCAGATTTTTTTTACCTTAACATTCAACTGAACTAGAAATAATTAGGTTTATTTTAGAAGTGCTAAGCAATATTTGTAACCATTGGACACGGTAGTAGGGACAGAGGAGAAATTTTCGGTACATTGACAGTGCTCGTGGGCTGGCCGTTTGTGTGGAAAAGGATTCAGGAGAGGGAAACAAAGGTCGGATAGGATTCAGAGGGATGGTACAAGAATATAGACAGGGTCCCTAATATTTTTTCCAGATAGAGAACCCTATGCAAATGGAAACACCGGGACAAACACCTTTCGAATGCGCAGGCCATCACCCTATTGCAGACAGCACCAGCTTACCCGTACTTTGCACTTTCGACTCTGCAACAATGAAATGAGTTAAATGGGAGAGCTGAAGAGCAAATATCCTCACCTAAGAGACCAGGGGAAGTCGCGAAAAAATCCAAGGTTTGGATGGCCAGCTCCAAGTGATTGATACGTCCCAGGCGTTATGGTCTGAGAGTTCAGCAGTCTCTCAATCAAACAAGTTGGATGCTAATTTCACGAGACACCTAAATTTGGCGTGTTTTTGCATGACACCTTTGCTATTCACAAGTGCAGGTTTCTTTAGTTTTCAGTTTTTGTGGACCTGTTTCAACTGGTTAGAACCCATTTTACCAAACACAATGTGGCAATAATGCACCAAACCTCAGTTTCTGGCGCATTCTAAGCATTTGTCAACTGGTTTCTCGACTTACGTTGAATTTCTGTGGCACGTTCTCACAAGTGTGGTTGTTATTCGCCTCAATGGTCACTAAAGAGCCTCGTTATCCGTTGTTGCCGTTGGTATTTATGTCCACGGTTCGTTGTCTTCCTGGAACTTCTTGAAACATCTTTGCATCATTCTTTTATTCACACCATAAACACAGAAGAGATTTTATATTGTTTTACAGAGCATAAAAGATTGTCTAAACATCTTCGGAGGGTTTATGTTTGACTTTTCTTCTCGGAATACTGGCAAACTCTTGGCTATTTAACTTTTCCTGTAATGCATCCTGATATTTGAGCAATGCGAAAAAGCAACATAACTTTTTGGTCAGCTGCATAGAAAAGCGAACATTATAGTTTCAATCAATTGCATTTATCTACACCCTTTGTTGCAATTCTAAATAGTAAGAGTTCCTGTGCCCAGTCGATCCCCCCTACCTTGCCATGTCAAATATTATTTTTACCTTCCTACGAGGCTTTCATGTTTTCAGTCAATCACATAATGTTCTTCAGATTGTTTCAGCAGAAACATCAATCTCTGCACCAGAAAACTCGTTCCTCGGCTCAGTATACAATGAATAATTATTGTTTCATGGCTTCACAAAAGCCTTATCTGGTGTCATACTTGTCTGTTAATAAATAATTGCACTTGTAACTTCCGCAAAGTTGTGTGTGTATGGTTGTTCATTTGTTCAGATATATTTGTATAAAGAAGGTTATGTGTAGAACATTGTGACATGTTCAAAATGGGGTATCCACCTATTATTAAGTTCTTCACAAAAGAACCACTTACTCCAAATGAAATTAAACAGCGATTGGAGTGTGTATGGGGAAGCATCCCCCTCATATTCTACCGTAAAAGAATGGCCCAAACTTTTTCGTATGCGTCGAGAAAGCATTGAAGACGAAGAGCGTGCAGGTCGGCCCTTGGAGGTGCTCACTCCTGAAAACATCGCTCTTGTGGAAGGAGAAATTATGGAAGACCGGCGGCTCAAGTAATCACAAATAGCAACAAGGTTGGGCCTTTCTAAAATCACAGTCCTTCGAAGTATTCATGAACATTTAAACATGAATAAGATTAGTGCCTGGACTTCTTTCCTGAGTCCAAAAGGAGCAAAGAGTCATCTGTTGTAAGACATTTTTGGAACTCTGTCGTGGAAACGAGAGAGAAGTTTTGCAAACCATTGTTACAGGAGATGAAACTATGGTCCTCTGCTATGTTCCCTTGTCCAAAAGAGAATGGAGTGGCATAGACCTGGCAAAGCATCGCCTCTAAAGGTCAAGGTCACTCAGTCAATCAAGAAGATCATGACCACAATCTTTTGGGACTCTGAAGGAATAATCCTCATTGACTTCAAGGAGAGGAACACCACAGTAAATGGGGAATACTACGCTGCCCTACTACACAGATACGTGCTTCCATCAAAGAGAAAAGGCGAGGAAAGCTTAAAAATAAAAAAATAAAAAAAAAATATCCTTTCTCAATATATTATTTCATCTCAAGTATCATAAGTGTCTACAGCCTGTGGTGCCTCAGTAGTAAAAACGGGCGTTAAACACCATTAAAAATTGTTCTGTTAGATATTAGTTATAAAATTTATGTTGAAAATTTATACATACTTATTAGTATTATAGATGAACAAGACTTTTCCAATTTTTTTAAATATTTTTTAATTAAAATTTTCACTTTGGTTGCCATGGCTGTTAATATCATTTATAAATATTCTTAAATAAAATAAAATATTATAAATAATGAATAATAATATCACATTACAGCTCCTAGCATGTTTACAGTTTAAAAATGACGTTATAATCATTTTTAGTTTCTTTAAGGCTCCAATGTCACGTTATTAGCATCTATCATTTCTTTCGTCTTCTTCTTCTTCTTCTTCTTCTTCTTCTTCTTCTTCAACTAGCTATTTAAATAACAGCTTACCGCCACGGGTGGCCGAGGTGGTTAAGGCACGGACTCGTGAGCGGGAGGTCTGCGGTTCGAATCCCGCCAGGACCGTCCTCCCTGACTGGGGTTTTTTCCAGGTTTTCCTCAGTCTTCATAACTGGCAAATGCCGGGGAGGTACCTAAACTTAGGCCTGGAACGCTTCCTTCCTTAAAAAAAAAAATCCTCTCCTAATTTATCATTTCATCTCATGTATCATCAGTGTCCACCGCCTGTGATGCCTCAGTAGTAAAAACGGGCGTTAAACACTACTCAAAAAAAAAAAAAAAAAAATAACAGCTTGTACTGCTGATTTGTAAAATACAGTTTTTTTATTTGTAATATCTGAAGAGTTTATTTTCAGTTCATCCTAGGTCTGTGTGAAGCTATAGTATTATAGTATTAGAAAGGCCTCCAAGCTTTCTTGAACACTTATTGAAGCTGTTACAGTACTTTATTCTAATCTTTTATTTCGTCAGCACTGCACTTCAAATGTCTACGGTACTCCGTTTTCGCCTGAAAAGCAGTTAAATACACACTAGGAAATAATACCTGTAAATGCGAAGACAATGAAGCGTCAGATATTTATAATGGTGGCCAGTTTAAGGTTATGAACATAATTATCTTTTGGATTCACTGTAATGTAATCCTGTTTTAAATACTGAGGAACTTTGCAGTGAAAAAATTGAACGAACCTATTTAAACCTATTTCCTTGTGGAATAAAAAAGCAAGATGAACTATTACATTGTGCAACACATATTTTGCTTTCTCAAATGTTATATCTATTTCTAGGTATATTTGACGCCAATTTTTCCCCATCAACTCTTGCTTTTAGATAAAGCACCAGTATCATACATATATCACCCTTCACTATGATCGCCCGTCAAAAATTAAGATATTTTAATGGTTATATTATATTTTAGTAATCTGCCTTTAGAACCAAATAAAAACGTTATCAGTTAAAAAAGAGCAATATACTAAATATGCTTATTTAAAATCAATAATATAATTTCATTTAGTCATTCGACATAGAATAAATTCTTTTAGTTAGATTTCCGAGAGTGAAAACTGACAGGACCATTCCGCAAAGGTACCAATAGAAATTTGTCTCTCTGGTATCTGCCCTCCATTGTTCTTAAGTCTTGATGAAATCATTCACTTTGTTCTTCGCTTGCATTCTCAGTAAAGCGAGCCAAGTGAATATGGAGATAATGGATTTTAACACTCATTTTTAGCCAAGCATGTTAGATTTAAAAAAAAAAAAAAAAAAAAAAAAAAAAAATCTGCTTTACTAATCGAGTAAATTATCTGTCTTCTGCTGCCAAGAAAGTTTCTCGGAACATTAAACAAGTGAAGTTTAGGTATATTATTAGATTTCATTCATTGATTCAATGAAATGTAAATCAATAATCAACTCTCTAATCTGTAGACTTAAAACATTCCTTTCTTCAGTTTTTCCATGTATATCCAGATAATTTATGGGCTAGTATTCAAATGTTTTCATTAAAGTCGGTCCTGATGGTGTAGTGGTAACCCTACTTGCCTCCTAATTCCAAGATCGAGGGTTCGATCCCGGCCAGGGCCAATGGGTTTTTTCGGACTTAAAAATCCTAAGTATGGCTTCCTTCGTAAGGGAAGTTAAGCCATGGGTACCGTGTCGTACATTTACGGCACGATAAAGAACCTCAAGCCTGAAAGAAGAGGCCTCTGAGCAAAATTTATCGGCCGTTTCACGCCCTGATTTGATGGGACGCTGATGACCTGAGATGTTAAAAACTGTCCGAAAAAAAAAAGGTTTCATTAAGCATTGCTTTATATGTAATGACAGCTCTTTAGTGCTACCATAGGTACGCCGATTACATTTTGTTTTCGAAACACTGTATCTTCATTTGTAGCCAAATATTTCTTATCCACTAAAGTTCTAAAGGAAAGTGAAGCAACGTCACTAAGTAGCCACTTTGTTGACCAAGAAGATAATTTTAATCATCTTCAAGTTTACACAAATCATCCCTGATTTTTCTTTTAATAATAATAATAATAATTATTATTACTATTATTATTATTATTATTATTATTATTATTATTTTCCCCTAGACTGAAGAGATGGTTTTATATCCTTCTTTCATCCTGGTGGAGTGACCGATTGGAGTGGAGCCATATATTTTTGTTGTTGTTTAAAAACACATACTTTAGACTACAGTTAGCATTGTCCATTACAAATGTCATTCACTTGGGTTATATTCTGAAGTACCCATTTTCCTCAGGGAACTTCCAAAATGATTGCAAATTATATTTATCCCATACCCGTTTCCGACCTCTCGGTCAGAAGTCGACGAACAGCCCAGTACAAAGAAGAATGATAAAAATAATCATCAAAGGCATTATCAATAACGTGCAAAGAGAAACATTTGAGAACAGCAGGACAAATGCTGAGGTACTCTTCAGTCCTGGATACGCCATGGTTACAAAGAGGGCATGCATCTGTTTCAGTCAGTCCAATTCTAAACAGGAGGCTCTGTAAGTAGTTAGGACCCGTAGCAAGTCTAAAGCAGGCCACCCCAACTGATCTAGGAATTCTTTCCAATTTATTCAGAAGGGAATTCTACCTTTCAATATATTATGTTTCCTGGAATATTATACTGTTGTCTTCAGTAATGGTTTAATTATACAATAGTAACAATTTTGAAATACTTTTTAGGTTCCCTCTAAACTTGAGGAGCTTCTCTTTTCATTTGTTCACTGGCGCAAATATTCTGTACAGGTTTCGCATACAATACAAACAGCCTATGGCCTATCTAAAGTTCAACATTCTACGAATACCATTATAACGGCACCTTTAGATTTTATTTCACACAGTGAAGTAACAAAACAAAAACAGTTTGCTATATGAGATCTACAATGTGCCATTTTGCCTGTATCCGTTGTCTATGATATTTGAAACAATATTTAAGAAACTGTGTTTCTTCTCCATTTCCTTATTCCTTCCTTTGGGTAGCCAAAGAATGATCTTAAGAGTTTTCGTTTATTGCCTTCAGCCAGTACAGGTTACAGAGTTGATGGCTGTACTCATGGTTAGTTCCTCCAACAATTTATTTTCGTTTAAGCCTCCGGGAATTGGGTATCTTATATTGAGCCTTATATCTAGAAATTAGTTGTAAGCATCTTCATTGTTCGTGCCTAGTGACCCAGGTATTTTGGATGAAGAATGTATGTTCTAATCGTAATTGTTTTAATCGTAAAAGTTATATTTAATTGTCAGGTTGCTTCAGATGCATTTTTATAATATATTGTCAAGAAATGTGCACATTAACTTTTTAAGATGTGGAATTTTAGCCAGGGTTTAAACTGTTAGTCCTTTAAAAACATTTTATTCAATTGTAGCATTCTTCATGTGCTTTACCAAGATATGATGCATCTTGCTAGTTAAGTTAGGTCACTCTTTGACAATTTATCACATGATCTCTTTTCTTTCAAGAATTCTATATATTGTAAATTATTAATACATCATTACTGTTGTGAATGTAAAGTTTTTTTTGGGGGGGGAGTAGTGTTTAACGCCCGTTTTTACTACTGAGGCAATACAGGCGGTGGACCTGATGATACATGAAATGAAATGATAAATTGGGAAAGGATATTTTTATGGAAGGAAGCATTCCAGGCCCCGGCATTTGCCCGTTATGAGGATTGTGGAAAACCTGGAAATAACCCAGTCAGCGAGTACGTCCTGGTGGGATTCGAACTCCAGACCTGCCGCTCACGAGTCCGCGCCTTAATGAGTTCGGCCACTCGTGGAGGTTTAAAGTATTTTGCATGTGCTATGTACATAATTTTGGTTGTTTAGCAAGTTATATTTAAACAGTTGTTGCTGAGCCTTCCTAAAGGGAACGCTTGCAGACATCAATGGGAGGATGCCTTTCTGATATTATTTATATGTAATACAAAAGTAAACAAATAGTTTTAAAATTGAACTCATTCTACACAGAGAAATGTATGTAATTTAAATGTGCAAATTTTTCGCTCAAATAACATTTGTTACAATATACCACTTGCACAGCAGAAAACTTTTGAAAAACAATTATAACCATATCTAAGAAATTAGAGCTGATAGATCTAACGAATGCAATTTTCTGACTCAGTATCCTAAATAACCTCAAGAACAGATTTGAAAACCAAGAAAGAATTTCTTTTTTGATTGTGTATCTCAAATTGTGGTCAAAATGTACCTATTTCCTGATCATATGTCGTAATTGTGACAAGATAAGTATTTAGTTTTGTACTAAACTGATAAACTGCAATTGAAATTGTTTAAATGATAGAGTGCACATTTATCCTAACCCTTTATTCATCAATTCGTTCTCTTACGATGTTTTTAACATGTGAGAATGAAAGTTGTAACCAGAAACCCGCATCAGTGTTGTCTCAGCTGCAAAAGCAATGTTGTTTGTACTAGCGGTCTAATAAATAAACGCTTACGGAAAGAAAGTTTCAAGCACGGTGCATTAAAAAACAATTTTCTTCTTTGAAACTCTGAATCTTTGTCACTACCACCGCTCCATTGTAAGGGTTGATGATGTAACCATGAATTATTCATTATCTTTTTGCTTTGGCCTCATGCTGCTGGGGAAAGGAAAACAGCTTCCACCTCTGCAGACACATCTTCTCAAGCAACTTAACCAAAACCGCTTCCTGCAACTTCTCAAAGTTAGGAAAACCTTCCCCTGAACGCCGACTCTGTTTTCGGTGGAAGTCGTACATCTCGCAAGTGTACCTACTAATTTAGCGTTTTCCGGTCGTTTATCTCTATATAGCTGTCTGTGCATGTAATTACATTGTTTCAAACTATTAACTTTCATTATTTTATATTTCATAGTCTGTAAAGTGTCTGAAAATTTATAAGAACTTTCACCTAAAGTATACATTGTAGTGTGCATAGACCGCCACGGGTGGCCGAAGTCGTTAAGGCGCGGACTCGTGAGCGGAAGGTTTAGGGTTCGAATCCCGCCAGGACCGTTCTCCCTGACTGAGATTTTTTCCAGGTTTTCCTCAATCACAATAAACCAACCAATTACTCTTATCTACTTTAAATATCATAAATAAAATGGTGTATTAAGGTCTTATTTCTGCCCAAGTTTTTTTTTTTTTTTTTTTTTTTTGATTAGTGTTAAACGCCCGTTTTTACTACTGAGGCACCGCAGGCGGTAGACACTGATGATACATGAGATGAAATAATAAACTGGGAAAGGATTTTTTTTAAGGAAGGAAACGTTCCAGGCCTAAGTTTAGGGTACCTCCCCGGCATTTGCCAGTTATGAGGACTTACTTCATTACGATTAATTTTAAACTTTTGGAAACAATTTTTTTTGTTGATTAAAACTAACATTTCTACAGTTACATTGTTGCAACTTAGGAAAATATATAAAAATAACAGCATAACTTCATCGCCGAAGTCATTTAATACTTAGTTTTCCTAATTTTGGGAAAAATATTAAATTCTATAAACCACACTTTAAACTACTTTTTAATAGAGTAGGACTAATTATTTGAAATATTGACTGTTTTATTTGCGTAGTCATTTGTTCACTACAATTTTAACTTTATCACTATTTTCAAATCACTGGCTTCCGTGGTGCTTCTTGTGTTCGATGTAAAGGTGGACAGCATCGGGAGAACAAGAGGTGGATGGCAGAAAATTTCCAATTGGAATTTCTTATTGGTTGCTTTCAGATGAGTGCTTTAGAAAAACATTACTAGTTAAAAGTCCTGGACATTTCCGTTTGATCGCGGTTCTTAAGTTACAGATCTTTCAGCATTTATTGTGGTTCTTTGGGGCAAGTAATGCATTTGCAAAACCCAGAACAGCCTCACCGCAACCGGTCTTTCGCTGCGTTGTTGGCCATGTGCTTTTTCATACTCTTCTGTGAACCATGAACGCCAACATCAAATTATCTGAATACTCATACACAACTCATAAAGTCTATACGCAGCAATTTCGATTTTTGCTGTGAAATGTGCTAAGGTGGAGGTAGATTCGCTTCCGATAACAGAACAAAACTGTGTTCTCAAGTGTTTGGTTATGTGGTCACCGTTTGTATATATTTTAATGCTAAGCCACAATTCCCTTTCAATTGTGCAATCGAAATGCAGAAAACCTACAGTCCACCGTAGGCTTTGTTCGAAGCTGTGTGCGTACTTAATAGCCATAAATAATGAATTAAATATGACTCACTTTATGCATAGATTTTTTAATGGTGTTTAACGCCCATCTTTACTACTAAGGCACCACAGGCGGTTAACACTGATGGTATAGGAGATGAAATTATTTATTGGGAAAGGAATTTTTTTTTTAAGGAAGGAAACATTCCAGACTTAAGTTTAGGGTACTTACCCGGTATTTGCCAGTTATGAAGGCTGAGGAAAAGCTGGAAAAAACCTTAGTTAGGGAGGACGGTCCTGAAGGGGTTCGAACCCCAGACCTCCCGCTCATGAGTTCGCGCCTTGACGACCTCGGCCACCCGTGGCGGTTTACATAGATTTATAAATATTAAAGAGATTATTGATTCTCTTTGCAGCAGTCCACCTCCTGATATAGTATATATATTTATATACTTCCATTCCTAGGATTTTTCCCCAAATGAATCACCATTCAATTAATATCTCAAAACTTGCCAGTTACGTCTCTTCTTTCTTTTACCGCCAGGAAGTGCAATGACTTTCCTTGCTATTTCACTTTTCGCCATTCTTTGAGGATGTTGTGGACTCTCACTCGAAACTGTCTAATTTCGGGATCAAGATAAACGACAGTCGACTAACAAGTGAAAGATTTGCCGACGATGTGGTCTTATCCGCCAAAACACCGAAATCACTACAAACTATGCTGGAACAATTATGTGAGCATAAAGCAAAAGTGCAGGGCTGTCACCAAACAAACCAAAGACGCAGTTAATTTCAAACTGACCTGAAACCCCAATAAAATATATATGGAAAAGTCCTCACATATGTGAGCAAATATACATACCTAGGACAACAGATTTCCTTCCATGATAAAATGGAAAAAGAAGAACAAAGAACTGTCTCATTAACCTGGAGAGCATTTTGGGCTCTTAAATTTATATTACTAGACCACACTAAGAAAATGAGATTCCAGATGCTCGAAACCTTTATATACCCTGTATTAATATATGGGTGCCAGTCATGGTCACTAACAGATAAACAAAAGAACAAAATTCAAATATGCTAAAGAAAAATGCAACGCAAGATCCTGTGAATAACTTTGAAGGATAAAATATCTATAGTATTAATAAACCAGTTATCTCAGACAACAGACATTGCACAAATAGCTACCAGAAGCAAATGGCAATGGAGTGGTCACATCGCAAGAATGCAGGACAATAGATGGACCTACAAGATCTTCATGTGGGACCCCCAGATAGGAAAAAGGAAAAAGGACCCAGAAGAAGATGGACAGACCTCTTCAAGTAACATGCAGGTCGAGATTGGTCAAGAGTAGCAAGGGTAAGAGAAAAATGGAAATCTCTAGAAAGGCAACTAGTGCAGTGAGGAGTGGAGTAACCAAAGAACAAATCAGCCAGTGTCTTAAACAGCATACGAACAACTAGCGTGGAATAGCTGACCACGTTAGGAAAAAGCGAGCTCTTCTTACTTGTTAGGAGGCATTTGCCCTTAAGAAACACAATAGTCTATCTTTATCATTCAATGCAATTTATTATTTATATACAATGCAAGTGCATGTTTTGATTATAAGTATTTTATTTGTGTGCATGTTATTAATCTTAACTTTAAATTAAAGAATAATATTATTCAGTTACATATCTAGTAATTATAGAGGTTTTTAATAGTTAAATCCTTAACTAACACATTAAATGCCACATTTACATCTTGGCTCGGCTCCTTCTCAATGAATGAAGACACTTATATTTCAAATTATGTAACGCTGGAATCGCATAAAATGAAGAACTGTTCTTCTTTTCTTGGTGTAACAGTTCTAGCAACAGGGTTTTACCCTACAGATATTGCTGTGGGGTTCTAAGGAACATGTTTTGTAAGGTTTAGTTTCATCCCCCACAAGTTGGAGAGGGGTAGTACTCAGACGTACATATTCTCACGCACTCCGTTACACATACACATAGGAACGCGCTGCTTGACTCGTGCCCACAGGCGAAGCCACGTGTGCACTTATTTTACCCCTCTCTGTCTCTCCCTCTCTCAAGTGTTCTTTCGTTTTAAATAGAAGAGAATATGCATCAAATCGCGTGTTATATTAAAAAAATATATGCAATTTACAGATATACGTAATTTGAGTATTTGAAAATCTTTTGACAGAAGTACTGATTTCTTATAATTTTTAAAACCGTATTTAGTAGCCTATCTCCTGTTTTGGCAATATGTAAATGAATTAAATTTATGGCATTGTATGTATGTAAAATTTGTGTGCATGTGAAACTTAAGTAATAATATTCCTATGCAGAATAACTCGTGGAGGATGACAATATGAGAAAAATTGTACAAATGTAAGAAATGGCCAGAGCAAAGAGAAAGCCGTTATCTCTTTTTGTTAACCACATAAATGCTTGTTGAGAGTGGAAGGCAATTAGAAGGTGAACCATGATCGCGTGGTGACTGAGAATGCAGCTAGAAGTCATCCAGTCGGGGTAAAGAGAGCGTCTCTAAGTCACGAGTTGCCCGGTTTTAAGAGAGAAAGAGAGAGCCCATTGGCCTGCCTCGACACTCTTAAATTCTTTTTCAGCGGTTCAGATAATGATTGCACTTCGCTTCAGAACATCACCCAAGCCTAATACTTGCAAATGATATTAACTCAAATTATCACTGCTAATCATACCGCAACGGGTGGCCGAGGTCGTTAAGGCGCGGACTCGTGAGCGGGAGATCTGGGATTCGAATCCCACTAGGACCGTCCTCGCTGAATGAGTTTTTTTCCAGGTTTTCCTCGGTCCTCATAGATGGCAAATGCCGGGGAGGCACCGTTACCATTTGGCAATGGCATAATTCATATTTGATAGGATGTAGTGCTTTGTGAAACTTTTCCAAGACCGGAGCATGAAAGAAGTAGAGGCGTAACTGGTAAGATTTTCCAAGACCGGAGCATGAAAGAAGAAGGGGCGTAACTGGTAAGGTTTTCCAAGACCGGAGCATGAAAGAAGAAGAGGCGTAACTGGTAAGGTTTTCCAAGACCGGAGCATGAAAGAAGTAGAGGTGTAACTGGTAAGGTGGAACATGAAAGAAGAAGAGGCGTAACTGGTAAGGTTTTCCAAGACCGTAGCATGAAAGAAGAAGAGGCGTAACTGGTAAGGTTTTCCAAGACCGGAACATGAAAGAAGAAGAGGCGTAACTGGTAAGGTTTTCCAAGACCGGAGCATGAAAGAGGAAGAGGCGTAACTGGTAAGGTTTTCCAAGACCGAAGCATGAAAGAAGTAGAGGTGTAACTGGTAAGGTTTTCCAAGACCGGAACATGAAAGAAGAAGAGGCGTAACTGGTAAGGTTTTCCAACCGTAGCATGAAAGAAGAAGAAGCGTAACTGGTAAGGTTTTCCAAGACCGGAACATGAAAGAAGAAGAGGCGTAACTGGTAAGGTTTTCCAAGACCGGAGCATGAAAGAGGAAGAGGCGTAACTGGTAAGGTTTTCCAAGACCGGAGCATGAAAGAAGTAGAGGTGTAACTGGTAAGGTTTTCCAAGACCGTAGCATGAAAGAAGAAGAGGCGTAACTGGTAAGGTTTTCCAAGACCGGAGCATGAAAGAAGAGGCGTAACTGGTAAGGTTTTCCAAGACCGGAGCATGAAAGAAGTAGAGGCGTAACTGGCAAGATTTTCCAAGACCGGAGCATGAAAGAAGAAGAGATAGATCTTGCAATACTTTGTTTTGAAACAGATTGAGCATTTGAGTTGTAGTCTTTCCTTCTACGTAAAAGTTAAGAATAGAGAAGATGAAGAACAGTATGGACAAGAGATACTGATTATACTCCGCTGTATGGCTGATGTGACAGTGGTCGGAGCTTAAAACGTCTTTTCATTTATGGAATACATAAATAGAAGACTATGAGAACGTCATAAAGATAAAACGATTCTCTAAACGACATAGCGTACAATTTAAATATGAACAATATAAATATGTTTACTTCTCTGTAAGAAAGTTAAAATCCTACATTAATCGAGATTTGATAAAAAAAAAATAACGGCAATATTCGTTTTTCTAAAAGAATGTTTATTTCTTCATCAACATCTATTCTGTCCCCTTCAAAGTAATTAATCCCCTACGGATGTAATACACTTGTGCCAACTTGGAAGCATTTCTGTAACCCATTCTTCGGTATGCCCTTCAGTGATTGTGTTTTTATTCCATCAATGGTGGCAAAACGTCGTCCTTTCATGATTTTCTTCAGCCTCAGGAATAGAAAGAAGTCGGAGGGGGCCATGACCGGTGAATATGGTGGCTGTGGCAACATTACGGTTTTCAAGCAGTGAGGTGTGAGCAGCAGTCTCGGAACAAACTTTGCTGCCACACGTTTCATGTCCAAAACATCCGGGAAGAATGCTTGGCATGAACCAAATGATATACAGACATCATCAGCAAGTTTCTGATAGTTATTTAGCGATCTTCCAGAAGCATTTTATTCACTTCTTCGACGTTGTAGGCGGTTATTGGTGTGCTAGGACGTCCAGGGCGGTAGTCATCTTCAACGTCTTCACGGCCTCTTTGAAACGTTTGTACCACTCTAAGCTCTTGTCTTGCTCATAGTAGATTCACCAAAAGTCAGAGTCAACATTTCGATTGCTTTGTTGCACTTTATTCCATTTTTAAGCAAAATGTAATATAAATTCTAGTATCCATTTTTAAGCTAAAAAATCGTTTTCGACTGTCAGCAATGAACTAAACATTCAAAACAGCTAAAAACGCCAACAATGGTCAGAAACATGTGCACCAAAAAGCTTAAAAAATTGAAAATTTGATATATGAAGCTCGTGAAATAAAAAAAATGCCGTTATTTTTTGATCTCAACTCGTACATACTAACTTTTTCGTTTTGTAGTTAAAAGCCTTTTAATATAAAAACATAAAAATTATCTATTGACAAAATTGTTAAATTTACTTTAGAAGGTTTCACAGACCACTTTACTGCCATTTCCTTTAAAAACAATTTTATCACATAATTTTTATGATTTAAGCTATTTATTCATATTTAAAGTACTATAATTTTAGACATTATTACACGATATACTTAGAAAAGCTCTACCAATACTATCCTGCCGTTTATCTGCTGTTTGGCCTAAAAATACTCTCTGCGTTATCTTTCATATGCCGTAATTTAGTGAGGCTGTTTGATTTACGGGCTGGCAGAGCACAGTTGCTTACTGGGAGACCCAGTTCTCAAGACCGTATAATTGCAGGTAGCAGCTTGTAGTTAATTTGAGGATGATTTGGTCAGCAAATAGTTGTGAGCCCATGTGTTATTTGGTGGTTTCATTGTGTGCTATTTGTTCTTCGTTGGTTATGCCACTACATATAGTCTTGTAGAATATGTTTTTATATAATATTTATGTAAAAAAGGATTTTTACCTAATTACGGAGATGTAATAAGATGATTCAAAGGAAAATATCTGGTAATCATGTTGCAGGTAGAGCAACTGTTAAAAGGTTTCAAGAGATAGGATCTCTCTACGACAAGAACGCTCCGAAACCCGGGGTCTTATGGGAAAAAGATTAAATGAAATAGAGGGATTTCTTACACAGATATCGGCAATCTATTGCCGCTGGGTGGCATCTTTTTCAGAATCTCTTATAACATTGGTTAGAACTTGTAATTATGGTTTTTAAATATAATTCTTTCAGTAAATTATAAATACTGAAATGAAAATACTAACTACTTGTGGGATCCTATTTCCGCAGCCTGTAATTCAGATAAACTCCTGTAATTTAAAAACACTGCTTTAAAGCAATACGCCTGATGAGCATGCCTATATGTGATGTTTGATGTTTGCAGTTCTCAACGGAAATGCTGCCTTCGATTATTAT
This sequence comes from Metallyticus violacea, assembly GCA_030762175.1. NCBI lineage: Eukaryota > Metazoa > Arthropoda > Insecta > Mantodea > Metallyticidae > Metallyticus > Metallyticus violacea. The sequence goes on from CM060831.1 coordinate 122,936,827, forward strand.
TATTAATAGTAGAATAAAGTGGCAAACCTTATATTTTTAATGACAATAAAATGCATAAACTAACATATTAACATTTTATTTTACAATTTAGAAGTATAGTACTAGGTTGAGGTGTATTAAACACATACGCAAGTTTAAATTGAGTCCAATTTGTCACCTTTTTCTGCCACCAAAGTATTTCACACTCTCTTTTCAATGCTCGGGCAAGATTACCATATAAGGTAGAAGAAAATACTTCCAGGTTATTGAGCGGAAAAATGTATCTTTACAGTACGGAAAAGGAATAAATTCAAACTATATTTTATTTAATTCAACAATGAGCCGGAAATATATTTTCACGTGCAAAATTAATTTGACTCTGAAGAGGGGTTATTGTGTAAAAATAGAATAAAATATATATTTTAGAAACAATAACTTTTGAATTAATACCACCTATAATGTTCAATATTTCCCTTTAGAACTATAAAGCATTTAATAGGGTTGAGACATTTTATAAAATCTCACAATGAGAAAAATTAAAGACATTTAGTGCTACTCTTAAATTACAATCGTAATTTTAAGAACATTGCTCGACCATTCCAATTCTACTACATAAGCAAAAGAACGTAAAGCCAACGTTAAAAAAATATTAATAAATAGCATTGCAATAAAATATTAACAAAACTTAAATACCTTGGTCACCCGGTCGGATTAGACTTCGAACCTAGCAATTTAGAACAAGAACCAAGACACTTCTGTTTACCCCATCCCCCCACCCGGGACCGAAACGAGCTGGCTCTTAGCAACGGAAAGAGGGGCGAACAAGGCAAGGACATTGTCACATTATTCTATGAATAACTTTATCTTTCTCAACCGCTGGAAACGAAAGGCCAGTGAACGAAGCACCCTGACGTGGACAAGAAAAGGGAAAACCGTTGAAAGTAACGGAATAACACAGCCGTGATACTGCCTGACTATGACCCCATTCACAATGAAAATTAAACATAAACATATTAAAGTAAGACGTAACATGTTAACTTAATAGTATGTAGGCATTCATAATGAAAGACGCAAACGTACATATTAACCAATCAAAAATAAGAACAAGTGAAGATCAACTAACAGCTGATTGAAAATGGCTGCTTCTGACAAAATGGCGCTGGCGTTTATGCATGTGCAAAGTGCAATGATTAATTTGCTTGGAGTAATATGAGCAAGGATAGCTTTCTTATAATGCAATTAATGGTAAGAGGGTGGACGTGAATTCGGTCGTTGCTCTTCAGATGCTCCCGGTGCGGGCTCTGCGGACCCTGAGTACCAGTGGTACTTCTGCCGTCACTGGAAGTAGCCGGGCCGCACTTATTCGAGCCCCTCCCGAAGGGGAGTTGGACTCGACCTGGCAGTGGACCCGGAACTCACGGGAAATGAGGACTCGCGAGAGCGGTGTGCCCAGAGGGAGTGCCCCAGGCGTGTACCTTGGGGACAGGTTTTACCTGAATCACCTTTATTTAGTGAGTATAGTGGTGGCTACCTTAATGCTGGGGTTCTTAAATTGAGTAGGTATTTGTTAGACGTAACTTATCCACCAGCCTGGTAGCTAAGTTTGCTTAGCGCGCTTGGGCGACGAGATCGTCTACGGCCCAAAGGTGGATCGGAATAAACTCTAGGTGTCGTCCTAAATGCAAAAAAATCGCTGGGCGACACAGACCTCTGAGTTTTCCCCTGGTCACGAGAGAGATCTCAGCCGCATGTCCATTGACGCCATTCTGTCTACAGAGTCACTGATCTTCAGCTCTCTCTTGCCCTTACACGGAGCACGGAAATCAAGTGCAACTCCTGCTGCCAGCTGCTGTAAGTCCCGAGCGACAACGGGGAGAACCGAACTGCTGTGTTGCATGTATCATTTTTTATTAAACCAATCTAACCTTCGTAACTTTTAAACATAAATTGATAAAGGATTGTTAAGTGGGTAAAACATTGCAAGGATGGCAAATCTGCTCTTATTGGAGTTAGCAATTAATTTATGTATATATATATATATATATATATATATATATATGGTATAATTCGCTTGAAAGCCTTATTGTGGAAGTCACTATCGGCTCTCTCCGCCCGGGACTTGCAGCAGCAGGAGCTGCATTAGATTTCCGTCCTCCGTCTATGGATAAATGCGAACATAAACAGAGTAGCTGTGATTTCTTAAGTTTAAATTAGACGTAGACGCAAAACCTTGGACCGTGCAAGTTTTTAAGTTTACGTCTAATTGTACGTTTATTTTTATGTTTATGTGATTCATTGTAAATTGTTCCATTACAAGACATAGCATCTAGCTTTTGCATAGCTTTAAATTTACGTTACGTTTAATTTAATTTACGTAAAGTTTAATTGTGAATGGGGCCTAAGATCCAGTCCAAAAAGCAGTGGTTAGTCCGCGAAAGTCATGGGCTCCCTATCATGAAATCAGCTCCGTTCTTCTTACCAAACTTCAAATTCACAAAAATCCGAAGGACGTCATATTTCTATATCCCGACTATCAGGGAGGAGCTTACCTTTGGAGCTCTTAGGTGAAATTAAAAATGAATTTACACTCTAAAATAATGTTAGACCTGCATTCCTCCATATTTCGACATTGTTTCACTGTCCATTATTGATTCATTTACCTTGCAGCCCGTAAAGCATTTGGAACATTTAATCACGGGGAAGCGGATTATTCAATGTGTGGAACGTTTTGACCCTTCTATTATTCACACGTGTACTCAACACATTGGATTCAGCCCAGGAGAGTGGGAGAGTGGCAAATCTCCATTCTAAACGTTTTGTAATTCATGTGTGTTGTTTCTGTTTTTGTTTTGTGTTACGGGGGCTGGAAAAACCCATAAAATCTTTTCAATTAATTCAGTATGCAGCACAGAATGAAATCATTCAGACCTAAAATGCAGTACACAGGGAATGATAAAATTACTTTAAGATAAAGGTTGAAGTATAGATATGGACGAAACTCTATATCTGACTGTTGCACAAATTACGGCTTTGTTACATATATTGAGATAAACATTTTAAACCCGGGTTACGATTGTTTACGGAGATTTTAAATCACCAATATAAGAAATGTATAGTACTGGAAAACATATACTTCAAGAGAAATAAGTGTAACTAGGTTTGGTAGTAAACGTCTTTATATATAGCAATTTATATAACAAAAGTGCAATTCAAATGCATTTAAAATAAAATACGTTCATGCCATTAATCATAATTTTTAACGTACTCATATTTGCTGCACTGTTGCTATACAATCTTAACTCTGCGATAAATATGGCCAGTTGCAAGATTTCACATAATTTCAGAATTCTCATGCATTATTATTTGTTTCAACGTAAATCTCTGATAAAATTAGAGCAAAGGTTAGTGTTCAGAATTTAATTATTTTAAACTGTCGAACGAAAATTATTTGTAGAATACAGTGAAAAATTCCTTATGGCGCCCATATTCCGTGTGTTAGAGACGTGTGCTTTCTGTTCATTTTTGGTATGCATTTATAAAGTTATAAACTTTAAAAAAAGACACAATAATTCCAGTTGGAGTTCAATTTAATTCTGTTTTTTTTCCCTTTGCCTGACTTTACTAAACTTTTATAGTTCAGTAAATTTTTATGCGTTCACATTTGTCCCTAACAATTCAGGTTCCAGTAGGTCACCTCTTCTTGAGTTTTAGCAGGAGGGGAATTTCGCTTTGGTTAAGAAGTGAAATTAAATTCAACATAGGAGGGGGGTCGTTAGTAGTATGGACGAAATCGAAATGCATACTTTTCGATTGCAATTTGCTCACTTACTGTCACAATTAACTTTAACTTTATATCAAATTGAATTGGTATATTTTTTTTTAAAGGAAATAACCCACAGTTCACAAACATTAAAAGTAAAACTTAAGCATTAATGCAATAATTAATGATTGCAAAAGAGCAGAATTGCCCATAGAAGCGAATAATGAATGAGATAAGATTACATTCTTAAGTCAATTTTGGGTTGTACTGATACAGAGAAAAAGAACATATTTCAGAAGTAAGATATAAACTGAAGGTAGCCTGCATGTAAGAGAGATAATGTAGACTTCAAAAAAGCAACAAATGGAATAGTGAAAAAACGCCTTATATCTTTTTGTCTCCTTTGGTAGTAAACAAGATTTGGGGCAGGGGATGGAAACAAATCTGCCAGCCTCGAAAAAGGGATTGCAGCAGCAGAAAAAGAAAAGTTTTGCTACAGATGGTAGCTAAGTTTTTTTTTTTCCTTTTTTTTTTTTTTCCTCCATGTTCTAAGTCAAAATTGAGGAATATTTTTTTTCTTCCAAAACTCATCATTTGATGATAGGGCTAATTGATATCTTAATAATTTTTAGGTAATATAATTACAACGCATTGGAAGATCAGTAGAATAGTGAGTTTTTACATCAGAGCTTAACATATCCATGAATTGAAATTCTACTAGAGTTTTTCTCCCAAAACTGAACATGTCCTGTGCGGAAGTTTTAATGGGGGGAGGAAGAAGGAGGAATAGATAAGAAAATGGATGGTTTTAATTAATAATGACATTCAAAGTCTTTGTAGAATCATTAGAGTTTCTCTTCTTCTCTCCCTCCGCCGTCTCGATGCGTCGCTCTGCCACGGCTAGCTTCTTATGTATATGTAACTGGAAATGTTGTTACCTTTTCAGGTCAATGGAGGGGGGGGGGAAGAGTCGGGATCTAGGAAATACATATATGCAAAGTTCAAGACTGGAGATGACGCTATTTATTCCCTTTTGTCGCTGGTTCAATGTAAAGGATCGCCTTTCTAAGTTTCTGTTGAGCGGGTTTTTTATTTCTCACCTCGCCTAACGTATTAATTGTCTATCAGAACTCACCAAGATCGCTCGACTCTTCTCTTAACTCGGGGATCAACTGTCACTGCCCGATTATTTAATTCTTTCTCTCCCGATTACTAAATTCCTTGTACTCTCGATTTCTTGAAAACCTAATCTTTTATCAAAAAGTTCCCCCATTCGGTCGTTAGACCTACTTCCCCCATTTCCACCATTATTTCACTTAAAATTTTCTCCCTATCCGCCGAGGGGCGTGCATATACTTATTCTCAGATTCCTGATTGGACCTTCCATAGGTCTTCACTTTAACCTGTTTTCCATTTCTCCCTTTTGGTTCCCACGAGTGTACAAATCTGACTTATTTCACTTTCTATTGTCCATTGTCTCCTACTGTTCCCTTTTGTAGGCTAAATAAAAGTGAAAGTTCCCAGAAGCTCCAGAGAGACGACCCTTTCTTATACAATGAATCAAATACAAGGACGACTCCTGGTCATCTGTTCTTTGTCCATTACACCAAAACATATTCACCCTCTCTAGAAAGTCTGGCATCTATTTCTAAAAGGTCTGTCGCCAGACTTTTCTCTTCTATTACGCAAAAAATACACAAAAATATACAATGCATGAATAATTTAACTACTAACATGAATATACATAAATTGTACACACTAATCGTAATACTAATTATAATATTTGTAATTGATTATGTTAATATTTCGTAATATTTTAATTAGGGACTTCATCTCATTATTACGGCTTCACCTGCAAGCAAAAATTGCACAAAGGAAATCTTTTTTTAACAAAACTGTGCACATCCAACATTGATATACGTGCTGTTCACGAAGGAACATGCAAATGAATTATTCTGGGAGAAATGGACAGGGGATCTAGAAGAAAGAAAATATGGAAATTATGATCCTCAATTAACGCAAATAAAACGCTTGGGGAGACCCATGTTCACATAATTGCAAGTCTTTCAGTTGCGTCAAGGTAACATTAGCTGATGTTAATGAAAAGTGGAAACGACCTGTATGGGGAATCCAAGCCAGGACCAAGTGCTGCCTCATTTTACATCGCCTCCAAGGGATTCAATGTGTTTATTTCCTTAGAACCGCTACATATGAAATGGTTAGTATTTTGTAAATTGTTTTTCTGTTTTGGACTGGGAGTATATAAAGTAAAATATATTTTATACAGAATAACGTAGAAAACCATAAGGAAATTCTTGATGATGATCCAATATCTAAGAAGTTTGCTACAAAGAAACAATCAGTCATAAGCCTCTTGGTCAGTTTACAAGGTCATGGATTTTACATTATGGAAGAAATCAAATAGACGAATTCATGTAGCAGCTGATTTGAGGATTTTAAAGTAATATAAAGTTTGCCAATAATCACAAAAAGTGATTATCTTAAAGTGAATATATATATATATATATATAATGTGTGTTAATGCATATATTGGCTTTTCGTATCCTGCAATAGATGCATGTTCTGCCTATACTAAAAGGCGCAATAAAACAAGATCTGTCCCATACAATGAAAACAAAATCCAAAACTGGCGTACTCAGCTAAACTTTTATAAAATGTGGGGGAATGCATTATGTTATCATAAGTAAACATACTGCCACGGGTGGCCGAGGTCGTAAAATCGTGGATTCGTGAACGGGAGGTCTGGGGTTCGAATCCCACCAGGACCGTCCTCCCTGGTTGAGATTTTTTCTAGGGTTTCCTCAGTCCTCGTAAATGGCAAATGCCGGGGAGGTACCCTAAATTTAGACCTGGAACGTTTCCTTCCTTAAAAATAAATTCTTTCCCAATATATCATTTCATCTCATGTATCATCAGTGTCTATCGCCTGTGGTGCCTCTGTAGCAAAAACGGGCGTTAAACACCATTCATTCACGAGTGAGTGAACATGAAGAAAAGTACATTGCATTTTCTTTTGACTTTTTTTTTTGTTTGGTTTATTTTCGAACTCTCTTTGTCATCTCAGGTCCTCAGCGTTCCATTCAATTCAGGGCGTGAAACGGCCGACAAATTTTGCTGAAAGGTATCTTTATTGACTTGAGGCTTAAGGTTCTTTATCGTCCTGTTAATGTACGACACGGGACAGACGGCTTTACTTCCCTTCCGAAGGAAGCCATACTTAGGGTTTTTACGCCCGAAAAAATCCATCGATCCTGGCCGGGTTTGAACCCGCGATCTTGGGTTTAGAAGGTAAGTATGGTTACCACTACACCCCCAGGACCGACCGTTTTGAGTTACAGCTAGAGACTCAAAGGAATTACAATCTGCGCTACTGCATTATATAAAATCAATAATCATCCTTAATTTTTATTTTGTGATGAATGCCTATGATAGAATAAAATTGCCAGATTGTGAATACTCTTTGTTACTGGATGGAAACAGATCCTCGAAATCGAATAAAATATTTTTTCCTGCGCGTAGTCACAATTTTACTTCTCCAGATATACCATTTGGTTGGAGTGAGCAGATACGCAAGAAGTGTGCTGATATCGAATCTAAGCAAGTATGCGTGCAGCTCTGCAAGAGGTTGGTTCTTTTCGAAAGCTGCTTAAAAGCTTTTACACGAAAATGAAAAGAGCTGTGTTGCAAAGACAATCGTTATTTACAAGCATTTAACATAAAAAGAAGACATTGTCACTGAAGTCAGGTTCCTAGATTTTAATAATAAGTGGATACGGTAAGAAAATAGTGAAGAACGGTAGATAGGAAGTGAAACCCGATGTGTAGGTGGGGAAGGATATTTATTATTGACCCCCCTTTGGGCTTCAATTTGAAACGGATTTGATAGGTAGGGTTGGGGAATTGGGATGTGTGGTTGCTGCAAGTTTCGCCACGGCTGCTGCAGATCACCCCTACTCTTCTTCGACGAGACTCTTTCGAGAGCGTTTCCCTGGTATCTTAATGCAGCTCAATGATGTATGTGCAGTTTACATGGCGACTGGCATCAAGTTTCATTGTAGCCGGAACTGGTAATTTGGTACTTAGGCAGCTCTTCCGCTGATCTCCGGGTGACGGCAGCCACACGTATCTGAAAATTCTGATACTACCCCCTTTTGGACAAAACCTAGCCCTTTTATACAAGATTCAAAATGACCCTATCCATGGGCAACGGCGCGAAATATTCCCGCCCATTTTGTGTCTCATAGGTAATTGTTTATCTTTCTGAATTTCATTTCTATTCGCTGGAAAATTTTGGTCAAGCAAAGTACTTCCCTATTCGTCAATAAGATGAGTTGAAACACATTTCATACGTTAATGTCAACCACTTTTTACTCGGGCACCTGCAACTTTGCCACCAAACAGGCCGGTGTCTTTACTGAGGCGGGGGACATTTTCCACCCTATCTGCATACCAGAAGGGATTACCTTGCATCGTCTGACTTAATGCCGAGTCTTTCTGTGTTCGGAGAAAGACATGAGTTTATCCTTCCTTTGCTATTTTACTACATGCGATCTCTTAAATATTACCAAAAGTCACACTTTATAAAAGTATTTAAACACTATACAATATTAAATCTACATATACGAGGTATGTCATTAACGTTCTGCACTAAAAGAAAATGCACAACATATTTGCTCATAATTACAGAGTTGGTGATTGCAAATTAAAAGTATAAATAGATCTACTTCGCAATATGATGAAGAATGGAAAAAAAGAATCTATAACTGAAGTGGTATGATTAAATACTATACCAACCAAGTGATGTAAATAATGAAAGGAAAGAACCAGTAACAGTGGCTTACATACTTTGTGCCTACTGGAGTTAAAGCGACTTAAGCTCAAGGAATTAAATAACTTTCTTCAGTTTAAAATAATATTTTTTAAATTTAAAACAAATGCTAGCAAATTTCATAAACGATCTTTCACTTAATTTTACGTAAATCAAGAGTGCTTCTTTATTATTATATAACAAAATCTAATTAATGTTTATTTTAAAGTTAAACTCAGCATATCACTGAATATGTTGTTAGGATTTTAGTAAATGTACTGGACTACGTTTTGATTGAAGTACTAAAACATATATACTGACACATTTATTATGGCCCACTCCCACTGAAATATTAATATATATATTACAAACTAATTATAATATTTCATACCGCCACGGGTGGCCGAGGTCGTTAAGGGGCGGATTCGTGAGCGGGAGGTCTTGGGTTCGAGTCCCCCCAGAACCGTTCTCCCTGACTGAGGTTTTTCCAGGTTTACCTCAGTCCTCATAAATGGAAAATTCCGGGAAAGTACCTAAACTTAGGCCTGGAACGTTTCCTTCCTTAAAAAACAGAATCCTTTCCCAATATATTATTTCATTTCATGTATCATCTGTGTCCAAGCCTGTGGTGCCTCAGCAGTAAAAACGGGCGTTAAATAAATAATATTTCATGTATTGTAATTAGTAATATAGATGTTATATATGCATAATACGGCATAATGTCAACATGTTTTTTACCTCGACAAAAGATAAGATCTCTTGAGTTTTTTAGTTACGGTAGCTTGGAGGGCCAAGAGGGCCATAAAACTGTATTCAGAGGGAGAAGAAGCCCGAGGGTCGAGTGTTATGCTACGTTAAAAAGCACTGTCATAGCAGGGTTAATAAACCGAAGAATTTTTAAATCCATTGGGGCTTTGAACCCGACAGGAGTTATACTGTTAGCCTTTAAACTAGCCTATGTCAACAAAATGTTTTAAACTTTCCAAAATAGCGAATGGCACGTGTGTCAGGTGAACTTAAATCAGTCAATGGAAAATGTATTTTTGATCTTTTAAAGATAGGCCCGAAACCTGCGCATGTCACGTGACCCCTTATGGCTTCGTTAAGCGAACGACCACTTGATTTGAATTTGGTATATAAGGAAGCGTTTGCCCCGCTAGGGCTCTCAGTTGCTGAAGCTCGCATTTCACAGAATCATTTCAGACGCAGATAACACGTTATACTTCGGACGCGGGCACGCAGTTGTAATACATCATTTAGGCAGTTTTTAGGTTGATACTCAGCTGTGATGCAGTTATCAGATACATCAGGTAAGCAGTTTTCAGTTTCACACGCCGCGGCACTCATCTGTAAGTTACACATGCGGCAACTAAATTTATATACGACGTGGCTAAGTCTATCGTACCAAAACACCAGAGGACGCGAAATATTTTGAAAGTATGTGTGTCCCATCGCGTGCTTATTTACACTATTGAACTTCTCTCCCATTCTTGTTGAATACGAATCAACAAAATAGCAGAATTCACCTTGAGGAATTGTCATTGAAGCGTGGGCAACAATTAATCTACGAAACCGCTTCAAAATTTGCATCACAACGTGAGGCCACTCAACGTCGAAAAAAAGTCGCTTCAAAATTGGTGCCCAACCCAATTTAGCCGGAGCCCACTAAATAGCTTCAGTGCATAGAATCTCCTGTGTATTTCCGAATGGACCAAAAAAAAAAAAAAGAAAGGAAAAAGAAAGAAAGAAAATAAAAGAAAAGGAAAAGAAAAAGAAAAGGAAAAAATGTCTCATTGCACAAGAAACATTTTTTTTCTTTATCTCTAAAGTTTAATCTAATGGATATGTTTATTTTTAACTCAAATAGACCAGCATTAGTTTTTAAACTTCTTCAGTGAAGTTTGTATATATATTCGAATCGTTTCAAGACCACACCAGGTTCACATTAGTTCAATAAAATGCATCATACAAACAAATGTCATTATTTCATTCCATCTAAACAGTCTTCAATGTTGTGATGCACTTGCTGCTTAAACTGAGGTTTGCTCGAGCGTGTGAGCGAAGCAACGGAGGGGTGATATACACGACAGAGCCGGTTTGGTACACCGCAGACCTAACACAAACACGTAGGTGGAGAAGTGAAGGGAACAGAGCAAATCCGGGGCTACACGCAACCACGGCTATTTGCATGCAGTCTTCAGTTTCCAAGTGTGTTCCTGTAGCAGTTGTAATAGCTGCCGTGATGCGCAAATTGTACACCAGAGACTAGATAATTAATTGACAATGAAATATTAACACATTAAGATTTTGATAATTTTCCATGAACGCGCCGAACGGAAGTAGTATTTACTCAACCGCAGACGGTTGTACTACAATCCTTTCGTAATTTAATATGCCACACATCATGTTTAAACATAACAGAGATAGTTTGGTATTTCTAACGAAAGTGTGAATTTAAAAATAAGAACAATTAAATACTGGTAAAGGATAATACGGGGGAATCAAACTCTTCTTCCAGCAGTCTGTCAAGGGAGCAAATAAGGGAAGGGTGGAATACGAGATGAGCATTAAAAACAAGAAAAGATTTAGACAAACTTGGATTGGGGTATATTTGGGTTAAGGGGAGAGGACATTACACGAAATAGTTGGAAAATAGTTAACAGACGTTTGCGAGATACAGACAGGCGAAATACTGAGTCTCAATGCGCAGAAAAAGTATCGCTTAACCTGCAGGCTCAAATACGTCCGGTGTGGGAGAGGGGACATTATTTAGATATCTGTGGTAGAGAAGAAAGAAGTGGTCTCGCAAGGTTCAGATTAGGGTCTTGGAAAGGAAACAAAACAGTTAATGATCTCTGGGAAAGGATTTGCCCACTGTGCGGAGAAAGCGATACCTGGAGGCATACTTTGGTAGAATGCACGGAAACGGAGATTTTAAGAAATGAGCATTTATCATAGCAATTTCTGAATTTCAATAGAAGTTTAAACATTTACCGGGAAGTGTTGGTGCATACGAGATGTGCAATTTGGGAATATGTCTAGATATGACCCGACAGAGAAGGTTAATGAATTTAATGAAGAGGGGAGAGTTGGAGGTGAGGTGTGAGTAAATGGAAAGGGGACTCAAGAGTAAGGGTTCCATTCATGTTTATGTATTTATATATAAAATTATTAATATAAATCGTAAATATGTCGTAGTATTTGTATATTTGTATGTATTAGATTTGTGTATATGTATGTATGTATATATGTGTAATGGTCATTTTGATTGTTACAAGGACGATATTAGCATATATGGCCGTAAGGCCCATGGGACAGTTGTATTTGTTTGAATGTATTATAAAACTGGTACAACAAAAACTCCATTACTATTAGTACTCCCAACTTTTTATTATATCTCTGGTAAAAGTTGGTTAAGACATGTTTTATTCTTTTCTGCTTTCAGATTTTAAGTTCTGGTGAGCTGCCCAGAAAGCACGGAGTCATCAGTGAAACAAAGGACTACGTTTTATAGTTTTAATTTCTATGGCATGAAGCCAGTTATCAAGAACCTGTCAATTTAAATATAACTTAAGCGTGTGTATGTTTAGAAGTGTTAAAATGTAGCGTCCCACATAATATTTACATAAGCATCTGTTGAAATCGGGTCCGTTTTCTGAAGTTTTGTGTAAAACAGTCTATAAAAGCCCACGAACATGATCACAAACTGTTTTATTTTAATAAATCTCTCAAAACCTGCCTATCGGGATAAAGTTGATCTATAAGAAACTTTAAAATTTCGTAAATATGTAGTCAACAGACTCAACAGATAAAGAAATTTGTGTTTTTTTTTGTATAAAAAAGCCTTACTTGTGTTAGGCAGCCACTTAGCATCATGCCCGTTTATTGCAAGTGAGGACATTGTGTAGGGAACTGATCCAAAATGGGTTTCAAAACCAAACAGTATAGAGAAAGTTCAATAAAGAAAAGTCGGAGAGTGTCATAAGAGAGTCATCAGAAATGTTGTGGGTCTCGTTAGTGATTCTACACGTGTTCCTGGTGTGTACCATCAGAGGTCACCTCAACATTTTCATCAGCCAAGAGGAAGTGCGTAAATTGCTGGGTGAGTCTTGCAAAGTTTCAATAGTTGTAGCGACGACGCTAAGTGAAAGGTAGTTATGCTTCTGCAGCGCAGCATTCAACACGCTTGTATCCAAATGCAAATAGCAGCAGCTTTGAACATCGTCAGAAGCTATTCATAGTCTTTACTGTTGTTGAAACTCTACTTCAGCTAACGTTTTATTTGAAGCTTCGTGTTACACTATTACTATTGACTTTCAAGTGCATTTGGGACATTTAAACTTTAAATCCCTTGAGTGTAATGCGATCTACCGCAGATAAATCTTTATGTAGAATCAATAATTACTGATAAATGTTTTTTTTAACATGCAGTTGAAATTTCTTTAAAGATTTAACGATAACCATTGGTTTAGATTCATTTATATTGCCTTTGAATATTATTTACAATTAGCTTTGTCGTGTGTATCTTATTAATACATACGAGGCGCATTTTAAACAACTGGGTTAATAGCGCATGCGCAGAAGCTTTATCTGATTCATAATCTTGTTATTGTGCATATTTATACCAGTATACTGCCATTTGTTTACGAGGTTGGTATATAATTCCGCTAATATGGGGTACTTTCGATGATTCCGTTTCTCAACGTGAAAGGTAAGAGTATCACTGAATGGTGTGACGCTTGTTAGCCAGCTGTAATGAGTGAAGGAAAATTCAGGCAATTGTGTCATCGTCTTAAGGAAGGCCGTGAAGAGACGAGGTGTAGGCATAGCTACAGATGAATGACCTTGAGCATGAAACGCAAAAATTCGAGACCATCGCCGTTTCTCAATCAGTATTGTTGTAAGGGCATTTCACCTACTGCATTGTTTAGAACTGCCATCTAAAATCTTTAGCATCTTAAACTTTAATGCATGATGGGTCCTTAAAATGTTGACTGCAAGTGATAGTCTTGGTGTGTCAATATTTGACAGATTTCCTTCACTAGTCCTTTCTTATTAAATTGTTGACACATCTTTATTAAATATACTGCAAGCACCATTGTTCAATTTGAATTGTCATGTTTACTGCTTATGCAAGTCCTTCCGCTGTGTTTCTCATATTGTGCTATTTTTCTTGAAATAATTCAGTGCTTTTTTTTTAAACGCTGCAGGACAAATTTTGAAACAAGTAAGTAGTAGTAAGGATCCAAATTTTGAGATTGTAATTATGAACAGTCAAATCCCGTTTACTGTGTTCTTTAAATTAATTAAATACGAGATCGTCATTTATTACAAACACTGGTCGTGGATACGTTTCAAAATCATCGTTATGGACATACTTTGTGCTGAGTTTGTTGTATATGTTGTGAAATGTTTATTGTTTCTTTCAACTGTTTACAGTATTTATGGATTCTGTAGTACTTATTAAGCAGCATCTGTAAACTCGGTTCATCTAATTTTTTTCCAGGGGCCGATAGTTGATACTCACTCGTTGACAGACCTTCCTCACTTTACCTGCATTTTCCTCACAATTATTCAATTTTCATTTCCAGAGTCACAATTAATATGTCACAGACACCAATATGCCATTTTCATATTTGCGGCAGATTAGTTCAAATGATGCCTTGTGTCGGTCCTGGTGGTGTAGTGGTTACCATACTTGCCTCCTACACCCAAGATCGCGGGTTCGAAACCGGCCAGGACAGATGGATTTTTTCGGGGTGTAAAAATCCTAAGTATGACTTCCTTCGGAAGGGAAGTAAAGCCGTGGGTCCCGTGTCGTACTTTTTCCCGGCACGAAAAAGAACCTCAAGCCTGAAAGAGAGGCTTCTGAGCAAAATTTGTTGGCCGTTTCACGCCCTGAGTTGAATGGGACGCTGATGACATGAGATGTTAAAGAGCGTCCATAAATAAATCAATCAATCAATCAAAAAAATGATGTCTTGTTAAATATCGAGTGCTTAGTTCCTTCCACAACCAAATCATAAACCTTCTGCAGCGTAATTAACGAAAGGGATTTATTAATTTAATATTTATTGCTGAGTTTGCAGTGGGGGAGGAATATTAAGCACCAATTTGCGGCGGTTTTCAAAAAGCGTGTGAGTTTATATTTAGCCCCATGTTGTAGTACCTAATTTATCGGCGGTTTATCGTAGATGATTGATTACTATTATGATGTTAGGAAGGTTGATAGTTTATATTGAGTTATGGGTAGAAATTGATTTTAGTGAGCTGGAGAAAGATGTACATTGGCTGCTGATGAGATTGGTCTCTCTGAATACCGCGGCTATGCCGCTTTGAACATCGTCTCCTGTCGCTATTGGAGTAATGTTCTTCTCGGGGATTCTGTAAATGTTTCAGAGCTTTTCTCACATGTTCTCAGGGGATAAAAAGACACGGGACGGGACTTTACTAAATAATAATATTTCATACTTCACTGCATTTATTTAATTAGTCACTTTTAATCCTCAACACTTCTGGATCACACAAGGAAACGTAAGATTTTTGATAATGTTTCTATTGATCTAAATCACTTGTCAAACTTGTTCTTCATATTCAAATATCATCTAGACTTCAGATTAATAAATGCTCATTTCTTCCTATCATAGCAGTTTGTATGAAGACATTTTTAACACTTGTTTCCTCCCGATTGCGTTAGCGAAATTGAACAGAAGTCTTACTTCTCCTAAGCCGAACTGCATTGTTACGTCTCTTAAAAGGAACTGACCTCTCACGCCTTCTAAATCGAACTAACTTGATAACGCCTCCTACTAATGCTTTTTAATGGTTTCTCTGCTCGTCTCTTCGCGAGAATTCAAATCTTGAGCATTCTAGACTCGTCCTAAACTCTACTCTCTGATTGGCTTAATATTTTGCGAATAAAGGATTCTGGGAGATATAATTCAAAATTTCAGTGCTGATTGGCTGAGCTCATTCTTTTCTTTCCAACGCTAGATGCGTTTTATAGCAAGAATTTCTCTTTTTTAAGGTTCGCTTACTCAGAGGGTGAAAGCGATCTATCAAGGTTCTCTTCAAAGACTAATTTTAACAGAAATGAATAGAAAGGTTCCTGTTCTATTAAAAAACTGACCTTGCTCATGGCAACAAAATGTCTCTACATTGTTACACACATGTTTCATCCTTACTGCATAAATTATATTTCTACTTGTTCGTGTATAACAGTAGTATATATATATATATATATATATATATATATATATATAAATTAACATATGACAGTAGAAAAAGATAAAACACTAAGACCAATGGTCCCTTGTCTTCTTGCCATAGAAGGACTCCACGAGTCCGAAATATAGGGATCTCAAGCGTGACTTTTTCTTAGTGTTTTATCTTTTTCTACTGTCATAATTACTGTTAATTTGTTACATTGTTGATAGTGTTACTTTATTTTTATTATACATATTAGTAAATGATTAAATTGGATACATTATAATAAATAATTCTTAATTACATGGAAGTTGAATTTGAATCTCTCGTTACACTTCTTCTGTGTCGTTTTTTAAAATAGACAAAAAATGTTTTTCTTGCTTCAATCCTTTTCTGTCATCCCCATATATGCAAGAGAATTTTTTCTTGTACCAACTCGCCTCAACTTTGAGACTTTCTGCTCCATATTACCGAAAAAATATCTACACACTTTTTCAAAATGCACCCCAAGCCCTACACATGGCGGTATTCAATTTATTTTTGAAGATAGGACCTTGAAATAACTGTTTCACCATAGGATTCGCCTTTTATTTTGACTTCCCCAAGGTGAGGAAGTTTGTCTTTTAAATAAGCAAAAATTTGACCTTCTATATCCATCGCCTTGAAAAATTATTTTATTAAGCCGATCTATATGTAGAGAGCAGGTAGCTTTTTAACTAAATCTTGTTAGACAGATGGAACATAACACACTGCATGAAGAGAAATACTATCTGATGTTATTTTTGTTGTATTATTTCGTGTTATAAAGAAAGAAAATAGCATTCACTTTATAAAGTAGCGTTCCGTCCTCTTGGTTCCGAGTTTTCTTTCTTTTTTTTTTTTTTAAATAGTGTTTAACGTCCGTTTTTACTACTGAGGCACCACAGGCGGTGGACACTGATACATGAAATGAAATGATAAACTGGGAAAGGATTTTTTTTAAGGAAGGAAACGTTCCAGGCCTAAATTTAGGGTACCTCCCCGGCATTTGTCATTTATGAGGACTGAGGAAAACCTGGAAAAAAACCTTAGTCAGGGAGATCGGTTCTGACGGGATTCGAACCCCAGACCTCCCGCTCACGAGTCCGCGCCTTAATGACCTCGGTCACCCGTGACGGTGGTTCCCAGTTTGAATCTTGGTGAGAGCAGAATGGTAATAGTGGTGATTGTCGGAATTTTTCGGAAGTTGTGTCATGATTTTGTTCTTACTTAGCTAACAACATAGCACTACGTTCCGTTGGGAGCTGGAGAGTTGGCTAGCGACATATGAGATGAGGAGAGCTTTATCTACAAAGTAAAACATTACGCACTGCATTTGTAAATTTATTCAAATACTTATGACGGTACGTTCTCGAAAGCAGAATATTAACAGTGAACAGCTGGACGTTTTAAATTGCAGATTCTAGTTAAGTGTTAGTGAATAGTGTTACATACACACACACACACACACACACACACACACACATATAAATATATATATTGACCTACTAATTATATATACATACAAATAATGGACGTACCACAATAACGAAAGAATGGAGAAGTTATACATTAAAGCTCGAGGAATTGAGAATATTGATGCCTGTATGTGATGAGCCAAGGCAATACAACTAGATTAAAGCAATGAAACTTACGTGTATCCCACTATACCGGTGTTCAGTGAGAACAAGTAATTAGGATACGAAGAGAAGGCGTTGACCTCGTGTGAATCTTCTCTGTCTACTGCAGGAAGTAGACCGGAGCACTCAAAAGTGCATTTGAATGTTTTTGGGTTCTCTGGTGCATAGGCGAATTTTATTTAATGAGAAAGAAAGTTCCTATATGTCTAAAAATTTGTATATAATATCGGAAAAAGAAAGAATTACATTTCCTCAAGGATTCGTTCTCCGAGATGAGTTCTTAAAGAAATGAGCTACAAATGGAAAAAGTGCCAAAATTAAAGGAAAATGTTCCAAATGTAAATGGAATGATGCTGTAAGCATCTGAAAGCAAATACGCCGCTTTAGGGAACAGGATCGTGCTATTGTATACATACAGAATTATATATAACGTACTATATATAATATATTTCTGCTTCTCCAGTTCTTGTTATTTTAGTTACCAGTTATTTTGTATTTATGGTTGGAAAATAATTTGACAATTAGGAAACACGGGTAAAATTAAAGTGAACCAGGCATATGTACTAAGCCGAATTTCGGTAACCGTTTCATTGTCGTCCATGCGAAATGGTGTTTGTGAAGAATTCATTATTTATTTTCCAAGCAGGCTTAAGCTCGAAAAAATATCATGGTCAAATAAATTTCATAAACTTTGCGTTTTAGAGTAACAATCGCTGCTTTTCAACTTCCCAGAGGAGAGTATGGCTCCGCAATGTGCAGGAAAACAAACTCTTTTCGAAATAAGCCGTAAAGGAAGAGGTAAAATTATGACTACAAAATAACATTCCCCTTTCGTCAAGAGACATGAGAAAATCTAAACATCCGTAAATGGCAAGAGAAAGTGTTCCGCATTGACGAAATATTAAAATTACATGACCATGAAGCGTTAAGTTTGCCCACATACATTTATGAACTGAACTTCTTTGAGTATGCATGGTCCAAAGTAAAACTCTTGCTAAGAGAGGAAAATATTATTGGGGAAATTAATATACAAGCGTTAATGAAACGTACACTTAGGGCTTTTTCTTCCTTCACTCCTGAACATATGCACAGACTTCTGTTATACATGGAGGAGGAGAAATCTCCCTTTGTAATATTTGTAAATACACGTTAGCACAAAGTTTGTAAATATTCAGCCCGCTGCGATTAAAAAACAAATCTCTATCAATGGTATGCATTAATAAGCAGACGGTAAATAGTGACTTGGTATGAAATATATGAATTTGTTCAATTATATTTCATTAATTCGTTATTAAGTATGGAAATGCTAAGCATATTAACTTCAGCCTGTAAGAGGCCAATGCTTTCTAACGCATCATAACACAAGCACAGGATCTGTTTACGATACGTGCGCTATTCGTCAACAATTCAACTTCTCTGACACTTTGCGTTATCAGCACATTCCTCTGACTAGCCCTCTCCAGCTCCCAGCAGCACTGTTGCCACATTTCTTTCAATCAGTCCTGCGTGTACTAGAAACTACTACAACAATGAGGCAAAGACCAAGTGCACCTTAGCTCTGATATTTGACTTAATAAAATGAAAAGGAATAAAAGCTGAAAAATAATAATAGATTTATTAAAATAACAAATTATTAATTAATTAATAAATGCTTTTAAAAAGTTACTATGATTATAAATGTTTAAGTACCAAGCCGACGGTGGTTAATGACACTTTTATAAAAATGGTATGTGGTAGAGCAATTTTGTTGCGATATTTGGAATCTGCATTATTAAACCTATAGGAATGTGCTACAGGGAGGCAATGATGTCGATCAGTGTAATTAACAGTATCCAACGGTCATGTTTCTTGCTGTTAACTACTGCTAACTAATGACATGAGGTTGCCTGGGGGCTGGGCGGATTTCCTCGACTATTGCTTTGTGCGTCTAAAAGACGGTGATCATGCTTAATGCTCTCCACATCGCTATAGAGTTTCATCATTGTGTTCATACCCAGCCACATGTTTCAAATGATCTGTAGAGGGAAAGCAACAGGCCTTTGTCTGTTTCCTGTAGATCATTACTCCTATTGTAACACATGTTAAGTTTTGTTGCTGATCATTGCCTCCTCTCAATTGAAACATTTTTACTTGGGGGTCACAGTACTGCATACTAAATGGAAAATTAAACGCTTGCTTCGGCGTATCACAGAAATGCGGACTGTTTAGATCAGAGGTGCCGCTGAGGAATTCCATTACTTGTATCCGATCCCTTGCCGTTTGCGTCACTTGGCATTTGTAACGGAATGCGGTATCATCATTAACCTCTCGTTACCCTAACGTAATTGTACCCAGCTCTACGTCAACTGAGAGTTTGATTTAACTGGAGGCGATGTTGTCGAGAGTTACACTTCCAGACCGCCGGCATAGAGGCAAGGAATGCAATTCCGGTAGTGATTACGTCCTAGTCGTGCGTTCCTTTTGCTTCTCAACTAAATGTGGTGTATTGAACATTACAGACATAACAATCTCCCCTAAGAGTTAAGTGACATTAATCAAATATCATAAAAGAAGCTACAATGATGGGGAACATTACAGGAATAAATTAATTGTTGTAAACTTATAGTAGTTTTGAGAAAATTATGAAACTCAATACTTATGAAAAATATTTATGCTTATATTACTCAACGCACAAATATTCAATTTTAATCCATTACGTATTATCGTTTATTTCAGTGGCTAACTTGCGTTTATTTATACGGCGTGTCCAAATAAAGTTTTGAGTTTTTCAGGCTTTTACTAATTTAAAACTTTCAAGTTTGGACGAAGAGAAATGAGTGGGAAAGAAAAGATGAGCAAAGAAAAGGATAATTAAAGCCATTGAAATATTGAACGAACAATAGAGAAAGAAGAAGAAGAGGAAAAAAAGAGAGGCCCAATCTAGGGCAAAAACTAAAATTAGAGGCGTCAAGATAGCAAGAAAAGTAATAAGAGAAGTGGGGAAAATAGGAAAAGAATAAGAAGAGGAAAGGCAAAGATTGGGGAGAGGGAACGAATAGTCCGTACCTCACTCACTTCTTGTGTTAGCGAACCTTGAAACTCTAACATTTCCTCAGTGACAAAAGAGCGATCCTAACCTCAAATCTGAGTAAGTTGCCAAACAACTTTCTCTCGGTTCCTTATTACAGGCCTGCAGCTAACAACACCTCGTTAACAGCCCTTCCCCCAGTTTTTCAGCACTACTGAAGTTCGCCTTGCACTCCCCAACCCACAAGACACACACTAGTCTCGCATTACATCAGCCGGCTACCCTCCCGTCAATTCTGCGGTAGACTATACTGCCTAATCATAAAGTGAATGGAATTTCATGAAAAGTTTATTTTAAAACCACTACTTCAAAAACCTACATTAAGGAAATACTATACTGACATTAAAAATAACCTAATAGTTTCCTTTAACTAAGTGCAAATAACAAAAATGTTGTTAATTTCCATTTTTTAAGCAGCAGCTAACGAATGTACATACCTAATTGTAGGTAAATAGCTATATAGATGAACGTCAATCTACCTCATTTTATCATCAACATTTGTTTATGCAGTTTTTGCTTAGAGAAAACGATAACAATGCTTAAATACGCATAAAAACCATATCGACTTCTCTAAACTTAACTTTTAATACACATTAAACACTGATAGGAAAATATAATTTACAGCTAATTGCTTTATTGTTTCCCACAATTCTAAATATTAGTTTGATTATGTAATCAGTTAATCCAAGACATACATTGTAAATTCTCTACATATTTTACTTCATTCTTTCCAGTATACGAAAATGTTGGTAAGGAAAGAAAATGAACAATTGCATATCATATTACAATGATACAATCAAATGAAATTTTCCGAGTGAGATCGCTCAAAGGTATTGCTTGATATCCTGCACAATTAATACCTGAATATAACAGTCGATGCTGAGTATAAGAATATAAATACAAAGTATAAAATTCGGAAGAATATGGTTCGATCGCAGATACCGCCCAGGCGAAATGAATGGTTTTGTAGTTTTCCTTAGTTGCGAAGGAACACGTTTTATTCCGTTACCACGATTTCTCAAAAAACCTTTACCATTAAAGAGTAATGAAACGGAAATAGTTGATACAGGAAAGTGATTACGCAACTAAAGCTATCTATCGAGCAGAAAATGAACTAGTTTCACTTAAGCACTAATTAGCATGCTTAATATGACAGCATCTGGCAAGAGAATACTTGCATTTCATATTGTAAGACAAATTGACAGAATGATATGATGGAGATAGAAGTTGAAATCCACTGCAAATAAAGGCTCACCCGTAATGATATACAAATGATAATGATTTTGTATAGAAACAAAATTAAAGATAAGAACAAAATACCTATAAAAATGTACAAATTATTCCAAATACATGGATCATTTAACGAGATATACATATTATATTTTGCAGGGATATTCCAAAAAGAAAAGTCACAAATGCAAAATGTGTGATTGTGTAAGGGATAAGATACTTTAAATACTATGAGCAAATATAAGTATAGAATAATACGTGATACATTTAGCAATGTGCAGCACAGTATTATTAATTGTGTCATTTGAAGAGAGCAATTCAAAAGTCCTGATACATAGTTCAGCAGGTCAACGGTTAGACCCTGCGCTGCCACCAGTATCTTCTTGCGCAGACTTGCGGCGCTCAAGCGCTTCACCATTTTTAAACTTAAATAATGAATTTGATATTCCCGTCTTTTTAGTAGATACTGAAACTTTTGCCCATTTTCGCTTCAATCACTAATGGACCTAACTGCGTTTCGAATGTTTGTTTTAAGTTCTTCTAATCTGAGGGTCAGTTGAATATACTGCATATTTGAAAGTTCTCCAAAGATATAAATAACAAACCGTAAGATCTGGGAAACGAGTAGGCCGGAATCCAGGTTCAATAAATATGACACCAAATACCGAAGTTGCCAAAAAATGTATACACATTTCCACAGTAGATATCTATTTAATATACTTCAAAGGTGGACCGCAAAATAGCAGTAATGTGTAGTATGATGTTCTGTAAACAGATGTGACTCACATTACGTTATGCTAGCGTTGCTACAACAAAATAGAGCCAAGATTATCGTTTGAACAACGGAAAGAAATTTTGAAGTGGTATTGTAAAACCGAGAATGTTGTTGAAGTTCAAAGGCAATGGAGACGTGTGTACAGAACAGAACCGCCAACGCGAGTAACAATTGCACGCATTCGAGACAAATTTGAGACCCATGGTACCGTATGCGAAGTTCACTAGGACAGATCTGGGAGCCTCGCACAGCAACAAACCCCGCGCACTGGATTCAAGGCACTGGATAGCACGAAGAGGTCCGATTGAGTTTCCACCGCGTTCTCCGGATCTAACTCCATTGGACTTCTACCTATGGGGAACTCTTAAGGATGTTGTATACCGTAGAAAACCAGCTACATTGGCAGCACTTCGGGAAGAAATTGAAACGGCATGTGCTGCAATCGCTGAGGTCACTTTCGCAAACGTTGCTCAATCAGTAGTTCAACGTACTCAGAAATTTATCGACGCCGATGGTGGGCATTTTGAGCAACTGGTGTTACTGTAGAAGTCTAAGAAGATTAGTGCTCAACATTTTCTGTTTGTGTGAATTCAGTTATGTTATGTTAACACAGTTTTTTCTGTGCTTGAAGTGTTTATACATTTTTGTGGGCACCATCTGTATAAAACGCAATTCTGTCATGGATTGATAAATAGTCTTTGATGTTTTCCGGCCAGTCACAGAACCTGCTTTATTAAACTTCTGTACTAAAATTAATATTATTAATATTCTTGGAAGTGGGGTGTTGGAAAATTAATGTCTTTCTGTACCTGATGTATAATTTGATGAATATATGACGACGCAGTGAGTATCTCTTCATTTCACAACATTAGTGTAGTAACACTATTTAATGAAATATCACTCTCGATTGTACAGCACAACTAAGCTAATCTATATTTGGATATTTTCAAACTGCTCTCGCTGTATAATATCACTAATTATAATACCTAAAGTGTAGTGGATGTATTGTAATCAGTCGTTAGTGAATAAGAAATAATATGCACAAAGTTGTCCAAATTACCAATTCCCCAATGAATAGTATCTTAGAAAACTGTAAAACTGAATAAATTCGATTACATAAAATGCTGAACGATTAATGCAGCAACAATAAGTACATTTAAACCGAAAATAGGCTTAATAAATATTTAAACGATTTTAATTTTAGAAATTCTGTATATTTTACTATATTTCTTTCAACCCCTAACGGAAAAGATGGACATGTAAGTGAGAGAGGCATTTAGGATAGTTAATTTCCAAGGTCTAGAGTCGAACTTTGGATCTCCGGTGAACTACTTACTAATGCTGTGCTACCGGTTCTCCCTGGGACATACTCTAAATTCCATCCAGTTGGCTAGGCATATTTGTGGAAACCTGAGAATTCCAAGATTTGCACAGTCAGATAGAATTTCGGATCATATTCCAGAGAGGAAACAGTAGCGAAGTTAGTAGAATATCCGTGGTTTCAAATCTTCCCTCTTTGGTTGATATTTTCAGTTATTACATAAATAGAGGTTAGTGTGAAACATTACCATTCAACGTAAATAAAGCTAAACGTTTATCATTTATGATAATGTTAATAGTTAAATAGGGATGATTTATTAAATGAACCAAAGCACATCAACCTAGGTGATCTGAAACTTTTAAAACTTTTAGGCGACATTAATGATAAATCTGGGAAAAAGTAAACAATTTCATCTGCCATGTTACTCGTATATCTTTGGCAGGAGGTAACGAGCTGATTTTCAAGGGAACCGTTAATAGTTCTACCATTTTGTATTCGTAATGGCATGTTGAGCAAAAATACACACGATTCTGATATTGAGCGAAATATATATTCCGCTAAAATTGAGCAAATGAAACAGCTATAAAACCTTTTCTTTTATAAGATTGACATTTACAGCTAAGCACATATATTGGTGTGGTTATAAAGTTTGTGCTATATTTGAAATTAAAAGTTGTGTACTAGTAGAACAAAATGTTATAGAGACAATTTCGTTTTATTTATGAATCATTTATATGCTGCTGTTTCATCAATGTTTAATTTTTAAGAATCTTTTTATATGAAGCCAATTTTTCGAAGTAATTGTGAGTGATATTGTTGGTTTTGTACTGCTGCCATTTCGTACTTATAAATTTAATAAATTGTAAGAAATGTACGAGATAATATAGCAGTAAATCCTAGCACTGTAGATAGCGTAAAAAGACTTAACAGACATTTGTTGACCTAAACACATTGGAGGTGGTTGTTCCATACAAAAGATGGGAAAGTACTATGCTCATGTAATAATGCACTAAATCATCTTAGCTCACATAAGTTTTATAATATTTGGTTTATTTGGAGTAAAATGTTACATAAAACAGTCGCCAATTTCATTCGGGTCTAAAAATGAAATCCAAATAAGTGACGTAGACATTTTCATGATTCACAGTCTTTGTTACTGAACGTTTATGCCATTTCTAATGGTCGGATCTGCCGGAACCATCCGAAGATGGAAATACATCGAAGTATCTTCACACCGATAAATACTATCGTCTTTATAACATCTCTCTTGGTTTCATTCCCGATGGGCTTAAGATGCACTTAGCGTTTATATGGAAATTGTTCTTTCACACTATCCATATGTAGATCAAAGGTTTATAAAATGCAGACTAAATTTAATTTTAATCGAAAGATAAATTTATAACCATAAAATGCTAAAAAATTAGTAAATATTTCATATTTGTTTTGTAGATTTAAAGAAATATTAACATCCATTCGTATATTTTTATACTCGGTGTACAATATTTTACATTATTAGTGCATTTAATTAACAGTAAATATTGCGTCCCTCAATGATAATGCGTTTAACTACCCAGTTCTGGAAACACCGCTAATGTTTGGCTTTTATTTAGTTTATATTGCTTGATCATTTTATAATTTTTGGCATACACAGAGAGGGGGTATTATATTTCATGAGCCGCACAGTATAAGAGAAAACTCCTTAAACAGGCTGATGGAAAAATGCGTTATCCATCACTTATGCAACTTGATACTCTTTGTAAAAGTTATATTTTAAGTAATGCGAAGCGTTCGTTGAGGATATATGGTTGAGCCTACCCAAAATTAGCGTACTGGCTTTTGTATGTTAACTTTTATTTACGAACTGAAATGCTTCCTCGTTTGAACTAGTGGGCTGCCTATGACGTACACAACTGATAATAATGGGTAATCAGTAATATTATAAAAAAAAATGTCTTGCGCAGCGCAGTGGTAATTTTCTATGTTGGTGTCAGGGAGAGGGGAGTCTTTAGTCTTGGCCATTGCCATGTCTGCCCCTCTTTTGGAATTTTGCAGAATCCGAAACCTAAACAAAGGACTACAGTACAGACGATGTCATTTTAAAATGTAGTATTTAGGCATTTTAGTTGCATTTTGCGGAATGATGCCGCTATTTTATTTAACGGAAATACAAACTAAGATTATTTTTAAAACTCATTCTTATACTTCATATCATATTTTAGTTTACCCGGGACCGCGTGCGCATGATTAAAACTCATTTTCCTCTATTACTATATACTTGTCAACTTTAGCGATGCGCGCAATGTCTTACTAGAATTACAGATAGAGCAAGAGAACGTAAAACGTTCAGCGAAACGTCAAGAATTAATTTCAAGGGTAATTTATGTACGTTCACTGAAAAATTACCGTAGGATGAGTTCATATACAGCTTTAAGGATGAGGCATGGAATATGAATCATTTTTAATATCAAATGCAGTTTAATTGAATGATCACGTACATTATGATAGTCACAGTGCTATAATTATGTACCTAAAATCTATTATAACATTACAAAGCTATTTAATGGTATCTTTGACATAAATTAGATTTTCAATTAATTTGGACATACTCTGCTTGCCATTAATTTTAAGATAAATTTGAAAAGTAGTAACCCTTACATCACATTTCTGTTTATAATTCTTGTAATTGATAATTTAGTGTTGTTTACCCTTCAGAGTTACGCCGATTCTCTATTTGTTTTCGCACGAGTAAGTAACGCAGCAAAATCGTTTCAAAAGTTATAACACTCCCTTTATCTGGGACAAGATTTGTGAAATACATGATAATATAGTAAAGTTGAATGCCACGTTTACCATATTACAAAGTGACAATTACCACGTAATCTCCGGTTCGTAAGGGCTTCAGCTGCCTATCGCGAATAATTTCCGGTCCTTCGAAACGACACTAATGGGAGCACAATCAGCCTCTGAGTTGTCTAAAATTAGGCAACACGTGGGACTTCACGCCTGAGACAACCATTTCCTGCTGCAAAGCTCGTTTAGCTCTTCAAAAGAAAAACCATTTATCTTGTAGAAAAAAAAAATTATGTTCCTGTCAACGCTGCTTGTATTTTTGGGATAAAATTATGGACAGTCTATAAAGGATAAAGTGATTAAGGCATAGTGTTGGTTTGAATAAAATTTAACACATGTATACGATAAATTTTCCAACACAGCGAGAGTGAGAGTAGTTTATAACCTTCAAACGAAAGATAATGCCAGGAATCCTGCCCACACATACCAGCAGAGTGAGTGTGCGTTCTGTTTTACAGTAGCGAATAGAGCGATAGCCTAGTTCAGTGTATCCTTCGCTATAAGCAGTGCCAACTACTTGAAGAGGGAGCCAGCTCAAGTAATGGCACGAGAATATAAGGAGGTATAATAATCCACTCCAGCTTATTTTATCGCTGATGAACTCTAGGTAACTGTCTGGAAATCACAATGATTTAAAATAATTATATTAGGAATAATAAACAATTCTAGCAGAAATGCAATAATACAATTTCGAAATATTATTCGAGTTATTATTCTTGATTAATATTTGATCGATAGATATTAATATTAATATCTCGATTTCTTGTTAAATATTAATCATTGTAGCGGCAAAGTGAATTGAGACAAGCTATTCAGGGGGCATTTATATTTATGTTAACTTAACCTTACCGAAGCTTGTTAGACACTTTAGACAGGCACCAGGCAAACTGTTTACTGTAATACTGTATCAAAAGTTCAGATCCCTTCTAATATATCTTGTCACAAAAAATAAATAAATTTAAAAAAATAAAAAAAAAAAAATGAAATAAAATAGGTTTTTGATGTATAGTCCGTACCAAAAGTTTGACACCTTCATATATCAACTAAATGTATTCTTCAATGAACTATTTGGTCCTTTGGTCCAGCAGCTTTGTGTTTCATAAAAAAAAAAAAAAAAAAAAAAAAAAAATCTGCATTAAAAGGTATATAAAAAAATGAACCATTAAACGTCATTAATTATTCATAGGTTATGGTATTTCATCATTTTCTGAAAAGTTGCAAAAATTGTTTCTTTTTTTTAATCTTTGAGGGGATTTAACCATGGAAATATATGGAGTGTAAACGTTACTCTTTCCTGGGAATAAACGTACATATACAAGGAACACTTATAAATATAATATTGCTATCATATATTGGTTTATCAAAAATTGACACAACACTTACTACTTTGCAATAAATTGAAGAAAAAAAACCGACCTTGAATTGGCACTATTGATCTTCGTTTATATCGCACGTTGAAAGAACCAGCGAAGTCGAAACTGTGTTTATAATATGTGCATATTATAAACGCCACATGTCGTTTCAATTTCTTCCCGAAGTGCTGCCAGTGTAGCTGGTTTTCTGCGTTATACAACATCCTTAAGAGTTTCCCATAGGTAGAAGTCCAATGATATTATATCTGGAGAACGGGATGGAAACTCAATCGGACCTCTTCGTCCTATCCAGTGCCTTGGAAGATTGTCATCAAGGTAAGCACGTACATCTCGGTGGTAATATGGTGGTGCACCATCCTGTTGCATACGGTACCACGAGTCTCAAATTTGTCTCGAATGCGTGCAATTGTTACTCGCGATGGCGGTTCGTTCTGTGCACACGTCTCCAATGCCTTTGAACTTCAACAACATTCTCGGTTTTGCAGTACAGCTTCAAAATTGCTTTCCTCTGTTCAAACGATAATCTTGGCTCCATTTTGTTGTAGCAACGCTAGCATAACGTAATGTGAATCACATCTGTTTACAGAACATCATACGATAATTTTGCCTTCATTTGTTCATTGTTGATTTACCTGTCACGTAGCAACATATCATAATGTGTGTGAGTCACATCTGTTTACAGAACATCATACTACAAATGTTGTTTTTCGGTCCAATTTTGAAATATATTAAGTAGATATCTACTTAAAAGTGTATATACATTTTTTGGCACCCATATTTTCTTTATAGGCATTTTTCGCTCTCCTATTTCATCTCTTTTGATTCATTTTTGTATAATCGAAAATACCAGTTTAGGTGAGTTGGTTTGCCTTTAAGAAAGATTTTGCTCCAGTGTCTGGTATGAAAGGGTCCTTCTGACGGACTCGAATTTCTTGGAGGGGAGACTTCACTGGCGTCAGGGTTTTCTTCTGTAAACAATGTTTAGGACCCCGTGTATGTCCTTCCCTCACAGTCTCTTGATTCTGGCCGTCCGGTGTCGCTGTCACCTCATTCCAATCTCGTAAGCACAACCGTCAGCCCTTGAGCTCTACCGAAGTACTGAAAGTTTTCTTTCTTGTCCCTACCATTTCAATTTATTTACGCGACACAATGCTTTCATATCAAGTGAGTTACTGATACAGCATATTATACGAAGCTACGTGAGAGACCGGGCAACTGGAAATGAGCTACTGACTGTTTTTTTTACCACACACACGGCTTTGCGCAAAAACATGCTTGCGAAACAAAAAAATTGCAAAATTGCATTTAAATATTGGTGCATAATGTGGAGAGGAGGGAGAGAAAGGGATAGTAATTTTTGTTTACATCATAAATGCTTGTTCTTTTAAACTGCTTATTATCTATAATGAGGGATGACCTGTACATATACCGCTGCGAAAATTCTTATACTTCTTATATACATCTTCTGTATTTTCATTTTGTTAATAATGCTCTTAAGAGTAAGAAATTTGTACGTCACCAGCTTAGAAGTAGTTAACATATTTGGCGACAGTTCTATTTGTGTGTCACAAAAGGGGTCGTGTGAGCACGGAAATGAGTTGGATGAGGCGGCCACCCTAAGGTCTTGCGACATTTACAACTGAATGCTAATTTACGGCCTGCGAAAATTCGGAAATCGAGTTACATTCCCCTGCGGCAGCGGAAGGAGAAAAAACTTGAGTAAGCCAGTTAGTTCAGCCGAGAACGGTTAATAAGGAAGTGGGGACTTGCCGCTCTTCTGCCTGAAATACGACGGTCCCTCTTCCGAAGCTTTCTATCTCCTGATCGAAACGTTATGGCTTGCAATCGAATTCATTTTAATGCTGTAACATATGGTTATTGTAACATTTCTCTTCCACTATACTCAGTGATGCACCTTTCCTGTGGGTTGTGAATTTATGCAATTTCTCCGTGTTAAAGGAAATTCCGCATATTCTGCCCTATTGCATCCCCACCAGTTACACCTCTCATGTCGCTACATGTTTTCATACTGATCCTTGAGGATGTACTTAAAGTGGAAAACCTCTTAGGAATTAATTGAAGAATTGATGGAGAAAAGGTTTATGTAAAAGTATGATTGGATTTTTAGTGCGTTATTTTTTGTGGTACAGTGATTAAAAAGTATGCTGTTTTTTTTTTTTCTTTAAAAGTTGGTCTTATATTATGGCTTGCAGTCAAAGTCATCTGTTAGCTGTCACAGTTGGTATAGAAACTATTGCAAAACTCAAATGTTCATATGTGAGCTGACGAAAATATGTATGCAGTTTTCGAACAAGCCTGTAACGTAACATAAATGTATAGATTGGAAGATTAACAGGATTCTTTTATTTTACCTGGAATATTGACAGCAGTGTTATGCTGCGACTTTTAACGGATTATTAAAATATTTTGTTGGAAGAGCGTCCACTAAAATTAAAAAGCCGTTTGTGGATCATGCATGATGGGGCACCGACTCATTCTACTTCAGAGATTCCCAAATAAATGGATATAAGTTTTTAAGGACGACACTAATTGCCCTACTCGTTCTTCTGGTCTCAAAGCATTTGCTTTGTGTTTTACAGAGAACATGAAAATTCTTCATCAGATCTTTTAACAATGCTAGCAGGTATTAGAAACATAGAAGATAGTAAAATGAAAATTGAGAAAATTTATATGACCGTTTATTCTCGTTTTAAACCCTCTCTCAATTCTTTGGAAATTTCTCACAGTTATATAAAATTCTGTATTACAGGGAGATCGACAGGTTCATATTTATTTATGTTTAATTTATGTCTACACTTGTCTAGTATTAGAATTTGCAGAATTCTGATTTAGAAGTTTCTGGTTCAAATGCATTATCCTTGCGCAGATCTTTCACTGTTTAAACATACATTTCGACACAAATTTTCTGGAGTTCCTCTTTCGCTATCGTTCCTTGAGCCAGTAAGGTTGAACCAACGCAAAATTACTGTGCTGGTCCGTATGTGTTAATTATTATTGGCGAATTTATTTGCGCTATTGCGCTGTCTGTGACGTAGATAGCCGATAACCAATAATACGGTCGAAGGCTCAGCTTTTCTTGCGTAAGCGTATCAACGATTTTCTGGCAGTCAGGAAGAGATAAGGGTGGTCTTAATGGAGTATTCGTTACTGTGTAGGCTAGCCTTTGTCGCAGTTCATATGAGGGGGACAATCACCTAACAGAAGAACCTTGGATGCAGATGATATCAATTTAAAATATATTTCGCTATTTTAGTTGTATTATAATAAAATGGAATGATATAATTATTTTATTTTACATAACTACAATCTACTATGGCTCGTTCTAAAATCTCTTAATCGTATTTTAGTTTACGTTGCACCGCGGACTGGATTACAGGTAGGTAACCCTTTATCTATAATCGTTTTTCTCTTCATTTCTACGTAATTGTCAACTGCAGCGCCACGGCGTGAAATGTTACTAAAATTACACAGAAAGACACAGTAAAAAGCATAGTAAAACTTAAAAAATTGTTATGAGCATTTTATGTGTAAGTATAGAAAATGAACCGGAAGATTGAGTTCAAATAGATTTTAGGATGAGTAATGAAAAATTACCTTTTTTACTATTGAATGTAACTTAATTTAATAAACACTTATATTATAAAGTTTTAATAGTGTTTAACGCCCGTTTTAACAACTAAGGCATCGCAGACGGTGAACACTGACGATACATGAGATGAAATAATAAACTGAGAAAGGATATTTTTAAAGGAAGGAAGCTTTTCAAGCCTAATTTTAGGGTACCTCCCCGACATATGCCATTTACGAGGACTGAGAAAAACCTGAAAAAAATCTCAGTCAGAGAGGACGATCCTGGTGAAATTCGAACCCCAGACCTCCCACTTACAAGTCTTAACGACTTGGCTACCTGTGGCGGTTTATATAACTGCTAATCACAGTTCTATAAGTTTGGACATGAAAAATGTTTATATTACAAAACTATTTTCGTGATATATTTAACGTACATTACATTTTCTATTCTATGTCGATATCCCATGTCTTAGTCTAGACTGCATGAAAGACATTTTGCCACTATTTTTTTCATTAAAACCAATTATGTCGCTAAAATACTTCGGGGGGGGGGGGAAGGGCGAGACACGGGGATTCTTTTGGGCATGTTAATATTTGTTAGCCCACAAAGGTGGTACACTCCCCCTTTCCGAGGTTTCCCCATTTCTACCTTTGCTTTCGCCGCATTTTTGAGCATTTTTTTTTATTGATTTATTTATGGACGCTCTTTAACATCGCAGGTCATCAGTGTCCCATTCAACTCAGGGCGTGAAACGGCCGACAAATTTTGCTCAGAGGCCTCTCTTTCAGGCTTGTGATTCTTTATCGTGCCGTAAATGTACGACACGGGACCCACGGCTTTACTTCCCTTCCGAAGGAAGCCATACTTAGGATTTTTACCCCCGAAAAAATTCATCGGTCCTGGCCGGGCTCAAACGCGCGATCTTGGATATAGGAGGCAAGTATGGTAACCACTACACCACCAGGACCGACTTTTTTTTTTTTTTTTTTTTGAGCAGTGACAGGCAAACCCGTCTTACTGGAAAGTGCCTGTTTCCATTCTGCCCCCGGTTGAACTCTTTTCGACTTCAAAATTATAATAGAATACAAGTGTGTTAATTTGTCCTTCTAAATTCGTGTTTGAATTTTATTTAAGAGAATATTTATTTGCTCAGAATGCATTTTTCATTTAATTTTCTTTATATCTATATAAATGAGGGATCAACATGCTCATGCAGGTAGTTTATTTAATACGTTGGGAGATGACGATGGCATTAATTATTAATATAGACATAATGATAAGCCGTCATTTATGTTTTAATTGTTGAGCAAAGAAGTGAATAGTGAATTTTGTTCTTTAATATTGATAACAAAATATTTGTAGTATTTGAGGATAAATTAGCCATTTAATATTTTATTTTATTGCAATTGCAGCTTTGGTTGGTAGCTAATTGTGTGAGTTTGTGTATTGATAACAAAATAACTGTAGTAATTTAGGGTGTAAATTGGGCATTTAATATTTTAT
This sequence comes from Metallyticus violacea, assembly GCA_030762175.1. Lineage (NCBI taxonomy): Eukaryota > Metazoa > Arthropoda > Insecta > Mantodea > Metallyticidae > Metallyticus > Metallyticus violacea. The sequence goes on from CM060831.1 coordinate 122,969,969, forward strand.
TTTATTGCAATTCCAGCTTTTGTTGATTGTATGAGTTTATATGGAGAACCAAACCACATTAGGTAATCACATTAAAATAATTTAATTTATTTCTCGACCTCTCTCACTATTACTGGTATGTGCTGTCCAAGAATGATATTTTTTTATCCAGTATAAGGGCGGGGGGAGGGGTCTTATGGAGTGTTTTCATGTCTAGTGTTAGAAGGAAGGAAGGGGTATATTGCGTCAGTTGGCATGCGTAGCAGTTTCTAAAGTGCTCTTAGTTCGTATTAAGTTTTCATAGGCATTCATTTTTATTTATGGTTTCGGCTGTATTAATACTACTTTTTATGCAGTAACACGACCCGCCCGTCGAACCTTGCCATGCATATTTACTAGAAATTGCTTAAATTGAGTGAAAGCGTTATGGGAGTCGAGGGAAACAATGAAATGTGAGTTGATGGATTAAGTGAGAGAGCTGCAGCGATATTTACAAAGTAAGGTGTTTATAGAGGGAAAGATTTGGAAAGGATTTTAATTAATGATTTGGTTATGAATTCTCAAGGGTAAATGATTTTCTTCCTCTCCGATGATTGGTTTCTGGTGACTTATAGTTTTGCCAGAACTGTTGAAAATCTGCTGCTGGATATTTTTATGGCCTGCTTGATACCATAGGGGAAGGAGTGAGGACATAAATCAAGTGGTTAACAAGATATGTAGTGTAATGATATGTAGCATGATGTATTATCAAATTTTGTTCCTGTGAAATGTGCCACCGTTACTCCTTGGAGAATTTTTTAGGCAGTGCCACTTTAGCACTAACTACGGCGTTCACTCCGACTTCCTAACGCACTTTAATAATTCCAAAACTTCCTACTTTTAACTCAATGAAATATGTCAAGCTGTTCACTAATTTGATACTACTGTAATGCTTAATTTGATAAGGACTGATTCTGAACTCAACCAATCCTGAGACGGTACTGAACTCAACTGATAAAACCCTTCCACAGAATACTCTTCCAGTTGACTTGAACTGAGATGAGTACTTTCCACTGACGATGGGCCGCTAAATTACAAGCCTAAATAAACGTAGCATCTCCCGGTTTCCTGAAGCTATCATCATTTTTTTAAAATATGATTTAAGAAACATTTAAAATATTTTATTCCATCATCTCGTCTCTATTGGGTAATCTGTCCCCCCCCCGTGTTTTTCTGCTATATTATTGGTCATATAGCCTACGTGACTTTTGGCATGTCACCCACATATACAGTTAGTTTCTACCCTTCAAGGAATTGTAAGCCTGTCATATCATCCCCGTATCTGGAATAGTTTTATTACTCCTATACTTTTCTAATATAATAACAGCAAAACTTTCAGACAATATACAAAGAAACATCTTTACCACGGACCCTGCTTTAGAATTTCTCCAAGTAATAGCGGTGCGCTTGCTTAATATATAAGAATACTGTTCACAATAGGCGACAATATTTTCCAGGTCAGATTTTATGACTAGGAAGGTTTTCTGCACTTTGATACGAGAAAATAACATTTTACACACAACGCATCAATGCAAGTATAAGAAATAAAAATGGCACTCCAATCATAATAAAATAGAAACGTTACTTAATAGTAATATAATAACTAATTTATTCGGTGGTGGCAGCTCATAAATTCCAACCCAGAGCATAAATACCGGGAAAATTTCTTAAATTGCTTATTGAAAATTATCCTTTGAGGAGAAAAAATTTAATTGACATTCATGTTCTGTATAAAATATCTATTTGATTACCTATTTACCGTATAATACAGAAAAAAATAAGCAAATACGCAAATATGTGCAATTTAATTAGAAGGAATGTAAGAAACCAGACATGCGCAGGAACACAAATTAAATGTTATAACGCAACAGTATTATCTACTAGTGAAACTTGGATACTATGTGGAGAAATTTAAAGAGAGCTAAGTCTATTCAAATTAATATTTTGAGACTATCGAAATGTTTAAACTGCAGGACAAGATCCCTAGATATTGGAAGATCTATGAGACCTTGGAGACAATGTGTGAGGACGAAATAGAGTTAAAAAAAACTAATACATGAAAGGATTAATGCCTTCTTAATGGTAACTATATGAAGAGCGTTTGACTTTTATTGGTATATCCATACCATTATTACTACAGATTCATAGTCGACACTCATGGCGGTAGCGCAGAATTTGTACTTCACTACTTCAAAAGCTCCCACTTGACTCCTTGGACCTGGAGTGTGTGGGTCATTGCCCTGGATTCACCTAGTAAGGAACCTCAGACCTGGGGTTAGGGTCAAGTTGTTGAGTTCTGCCCACCTGGTCGGAGAGAGCACTAAAACTGTTGTGCGCTCTCCGGACACTGGAGAGTTGGAGACAGCGCCACTTAGATATTTTTAGACTGTAAGAACAGTAGTAGCAGAGGACCTACATGACCTGGCACTGTAGGTTTCCTTAATCTCATCTCCTGTCACTGACGTTAATACAATAGCCCTAAGAGGTTGCTTCACATCAGGTGTAGAACACAGCGAGATATTTTCAACTTTCCCTGTATTAGCAATAAATATACACTGTTATTATATCGGAAGTTTGAAATAATAGCTAGATGTGATCAGATAAATAGGCCACAAGGCAAACATGCTAAGGAAACGAAGTCTAAAGGGGCAAATCACTCAAACTCACCCTCAGACGAGTAAAAAAATTGAGCCACCCCTAAGCAAGTAGGAGGGCCATGCCCTGCAGGGATTGCATGAGTTTATTATTATTATTATTATTATTATTATTATTATTATTATTATTATTATTATTATTATTATTATTATTAGCCTCTTTTAATTTGTATTTTTGAAAGCAAAGTCAAGGGTGGCAATGGCTCCTCTCAAATGAATTTTATCCGATCTAGGGCAATTTCTACAACTAGTGCTTTACCTTATCTCAAAATTATGTTAGTTCTTTTGTTAATTTTTATTTGAGATCAGAGGAATATTTGGTGTAGTTGGTGGTAAAATTTCGATATTGAGGCTTAATTTTTTATCTTATGAATAATGGAATTCAAATATTAATTAATCACTTTATTTGAATCTTTCTTTTAAGAAAAGATTATTAAGAAAATTACGTCAAGTAGACATGTCTGTTTGATTGCTGATATTGCATGTCTTTCCTTTTCTTTCAACATATATTTCACCATACCAGGTATTGTCAAGAAAAATTGCCAAATTTATGTAAACTGATGGATAAAGGTATTTTCCTCATTTTACAAGTCACACTTCAGCGGTACCAACATTCAAGAAATAAACATAACTGGTTTCTATAGTTGTATTTACATAGCAGTTGTATGACCTTATAATTATAAAGAAGGTACATACATTAAAACATTAGCATAGATTCAGCTTAATATTGGATCACTTCTGTGGCCATGTTGCCAGGTCACGGATATAATGCATTGAAAGAATAAAACAAGAAAGCGTACAGATGGGTGAAGAGCTACTTAAAGCTGAGCGTTTAAGACAAGGAGTTATCTTCTTAATATTTACTTGAATGCATTTCATTATTTAGTTATTGTAAGTAAATGTACATCAAGGAACTTTATAATCAAGTTCCGTGTAGAAGGCTATAAGCATACGCTAGTCCGCCTGGCAAATAAATTTTAAAAAGTGGAAAAGAGGGAGAAAGAATGAAAGCCCTTAAGGTGTAGTATGGTGCCAAATGAAATTTATGTACCTACATACACATGCCTCTTTATACCGTCCTTTTCAGCATTTTCTCAGACGATGCATATATGCATAATGCGTTCTCGCTTTACCAATTTCTGAACAACTTTCCTCTTCATGAAAACAAGAGTCCCTTTATTCTCGTCTTACATTCTACTCCTTTGCGTCGCTTTTTCCCCTTTTTTCTTTTCACACCATATTTGTATTATGCCCCTATACAAGTGGGGTGGGCTATGTTCCTGGGTTTGATGTTGTGCAGCAGAATTTACAGAGAAGAAATGATTCTGATGGCGTCTCTCTTATAATTAAATGTACATTTGCATGCCACATGTGTGTATTTTATTATTATATTCCCTAAATGGCATTCTACTGGAAAATAAATGTCATTTCTTCCGTAACACCAAAGAAATAAGAAAATTATGTTAGGGCTAAATAAGTATATAATGATATTAAGTAAAATGGGAAGTTATACACGTATATAGATTCAATATTTTCATTTCCAAAACTTCCAGCATGAATAAACGCCTGTTTAACATTTATTGAATTTAATAAAAGTGTTATTTTATATAAATGTTGAGAGAAAAGTATAAAGCAAATTTTTATTACATTTTAGGTTTTATTCCCTCTTCCCCAATCACCTTTATTTGGAAATTTCAAATGGCAACCATGCCTTTCAATTTTTAAAAGGGGTTTCCCGTGTTATCACATATTTTATTGTTTTCATTGCATCGTTACCTAACAACCTCCAGTGCTGCTGCTGTTAGAATTTCAACGGATTACTAAATAGTATTGAAACTACTAAGAATTTAATATAATAGTTATAATTTTATATAAGTTGTTTAAAAATGGTGTACGTCCTACAAGGAAGAGCAAAAAGTAAGCGGATTAGCCAGAGTTTCGAAATAGGCTTACTACTGTTACATTAATTGTTGTACTTATACCCAAATATACTGCTTTTTCATTCTACAATTAATTGACTTTTTATTCTGTTTTTATTCCAAAATCAAACAACAAGCAAATAATGCATAAAATTTAAAAACGATGTTGATTAAAATTTAGTTTTTACCCCTTCCCACCACCAGGCAGCCTCACGTTGGAATTCTGGACATCACTGTCTTTTCATATTTAAATTTTACAAAGGACGAACTCGTCATTACACATTATTTTAATAAATTTTTATAATACTTGACAATCTAGACGATTATTGATGTTTGACTTTGGATAGAACAATGCTATAAAATACCGAGTGTTCAATAATAGTTGTGTTTCGGTAATAAATGGTTTAAAATTGAATATAGCATGCCATATAAGGCTGAACAGAATGTAAACGCATTAACTAGGAGTCCCGAAATAGTGTAATATTAATAATTGCACGGTAGGATCAGTGTTTGTTGTTGTTTTTTTTTTTTTTTTTTTTCCTCGAGTGTTTTGCGTATGGGCGGGCACGCCGCTCTGATCAGTCGGGTTTTAGTAATTAGCGGAAGGATAAAACAATAAAACAAACCAACCAATTTAAGACGCTCATTACTTACCAAATTGTCAAACGAGGCGTTCAAATTTCCCGCCTTCATTCTCCACACATTTTTGGCATCTCTTTAGAAAGTTATTCAACATTCAGTTTAGTTCATTTTGAGAAGTCCAGACTATTTCCTGACGAATATTATCTTTGAGTTTTTGTATGGTGTGCGGGTTCGTCATGTACACGGCATTTTTAATATACCCCGGAGATGATAATCGCAGGCTGTTAAATCGGTGCACTGAGGGGACCACAAATTCCTAATGGTAACTCTGTCTTATGGAAACATATTGTGAGTTACTCTCATGGAATTATTCGTAGTGTGAGCACCGACAGAGTCCTGTTGAAAAAACGCATGACCACGCTCTCTGTCGGTTAACTCTCTGAAAAAAAAGTATTACTATATTATTCACATAAGTACCAGATTCAACTGAACATTCCCCCCCCAAAAAAAACACTTTCGTGAACATCTGTGCTACGACTGCGACAGTCACTAAGGTCAACAAGTAAGCAAGCAGGCTTGCTAACCCCCCCCCCCTGCACTGCATGGCAAACTAGCAGATGTTTGTTTGCTCGTAGTAAAAAACATAACAAATCACATGGTATTTCATTTTATAAATAATTGATAATTTTTATTCCCTTTAAATTTAAACTGCAGTTAAATAACGGATTGAATGTAAAATCAATGTATGTTTCATTCTTGTTTTCTACGGTATTCTTATAGAGAATCAAATTGTTATAACATTTTCTGTCATTATCAGACAAGACTGTTGTAATTGGTCATATAACACCCCCTTCAATAATGGCATTTTGTTTAGATTAAACTTTTCTTTCAACTTTATCGGTAGAATGCCACATGCTTATGTTTTAGTTCATTTACGTGGCATTTTGTCAATCAGTATTGTTGTCTTAGTGGTAACAGGCGTGTTATAGCAAGAATGAAACATGGCGTTTCATTTGGAATATTAATCCAAGCAGGCAGTACGGGGTTTGTTTGTAAGGAATGCTAGTTAAACACATTTTAATGCCTGTTTTGTTTCTGAACATCACCTCCATTAAGGATTACGTATATGATCCAGTTAGTTTCGATTATTTCCTCCTCTTGGAAAAATATATTTTGTCAAGCTCTGTGAAATAACTATTAAAGAATTGACATTATCATAATATTAAACTTTTTCTTTAATTTTAGTTACAAAAAAATGTCTTAAGAGTTAAGTGTAAATGAGAAATAAATTGTACAATAGACCCTAGGAATGGAGCGTTGACACTGTGAAAGAGCACTTTTTTGTGTTAATCTTGGTCTTTTTTCCTGCAATCTACCTTTCAAACGACCGAACAATGCAGCATAATAGGCTCTTTTTATTGTTTACCCCACTCCAAGCCGTAGAAGGAAAAAAAATCACTCAAGATAAATGCTCCCAGTGGTAAAAGGTGAGGAAAAAGCAACCAGTCCTGAGAGAAAATTGCCCATTTCCACTTTCTCGTCCTATGCTTCTAAATTGTCCTTTGTGATATTTGTCAGCATATTTACAGTCTTACAATTGCACCACATTACAATACAAAATATTACAATTAAATAGAAAAGTTTAGTGTAGGGTTTTGTTTGCACTGCATCTGTTGAATATAAGTTGTGCTTATCACATGGGATCTACGTATCGGTAGGAGAGGAAGAGGGAGGCCGAGAAACCTTATAGACTTATCAAATTCATAGAAACAATAGCTCATATGGACTAGCTCACTATATGAGAAGCCGATGAGCCCCTATCTTGCGGAGCCCTAGCCCTGGATGAAACATAAGTGGCTATTCATTCACTACTACTACTATTACTACTAATGTTATTACTATTACTAGTACTACTGTTATTACTATTACTACTACTACTACTATTACTACTATTACTACTACTATTACTACTACTATTACAACTATTACTACTACTATTACAACTATTACTACTACTATTACTACTACTGTTACTGCTACTAATACTACTACTACTAATACTACCACTACTACTACTACTATTACTACTACTACTACTACTACTACTACTACTACTACTACTATTACTACTACCACCACTATTACTACTACTACTACTACTACTACTACTACTACTACTACTACTACTACTACTACTACTACTACTACTACTACTACTGCTGCTGCTTATGAACACAAGGCAAATTACAACGTACCTTTATGACGATCCATATCCGAATTCTTCTTTATTTTCTTTTTTTTCCCGTTCCTTGTATATCTGATCATGCCTAGTATAAAAACTACAATCCTTTATATACTACTAAATTATACTCACAATTTAACTACGATTTTTTAATTGTTTGGACGTGTGTTTAATAATTCTACCGTGCTGAGACGAGTTTCTTCCTCAACACTTTGGCTTATGAAGTGTAAGATGTTTGCGTCTGATTTCTTCTCCTTTTTCATTATCGTTACTTTCGCCACGCAACGGAAACAGTTCGTTCCAAGGATAAGGCAGGCGCGTAAAATTGCCCATCCAAGAAAATGAGAGTGTACATGTTATTAGAAATTGGAGCAAGGTAAACAGCGGCCTAGCTATAAAACTTGGCATGGATATGACATCGGTTCTTACTCAAACAAGGCACGTACAGGAAGGAAAGGTACTTGGCCCGGTGAACTGTTCCCTAGAGAGCCATCTCTTCTCCAGCTGATGCTGATGCAGCGCCGCCCAGGATTCTCTTCCACTGTGTGACCATACAGTAAGCATTCTTTACGGTTTTGCTTCCACCTGCATTACCCTTTGTGAACGTTAAAAAATCCTATAGAACGTCAAGGTGTGTGGTATGTTCTGAAAACAGAGCTGCAATGCTTAACTACCTATCTCTAATCACAAAATCTCATGAAATGAGCTGAAATATAATATAATCGATAGTTTCATATTCAAATGTTCTAATTTTAACTTCAAGCATTGGTCGTTCTTTAAACCATTTTCATTCTTTGTACAGTTATACAATCATTTTTTACTGATTTTTCGCTACTAAGTGTCGTATTCCAGATATTCTTAACAGTTAAAAAATGAAATACGCCAGGTGAAAAATATTTTCAAATCCACGCAAACATTTCCTAACAACTTGCGTTTATCAACTGGCCTGGTCCGATTTCATGAACCTATAGGCAACATGTGAGATTATTATTCTAGTTTGGCATTTTTAAATAGGAAACCACGTTTTCATTTCTTTATTGTATCACTCACATCAAAATTGATAATTAGTACTTTTGTAAATTTTGTTGGATGCTTTCTATATATCAATACAACTTTAATGTCATCATTTACGTAAAGGAAATTAATTTTGAATCCTAGATTTGTTTTCTTGATGGTATCAGAGATGCGAATTGCTGATGTTGAAAACTGAATTACATACACGATAATTCTATAGGCAAGCCTTGGGAAGCGAGAGAAAAAGTTAGTCTTTCTTCGTCACGGTTTTGAAAATTATTTACATAAACTGCTACTACTACTACTACTACTACTACTACTACTACTACTACTACTACTACTACTACTACTACTACTGCTACTACTACTACTACTACTACTGCTGCTGCTGCTGCTGCTGCTAATACTACTACTACTAATACTACTACTACTATTACTACTGCTACTACTACTAATCTACTACTACTGCTAATACTACTATTCCTACTGCTACTACTACTTCTACTACTACTACTACTACTACTACTGCTACTACTACTACTACTACTGCTGCTGCTACTGCTACTACTACTACTACTACTACTACTACTACTACTGCTGCTACTACTACTACTACTACTACTACTGCTACTGTTACTGTTACTACTACTACTACTACTACTGCTGCTACTACTACTACTATTACTGCTGCTACTACTACTACTACTACTACTACTACTCCTGCTACTGCTACTACTACTAACACTACTATTACTACTACTACTACTACTATTACTACTACTACTACTATTGCTGCTACTACTACTACTACTACTGCTGCTGCTGCTACTACTACTACTACTACTACTACTACTGCTACTACTACTACTGCTACTACTACTACTACTGCTGCTGCTACTACTACTGCTAGTACTACTACTACTGCTACTGCTACTATTACTACTACTATTACTACTACTGTTACTACTGCTACTGATACCACTTTTACTACTGCTACTACTACTGCTACTGTTACTACTGCTACTACTACTACTACTACTACTACTACTACTACTACTACTACTATTACTGCTGCTACTACTACTACTACCAATATTACTACTACTATTACTACTACTGCTACTATTACTACTACTACTGCTACTATTACTACTACTACTACTACTACTACTGCTACTTCTACTAGTACTACTACTGCTGCTATTACTACTACTACTACTACTACTACTACTGCTGCTACTACTACTACTACTGCTACTACTGCTGCTGCTGCTGCTGCTACTGCTACCACTACTACTACTACTGCTACTACTGCTACTACTGCTACTATTACTACTACTACTGCTGCTACTACTACTACTACTATTACTGCTGCTACTACTACTACTGCTACTACTACTAGTACTACTGCTACTACTGCTGCTGCTGCTGCTACTGCTACTACTACTACTACTACTGCTACTACTGCTACTACTGCTACTATTACTACTACTACTGCTGCTACTACTACTACTACTATTACTGCTGCTACTACTACTACTGCTACTACTACTAGTACTACTACTAGTACTGCTGCTACTACTACTACTACTACTACTACTACTGCTGCTGCTACCACTACTACCACCACTACTACTACTACTGCTACTGCTACTACTACTACTAGTACTGGGTACTACTACTGCTACTACTACTGCTACTATTACTACTACTATTACTACTACTACTACTATTACTACTACTGCTACTACTACTAGTACTACTACTAGTACTGCTGCTACTATAATTACTACTACTACTACTACTACTACTGCTGCTGCTGCTACTACTACTACTACTACTACTACTGCTACTATTACTACTACTATTACTACTACTACTATTACTACTACTGTTACTACTACTACTATTACTACTACTGCTGCTACTACTACTACTACTACTACTACTACTACTACTACTACTACTATTACCACCCCCTAAGCGAACTTGGCACATTTTCGCCGAGTTTGAATGATCTGAGCAAATCCTGGATTCATCACTAAAAGAAATCTTATTGAGTTGACTATTTCCATTGTTCCACTCAAATCTAATAAACTATTGCTGATAGGCAGTGTACTTTCCTGAATCCATGAAATGTAGCCTTTGCATTTTTACAACCCGTTTGCCCATTACCTCAAACACATGATGCACCTCTAGCAAGATAAATAAAATTCTCTGACAGCCTCCAAAGTGATTTCTGATCAGAGTACCGAAATCTGTACTGAATGTTCTTTCATCTCCTTTTAGGTCCACCTGTATCTGGAACTTTTTCTCTAGATCATGCACTGTTATGTTTCCGTGCTATCTCGTGCAACGCGTTTCGTAGGTGGTCGCTCGTACACTAAATTGCAAACTCCGAAATAGTTTCCAGTTTACCAGCAATTCATTTTTGAAATTAAGCGTTTGGAAAGCTTTGAATTACCCAAAGCAAATATCAATGTACTATATTTACAGACGACAGGGCTTTATGCTAAATTTTTCAGCTGAAATAATTAGCTATTTATACATAAAAACGATTTATTTCAGGAGAGGAGCAGCAAAACAAGAAAATATGCCTCGACCAGTTCTGTAGCTCTGAGCAGACCGTAATGGCTGAAAAGAACAGAACTGTAGGATAACGAAGAAGCATGTCGCTATATTACAGACCATGGAATACTTGCGTGGAGTTTTTATTAGAAGGCATGCCGTCTGTCTATAAAAAATTAAAACTATCCGGTAGCCGACATGTTGGCGTGCTACTTTTATTGATTCCTAGAACTGTATGTACATTTCGGGAACAACCAATACATATTTATGAGTACAGTAGAATAGAACATCGCCTATAACCGGTAGTGTCACAGTTTCGGGTATCGATTATCAAAATGAATGTAAAAAGCATTAACTTCGACATGTTTTTATTTTAGTTGGTTCATTTTAGGACGCTCTTTAACATCTCAGGTCATCAGGGACCCTTTAAATTCAGGGCATGAATCGGCCGATAAATTTTGCTGAAATTTTACGTCAAAAATCCATTTACCCTAGCCAGGATTGAACCCGCGATCTTGGGTCTACGAGGCAACTATGGCTACCAGGACCGACAGGTTCAACAAAGTTCATATTTATATTCTATAGTAACTACATTATATAATATTTCAAAGCTGTCTAATTTGTCAGGGATAATTCCTGACATTTTTTTCAAATGTGAAGCTAAAAGAAGAGTTTGTTTATTTCATTCCAGGAATTTTCATATATACGCTTAACATTTTACAGGAGGGAAAATAAAAACACACAATAATGATAGAAAATTAGAGAACTATTTTTAATTTTAGAATTTGCTTAGTATCTACAGGTTTATGACCGTGTAATACATTCACTATTATTATTTTTTATATTATTTTGTAGAAATATTTTTCATAATTTCTCTAAATGCCATTTATTTTCTGTAAAATCTGGGGTTGATATAACACTTATCTGAGCAAGCAATGTTGCCTCTAGTTGCAAAATCTGTAGGTTTATCAGGAATTAATGTTTATAAAATACAAACTAAGTCTATATCATAAAAGAATGTTCTTTCTTCTAATGAAAATGAAATAAATTCCACGAAATGCACTTGTATAGTGCCAACTCAGTTTTCTGAATCCTTCAACAATAGTTAGAATATCAGGTTTTAGCGAACTGTTTTCTTCTGACATATTCTTTTTTATATCTTTCTTATCAGAAGCCTCAAATTGTATAACCCTTATATTTAAATAATAGTTTTTGTGTTACTTTATAATAATAATAATAATAATAATAATAATAATAATAATAATAATAATAAAGAACCAAAACATTATTACAGCAAACTTTATTAAAGAGAAGATTTTTTCCCTTGAAGCATTTCAGCCTACTACAGCCATCTCTGTGTCCTCTACCTCCGTCTTGCGATATCACTGGTGGAGTGCAATATTGCACATTATCAGCCTACCGCATGTCACCACCGTTCGTTACACACTGCGGTTTGATCAAAGGTTGCTATCTCTCTATTGCCCTCGGTTCTCTGTACGTACCGAGATCGAACACGGGACCTCCCGGTGAGCAGTCAGAAACACTAATGACTAAACTAAGAAGGCGGTCTAAATAGCAGATTATAACGATATTACTGTTGTTGTATAGAAAAGTATTAGTTTATGTTGAAGTTGTTCACTTAAACACACACCCGTTATAATATCAAATATGCCTTTTCATACGCATCAGGCATTAATGTATACAGATTATTTTTTATTAATAAGTTAGTACAGTGGTTCTCAAACTGTGGGCTCGGATCCATTGGGGTCCACAAAGCATTAGAGTAATGCTAATAGATTTGGATTTGAATCTAGAGATACAAGCAATTGATTACGAGAAAATTAACCTTGATACAAATTTGCATCTATGTTTATTGAGTTAAAGTAGTTTAGAATAAAATTCAAAGGTTTCCGAGAGAGCTTTCAAGATATACTATGAAAATATTCAGGCCTTTCGTAAAAACTTGATTGTGTGAAAAAGCATTTTCTGCGTTCATTTTTCTATAAAACATGCTTAGAAATCGTTTGGAAATTGTATAGTTATCTCACACTACAAACATCTTCTCTTGAGAGCTTATAAGGGAAATGCAGCATAATTCGTCTGATTTAGGGATTAAAAATAACAATTAATGATGTATCATATTTTAATATTAATAATTTATTATATTTTTGAATGTAATATTGATACAATTATTACTATTACGTAAGGATGAAACCACAACAACAAAATTATATTGAAACAGTTTTGTTTCTTTGGTTATATCTTTAATTTTTGTAAACTAGTCCAGATGCAACTTTACTATTTCAAAATCTGTGCTAAATTTAGGAATCCGAAGAAAATATTTAAAGGGATTCCACGATCAAGGGAAGTTTGAAAATCGCTTATACTGTATTTCCAAACAAATATCTTCAAAATTATAAGAATTACAGATACTCATTATTTAAAATAGTCCAGCTTTTTAAAATGTATACGCCGATATATACTATAAGCAATTGTCCAAACATCGTTTATGTGGACTTTATGATTTAGAAGTTAAAATGCTTTATTGCGACATTATAAGTTCCCTGTGACACAAAAAGATATTTTGAATCTTTAATATTGTCCACAAGCCCTATAACTGTTCTTGTATAACTTACCGGTGGTTTTATGTATTATACCAGTTGCATGTGTAGATTTTTTTTTTAAAAAAATAGGTTATAGTTGGTTCATCTTAAATAAATGAAGTCCTAGAATTAAAATCTTATAAAATATTTTAAATGTTTCTGTGAATTTATGTACCAAATTCTATCATCTATAACAAAAATTTCTCCTCAAGGAGCATTTCGAAGTGATACGGTTTTTAAAAGCGAGAAAACAGCTATGAAATTTTGTACGTACGAGGGTAGATCCATAAGTTTCCGGCCTCACCGATAAGGATTATCGCCTTCACAAAAGCCTTATCTGTTAAGTAAATAATAGCAACTGTAACTCCCTTCCATTGTGTTCAGTTGTTCAGATATAGTTGCACCAAGAAGGCTATGTGTAGAAGATTGTGACATGTTCGAAATGGAATTAGAGCTGTTTTTAAGTTCTTCACAAAAGAAGCACTTATCCAAATTAAATTAAACAGGCATTGGACGATATATATATAGGGAAGCGTTTCTCTCATATTCTACCGTAAAAGAATGGGCAAAACGTTTTCGAATAGGTCAAGAAAGCATTGAAAACGAAGAGCGTGCAGGTCGGCTCGTGCTCACTCCTGAAAACATCGCTCTTTTGGAAGGAGAAATTATGGAAGACCGGCGACTCAAATTTACAATAGCAGCAAGGTTGGGTCTTTCTAAAACAACAGTCCTTCGAATTATTCATGAAAAACATGAATAAGGTTAGTGCAAGATGGGTGTCTAGACTTCTCTCCTCAGTCCAAGAGCAGCAACAAGTAATAAGGCATTTTTGGAGCTCTGCGGGGGCAACGAGATAGAGAAGTTCTGCAAACCATTGTTACAGGAGATGAAACTATGATCCTCCACTATGATCCCTTAGAGAGAAGTTCGGCAAACCATTGTTACAGGAGATGAAACTATGTTCCTCCACTATGATCCCTTGTCCAAAAGAGAATCAATGGCGAAGCACCGCATCTAAAGGCCAAAGTCACTCATTCAACCAAGAAGATCATGACCACAATCTTTTGGGACTGAGAAGAAATACTTTTCATTGACGTCAAGGAGAAGAACACCACAGTAAATGGGGAGTACTATGCTGGCATACTGCACAGACTACGTGCTTCCATCAAAGAGAAAAGGCAAGGAAAACTGAGTGATGGTGTGCGCCTTCTTCACGACAACGCGCCTATGCACACAGCTCTTGTTGCAAAGGAAGCAGTGAAGAAATGTGACTTCAAGGAGATGGACCATCCACCCTAAAGGCCTGATGTAGCTCCCAGTGACTATTTCCTCTTCTCAAACTCCAGAAGGACCTTCGAGGAAGGAAATTTAAGTGTGACGAAGAAGTAACGGATGCTGTTTATATCCATTTTGCAGACAAGACTTCTGACTATTTTAGGGGGGTGATTTAAATGTTAATTCAAAGACGTGAGAAGTGTACAATGAAGGGTAACTATATTGAAAATTAAAATATAGTTTTTGTCTTTATCACACCTAGAAAATGGTTAGGCCGGAAACTTATGGACCTACCCCTGTATGTCATACAGGTTTTGAAAATGTTGAAAGTAAGCGATGTATTTTAGATAGGAAGATATGGACTTTTTGATTATCTTTATTTTATTATTATTATTATTATTATTATTATTTAGCTATTAGATTGAAACAATGTATCTTTTACATATCTCCATTACATTATCAAAGATAAGAAAAATGCATCAACTAGGACTTTATTCTGCTTCTGCCTCTTCTGCCACACATATATCGTTGGTCCAAAGCTCTACCTATCAAATATTCATATGGAAATGAAACTTTTCTCAATTTGCGAATAAAACCTTGCTGATATAACACCCCGCTGTAACAAAATGAGAGCTGGGACTCTACATGAATAAAGGTCCTAATGAAGGAAGTTTTAATTAAAATGTCTGGACTGAGGGTAGTAAGGAGCATAAAGCAGAATTCATGGATAAGAATTATAAAAGTGCTTTATGGGGTAACTCTCTATTTTAGTGGGAGGAAATGGACTTAATTAATATATTTCCTCGTAGAAATATGCATTCCACAAGCTTGCTGCATCAAAAACTTTGTTCCTGTTTTAAGCTGTAGCAACAAATAACCAAAGTTTGTTGATTTTAGATATAAACATGCACATGAAAATTTAATGAATTTGAGACTTTCACTTTTTAGAATAACAATGCTTTCGATCATTGCCAACACATTTGTCATTTTGGCAATCATCCCAAAACTTTGACGAAGCGGTCGTAAAATATTTTTTATATTTAACATATGTTAAAATTTACTTGGCGGTTTGAAAATAAATGAAAATATATAAATTGATCTTATGAAACTCGACACGTATATGATTCCATGGAGTCTAAATAAGGAGAAAACTCGAAGAACGGGATTACACTTATAGTTACATTCAAGAAAAAATTATAGAGCTGACTGTACATACGAAACGGCAAAAAGCAGTTTGATTCCCAAACAAATGAACACTACCTGCCCCTGGAGCAGTACAGAGGTGGGACTTGAATCCCAAGGGTCACTTTCTCTGTAACAACAGGGGTTTGTAGTAGTTGGCTCTCTTCTGTGTCCCAGAGGGGTTTTGTGCATTACGTCGTTTTCACTGACAGGCAATATTAGTCTTTACTACCATCAACGGAAAAGTTTCCGTCTCTTATGTGCATAAGTTATCCGGTGCTACTCTCAGTTCACTTCTGACGGAATCTGCATATGCATAGCATCTCAGACTCTGGTTCCCCTATTGGATATCGGGCAGGTTACTCTCTAACTATTAATCGGTCGACTGTTCTTTTGGTTTCATTAGCACCACTGCGAATGTTAACGATTTGTATTGCTCCTATCAAAGTTCAAGAGCTCAAATTGCACTCTCTGTTTGGCAGAGTCAGGCAAAGTAATAACGAAGGTAACCGAAAAATTCAATCGAATTCATCATTTCAAACCTTCAAATTCTGAACAAAATAAGCGTAAATACGATACCCAGTTTCTACTGCCAGCATGATGGAAGATTAAATTATAGTGTCATAAAACTCTTTAAGGCAGTAAGTAAAAAATTCACTCACAGCGGTTTTCAATTCCGGCAAAGGTTCAAATTATTATCTTAGGAGGAAATTATCCAAAGGAAGCCTAGCATTTATAACTAGACGGCGCAATGTCTGGATGCACTATAGTCTCCTAACCAAGGATGATTATGTTTCACTAACCACCTTAGCAAAACATAATGTATTTTCCATTTATGGATGTAGACATCTTAGTTTTATGGTTTTCCATTAACACGTTCCAGCTGTTTAGAGTTTACAATGATAGGTGGTAGCGCCTCACAAACACAGAGCACACCTTCTTTTGGTTCAGTGGTGGTTTCGGTTTGGGGATAGTTCATGAACTTCCAACTGTGATGAGGCATTTTGGAGTGACATAGAGCATCTACTGCTTATTGTATGATATGGATGTTATCAAGAAACGGACCTTTCTGCAGGCGTCACAACAATACACAAAGGCGTTAGCTCGTGTAATATCTGAGCCATTGTCAATTCATATGGAGCTTATATCATTTTCGTGGTTAATTGAGATGGAGCTGTATTATTTCTGTACTGAGGTTGAATCCCTGTCACTGTTGTTATCCACGTTGAGCTTTCTGTCTCGAAAGTATCTGACAGTGAGCCGAAATTGGTTCTTAACGTAACTCTTAGAGGAATTTGGTAAACCATTTTTGCATCATCCGTTCATTCACAGCAACAACACCGAAGTCCTTGCAAATTTTACTCGCCACTGCAGTTGCATTGTTCTCCAGTTTAAATTCATAGAGCATATAAGGTAGTATAAACATCTCCAAGGTGCGCATATATAACGTATGAGTTTAACATTAATTTGTACCCGTCTTAATTTTATTTGTTATGCATTTAATTGTTGCCAATGCTGGAAATTTGAGCATCGCAAAAGGCCGACAGAACTTTTGGGCCAAATGTACACATAATTATGTACAAATGCTAAATACTCTAAAAGAAAGCAGAGAGTATTGACTTTGGTAGGAAACTATGTTCTTGTGCATTCACCACAACTTCAATCGACTATCAGATTAAATAATCTACCTACCATGTCAATGGCTTTCAAAAGAAAGAGATAGAATTAATTAGCTGACATTTGCCAACAAATATCCACAAATCCCGATTTAATCTCTAGAAGGCATGACACTTGTTGGGAAAGAGGGCAGGGAAATAAATACGAAGCGTTTCAAAAAGTAACAGAAAATTTAATTTTTTAAAATGTGCATATATGTTAGATATTTAACTTAAGTAATTTTTCTATATAATCCCCTTGTTTTTTAATACTTTTCTCCCACTACAACATTTTTAATAACCCAGATTGATTGATTGTGCCTGCACCCAGCAATATATTACTTCCTTGACTTGAATCCCAAATCTTTCTGCTCTCAAAGCGTCCTTCACACGATAATTTGAGGAACAGATCTAATTTATGATGAGTAGAAGAACACTTGTCGACAAAAGTTTCTGCAACTGTTTCAAGCTGTTGGCTGCAGGGACTCCTCCAATACTTACAGAGTGCTTACTATTCTCTGTTTCATTCATTGCCTGTTAGTGCTCAAAGTTGGTTCTTTCATATCCCAGAAGGAGTCTGGTAGCGGTTGAGAGTTGTATTTGGTTGGAGAAAATGTGAGTCGCCATTCTTAGACTGCGCCAGGTTTCGCCCCGTGAAAATACATGCCAGGAAGTTTTCTGGATTATTTATACTATGCCAAAAAGACTGTAGAAGTGTGAACACCAACCATTTTGTGTTCAAAGTTAACAGTCTGGCATCAGCGTGACCCAATAAGATGAACAGATTGTTGCTTATCACGGACTGATGCTGCCCACCTACCCACTTTATACAATCTTCCTCACTAATATAAGCATCTTCATAATTTTGCAGTATTCTTCAATAAATTTCACGAGTTTTACACCCTCAGACAACAGAAATCTTAAACCGTCGGTTGCTCCTCAACGCCATTTTATACATATATAAAGCAGGCAATGCAGAGAGGGTACATGTATGAACTTTGGAAGAAATGAGATAGTGCAATAGACGTATTATATGGGTGACTGTTCATAAACAGTGCCAAACCGTTACATCTTAAATATACTCTATCAAGGTTCGAATATATGAAACAGTGCAATAAAGGTGCACCATTTAAACATGAACCGTTTTTCTGTTGATATTGTCTTTTTATAATTGAAGGGATGAGAATGATAAAGAGTCCAAAGCCAAAAGTTTTGTTAAGGAAAGTATTTTGAAATGTCCATAAATCAAAAATAGTTTTTTTTTTCTAATTTTCAAACATAGGTAATTTATTTCTACATTGCCTTGGAATACAAATGTGCACACGCCTTTTGCGAAAAGATTTTTGCACACTTAATAAAAACTATTAAGTTACATAACATTGGACTTCGATTTGTTTCATTAAAACAAGAATACTTTACCAATTCTGAACATCTACAAATAGAATTACTCACAATTAAGCTAATACTTCAAACAATACAACTAAATTCTATGAGGAGCATTCGGAAATTATTTACAATAAAGTGTTTTACGAATATAGCGCAATTTGTGGGCACGTTCTCTCGTAAGGCAAGGGACTCGTACTACTACACCATGCAGTCGCTAGATGACGTTTGAAAGCAGAGTGTGTAGTGAAAGAACAGTGTTCGTTTGTTACGTAGAGAATGAGCTGGAAAGTCGAAGGCGATTCTTATGCACTACGTGGTTTTTGTGGAAGCAAGGCGTCAAATCTGCAGACATTCATAGACGTTGACTGCGGTATGTAGTCAAGAAGCTTGTGTACTGAAGATGAAATAGGTGTACGTACATTGGCTTCCAGGGCACTTGACAGGCATAGAAGGACAAAAGCGTTGAGAAGTCCCTCGTCGGCTACTGGAAATGTAAAATGATCTTTCTCATCAGAGAAGAAAGCCCAATCCATGCAGGAGTCCCCTGCCCAAGAAATTTCGTGCTGCTCCATCTGAGGGCAAGCAGATCAATGTCCTCTTTTGCTCGTCTCAAGCAACGACTGTCAACAGTGAGATATACAACGGTTGAGATGCAGGATCCAACAGCGAAAGTGAAAGTGGTCCACATGAGTGTTCCTCCAAAATAACAACGCATAGTTCCACGCCAGTAACACTACAAGCGCAAAGTTGGCATCTCTGAGGTTCATTGCTGTGCCGCACTCACCATATTCCTTGGATATGGCTTATTAAACCTTATTCTACAACTTGAAAGACTCGCTGCGAGGTAAAAAATCGGGCAACAACGAGGAAATTTAGGCAGCTGTTCACGAGTAATCGCGTAGTATTCCCAAACAAAAATTTACTGTAAATCATTTCCGAGCGGCCCTCGTATCATCTCTGTATCAGATCATTCTTTTCCTTCCTTTCTTTTGCACATTATGTTTAAGCACCCCTTTAAGATATCTGCAATATATAACATAAATGACAACATATTTCAGTTTTTTCCCCCCACAAATTTGAATTTGTTTATTTTTTATATTTGTTTATTTATTTATTTATTTTTTTTTTACAATTTAAATGAATTAGGCTCCAATGTATTCCATCTTTTCCTGTAACATTTACGAATTTAAACTCTTCAACATCAATTAAATTATATTTTCGAACTTTTTAATGTCTGCTTGACATTAGCTCCTAGCTCCCAAAACGAATCAAATATCTCCCTTATATATTCGTGAATTTTTAGACCAATATTTATTTTACATTTACATATGTGTATCAAGAATTTTAGCAGCAACATTTTTTCTTGTTTTTGTTGTACAAACTCTCTGTCAATATTTTTATGACATTTACGGTTTTTCCAGTTCCAATTGTTTCCGCTTCTTCTTGGTTTTCTGTCTTTAAATGATCTAGCTGGTGGTACCTGTAGAAATGTTTTACATTCAACTGCATCCTAGCTCAAACATAAGATTCAAAACGAGAAAGACAAAAACTACGCTAATTGAGTTATATCACATAGTAATGTTTCCATGTGATGCAAATCAAAGTAATGTTGTTATTAAAAATAAATTATTTTAGGTTTATCACATTACTTTCTGGATAATATTCATCACAGGAGGAATAATTGTTTTCACTAAAGCCATTCTGTGGCTTTAGTTTTTTTTTTTTTCCCTCCTATTTCCTCCACAGATGCGAAGGACAAGATTTTCATTGCACCATTGTAAATTACTCAGTCTAAAATTAAAATATTTTTGCAGTGACTTCCTCTCCTGAATAGAATGTGGTCAAGCATAAGACACAAATGTTGTAGGAAAATGGCTTTGGACTATATGAGGGTGAGTCCATAAATTTCCGGCCTCGCCGATAGTGATTATCACCTTCACAAAAGCCTTATCTGGTGTCATACCCGTATCTATTTAGCATAAAATTGCAGCTGTGGCTTCCGCTCCACTGTGTTCAGTTGTTCAGATATAGATGGATAAAGGAGGATATGTATATGAGATTGTGATATGTTCGAAATGGAGTATCAAGCTGTTATTAAGTTCTTCACTAAAAAATAACTTACTCCAAATGAAATCAAATAGCGATGGACGGGTATATGGGGAAGTATACCCTCATATTCTACCGTAAAAGAATGGGCCAAACTTTTTCGAATGGGTCGAGAAAGCATTGAAGACGAAGAGCGTGCAGGTCGGCCCTTGGAGGTGCTCACTCCTAAAAACGTCGCTGTTGTGGAAGAAGAAATTACGGAAGACCGGCGGCTTAAAGTTACAGAAATAGCAGCAAGGTTGGGCCTTTCTAAAACAACAGTCCTTCGAAATATTCATGAACATTTAAACACGAATAAGGTTAGTGCAAAAGCAGGAACGAGTCATCTGTTGTCAGGCGTTTTTGGAGCTCTGCCGTGACAACGAGAGAGAAGTTCTGCAAACCATTGTTACAGAAGATGAAACTATGGTTCTCTACTATGATCTCTTGTTCCAAAAGAGAATCAATGGAGTGGCGTAAACCTGGCGAAGCATCGCCTCTAAAGGCAGAAAATGGTTAGACCGGAAACTTATGGACCTACCCTCGTATCAACTCACCCCGTCAATTGCATTGTTCAGTGTTAGTGGATGCTTTTAAGCAGTTTTTGTTCATTATTAGTCCCCAAAGAATATAATAGCAATACTGATATGCTTGGTAAAAGTTTACATTTTTAATGCGTTGTGATAAAGAAATTAAAAAAAGAAATAAAAAAACTGATCCAGAAATGTGGAAAAGGAATAAATCGTCTTAAGAAAGTCAGAGTTAAAGGTGAAAGTTTTGTTAATGTGAAAGAACAAACGCTTAATTCCAAGACGTCACTAGGGCATTAAACATGGTCAGAAAAATGAAATACCTAGACAGCAAAATGTGTTGGAACCCTCTCGCACTGTTCCCAGAAAGCAAACAATTGCACATCCACAACAATCTAGTCCCGTGCTCTAGACATACATGGAGTGTATCCTTTCAACATCTCCTGGCTGTACATAACAGAGCCGTCCTTCAGTTGTAACCCCCGCCATTCCTATCCAAAACAACAATCTCAAGTTTAAGCAAATACAAAGATCTTTATTAACACCAAAGTATATAAAATGGTCTCAAACGACACCACAGAAGCAATAGTAATAGACCAAGATTTACGCATATATATCTACCCACTAAAGCTGTCATCCAGGGACATAAGACTGAACTTTCAACTACGAGAGATCTGGTGCAATCCATTCGAGAGACATCTATTAATACAGATATAGCTGTAGATATTCATCAACGGGTCGAAGACCGAAAATAATCGGTCGGAATAATCGTGCATGGCTTTCTGCACGTTGACTCGAGGAGTGCTCAGTATTTCAAGCCAAACTCCCTGGTATCAGCATGACAGCTGACTGGATTCAACACTGAGGTAAGAAAAACAAGTCATATGCAATATATGGATTCATAAATTGCACTCTTTGTCATCGCAAATGAAAGAACAACTCAACCATTAGCAATAAGAATGTGATCACTTTCAAGAAGCCAGTTCAAATTACTCTTCACTAGATCAGAGGACATACAAAGACCTAGCCAGCTATAAACTCATCATAGACAAAAGTGCATACCCTCAACCCTTATCAAACAATTCCTCCTAAACCACAACACAAATATTTGGAATGAGACATACACGAACTCCGCAGTAGCACCTCACACTAAAGCATTTATCTCCTCCATCTCCCTAATACTATAGCCCAAGTATATACTCACCCAGTTCTTGACCAATTACGGCTGCTTCCATTCCTTCCTTCACAGCATAAACAATACCCTTACCTTTATACAACTGTCCTGAAAGCCTCCACAAAGCGTTAGACATCTACTGAAAGAATGTTCTAGTGACCGGCCGGCAATCATTGCCCAGCATCCTGAAGTTCCATATCAACAGCGTTGATATCTCCAATTTCATCAATAAGTTCCGAACACTCCAAGAATTTAATACCAACCACTGAATGATTGTAAATCTCCAATGATATGCTATATTTCTGGTAAGAAAAATTCCGGAAAGGAAAACTGGTAGCAAGTGTGAAAGCAGGTTTCGATATTTTTACATTTAAAATACAGAGGATGCCAAAAAATGTATATACACTTTCACTTTCTATTTAATATATTTCAAAGTTGGACCGAAAAACAACAGTAATGTGTAGTATGATGTTCTGTAAACAAATGCTACTCACATACATTATGATAGTGTTCCTACGTGACAGGTGAATCAACAACGAACAAGTGAAGCCAAGATTATCGTATGATGTTCTGTAAACAGATGTGACTCACATTACGTTATGCTAGCGTTGCTACAACAAGGTGAAGCCAAGATTATTGTTTGAACAGTGGAATGCAATTTTGAAGTGATAATGGAAAACCGAGAAGGTTTTTGAAGTTCAAAGGCAATAGGGACGCGTGTACAGAACAGAACCGCCAACGCGAGTAACAATTCCGTCTTACCCGCCATTCATACACTCTATGGAAACGAGGAATTTTACTTCCAACAGGAAGGTGCACCACCACATTACCGCCGAGATGTACGCGCCTACCCTGATGACACTCTTCCAAGGACAAATAGGTCCGATTGAGTTTCCACCGCGTTCTACGGATCTAACTCCGTTGGACTTCTACCTATGGGGAACTCTTAAGGATGTTGTATACCGTAGAAAACCAGCTACACTGGCAGCACTTCGGGAAGAAATTGAAACGGCATGTACTGCAATCAACGAGGACACTTTCTCAAACGCTGCTCAATCAGTAGTTCAACGTACTCAGAAGTGTATTGACGTGGATGATGGGCATTTTGAGCGACTGTTGTAACTGTAAAAGTCTAAGATGATTGGTGCTCATCATTTTCTGTTTGTGTGAATTCAGTTTTGTTATGTTAACGCAGTTTTTTCTTTGCTTGAAGTGCTTATACATTTTTAGTACCCTCTGTATATGCATATAACAAAGTCAAAATGATGGTTTCAAAGTAGATTGATGGACTTCAGGAGCATACCTTGGTGACACAAACAGTCAAAGCTTACAGTAGCAAGCTAATGTTTAGTTATGTACCCTCATTGGATGACTTCTGGGAAGAAATCTGTAACTGGCCAGTTTATGAGAAAGATCACGTTACTGACAGATGCTTATGGGGAGTTAAAATGAACATTTTATGTAAATCTTTCATTAACAATTATTAGGGGAGTTGATGTAACTACAATCTCAATTTTATTTTATTTTTTATTTCTTCATTATTAAAAATGTAGACGTACAGTATCCTATCTCTCTATTTTGAAGAATGAAATTTAAGTTTCTTTCTTAAATAAACCCTCAAACTGTATTACGATAAAGATAGTAACAAAAAATTGAATCTGCAATTGGGCACACA
Source organism: Metallyticus violacea (assembly GCA_030762175.1). Classification (NCBI taxonomy): domain Eukaryota; kingdom Metazoa; phylum Arthropoda; class Insecta; order Mantodea; family Metallyticidae; genus Metallyticus; species Metallyticus violacea. The sequence goes on from CM060831.1 coordinate 122,994,531, forward strand.
TAATATTTATTTATATTTAACTAATCAATAAATATATTGTTGGATATACATTCTTCATAAGAAGGTTAAACTTTTCAATAATTTGCGTTTGAGAACAATCGTATACTGTTAACTGTAATGTTGAAATAAAAACTCAGTATTTTATTTTTATTTATTTTATTTGTTTATTTTTTGTCTCTTCTGTAAAGTGTGAAAATTATAACATGTACCCTTTCTGTATCGGTTGCTTCATTTGCTGCATCTATGATTAAGCATGTCATGTCTTCTATTCTTCTCTAAGAATTCATCTCTGCTTGGGATTATGACCTCCCCGGGAATTTCATTTCCCAAAATCCTGTCAGTTTGCTGTTACTTATTCAAAACTACCAGGTCTTGACATAAATACTGTTACAAACATTTGAAAGTGTTTAGGCGATCTGATAAAAGTTTTACAACCTTACTTTGTTGAAATCAGGGCTGCAGAAAGATTTCATTACTTGATACTTAATAAAGAATTGGTGCTCTGATACTTACCAAGCGATACTTTCCAAATTCTTAAAAGTTTGGAAATCAGTAGGATCCGAGGCTCCACTGAGACCGGCACTGTTGATGACCGTTCGGGAGTAAGGCACTCGCGCTCTATGAGCACCGTAGCATTACCAAAGAAGTGATTACCCTTGTTTCGCGAAATCCAGTTTGGAAGAAGACAGCAGTAGCCCCTGAGATGAACATATCCAAGAGATCCCATGTTTAGAATGAATAGACGAAACCTTCCGATCAGAGTTTTTTTTTGTCAGAAGATGTTGAGATGTAAACGACAGCTTTACTCTAACAAAGGCCACTGGACTTTTCCTTTAACTGACTAAAAACTATGCATTATCGAAGAAAGCACATGAGAGTGTATCCTTCAACTTCATGAGATATCCAGAAGGTCCTGCCTCAGTAATTATTTGATGAACACTGAGCTATGATATGTCATTTAGCCCCTTTACTGTGACAAGACACTGAAGACAACCGCCAAAGTGTACAGAATCACTATTAGTGAACCTAAGTTAAGAGCAACACGATTTTATTCAAGAACAGACATTGGAGGCTCCAACCCACAAGGCAAGAACCACTCAGAGAACTATGAGCGCTCAAGATTGGCCTTCTAGTTCAGACTTAAGCCCTCTGATCTACAAACTGTGGTCGATGCTTAAGCGTGTAGTATGCAAGAAAAACATCTAACATGGAGAATGAAATATTTCTTGGAGTCAGCAGTGACGGATATGTGTGCTCTTATAGACAAATAGCTGGAAATAATTTAGTCCAAAATAAGAGCATTATGTTTGAAATACAAGAGAGAACATGTCAAAAGCAGATGTAAATACATTAAAATATGTGGTACCTACTTAACCCTGTTAACACTACTTAGGCAAGAATAGGTAGAACATCCTCAAAGGCTAATGATCATTAATATTTCAAGTCCGTAATAGACTCGGGTTGAAGCAGCAATTTTCAGATAAACGTTATATTTAATACAGAAACATAGAAAAAGCGCAATGCAATGAACAATTTATATAAAAAATAAGAACAAATATTGAAGGTAATATTCGAAGTAGTTTAGATTTGCCTAGCAACATGGAAAAACGTCATTTTTTGCGCGCTGAAAGCAAATGATATGCACGAAAAACATCGTTTGCGCACAACAAATCAAAGCCATGGAGAGCACCGCCATTTCCACCTCGTGTATAAACAACGCTTGCCGCCCATATGTTTCAATTTACCGAGCCTTTGGGCATCCAATCGTCTCCCTCTGGGAGTTTGAAGCCGTCAATTGAAAAACCTTTCTCGCTGGTGAAGTGGTATTCGGTTGTTCCCCTCGCCCAATCCCCCTCTTTCCCCATCATGGTGCTATAAAAAGACTTTGTCACTGCTAATGAAAAACAACGGCTACGAAAACTGGGGCAAAAAAAATCTAACTGCATTGTAGCATACCTTTTCAAACATTTTTTTAAAAGCTAAAATCAAATTGGAATTGCTAGCGTGCCGCTGATTTTGGGATGATTGCAACCCTGGGCTAGAGGGGAAAAAAAAAAATACATTGTCACTATGAAAAGCATAAAATATGGAACAGGTAACGATACAAAAGCTTTATGTAAATCGCTTCAAAAATCGATTTGTTTCTAAATAAGCTGCCATATTTCAAATGTAAATTGTTGAAACCATGTTTAAAATAATGAAGTATTGCACTCAAGAGAAGGATTTACAATTTCAACATGTTGTGTTTTAGGAAAGCTATATATACTATACCACAAAATCTCTTTTATAAAGTAATTCGTTTCAGAAATATTTAGCACATATGTTACAGTACTATACTGCTGCTGGATGAAAATGGTTTATACCATAGGATCTTTTTATATTTTTGCTGCTATTTAAGGGTGAACATTAGTATTCACTGCTATTATAGGCACATTTTTTAATTATATGCATGTTCTTTGAATTGTGACCTCTTTTTTTCGTTTACTTTTTATTCGAAATCTGGGTAATTTTTAATGAATTTTCTTGTACCCAAAATTCACGTTATTATTTATACACTTTTGTTTACCATATATTTCCATAATAATGATCAAACTTTCAAGGACGATCTACAAGAGCAAATACATTTGAGTTAGGAATCTCCGGTTCGAAAACGTTTTAGTCACAAGTTGTAGGTCAAGCCATTTTTCACAGGTTGCAGGAAGTGCAATAGTAGTATAAGGGTATACAAATTGGCAAGTGTGCAGGCGTACAGCATGAGGGTTTGGAAAAGGAACTCCACCAATGCATTGTACGCGGTGGGGGTTTTAAACTTTATTGGGACATATCACACTTGTTAGACAACAGATGTGGATAGAACATGATGGGGCTCTAGCTCATTTTTAACATGCTGTTCGGGAAAACCTTAATTAAATGCTTCCTGAAAAGGGATAGAAAGAATGAGGAACTGTTTCATGGCCTGGTCTGACCCCATTTGATTTTGTTTGGTAGGGGGGTTTAAGTGGATTACTGTAAAGGTCTGCCCATGAGACACTTTTAGCGGCTAAAGAAGATCTCTGTTCAAGAATCCTAGTTATTGGATGCGATAGAGCTTATTGACATATCTGCACCAAAAGTGAGGGACGCCATTTTAACAACTATTGGAACTATTTTCGCAGCTTGTGAAAAGTACTGCAGGTTTTCGAGGGTAGATTAAGTTATTTTGTTTTGTTGAGTTCAAGTCTTTTGGATATTCCAGTGGGCAACCGCTGATGAACCGAAGACGAAGGCCCAGTAGTTAATTAAATGAAATTGTTAAAATAAATTTATTTTATGCATGTATTGGTAGCAGAAATTTGGTATAAAAACAGGTTTTGATATTGTTTCGAAGTAGGTTAGAGAATTTGTAAAAGAATAATGTTTGTATGCGTATCTGCAAGTAAATTGAAAATTAGAAGACATAAATCCAAATATAAATCACCGACTTCAACCAATATATGAAGCATTTACTATAGTCATCAAATCTTCTCCGCATTTCACCTGAGTTATGCTCCCTAAACCCTTGTGTTCGGTTCATTAAAGGTTCAGCTTTTTCCACCTTGTATTATAGTCCTAAAACTACCTAATTTAAATTAATGGTAGTAATTATTATTCATGTGGTACAAGTAAAATAAAACAAGATTAGGCACTTTGTATTATTGTATTATTATTGTATTACTTTCTCCATTTTCTTCTCTCTATCACTTATTTCGTGTACATAGCTATACCTAATATGACTCAAATGCATTCCTTATTAACCTCTAAGAGTCTTACTATATATACATATAAATATAATAAACTTGTTATTTGTTTAGCAATTATAGCGAGCTAGAACAACTATGCTTCCATTGTTCTAAATTCTTCCCTTTTTGTTTTTGTTACTCTGTTTACTTATTTTATTTTGATTTGAAACAAAAATTCAGCTTATTTTGCTAAATAGGTCATCGTCCGAACGTTTTTTTTTTCTGTACACTACAGCATTTTTCTAATTCTAAGCAATTTGTCTTTATTTAACTATTTCTCTATTCTTTAGTTCCTAGACATTCAAATAATATGTGAATTGTCTTTTTCAATTCCTTGCAAATGGGGCATTATTTCTAAATTTTCTCAGTTTCCAGCATCCTAATCTAAGTCAAGTAACTTTTTCTCTTTCTTCTTTATTGCCTTATATATTTTCATAATTTGTCATTCCTAAGGTTTATCTTCAGTTCCTTATAAACTCTAAATGAATCTTTCTCCTTCATTGCACCCTGCATAATTTATCTATCTGTATCTTCACAGCTAATCTGATTAAGCTCCAAAATCTTTTCTTTAGACACTCTCTCTCAATCCATACATAATCCATCTCGCTCTTTTTATCTTATTAACTCTAGCCTATTAATAAACCTATAATTTGCCCCGTATTTCATAAACCGCTTTAAAATAATCTCTTTGTTTAATTTGTATGCATTTTTATTATTGATATCAAAAGTTAATAACAATTATATCATTTCTATAAGGCCATGCAATATTCAAACATATAAAAAAAATCGTGCCGTAGAGAGAACCATACAAGTATTGGCCAAAACGTGTGACCTGTAGTTATGGGTGGAAAACGTGACCGAAATAAACATTTTTTTTCATCAGGAACAATAGCCTATCAGATATTAAGCTGTTTTGTCCACAATCTCTTTTAATTTAACGTAGGAATAAAAATAGTTTGTTCAGATCTGGTTCAAGTGCCTGATATTTCCTATGAAAATAAACTGCTGTACTTACGGAAGCAAGTTATTGGGAGCTAATTCAAAATTCGTTATGTATGGCTGCAGAGGGACATCTCTTCTAACAACTTCTATGACAAACATTCTGGTATTTATTGTTGCGCAGCTAGGTCTATTAGGCATTCCCTGCAGCTAGTAATATTTAAACTAAGCTCCAGTTACAAAACTACAATAAACAGCATATACAATAACAAGGTTACCGAAGATTAAATCCATGTGAAACATGATGTAGAGTTTAATTAAATGAACTATTATAACATAAATAATGAAAAAAACATTGAAAGTATTAACGATTATAATAACAACAATAATAATACAAGTGGAAACTAAAGAAAACCTACACTCATTTAATCATATGTAAATCATGAATGAAAATAAATGTGCTAATAAAGCAGAAACAATGAAATGCTCATTCTAGATACTGTCTCATAAGTAATGTCGGTCTGTAAGCATTTTTATTTGAATAGTGTTGTGACAAGATATGAAACTATTTTTTTAAGTAATGACAATTATATTCTATAGTTTTTTGAGTCGCCTTTCAGTGAAATTTGTTAAATCGTCACAGTTTCAGGATTTTTATGCGAAGAATTCAGCGATCTCACTTCCTCAGCTTCGGTGTTTTCGAAGTGTCTCCCATGCATGGATCCAAACAGGTGGAAGGCAAAGATCAGAGCTGAGTGTAGTAGCAGTACCATCCCTTTCAATTCCTGGATTATGCCACGTTTCGAGCAATCCTGCTGTATGGGAACTCTGTTTCATTAAATAACGCTCGGTATTTCTGCCTCAAAGGTTTATGAACTTGTTCCAGTTGTTGAAAATAAACATTCGCATCAACTGCACGCCTGTTTGGAACAAACTATGAATCACACCTTCAAACTTCTGCCATACCCATAACATTAATTTGAAGACGAACCTATTTGGTTTGGCGATGGCTGTGGCAGGCTGCAGCGGTATTTAATAGGAAATAGGATGGTTAATTAAATGTGTAATGGATGGAGGGAAAGATTTTGGAAAAGGAATTTAATTTGACTGGTTGCATGTAATCTCAGGGGTAAATGATTTCTTCCTCTCCGACGATTGTTACCGCTGTCTTACAGTTTTGCCACGACTGTTGAGACTCTGCTGCTGGATACTTTTACGGTCCTGTGACCTTAGGGAAAGGAGTCTTGGAGATTAATAAGATTTTTTCGTTATGGAAGATGACACAATTTATTGTTCATACACTACTGTACATAAAATATTGCCCTATTGCACTTAATAATAAAGCTCGTCCACTTATACTCTTCCAAAACTACTACCGCTTTCCACTAATTGAACGGAACTGAGAAAGCCCTTCTACTGATAATGCCCTGCTGAATACTCTTGCAAAACTGACTTAGGGCCGCAAAATTGCAAAACTAAATAAACATAGCCTCCGTGACTTTTTCCATGTAGAATCATCTCAAGTGGTTGGCTTTTTTTCCTTTAAGAGGTTATCGGCGGTTTTTTCATCCCTGCAGTCACCACAGGTTTAATGGTGTCTACCCTGCTTAGAAATTTTCTAACAAAATACTAATAAACATCTGCTCAAGGATTCTTTACAAATATACTTACAGCAGGCCACAGAAATTCCCACGTCAGATTTCATGGCTGGAGGCAGTTTTCTGCACACTTGAGAGAAAATATAATTTTACACATAATAATTCAACACTTGTACAGGAAAATGACATTACACTAATGGTTATACCGAAATCACTTGCTGTAATCAACCTAATTAAATATGCAGGTGGCAGCTCATAAATACTGGCTGAGGCTGAGGGGATCTTCATTTTTTTATTTGTTTTATTTACGAACGCTCTTTAACATCTGTCATCAGCGTCCCGTTCAATTAAATTTTGCTCAGAAGCCTCTTCTTTCAGGCTTGAGGCTCTTTATCGTGCCGCAAATGTACGACACGGGACTCACGACTTTACTTCCCTTCCGAATGACGGGGGTGAAGCCACTGTTTCGAGGTGTTCTGTTAGTGTTGTGGTAATATACGCACTTTTCATCACACGTGACAACTCTCCTGATAAATCTGTCACCCATGGGATTTGCGATAAGCTGACGATAGATAACCGCTCTACGTTGGTCCTGTTTAGGTGTCAATTCATGAGGCACATATCTACAGTTTCTGTATGACTGACTGTATGTCATAAGGTAACCAGAAAGTGTAAATCTAGCAAATAATGCACCAGTACACATCTGTATCTCAGAAATTTATAAACCTATCAATAAGAATTTTTTGTGAAATATTAAGAAAACTTAACTAAAGACGCTCTGTAAAATTTAATTCTCTAGTGCACATAGAAAGTTTTTTTTTTTTTTTTAAATTCAAGACAAAAATAAATCTTATTTCCATATAACTTAAATTGTTGACATAAATATACACTTTTCTCAGTATTGATTGTACCAATATTGTTGAAAATTTGCACACTCATAATGCATGCAAATGTGAAGCGTGGTAATTAGAATTATTTAAATATCATTATTATTTGATAAAAATTCATAACAACATTTTTTCAAGACTTTAAAATTAAAAGTGTCTTCAAGCAACTAGCATAGATATATTATTGCAGTTTATGTAAAAAAAAAAAAAAAGGTCATTGCAATTTCACCAATAGTTAATGATTATGTTACAGTGTTTTCAGTTTTTTAACAAAATTTTATTTTTGTTTAATATTTTAAAAAAATTTAATGCACTAGAGAATTAAAGTTTACAGAGAATCTTTAGTTAAGTTCTTTTAATATCCCACAAAATTTTCAAATTGAAAGCTTTAAAACTTTCTGAGAAACAGTGCGAAATGAATGCTGCTGTTTTATTTGCTAGACTCGCACTTCCTGTTTGCCTTAATATGGCAATGTATGTCGTCTTTTTTGCACCAAGTTCTTTTGAGTCTACGAGTACTTTTTGCGGATTTTCTTCCAACACTCTGCATGTATTCTCAATATCGCATATCGTAGATATTCCAGCATTTTCTTCTCCATTATTGAAACGCTGGAGTCATTGTTGTGCTACAGGTACATGCTCACTAACGACATTTTCTCCCGCCACTTAATATATCTTCATTTGGAGGCAGTAGTTTTATAATATCGTTTCCAGTAATACTTTAGAAGTACTCTAATCTCAAACTCTAATTTATGTTTGTGTATTAACAGCTGACTACTGGCACATGCGCAATATTCTGTAAATTATCTTGTCAAACAAAAGAAAAACCGTTAACATCTTACAAAATACGTAACTTAAAAGCCGACATTTTTTAGACAACTTAATGAATAAAACTGATATTCTGTGCATACCATTGTTGATCAAAGTTGTGCGAGTAGAAATGCGAGGGTAACTTGTTCATGGATGGAGTAGACGAGGCAGAAATAACTCTCATGTGACAGAAGAACATTTTTTATTTTTTGCTATTTTCTCAATTTTAATTATCTCTTTGTAAGATTTATTTAGCTTAATGACATGAACATTTTGTGATTCATGTTTTGGATATTTAAACTATTTATGTAACTAATTTGAGTAAGGTCTCATAATTTGTACCACTTTGAACAATTTCTAGACTATGACGGATTCCGCGAAATATTAGCACGGTTTGATAGGAATTCATTGTGGCTCCATTCTTTAAGCATCTCCCTACCAACTGAGAAACGTAGAATATTATAGTTAAAAACTATAATGCAAAATGTGTGACAATATTATTATTCCAAATTAGACCATTACCACAGTACAGGTTATCAACACAGCATATCTTAATAAAGTAAATAGCATTTATTTATAATTATATAATTAATGTGCATTATTAGGTTATATTAGCATGCTGGGCAACCAAGGATCCAGCAAACTAAATAATGTTATGGTGTAAAACTTGGAAACTAATATCAGAATTTCACTTCTTCAAATTGTTGTTTCTTTTTAAACAGCACTCAATTGCATTCATATCCACATTCATCCTGTTATTCGTGTTTGGGTAATGTTGCTCCCCCAATTTGTTAGAAGTCATTATTGCTGAATGGCATACATTGTTTTAACAATGCGTAACAAAGTATGCCGTTAATATTGTTGTGCTGTATTGCAACAAGAATAGCAGCTTTAATGTCACAAACAGTTCTTATCGATATTCCAATCATAAAATTGCAATGGTAACTGACTGGGGTCTATAAATGTTGCAGACTTTCCTATAAATTGTATCAAACCAAAATAGAAGAAACGCGATGATACAATTTATGTGACCTGGCTATTTCGTTTATTTAACGTTACCTTCCCTCCAAAGCAGAAACTATTTCAACTATTATTACCGGCTATTATTGAGTTAAGTAACAATTCAAGGTGTGTAATGTGAAAACGAAATCATACATAGCAGTTAGTCTATAGAAGTTTAGCTGTTCCAGACGAAAATTACTTCCCAGGTTATAAAACCAAACAAACAACTGCAACACGACTTGCGTGCCCGTTACGTTCACCATTTTCGCTACATCTTCTTTGCCTCTTAACACACATTCTCTCCTTTTTGTAGAGCCACAGCTTGAATGGTCTTATCAAATTTGTGGCCGGTACAATTTATGAGACCTACCGTATATGATATTAAAAAGACATTAACACAAAAATATTAAGATTCTGAACTCTTTATATGTGACATTATAAAAAAATCTATTGGACCCATAACTTATAGGCTTACTATTAATATATTAAATGTGCAGAGTAACCCACTTCAAAAACTTTGAGAAATGTACATTATTTATACTAATATGTTTAACTATTTATAACGATAGAAGAATTAATGAGAAGGACACTTTATTGTTTGAAATATTTTGTGAAATTAGTACAAAAACCTCTTTATAAGGCAAGTTATGAATAAAAAACACATTTTAATAAACCGGTGGTTATTCTATCAATTTGGACTGCTATGTTTCTAAACCCTGTCTACCGAAAGCCGATTTGCAATGTCAACAAACATAATATCCTTCCGCACTTATGTTGACGGAACAGAAGTGATAAGACATTATGATTGGACATGGACAGCGGTGGAAGGAACGTGTACATTGAAGGATACATTTTCTATTATTCTCTCAATATCGCAACGTCTTGTACACAATTTAAAATACTATTAAAACCTCCCTTACATTTATTTATCGATCGTTTTATTTGTTAATACCTAAATAACAGGCTAAACTGAGGAATATTTTGTGGATTATTTACAAAGAAGGAGAAATAACAAACTTGAGCTTGTTGACATCGCATCACAGCTTTCGTTGAACAAAGTGTAGGTTTATTTTTAGAGCAGCAGTAATAATCATTTCTGTTCTCTTGTTTGTTTTCATCGCATGTTTTTGTAGTAATTTCGACAGTCATATTGTGTATGTTATGCTCACTGTTCATAAAAATGCGCATGGACTTTAATTAGAGATTATCTGCAACCATCGTTACTGAACCAACATGTCAACTTTGTGTAATACGATGCTCTTGTGCAAGTTATACGCAACAAAACGAAATGAAGGGGAACTGATTGTTATTCGAGCAGCGTAAACTATTTTTGAAGTGACATGGAATACATGCAAAATTGTTAGCTTTTGAATGACGTTATGTAACAGAGAGTCCGACATGTTAATGTGTTATAATATTACCACTAAAGAAGTAGCTGTTATCTTCTAAACACCACTCCAGTTAGAGGGGCTTGGGAGTTAATGATGGATTATCTAAACACTTGAGAAAACACAAACATCTGTCACAAATGTTCATTTGTGTTGTACAAAAAGTATGTAAAGTTGAACTGCAAATTACCATGTACGAGTACACATTTTAAGTCACTCCAGGTTTGGATTACTTTAACCATGGCTTTACATTTTAGTTAACTCTATCAGCTGTAACATGAAACCTTACTTCAGCTTTATTCAATTATAAAGTTGTAGGTGGGGCCGTTTTAGGAAGTTCTGCCACCTTCAAACACGTTGTGGTTACTTAATGTTATTCAGAAGTTAACGCTGAAACAGACTTCCTGTTAGTGGCGGATCAGATTTCTACCTGGCAGCCAGTAACAAGATAAGCCTTACCATTTGTTCTCGGTGAATAGCGTGTGATGTAGTTTGAACAGAAACATGCAACACTTTTTAAGAAATGTTATAATTCCATTTGACTGTACATATGGAGAAGTGTGGAGCGGTTTTTAATGTGGTATTGTTGTTGATAGATGTTCCCGAGGGTCCCACTTCATAGCCCAGGTCGTTCAGGAGCCCGCAGTCGCCTTTTGTGCCTTAGTGGCCAGGGGAGGAGGGAGTTGGAAGGAGGAGATTCAAATCACACATTTCACTTCATTGGACGCCTGGTCCGTTGCCTCTTTGACATTAACGCCGTGAGCTACATATGCTGCTTGGAATTTGCATCTACCGCCCTACAACTGCGTTGTGCGTCTCTTCTGCGATCTGGTGAAGCGTCTACTGTCTCTGGTAACGCGATGTTGCTAATCAAAATTTTGTTTTTCTAAAACGTCGCCACGTGGTCGCAAGAGCTCATGGAGGTCACAGCATAGCGCCCACGGATTCCTGAGCCTTTAAAATGTTTAAATACTATTGGTGAGCTCTTTTGCTCCCAAATACGCTCAATTTAAATCCATCACATCTTTGAGTCATTATTGCTCATGATCATACGATGTAATGACGTCATCGCCGACACCTGTTCCCTTCTGTATTTTAACGAATTTTGAAGCATCTCCACCAACTAAGATACAAAGGATCTATTATTCGTACATCTGAATGCATTTAGCCATTGTTACAATAGAGAGACACATTTCTTTAGACATTATCAGTAGAAGAGAGCACAGAAGATTACAAAAGGCAACCCTTCCCCTATTGTCAAAGAGTCCAGGTAGCCATGAATACATTTTCATAACACATGAAATGTTCCTGTTTTTTACTACACGCTATATAATGTTAAATAATTATTACTATTTCAATTATATAAATACATTAACTCTTGGGCATGTGGGGGTGTGAGAACCTGTCACAAGTGGCAAATTTAATTTAACTAAAACCGTGGCTCTTTTAGTTTTAACCAAACAAATGTTTGCATTTCTCTGCATAGTAATATTCTCTAAGACAGTTTATAGCTATGATACAAACATCAACCAGTCATGTGTAACTTTCACCCCGGTTTGCCAGTTATGATACACCCGTGTTACCTCAATAAACTTTATAGGCACCGTAAAGATTATAACACATATAATGCGTTTTTGAACACTCCACCTTATTCATAAATATAAAAATTGATGAGTATAACTTTATTCTAAATAACACCCGAGAGAGAGAGAGAGAGAGAGAGAGAGAGAGAGAGATAAAACCAATAAATGTGACACATACCATTTGTGAGGCATTTGGCCTAGTATTCAAAACATGCAATATGCGCTTTTTGTTCATAATGAGGAACTTGTGGGTAGCTGTTTTTAAATTATATTTATTATTTTGTATAGATTAATTTTGTTGACTTCTACCTAATCTGAACATTTCATTGCTAATTAGTACAACATTTCTTCCAAAAGAATAATGGATTTTCGTCTTCTTTGTCAGCTATTTATCTTATAGCCATGCATTTGTGCACGCTCTTTCGAATGGGAATTGTTAACGACATAAAGAAATTTCAGTGCTCCATTAAATAGTTTCTCATTCCTTGTGCTATAAAATAAGTTAAAAAGCAGATAATCGTGTAGATGATTGGAAGTCGAGAAAACCGATGAAAGTCAGCCCCACTGCATCGTCACCAGTTCGACCGATTGTCACGCCACTGTGTTTTCTTACAAGGAAAATGCAGGGCTTTCACGTAAAAACAAATGATCTCGACGAAGACATTAGAACGAATCATGTAACATTAACTTTTTGAAACATTGCATGCCATTTAATTTCATGATCACTGACAGTATTATAGCCACAATGCCATAATTTTAAGATAAAATGTTATAATAACATTAGACTATTTTCTTGGAATATATAGCGCGAATTAGATTGTGCATTAATTTCGACATCCCAAGCCTCAGCCCATCTTCAACAAAAAGGCCACTTCTTACGTAGAATTAGGTCCAGATCATCGATATATAAAGTGTTATAAATAAATCTTTTGCTGTACTAAAAAAAAAACAATAGATTCGTTTTCAGTAATGATCTTCTTCTTGTGCTGTCACACCGCGGCCTATATCCTAGCCCCACGTTGCAAAGTTCTAGTGATCGGGCCATGCCGAGTAGCGCTGCTGGGAGTTTCTTTACGTCATACTTCCTAATTCAACTCTTGTCCTAACATTAACGGGAGGGTATTGAAAAGTATTAAAAATTGGCAGCAAAACTGAAGAACAAGTTGCAACATGACTTCCAGGAACTTAACAATCCATGACCCCTGAACGACTGTTAAAAAACTGAAATTCAGTCTTCGAGAGTGGAGATTTGCGATTGAGAATGAGTTGAAGAACCTTGTTTTCCGACATTTTTCTGGCAAAAATTCGAACTACATTTTTTGAGGAGATTAAAAGTTTATTCAGATATTTTAGAAATGTATTGAAGTCAAGGGAAATTATGTTGAAAAGGTATATCTGCATTTTATTCTATCATTTACTCAATGTGGTCAAGTCGAAAGCTAATGAACTGCACCTCGTGTAGATACGGGGTTTCCTGCTTGTAGATTTTACATTATAAGATAGCATATATTTCAAAGTGGACTAAATTATCGTCCGTTACAGAAACTCTCGAATTTTGTATGCATTACTTTTTAATTTGACATATTCACCCCCAATGGCCCACTAAATGTTCAACTGCAATCAGGTATTCAGGAACATTTTCGCTGTAACGTAGGAGACAGCTTAATAAATCTTCCTTCGCAAATAAATCGAAAGCTGCACAGCTGTGCTTCACAAAATCCTACAGGAAAATGTCCAGTGGGGTAAGATCTGGGAGTCACGGAGGCCAAGTGTTTCTGGTAACTATTTGTTCCATTTAACAATGCTCAGTGCTCGTAGGAAGGAATGTCATTTTCATGCAAAACATTTCGTTACGCAAGTTTCACAGATTTCGTTTCAGCCTGCGCATGAACGCAGAAATCTGTCTTAACACATCTCCTTACATTATGATCTTGCGCAGAATTCCAGGGCGATTGTATGATATTTTTCTTAAGTTGGGTCGGATATAATGATCGTTTATACAAGGGTTTCTAATCGGAATCTAGTACAAATCAAAATATTAATGTTATTTTTAATGTTAAACCCAAAAGTGGGACAGCCTACAGCTTATATAAAATACTATTTCGCATATTATGTACGCTTGAGGTTTTACAAGGTTTTTCTCAATCTTCATAAATTACAAATTCCGGGGAGGGGGACCCTAAACTTAGGCCTGAAATGCTTCCCACCTTAAAAACTCTTGCCTCCTAAACCCAAGTTCGCAAATTCAAACCCGGCCAGGACCAATGGATTTTTTTCGGGCGTAAAAATCCTAAGTTACTTCCTTCGGAAGGGAAGTAAAGCCCTGAGTCCCGTGTCGTACATTTACGGCACGATAAAGAACCTCAAAAATTTATCGGCCGTTTCACGCCCTCAATTGAATGAGGCGCTGATGACCTAAGATGTTAAAGAGCGTCCATAAATAAACCAAATCAACCAAAAATGCCTTAAAGACAAATTCCTTCCCGAATTATCATTTCATCTCATGTATCACTGCAGTTCACCCCCTTGATGTCGCTGAATTAAATAGGAACTTTAAATGTTGTTAAAAATGAAGTATGTCAAAGTACCTCAATGGAGGTTTGCATTACTAACAATCCGTATAAATGGACGATTCATAGCAGTGTATGGGACACTAACTTTGCGCAACTAAAGACGACAGCTCAAAAACCGGCCTTCCGCCATGTCATGAAACTCTTCTTTCTACTTTAAGACGTAAAAAACAAACGTAACGACTTTTCTTGGTTTCGAAAACAAAGATCTTTCTTTGCTGGTGTAACTATTTCCGCTCTTTCTATATTAAAGTTTACTGCTCTTATGATTTAGAAGTATAATCATAGTTTTGCCGCTGCGCTCTAGCTTCCTTTTTTATTTATTTTTAGACACCTTGTTTTCTACTGCTGCATCATAAATTTAAATCTTCCATAGTCCAAGAGAATTAACATGGCAAAACTCTCGTATTACCGTTTTGCATATACATAGCGAACTATAGTTGGAAACGTTTGTCATTTTTATTACAATATGTGTCGTGCGCGTCGCGTTGCGCTGGGGCACAGTTGGCTTAGTCGGATATAAGAGAAAAACTTGAGAGATGTCAGGAGACGAAATCAAAGCAACACATGGGTGTTGTGACGTCAGAGCCACCTGTTACGACTGATACAAGTTTATCCACGTCAGCATCCGGGACGCTTTATCATCCCCCTTACGGCCCCGTCTTCTGAGTCATCGTTCATTTATGGCGGAAATAAAAACGTGTAAAGTAATAATGGAGGGGAGCAAAGAATACGACCATTTTTCACTAACAAAAATGGCCAGAGAAAAAGAAAGGAAAGGAAAAGACTTGATGACCATTCCAGCCATTCCCGTGGCTTAGGGAAGAGCACCTTGCAGTTCCTTGGAGGTGATGAAAATTGTAAGAAAGAGCAGTTAATATGTGTCAAGGAGGCGTTACTTCAAAATGACAAACGTTGTTTAAGATTAAACTGCTCACCTTTGACATTACAACTTTGTGACACAAACTGGCAGGTAATTTGTAATCTTCACACGTAATTTTTGTGAGTTTTAAATTTCTGCATGAAGTTTGTAACTGATGAGACTCTAGGGGAGCATATTTCAGACTTGAATTAGTCCTTCTTCAGCAATTATATTTGTAAAGGACTGGCTTATTTAAACCTCTTATACATTTTAAATTTAGACGTACAATGCTTACATTTGCATCCAGGTTTCTGTCTTAATATCTGCACTTATTATTTCAAACTTTGATATATGATTAAAATATCATCAAACTATAATCAATTCAAGAATTCAAAGAGCGAGGGTTTTGAGATCTAAAATCTATACTATTCATAATGTGTAAATGTATTATAGACGTTAAAATGATATTCTACGTATATGTACCTTGTTCCTTTTAAACTATAAGTCATAACTTTACAGTTCTATTTGTTTGAAGAAATTAAAGCTGCAAACTTTTTAATAGTTTTTGTATTATAATAGTATGTATTATTAATAACGAATATGTGTTAATTATTTAATGCTTTGAAAGAAAGTATTAGCTTATTAGTACTTTAGCATTTATATGTTTACTGAAAGTATAAAATGAAACGGCTAATAAGCAATAACCTCTGTTATAAGAGATGTTGAAAAAATGTTTCTGAATCGCAATACCTTGCAGGCATATGCCTATGACATTCCCGGCTTCATCAAGTTTTGCTATTCGGAACATGTTTCTTGTCATTCGTAGCTTTTAATAAGTTAACGAACATTTTTTTTGTCGGTCCTGGTGGTGTAGTGGCTACCATACTTGCCTTCTAAACCCAAAACGCGGGTTCAAACCCGGCCAGGACCGATGGATTTTTTCGGGCGTAAAAATCCTAAGTATGGCTTCCTTCGGAAGGGAAGTAAAGCCGTGGGTCCCGTGTCGTACATTTGCGGCACGAAAAAGAACCTCAAGCCTGAAAGAGAGGCCTGTGAGCAAAATTTGTCGGCCGTTTCACTCCCTGAGTTGAATGGGACGCGGAGGACCTGAGCTGTTAAAGAGCGTCCATAAATAAATCAATCAAAAAAAACAAAAAAAAAAAAAACGAACATTTTCTTTATGTGGAAAAGGATATCAAGATGTTTTATTGCGAATTATCTGCAAGAATTCATTTTTCCGTTCTTCAAGATCATATATATATATATATATATATATATATATAATGACATAACTAAAGAATAATTAGTACAAAATTTACACATAATGATAACGCCGAATAAAAATGTTCAACACTCCTAACAAAGTGTCCCTCAAACTAACTACTTGTACATGCATTATACGATCTGAAGCACTGGTTTCTCTCCGTACGCAACCGACATCTGCTGGCCCACAACTCAAATATCCCTCTGCACACACTATATACCCCTTTATGAAGTTGTAGAGAACTTTCTTAGTCAGAGGTGAAGCATATCTTAAAATAATGACCCATATTTTCGCTTCATTTTGAACAATTTAAACATCATATCATTAGCTCCTAATTATCTTCTCTAAGAATTTAGTATTTTTTACTAATTAAAAATCTAACATTGTGAACGCATTCATGGAAAATAGGCAGACGTTTAGAAAAAAAAAAAAAAAAAAAAAATTTAAACATTGTTTTAATTTTGAAGCAAGAGTTAAATTGATTTTATGCTTGTTGTTACTTTAATTAAGAAAAGTTAAAACTCACGGGTTTAATACACAGGAAGCTTGAACAAAGATGAGCACCTTAGACCCCAAGCGAACAGACGGTCTATGATTCACATTCCTGAGAAATTTAAAGAACTGAATATTGCTAGATCAGAGAAGCTCTTTTCTAATTTGGTTTGTCATCTGAAAAAAAAGTAATAGTGTTTAACGCCCGTTTTTACTACTGAGGCACCACATGCGGTGAATACTGATGATACATGAGATGAAATGATATATTGGGAAAGGATTTTTTTAAGGAAGGAAACGTTCCAGGCCTACGTTTAGGGTACCTTCCCAGCATTTGCCGTTGTATGAGAACTGAAGAAAACCTGGAAAAAGCTCTGTCAGGGAGGAAGGTCCTGGCGGGGTTCGAACCCCAGACCTCCTCACTAGTCCGCGCCTTAACGACATCTTCCACCCGTGGCGGTATCTGAAAGCAGTGCGACAACACAACTATAGTCGTGTTTGTAGCTCCCATAGCTACCACACCCAAACTTGTATATTTATTATGCATAATATTTGTTTGTCTTATGTATATTTTTATTACAGATGAGAAATAACATCTTATTAATATTAATATGAATATCTCTAAGACTACGTGTTCAAATGCGATCCATATAATCATAGTGTAATTATTCTCTCAATGTATTTAGCTAATATGTAAGAAAGGTACAGAAACTATAGCTGGAAAGTCGTATATTGAACCGTCCTCAGGCAGCCGCTATGCGGAAACGCAGTCATAAATATGATAACAATAGAAAAAAGGTTTGCCCTCCAAAGCCATGGACAAAAGGTTTCTTAAAAGGGTAGAACCTTCTCTGGCCATATGAACAAAATCTTCGCGAGAAGTTTAACAGCTAGCTCGCTGAGGTCACCGACTTGTGTGGGAGTCACCTGTTTAAACCTCAGATGGCAAGCCGATGGCCCGACCCGTATTTTGAATAAATGTATCTAGCGAATAAGATGTTAGAAAAAAATTATGAAAACGGTGTGGGCGATGTCATGGTGTTGCCTATATAAAAGAACCTTCACCCCGTTTTGGAGGCTATCGGGAAGTGGAGTGAAAAATGGCGCATGGCCATCAGCCCGGGTAAGAGTACCGCTGTTGTCCTTGCTCAGATCAGAGAACTGCATGACCAGCAGCCCCTCCGACTGGGTCACAAACGCGAAGTACCTCGGGGTGCTGTTGGACAAGCGACTGACTTTCATCCTCCACACAAAGGGAAAATAAAGCTATGCCATGCAGCTCTCAGGCAGCTGTACCCAATGTTCCTGTTTAAAACACTACCTACCCACAAAAGTCTGCGAATATATCGCACAATCGTCCGCCCCTGATTCTGTACGGCTGAGAGGTCTGGGGAGTGGTGGCCAAGTCCACCATCTCCCAGCATCCATTGCGCTTAGGATGATCCACGATACAGGACGTATGTTTCCGTCACACATCCTCCATTAGCAATCCGGAGTACCATACGTCGTCGATGTCATTCGAGAGAGGGCAAAGTCGCTGAATGACAATTCCATTTCACCCAAACCAGCTGGCGCATCGCCTGGGTCAAACGACGGTGCCCTTCTTACAGACTCCCAAGAGACATCTTGGGTCCCTAACAAAGGTAACAACATAATTTTCCCCTGAAAAGTGATGCCACCAATGCTTGACAACGGGTAACCCTGAAGTTAAGAGACCTGGTGTCTGGACACCACTTGGTTAGGTGACCACCGAGTAACTTTGACCATGGTCAGTAGATATATGGTTAACCATCCAGCAAAATTGGCCATGGTCAGTAAATGGATGTGGCCCTAGTTATCCATCATCAGAATCCTCGACTAACTAGTATAGACGAAAGGACTAACACATCAAAGATAGTAGTAAACCCAACATAGACCTAACGATCACACATGTAAAGCCGCAGGTGCAGTGGCTTTCAACATTCGTCCGCAGTACCGCTCGTGACGGTTCTGACGTTCTGATGTTTGGGGGGGGGGGATTCGTCTCTTTACTGAGCTTCTAGGCGCGCATAGTTTTCCACTGAGATCGCAGGGAAGTTTCGGTCCAGTTTTGGGAAAAGTTCCAAGTACCAAATTCAGTACTTGTTTATCAAAGCGTTGTGCTGCTTGCGACTGTTGTATTCGCATCCGCCCGCCTAAGCGGCGAGGTTCACCATTGACCATTAAATAATTGATAAACCGCTGTTCCATCATATGTCGTGTCGAGTGTTCTATTTCATCTGTTAATTCCCATCTTATCCTCAACGAAAGACCCTTGAGATGGAGTCCCAGAGGAAGTGTTGGCGGCCGACGTGAAGCTTCTACGTCACCAACTCCAATCACCAACAACCTCATGTCCCCAAAGTTTATATTTATGGCATATGGTTTCATTTTAAAAACAGAATAAAATGCATTATTTTTAAATTTACAGGAATAGCATCATTAAGTTCTTGTCAATTAGTATAAGTAAGATATTCTAAATATAAACTGGAAATTTTATTATACCGTTTAGTCGTAAATATTGTTGGGATTCTTTTTCTTTTGCTCACAAATGTTCCGTTAGTGACCCGTGGAGATTTAGTCCTATGCGGTTTCACTCCTAAAAATATTATATAGCTATTATATTCTTACTTGACTGCTTGCCTCACAAGTTGAGATGGCCTTTTATTGTTAAATTAAACTCTCTTTTTTCACTACCTCACATTATAACATGTATAAGCATTTGCTGGGTTATGAAAACGTATTACAATTACTACATACCCTATTTTACAACATTAAGATCAGCTGTGCATGTTTCCAAGCTGGGAAAAAGATATGACACGCGATACGTCCTGCATGTTTGGTAAATTGTTCCCACAAATTCGTTCCTAGCGTTCCCTACAACTTACTACATCGGCGAGGGACTTTACAACCACCAGTTAGGTTAAAGTATAAGAATTTTTTCTAGAAGATAATGACAACCAACTGCAATTAACGAACATTTTTCTTAACGTATCTTTTCCTCTCAATAATTATTCAACATACTGTAACAATTTAAACGGTATATATTGTACAATATAAGGTAACTTATTGCAATTATCACACAAAATGTTGTGAGAAACAGCCTACAGCTTTGACTTTGCCGATATACACAACACACAGATAAACTTTGAATGTTGGGAGTTGGAATATTCACAAATAGATTTGAAACCACAAGCAAATATTTATAAAGCAGCCTCGACATTTATTTTGAGGAGCTATAGAATTTGTGTTATAATACATTAAGTTTGTTGAGTTTAAACATTTTAAACCATAAAACGAAAACACTTTTAACTGTTTAATGTCGATAAAAATGTAAGCTATGATAAGATGTGAAATGCAAAGGTTAATAAATTAATGGTTCACCACATCTAATAATAGGACAGAAATTAAGCTTACTTTTAAGATATCAACATTTGATACAAAAACGCATTATGTTGCTATTAAATATACTTATTTTTTCACAATCGAACTGATTTTTTCTTGGGTATATATATATATATATATATATATATATATATATATATATAATTCATAAAAACACTCAGAAAGCAATATAAAAAGTTGACATAAAATTTCACACTAAAAACCGTAAAATGGAACACTAAAACCACATGATATTTCGAGCTTGGCTCTTGGTCACGTGCTGAGAATATATATAAGAGGTAGTTCGCCTCGTTTCGATATCATTTTGATGTAAATTGACTACCGTCCACATGTACCCGTGTACGATTTGGTCTAAGAGCGCGGAAATCACTTAGCAGATATTAAAGGGTAAGTTGGTGATGGCTCGTTCGTTTAAATAATTTAATACCTTTTACTGGTTCGTAAAGTCTTGTGATGAATGTGTTGGTAAAAGTTATGTGTGTCGTAATTAGAGGGCCGATGACTTGAACGTGAGGACAAATGCTGACAATCGCAAGATCAAGATTACATTCTAATTACTATCTCCGTGGAAAGGTGATGTTACGGGGATCGAGTGTCAGTCAGAGTCACCGCATCGAACCCGTTTTTTTTTTTTTTTTTTTTTTTTTCAGAAACACCTGTGAATGTAAATAAGTTACCTAATAAAATGCGAAGGGTAAAATTACGCCGTGAAATTATTTTAACAAAAAGAATCCTCTACCGGTCATTTTAGTGGGCTCAACAAAACACAGCGAAAAAAGCCAATGAGATTCTGTTGTCGGGAAGTGGAGACAACAGGCGAGGCCAGCAACAACAACTCGACCGTTGAAACTACTTAAACGTGTAGAATATATCGTGACAGGTGACAAAAGCTGGCTTTACCAGTGCAAAAGTCAGTAGTTTCGATCTTTCCGTATGAGGAACCTCCTACAAGAGTGAAGTATGCACATACCCCCGCCGTTGAAAGTTGGTCATTGTTCCTCTAGAGGGGAAAAAGGCGGTTACTGGGGATTGAAGTTTGAAAATTTTCCAGCCAGAAGTTTTCAGGAGTGGCGACTAAAGACGTGTCTCCAAATACTCATCTACCATGATAACGCCCAAACACACACTGCGATGCGGATAATTTCGTTTCTGGAGAAAACAATACAATATTTGGCTTCTCTCCCTACCTATAATTCTGATCTAATGTCATTGACTTTTTTATTCCCGAAAATGAGCAAGAAACTTCGGGGGTGATGATTTGACGATGCAGAAGAGACTGTTGTTTTTTCAGCAATAAGTTGCAACCATACCCGAATAAGACTGGCGTGGGTGCTTCTAGTAATACTTTCAAAGGATACAAAGCTTCGGGAGGTACTTTGTAATGTATTTGGAAGTTTCCATTTCGTCAATGAAAATTTGTAGTCTTACACATTTGTATATTTATGCTATAAATTGTTGAAGTCGTCCCTCCAAAAATTAGTTTTCGGTCTAGATGCAACTAAATACAGGTCAACTGAATGTGTAAAATAACATAACAGTCCAGAAAGCAGTGGGTAAATCTGAAGTGCACATATTCGTATCGTATATACTTTAAATTAACTTTATATACTTTAAATTAATAAAGATAAATTAAATTAATTTAAATTAATTAATAAACTTTAAATACTATTAAATTTATTTGTTGCCTACGTAGGTAGAGCATTTGAAGTGCAACTTGTGATGTTTCTAATACGATTAGCCATTACTGTTCTCTAATTGAGGACTATTTTATAGAAGAAAAATTGCCTCTTTAAAAGTACTTTCTGGAAAACCACGCCCTTTCAACACCGTCCATTAGTTCACTAATTGCAAACGCATAAAATCTCTCCGACGGCGTTAATAGCGGCTGTGCTAGCCAGAATCCTTGCAGTAAGTAATGAATGCTAGTGACACCTTGCATGACAACCACGTCATATCAAGGAATATACACCTGTTACGTTACAGCTAGAACATAAAAAAAGTGAATTATTACTCAATTTTATTCGAGCCTTCCGTGCGAAACCACAGTTACGACGAAAATGTCCTTAAACAGGTTTGTTCCCCGTAGGTCAACAACAGACTAAGCGCCCTGTGTTTCACCCTAATGCCCCTTTCTTGAAATCTGCAGCTTCCAGAAAATCGTTCAGGATGAATTCCTGAAACAAATAATTACTCTTCCATATCACTAAAAAACGAAAAATTCGGATAATTTTATCACTATTGGTGAGTCATATGCTAAAAATACGATATTATATAATATTTATTAATGTCATTTTCTCGAAATCTATCACAATGAAGTGTTAGGATGAGATTTTTATGCATAAACGTATTTTAGTGAGAACATGTATGTTGCATATGATTAGTATATCGTTTCAGTGCAAATTCGTTCAGAAAATAAAACATTTAATAGAGAGAAAATATTTGATGGAGAATATAAATGCATATTCAAGGTTAAGGGAATATTTACTTGTACCTTAGATAATATCCAGGAATATTTTAAGTTCTTCCCCCCCGTTTTTATGTTATGTAATTTTCGACATTATTTAATATCCATTTTACTACTGAGGCACTACAGGCGGTGGACACTGATGATACGTGAGGTGAAATTATACATTGGGAAAGAATTTTTTTAAGGAAAGAAACGTTCCAGGCCTAAGTTTAAGGTTCAGCCCCGGCATCATCCATTCTGAGGACTGAGGAAAACTTGAAAAAACCTCGGTCAGGCAGGACGTTCCCCTTAAGGCGCGGGCTCGTGAGCGGGAGGTCTGTGGTTCGAATCCCGCAAGGACCGTCCTCCCTGACTGAAGCTTTTTCCAGTTTTTTCTCATTCCTCATAACTGGCAAATGCCGGGGAGTTACTTAGACCTGGAACTTTTCTTTCCTTAAAAATTCTTTTCCAATATATTATTTTATCTCATGTATCATCAGTGTCATCGCCTGTGGTGCCTCAATAGTAAAAACAGGCGTTAAACACACAAAAACGGACGTTCTCTGCGGGAAGCGAACCCCATACCTCACGCGTCCGCGCCTTAATGGCACTCCTGGCGGTTTATGCAAGAGTGAAATTATGTATAATTTGAGGGGGAAAGGAACCTAGAAAGTTAAGTTCATAGTAGTAAATTATTTTAAAGTTGCTATTTACTTCTACTGTATTTGTTGCATTATCATACCTTCTGATTGGCCATAAAAGGGCGCGTAAACTGAGCAGGCAACCCTAAGAAGTGTGTGTTAACGCTGTTTTCAAAACTAGGCATGAATCGACACTTTTTCTTTTCGTTTAGCAAATTTAATGCTTGCGGTTGGCAGGAAATGAGCCTAAGGACGTGGTGGGACGAAACGTGGGTACGCATTGCACAGATTCAAGATTTTGTTTAATTCTTAGCATTATCAGACGAAAAGAGACCTTGAAACTAAATGGGGAAAACAAAAGCCTCTCGTAACTGACTCCTAAGTCAGTGGGTTAAGTAGGTCACAATTATTATAAATTAATGTTCTCTAATGTATGCAATAATGAAGTGAGCTGGAACTTGGAAACAATTGATTTTGTATAAAACAAATGCTGTTTTTGAATATTTAAGTGATTGTGGTGCTTCTAAAATTAACACCATATAGTTTTATTCGTTCTTTTATAGTTAAAATATGAGAAGAAGTATAGGAACATGTAGGCTTGAATATAAGTAACATAAACGAATATTATTTTGTATGTAAATGTATGCATTGTGCATTTATGAGAACGTTTGTTTTTTGTGTTTAAGGGAATATTTAGATGAATGTTTTGCAAGTTTTTTGAATATAATATTCTCATCCCTAGTGATGAATGTGGAAATATTTTGTTAAATGAGCCTTTGAATGTGAAAGCTAAACTATAATGTGTTATCTTTAGATTGGCTTGCTCATATAGTCAGTCATGCCTAACATCAAGCTAGGGACTTAAAAGTTTAAGATATTTTTTAAATGTTTCTGGTATTACGTGTTATAACAGGCTATTGGTATGCCAGTGTCATTAATTACAGTGTGTTAGTGAAGTAATTTGTGGGGTATTGCATTGGAGGGGGGGGGAAGCACAGAATTAAACCTTGTACTGTAGAGGAAATAAAAAGCATATTGGGAAACATTTGGATGAATTGTTGAAACATAGCTATTGTGAGTAAATACAAATATATTGATGTCAAACTTATGTTACTGTAAATGAACACTACTTCTAACAAATCCGATAACACAGGTTAATATCCATTTGAAATAAAACAAATATTCTCTGCATGTTTTATTGTACGGGAATAACTTGAGGGCAACTTGTCCATCGACGGCGCCGGCGATTGGCGCAACCTTGGCCGTATGCAATTTGCGTTTAGTTGCGGATACTGGCCAAAATTAACTGTGTATGCTTCATCTTTTCTCTACAATAATGTTAGTATAGTGAAAAGTTTTCATGTCTCCCCAAAAGAAGGAGAGGGAAAATAGCCGTTCACATAAAATGAAGATGTAAAGGACATCTTTGAGTTTTTAAAATTTAAATAGCTTATATCCTTGATGATTGAACAAGACGAAAAGTCGAACGTGCTATACAAAAATTAATAATATCAGTTGCTTTTTTAATTTAAAACGTTCTAAATATGCTTCTTCGTGTCTATACAAACATCGACGTGTCAGCAGGTCGGTTGCTTATTTTATGGAGCGATACAATCGCGAAGACATTTCATACATTTCCAATCATTACTTGAAACTTGGTGTTCTGCGGCTATCTTTCTTTGTTTCCCTAGAGATAATATCTGACATGATATCTGAACTGTGGTGAAAATGAAGGAAGGTTTTGGGATCCCCGAGCAATCCGCCTATTTGGGAAATATTCATTAATGCCATTAGCACGGTGATAGACATAAAAATGGCGTACCTTCTTGCTGATACCACAGTATTGGATATGTCGGCAGTTCAGAAGAAAGCCATTTATCAACTTTTCATTTACAATCGAAATAATAAAGAGAAAGGGAGGAAAGATATGTACAAGAAGAGTCAATTCCAACACAAGAAGATGAAACGGACAATACCCAAATTTAATCAGAAGAAGGGAGCAGAATTAGCACAGAAAGAGAATAATGGTAGTCTTCACGAGGAAAGGAAGCAGCCTAGAGCTTTTTTTAATGGCATTTAACGCTCGTTTTTACTGCTAAGGCACCACAGGCGGTGGACACTGATGATACATGAAAGGAAATGATATATTGGGAAAGGATTTTTTTAAGGAAGGAAACGTTCCAGGACTAAGTCTAGGGTATCTCCCTGGCATTTGCCATTTATGAGGACTGAGGAAAACATGGAAAATACCCCAGTCAGGGAGAACGGTCCTCGTGGGATTCGAACCCCAGACCTCAAGCTTACGAGTCCGCACCTTTAACGATCTCGGGCACCCATGGCTGTCAGCTGAAAGAAGAAGTAGACCCAAAACATAAGGAGGAAAGTATAAGGAATATGTGGAAAAGTAGAAGAGGAAGAGAGAAGAAGAATAGAAGTAAAAGCACCTACGATAAATCAAAATCTATGATGAAGGCACAGATAAAGTTGAAAAATAGAAGATGAAGTGAAAAGAAAGGGAAGGAAACTGCACTGTCAACACACCACGGTTCATTATAACCGCCGCTTGAGACCTGCAACAACCTCATTGATATCCAGGTTCTGTTGCCTGGAATTCCGGTTGGGAGCAGCCTGGATACCGAGCACCAGCAGAAATGAAGATGAAAAGAGGAAAGCACATTGTTTGAAATATAAATAATGTTTAAAACTGTTTAAACTGTAGGTTTAATTATATATTAAAGCAATAATAGCTGTATTACCGTACCTTTATATCCGTAGAATTTAAATTGTAAATTAAATTATAATGAAAATGTAAAAAAGAAATAAAAAAATGAATTTGGGGAATTATATACTGATGTAGAATCAAGATATCAGAACGAAAGCATTGCAGAATAAAATATAATTAAAAATAATTTAAATAATAAGTTCCAAGCAGAAGATTCTCAATCACTCTGCCTAAATGGTTGATCGCTGCATTGTAAAAAGTGGGAATTCTCCTTGGGACAAACAAACTATTTAGTTTTGTTGTGTCTGTTTCGAATACTACAAAATGGATGGCTATGACATGTTTGACTTAATGCTAAATAGGCAGAAATGACATCCCTTATAGTACAGCTGGATGTTTAAAGGCTTTTATAAGTTTCATCTTAGGCATGAAAGGGAAAAGCACACCTGAGTTCAAGATACCATCGATCCCGAATTCATTAAGCAAAAGTAATTCATTTAAATCGCCTCAAAGAAAAAGATCGTTAGGGGGAAAGGGAGAAAAATATAAGGAAGAAGGAGTGTGACCTGGGAATTTTCTTCAGACATTTTTATTTGACAGATATTCTCTTGACAATGATGTAAATGTGGACTTCTTCAAAAATGAAGGGAAACAAATTAACGAAGAAATAACGCAAGTTGGAAAATAAAGTGTCCCACATTTTTTAAAAGCCTTAAGGTGTAGGAACTTACACCAATATTATCGCATCTTCATTATCGTCATATATAGTGCAATCGAAAATCAAAACGTTGACAAATCCTTGGAGGATGACGCAGTCTATCGGCAGCATTTTTTTCTGAAAATCTCTCTCTGATCTATCTAAAATTCTAATAATGTTAAGACTTCACATAAAACTTAATGCCTTGCAGAGGTTTTTGATTTTGCAAGTAGTTAGAGTAGCAAACTGCGTTTATTCCTATATGACGAGGTACATTATGCCTTAATTATCATAACACACACTAATCATTACCTCCAACAACAGGTCCATCAGCCAATGTCACAGCTCTCCCTCCTCTCCTCTCCTCTTTTTTGAATTGTGTTAAACGCCCGTTTTTACTGCTGAGGCACCACATGCGGTGGACACTGATAAGATGAAATGATATATTGGGAAAGGATTTTTTAAGGAAAGAAGAGTTTCAGGCCTAAGTTTAGGGTACCTTCCGGGCATTTGCCATTTATGAGTACTAAGGAAAACCTGGAAAAAGCTTCAGTCAGGGAGGACGGTTCCGGCGGGATTTGAACTCCAGACCTCCCGCTCACGAGTCCGCGCCTTAACGACCTCGGCCATGCGTGGCGGTCCTTCCTTGAAGAAATGATTCCACCCATCTTGCAAATGATTGGTAGGTTAGAATTTCTGTCCCACAAGTTTCTTGTAATGCCCTACAGCACTGAGATGCATATTTTTCTTCTTCTTGCAACTTGGGTTTTATATAACACATTTATTCATGTTTACTGAACCTTTTTAGGGCGGTTATTACTTACTGTACATGATAAATTTTATTCACAAAATATGGTTACTTCGAAACTTTCAATATTGAGATTATGAACCTGCTCTATTGCATAATACAAGATTCCAATGTTCCCCACTAGGAGCCCTGATATAGAGCATTGCTCCCATTACTTTTTAAATTACCTAATATATAGTGTTTTTATAGTTTTTATGAACTACAACATAGAACATTTATAGCGTATATAAATTATAGCATTGTGGAAAAAATAGTAATTTAACTTCCTATTGTTTTGCATCAAATTAAAACATTTGAGTTCATGGTTTGTTTATCTTGGTTTGCTCCACTCTCCTCGCCCCTGGAGCGATCGCTTATTGCACAAACGAGTTTGCCAACATCTGCTACAGCATCCGAATGCAAAAGAAATGTTCACCATTATGAACACAAAGAAAATAGTCGTTGTAGTTTACATATAATTTAACTTAATGTTGTAACTTGCTTACTTCGAACTTTTCCTCAATAATCTGCTAAGGCATAGTCACCAAACCACTTAAAACAATTATGTAATAATATAAGTTTTTGCTTTATAGTCCACTTTTATCCAAAGTTTTGGTTTCTTTGCATGTTGTCACGAAAAATTGCTTAAAGACAGCTATATACGTATATCTTAACTGCACACACATGCGATGGGACATATCATAAACGTTGCTATCACTACCATATTTCCATTTACCCCCTATTTGAAAGCCATACGGGAAGGGGAGAGAGAGAGAGAGAGAGAGAGAGAGAGAGCAACACGCGTGGGTTGTACAGTTGCAGATATCAATTTTCAGACGAGGTCATTAGCAATTTTTTTTCTTTATTCCCTCTGTTGCGGGTTACGACCCTCGCAGATGGCAAGCAGTTGGCCACATCTGTGTAAGTAATGACGTTCTGTTCCTTAATTAAGAGAAAATAGGATTTTTATTTTAAAAATATTGTATATAGAAAAAAAAACATGCCAATTAAGTACTTTTTTTTTCCTCTCCCCATTTTAGAGCATTCGTGTTTTCTGTATGTGTGCGACAGACATTTGCAAATTTCCGGTCCCTTCTATAAACATTCATAGTCAATAACTGCAAAATTGAATTAAGTACACACAAACGTAGTTTTAAAGATACTTTCAACTAAAATTTAAATTTTGTTTTTCTTTTGCACATTAATAAATGCTCTCTATTTTAATTGTGTAATGATTTAACAAAACAATGAAATTATATTAACTAGTTGAAAATTAAATAGGATATAAAGAGAAAAAGCCATCCAAATAACTGCAGATCGACGCGAAAACGCGGTGCTGCATAGGCTGGTAAGCAGTCACCCAAGGCCGGGGCTTATAGGGTTTACCGAACTACTACGTTGGTCTTGAGTCTGACATCACTCCGGTGTCATTTCAACAGTGAAAAAAAAATGTGTGATCCCCAAGTTAAGCATGCTAATAATCCTAAATGACAAATACTAGGCCTAATTATTATATTTCTATTTATGATTTGTATGTTCATATGAGAGTTTGATGGTAATTACCAACAACATATCCCTAATAAGTATTAAAATATAGAGTTTAGAAGACAAATACATTTTTGACCTATCTAAAAGTGAATATCCGTTAAGAAATCAATTTGATTTCTCAGGGAGATTTAAGAGGATTAATGGGGTTATTTAAAAGCAGATGCCAGAAATGTGCTGAAATGATGGCAGGCAGTTCCAGCATCTCCTTGCGTCACTTGGGCGAGTATATATTTTTAAGTGCATTGGAACTTATTAAATTGTCATTTAAGTGTTTCTACCATACTCTTGTGTGCTCTGCCCGCTCTTGCGGCTGATTAACGATAGCTTATCGGCGTTGCAGTGACCGTTGCTATGGCGGCTGGGTGATCAGGTACTTAAACATCTAGAGAAAAAAAAATTAAAAAGTATGTACGAGTGCCTACACAGTGTGTTAAAATATTTTAGCAGGTAACAGTACACAGTGCATTTTAATTTAATTTTTTGTGACAACTTTAAATCAAAATAAAAAGATTCACCGTTCATATGTCTGTTTAGAAGTGCATTATATTTTAAATTTCTTTTGTTTCACTTCTATTAATAGTACATATCAGGCATCTCTAGGTTAGATCTAAACATAGATACTGCGCACTAGCAAATGGATAATGGGGGGGGGGGGCGAGCATGTGATCTGCACGAAGATAGCCGAATGACGGGCTTTTAGTGGTAATGAAATACGTAAAACTCGTAATCAGGGTCAGTCGATCTGTGCTCCGGTCTGGACTTATTACTAATGTCAAATTGCAATTGAATAATCAAAACAGAACTGCATAAAGCACACGTGTAACGAAATCAAACATAGCGGCTAGCGGTTAGTGGCGTAACACGACAGTTTACGAAGCAATTTCCCACTTTCACCGCCGCTCCAAGCAAAAAGGTGGTAGGCAAGCTTAGTTACTTTATAACCCGTTTGAGATCCCTGATGTGTATTGTCCTCTTTTAAGTTATTTATAGGTTTTTGAACTGTGATACATTTGCTCTAAAAGCTTTTATTTCTTTCTTATACTAGTGTTTTTTTACATTGGTATATCTTATATAAGTTGGTGGAAAAATTATTACTTTTGGAATGTTCATTTCCTTTTATTTTTTTTCTGTGGCGTAAAACGACCATAATTTTAATAAGTATACACTTTTAAGTGTCAAAAATGCCACACTTCCATAAAAGTACTTAAAACTATGAACTCCATATTTCAAAATAAAAGAAGTTACCAAAAATACCAAACTTAAGTTACCGAATACGTTTCGGCCAGTAAAAGTAATTTGTAAGAAAAGTTTCAACCGTGGTTATGTAAACATATCCTTCTCTTCCTATAGTGTAGATGACAAAGAGGTAAGATATAATACACGCAGGCGTTCTTGCTGTTCTCTTACCATAATTTAAATGTGAACAATAAAACATCACGGCCTGCTGGGGTTCTTTGGAGTGCAAATGACGCTAATTGTTATAAATGTAGCGTCCCTTGAGAGCGTGTACCTCTTGAATGTATTCCACGAACTAAAAATTAAAATTTAAAATTATACAGATATGCAGTCTCTGTATTAATTCTGGCTTTCCAGATTTGTGGCTAAGTATATTAACCATGTCAGCAAACAGTGAATGCGAATGTAATTATTATAATTATTATAGAAAATGTGAAATGGAGATTTAAATACTTCACGAATATTTTAGTGAAATCAGAGAAGATATTTTTTTCTGAATAAATACGGTTAATGCTTTTGGATTGTTTTATAAATGGTTATTTAATCTAATTATATTAGTGCATTACTAAAGAGATTCAACATTTCAGATATTGAAGAAACTTTTTTTTATAATAGATTGTTGAACTGTTACGACAAGTGGATTATTTATGTATCTAATTATATTTTTTTCCATTTAAAACATTCAATTGAACATATATGTAATTACTTCTATAAAATATGTCAAACAGAGAACATTCTCTTCTGTAACTTGTACCTGTTTGATAATACCCTCAGTATGAGTAATATACAATAAATATCGAGGGTGCTAAAAATGTATACACACTTTCTTAGTAGATATCTATTTAATATATTTCAAAGTTGAACAGAAAAACAACAGTAATGTGTAATATGATGTTCTGTAAACAGATCTGATTCACATACATTATGATAGCGTTGCTACGTGACAGGTAAATCAACAATGAACAAATGAAGCCAAGATTATCGTATGATGTTTTGTAAACAGAAGTGACTCACATTACGCTATGCTAGCGCTACTGCAACAAAATGGAGCCAAGATTATTGTTTGAACAGCGAAATGCAATTTCGAAGTGGTATTGGAAAATCGAGAATGTTGTTGAAGTTCAAAGGCAATTGTTGTATACTCTAAATGGTGGACATTTTGAGTTACTGTTGTGACTGTAAATGTCTAAGATGATTAGTGCTCATCATTTTCTGTTTGTGTGAATTCAGTTTTGTCATGTTAACAGTTTTTTTCTTTGCTTGAAGTGTGTATACATTTTTGGCACCCTCTTTATGTGTACGTGTATACTATTTGTAAAATACCTATAACTAAAATGTTCATTTAAAATTGGAGTCTGGTTTTTTTACCTATGCCTGTTCCTTGTACATGAAGAGCAGCCATGCTCGAAATATTTCTTTTATATTGTATTTAATTGTATTTAATGGTTATTATTTTAGCAGTGGAACCTTCTAGTTCATTTATATAAGTTCAGGTTGTACTTTTATATTTTCATTTTATGTACATTATCTACCTCAACAGCATTCCACGTTGTCTTACAGTGCATCGAACAGTGTTTTTTAGAGTTTTTATGTGTTCCTTACTTTAAATGGGGCACGCCTTTGTGCATTTTAAGTTTTATACACACACACACACACACACACATATACGTGCGATCCGTTTTGTTTTACTCCGGGTTTTGCCTATGGGCGAGCGCGCCGGACTTAGCCCATTAATCAGCCAACTGGGTCTGGGTGATTAGCGAGAGGGTAGAACAATAAAATAAACCAATAAGTTGTTCTACGGTATGCGGATTCATCTTATTCATAGCATTTTTAATTTATCCTAGAGATAATAACAGCAGCCAATCCCTACTAATAGTTCTGTCTTGTGAAAACACATTATGAATTGCTCTCATGGAATTATTCGCAATATGAGCAGTAGCAGAGTCTTGTTGAAAAAATGCATGATCACATTCCCTATCGGTTAATTCGGTGTTACTATAGTATTCACATAGTTAACGGAATCAACTATATACTAAAAAATAGCTCTGTGATTCTTTCATCACTAAGTTAACATACAAATCATATATAAAGACACTCTGTGCCGTTGTAAATGTACGAGGCATAATAAAGTTCATCTACGCTGTCTAATTAAGAAAGGAACAACACAATACACACCTGGTAACAGCTGCGCTTACTGCAATATTCCGCAAGTCAACAAGTAAGCAAGTAGGTTTTTGTGGGCTCACGCATAGGAAAAAACCCCACGCCACGGGGGAAGGCATCGCTGATAACACCATATATCACTAAAATGGGAGTTATACAGTAATGTTTATTTCACTTTATGTGGTCAATGTTTAGGAAATTGTTGTGTTAATATCTCAGTTATTAATAAAAATAGAAATTACTCAAAATGTGTGAACAAGTATTAAAAGATAAGAGCAAATTACTACAGGGAGAACTAACTATGTATTGAGAGATATATTTGCTTTTTTCCCCCCCTTCTTCTTTTGTTCAAATGGAATTAATGCAGTAAATAACACACTGCGAACCAACCAAGACTTTAGGTGTGTTTCACAGGTAGGGTAGGAGCACGCTAGCAGTGAGTGCGCCAACTGTTAACCTACTGTGCCCTGTTTATCTTAGAAATGATCCACATTAGTATGCCAGCTGGGCTCTGAGCATCGCTGAAATGCATAACTGACGAAGGCGGTGGGAGAAAGTAGTGTAACATTTATGTTATTATGTTTAAATGTAATATTGAAGAAAGAGAATTTATTTTTGAAATTCATTTCTTAAAGAAGAAATCTAATGATAGGTTAATGCGTAAACTTTGTACACATTTTGGATGATCTACATTGTCTTCATAGCCTATTCGTGATTTCTTTTAAGTTTACCAGAAAATGTTCCTATCTAAAAAAATGGCCCTCTGCATATATGCACTTAAAGATAGAGAATTGGATTACAGCCTTCAATGCGAATACGCACAGTATGTGCGATTTTTATTTGAAATTTTATTTTACATCTAAAACAGAAAGCCTATCGACGAATTTTTGAAGACCTGAAAACAAAGTCAGGAGTGAAATAATAGAAACTGAGTTCTAACGAGGAATTCGAAAGTGTCTTTCACTTTCAGCGTTTACTATGAAATTCAAGTGCAAAAGAGACGAACTCATTATTGTATAATTATTAACCAGTTATTGACAAAATATTTTACTTTATTTCAGCGCGTGCTGCTCTCCCGAAGGAAACTAAATAAGTTTGGGAGATAATGGGCTCATTCTTCGCTGAAAAATTCCTTTACCGCCATGAAGCATACATAAACTCTTGACTGGTCCGCCTTATACGCATGGACATATTTAGGGTTTTAGTCATAGACTTTCCTGTTAGCGATATTTTTTCTCTCTCTTCCTAGGCTAATTACAACCTGAGGCACCCACACTTCCAACTTTGATTTCACTGTCCCTTTCCCGCACACCTCATCGTTTTCTGAACCGGTTCCCCGTGGATCTCATGGCAATGTACATTCGTTCGCATAGATGGCTAGACAGTTGACTCTAAAGCAACGCATTTTACATATGTGCCTGTGTGCATATGTATGCATGCGCATGTAAACATTTATTTGTAAACACGAATCGGCTCGTCGTTCACTAGGGGTGAAAGGGTTCAGACCTTTCCTAATCAATTGCCCTCTTCTAGAATTGCAATGTACGACATTATACAAAAATTAAATCTATTGGTTCAGTCAATAAAAAAGAGAAAAAGGTAGTTTTAACAAATGAAAAACTAGATGAAACGTATATACGATTTGAATTTACCACCACGAGTGGCCGAGGTCGTGAACTGGAGGTTTGGGGTTCGATTCCCACCAGGACCGTCCTCCCTGACTGAGGTTTTTTTTCTCCAGGTTTTCCTTAGTCCTTATAAATGACAAATGCCGGGGAGATACCCTAAAATTTAGGCCTGGGACGTTTCCTTCCTTAAAATATCCTTTCCCAATATATCACTTCATCTCATGTATCACCAGTGTCCACCACCTGTGGTGCCTCAGTAGTAAAAACGGGCATTAAACACCATTAAAAAGAATACAACGATTTAGTTTAAGCATAAGCACCACCGGCTGCGACACATTTAGTAGCCGGGACATAAAATGTGCCTAAGCGGACAAGATATATAACTAAAACCCGATAGTTAGAGTACTTTAGGATTCTTAGGATCTATCCAAAGTTAGGATCTATTCAAAGTTAGAATCTATCCTCTTTCAAACATTCGGCGCAAAAAAAAGG
Organism: Metallyticus violacea; assembly: GCA_030762175.1. Taxonomy (NCBI): domain Eukaryota; kingdom Metazoa; phylum Arthropoda; class Insecta; order Mantodea; family Metallyticidae; genus Metallyticus; species Metallyticus violacea. The sequence goes on from CM060831.1 coordinate 123,029,470, forward strand.
TTAAAAAAAACTATGGAACTTTTCATTTGCTGAATCAGAACACGACGTATTAAGATTAAATTAGCTGCTTACAAAGAAATGGCACTGAAGAGTATCTATTTTAACAAAAAGTTTATGGCACGGAAGAAAATATGTACAAAGAATCTACTCTACATCTTTTAAGAGTAAAAACAAATAACTTCAGATGCTTTGATATGGAGTTATAGGAATCTGTATGCATCAAAGTCATAGTTACGTCTAGATGTGACATGTGTTTATAGCCAGTCAAATGCTACTTAAGACTGCATTTCAAACTAAGCACTAGTCACTAAGTCCACAGTCCACACGGTATTACTTTAGTTTATTACTTTAATTGTGATTCACTAAAGTAATGCTCTCTCTCAGTCAGAATAAATTATTTGTTCGAGATAAGAAAATTGTTTTCAGTTCTCTTGGCCATCCATAAACACATAATTATTTAGCTTTGGAGTTAACGCCTGCATACATATGAATTGTGATATGCTGCATGTATTAGTATAGAAAGTTATGTACATCTGTTTGCCTTCTACTGATGTGTCAATTACCGCAAATAAAATAATAAAGCAAACACTGACATTTAACCTGAAAAGAGAAACGGTTCAAACTTACCTTAATTAAATATTCGTTTAATCTGGACATACAGTTTAAGGTTTACGGAATATTTCTCTGGGAAATGAATGGATTAAGTCTGATTATTGTGATGACGTCAGCAGCACTGTGGTGTAGCTCACATTCAAGGTGACCATTAAGGAATGTCAATATCAGACGGACCTCTCCTATATATGTATGGTATACTGGGCTACCGCAGTGCGTCGCTTTCAAAATGACGCGCACGGTGAAGCGAACTCAGGTTGATTAGCACAAACCGCATTTGTTACCATCGCATTCGCTTCCACTAGGCTGAATTGCATTGACAAAACCCCCTGTGGACTTCCTTCATTTATCGGAATGTAAACAGTAGTGGCTTTTAAATGTTTTATTTTACTGATACCTTAGTAGTAATTCAACATAATATTCATTAAAAAGTATTGCCAGTACTGAACGAAAAACATGAATAAAAATGGACAAATTAATAAAAATGTAATAGGTTACCGATTTTAAGATTGCGGTGTCCCTGAAGCTTTTGAGCAGTTTTTGGGATGAAAGAAGAGAGAATAGCTTGAATTGCAATTAAGTTAATAACTGTAAATAAGGCTTTTGGTATTCTCTCTATTCAAAATAAGTTGGTAAATGGTAATAATGTCGAAATTAATTCTTGAATCAGATTCATTGAAAGCGAATGTACCAACAGCATCAGCAGCATTTTTAGTGTTATAAATTCTATATACATATTATAAATATCTTTTATACATTGATCGTCGACCGTATATAATACACAATTAAAAAGAGAAAAAAAATAAATATATTAAGTATTAATAATAAAAACGAACAAATTTAAAAGTAGGAAGAATGATATTTACATATATATGAGTGGAAATATTTTACATATTATTTACAAGTACTCTGGTTATTGCGTTCTATCTGTAAAATAAATTGCTTCTAGCTTCGTTCACTTCTGCTAGGAAAATGAACATATTCAACAATTAGTGCGATCTGCAAACAGACCCCAGCATGCCAATCGATCTAATTGCTTTTAAATTTTTTTCTGCAAACATGTTTTCCTCAAGTGTTCCCATTGGGTACATTCGGTCAGAATATGGTACCCATTTCTTATCCCCTTCACAAAATGGGAGGGTCTGCTACCATAACTATCCTTTTTTTTCTGTTTTTTTTTTTTTTTTTTTTTTTTGTTAGCATTCCAACTCCCATCCTAAACCAAATCATTCCTCATCTTACCTTTCTCTCTAGAACAAGCATATAATTCTCTCTTTACCCCAGGTCAATTTCATTTCATTCGATAGGCTCGAGGATACATGTTTTGTTACATACTGACCCGATATCCTGTTTGCTGATATCCTCTAGCCTAGTTCTAACCGTCTCTCTTGCATTTTTATTATTTTCATTGCCTATTTGCCATATTGAACCTATGCCAATCCCTTGGGATCTTCTTTCCAACTCTGCAGCCCAAAACATTGGTATTATAAAGAGTAATCAAGAACTCACTCCGCAATCATTATGTAGCCGAAATTACACTAGGTAAGTGAATTAGATTGGCAGCACTAATCGCGCCCCGTGTTCGCTCAACCACCAAGGCAAGCACACATTCAAAAGTTCAAACCTTAGTAACTGTGGGAGGATTACTTGCTAAAAACCAGTTTCGAAGGAAGAAAGTAAGAAGATGTGTCAAAAATGTAAAACTACCAGCTTTCTTATGTGTAGTACACATCACCCGAGTGCGGAGGAACTTTTCGATGACCGTTATTTTGTATCTGGTGTCTATAGCATTTAGTACGAAGTGTAGCCTAGTCTCCCTGCACTGGTCTAAGACAGTATTTCACCGTCCTTGGTTTACTATTATCCATATATTCTTAACAACCCACCTCTCTCATGACGTTCTTTTGAAGAACCCAAGGAGCTTGAAATTTATTTACATGTTCACCTTTGGGACGTTGAGAAAATACGCTACTGCCTGTAACATCACGATCATGGTGAAATGGCTACTATAAGAGTTATTGGCATAAAATAGTTTTGTCTAATCACTGTGCATCAATGAATTCAAGTTGCATCTGCAGTATTAAATATATAATAAAACATACTTTACTGGTTTTAAACCAACTAAATTGCACTTTCCAACTAATACTCGTTACTAGAGCTCCCAATAACGGCTAACCATAAGGCAGTAAGAACCAAACGAACTATGACGTAAGTGATTACATGAAACTTCCTGATTGTAACACCGCTGTAGTTGATTAGGTTATAATGCAGATAAGGTGTATTACAAATTTGTCATTTCTTGCACTTAAGAATGAAGTTATGTTTACTGCCTTATAAGGCTATCACCTCTCCGTGATACTTGAACCTTACGTACCGGGTATTTTTATTGTTCTGGATAAACAGAGCTGCGACGTACAAAATGCCTAACTAATGACCCCAACAGCAGTTTGGTCACGTGCTAACAGAAAAGGTAAGGTAGTTTGAAAATTGCGCTTTTCTATTCCCTAAAGACAATATTTTTACTAAACTGAATTTCTAGCTAAAAAGCCATTTGTGGAGTGTAGGATTTCTATAAAAGAAGTTCCATAAAGAAAATAAACGAAAAAGAAAATGTATAATACAATAAATAAAATTGGGCTGCTGTAGCAGTTGGCATTTATACTCAAAAAGGAATTTTCTGGAATGAATGTAGACAAACATGTAATGCAAATTAAAAAAATTTGTTATAAACTAGCGAAACTGCAATTACGAACATTGATGTAGTTTTATTAATATTCATTTTTGTAATATTATACTTAAAATAAGAAGTATAGAAGCTGTTTGCCTTACTATTTCAACTTTTACTAATTTTAAAATGGCAATATACTTTTTATGAATTAAGTAACGAAGTAAACTATTTAATATGCTTAATGAAATATCTAGAGGTTAACGGCGATGGAGAGATCTACATACGAAATATGTAATAAACGGAGCTAGGATTTATATGCATCGAAAATTGTTAAGATATATATATATATATATATATATATATATATAATATATTCATATATATTCATTTGGACTAAATATCAAAATAAGAATTAGATTTTTATAAAACTAGTGCAAAATACAAATAATACATGTATTGTGTCAACTTCATGCTATCAAAATGTGGAATTATATGTCTTATTCCTTAGCAAAACAACTAGAATTTTTTCTCAATATTCATATTTAAATAAGTAGGAATATTTTGTGCTATTACAATTTAATTCGCCCTAATCATTCTATAACAATAGCCTATTTACGAAACAATGGATTACAAAACATTATTTTAAATTTTTAATGTGAAATTGCATCTGTTGTCTCTTAAAATTACGTTACACATATTTAATTTCCACCCAACATTAAAAAGGTAATGGGGACCGCTCTAAGCCTATCAACACCTTGTAGAGTTAAATCCAAATATAGTTCCAAAATTGATTCACAAATTAAAATGACGCTGATTTCAGGATTCTTGGTTAGCTATGTGTTCAATTCCCCTTTCACTACTTTTATTGTAATAATTAAGATGCCCTATCACATTTATCAGAATGTTATGGAATTCAGACAAAGTAGAGGGCGTTTAACGCAGTTTTTTGCACGAGAAGTTTGCTTGGATATTCGGGCTTGTTTTATTACCAACAACGGACTCTGAGGATTTAATCAGAGTCTAAGACAACACATCTCAATAGCTTTAATATTTGCTAAATATCACTCCGCTGCCTCTAGCCACGTTCCCCATTTAGCTATGATTTTTTTACTGCAAAATGGGGAATGTGAATGAACTTTAAAGAATTGTTTGACAATAATATGTTTGTATGTGCTATTTATTATCACATTGCATTGGTTTTCTCGCGACGTTTGTAGATTGTGGACTGTATATTACAGGTGTAAGTCTGTAGAAATGAATGAAATAAAATGAGAATTAATTATGACACAAATCAGCTCGGAGCAAATTAAAGTTATCTGGTAATTCACCTTCTCAGAGTAAGAAAAAACTCAGAAAAAAAAACCGTACCCTGGCAGCTTGTTCTGATCAGAATTCGAACCCAGGACCTCCGAAATAGTAGCCGTAAACGCTACCACTAGACCACCAAGGCGGTCAACAATAAATTTAAAACTGTAAAATATTGAAAACACTTCAAATAATAAGTTGCATTAAATAAATATATGCAGTTTTCCTCAAACATATAAAAATATATTTTACATCGAAAAATATGGACATATATTGAGTTTGAATTATGGTTTTATTAACTTCACGACACTTATTTGTAAATATATTATATAATTTTAATCGTAAGTGATGAAATATATACATAAATATGTATGTGTATATATACATATATATGTATATAGATAGATTTACAAATTGGTAAAAATTTAGCCAATTAATATACCGAGGGTGCCAAATATGTATTTCAAAGATGGACCTAAAAACAACCGTAATGTGTAGTATGATGTTCTGTAAACAGATGTGACTCACATACATTATGATAGCGTTGCTACGTGACAGGTAAATCAACAATGAACAAATGAAGTCAAGATTATCGTATGATGTTCTGTAAACATATGTGACTCACATTACGTCATGCAGCGTTGTTGCAACAAAATGGAGTCAAGATTATCGTTTGAACAGCGGGAAGCAATTTTGAAAAGGTATTGGAAAAGCGAGAATGTTGTTGAAGTTCAAAGGCAATGGAGACGTGTGTACAGAACAGAACGCCAACGCGAGTAACAATTGCACGCATTCGAGACAAATTTGAGACTCATGGTACCGTATGTGATGTTCACAAGGGCAGATCTGGGGGGCCTCGCACAGCAACAAACCCCGCGTCCTCGGTTATGGTTTTGGATCGTTTTGAGCACTCACCGCAGAAATTTACAAAGCAATGTGCACGTGAATCTGGGATTAGCAGAACGAGCGTATGTCGTATTATTAAAACAGCAAAGTTGAAAAGCTGAAAGTTTTTATCCCTAGACTTTTGTATACATTAAATGAAGATGACCCTGATCGGAGAATGCAGTACTGTGTAATTTTTGCAAATGTTGCTCAATCAGTAGTTCAACGTACTCGGAAGTGTATCGACGCCGATGGTGGGCATTTTGAGCAACTGTTGCAGCTGTAAAAGTCTAAGATGATTAGTGCTCATCATTTTGTGTTTGTGTGAATCCAGTTTTGTTATATTAACACAGTTTTTTTCTTTGCTTGAAGTGTGTACACATTAGTATGTATTAGTGGTTTCAACATTTTATTTATTTTCTTATGTGTTGTTTGTACCTTATATAATTCAATTGTTAGGCGATTATTAGTTCCTGCAGTTTATTCTAAATAAGTTCGATAAAACATACAAATATTTAAAGGAAAATCGTGACCATTACAATCAGTGCACTTTTACTAACGTAAATGTCACCTATATAAAACACCTCAACATTTGGATGTGATGAAAGTCCTTGCGCTTCTGCGTTCATCACTTGTTAATGAAAAATCTTAATAGTTCAGGCGTGCATTAAAGGTGTCCAACTAGTCTTCCCATAGCCGTCTCTCTCCCCCGAAAAATGGTCATCTCAATAGTACAATTGACTAACCCAGTTACTTATAACGAAGAATTTCTCTGATTTAATTTATCTGGTTTGTGTATAACCGAGCAGTGGTAATTCCTTCCTGTTGAGGTACATATAAAAATCGTTTATTTTCAAAGTTTGGACGTCTGTATTTGTATTTTCTTTGAGGAAGAATTTTTGGACTTGGTAATGGATCAGTTTCTAAACACAATATCGGTCAATCAATCTCAGTTGTTGCCTTGTACTTACTGTTACCAAACTCTAAAGAGAAATCTTAAATTCTTCTATTCCAAAAGTTTAAATAAGCAATTTATTGTAGCTTCGATAGAAATCTTACTATACAACATTCCAACAAAGTATTGTTCATCTAATATTTTAATTTACTTTTAAACGTGAAATGGCATTCAGGCGTTGCTTTACCCTGGCTGAGCACACCTCCACTTAGCCACCCGCAGCGCCATTAGACGCACAACAAGTTTATGATTTAATACACGGCAATAAGAAGGAACAGCGAAAAGAATGATGGAGTCCCGGCCAGGCACGAGATAAGTTTGATAAGGCCCGGCTCCAGGTCGTCGTCACGCAACTACCGCACAAGCTTACCCACTGACACAATTAGGGGCGTGCGCCATTACGTAATGTTTCCATTTACGGAAGTTAGTACGTAGAGTGTAAGTGTTTCAGCTTCTTGTATGTGAATGTTTGAGTCGAGTGACCAAACCTGAGGAGATGGTAGCATATACTTTCCAGAGTAAAAGATGTGCCCTCTACAACCAGCATATTTACTTATAACATTAGTTTTGAGACAACATACTTCACTGTACCATGGAAAATGTTAAATTTTTAATTTTAATGCTACTATCCCCAAATGTGATTTAGAAAAATGTTACTCTTAGCTCCTAAAACACAGCTAGCCATCTTAAAGCAACAAAGACGTTGTTTATTAGAAAGCATTTCTGTAAATAACGCGGTAATATAAACATAAATGATACTAAAGTATACATAAAATTTCTTTAACTGTTTCTTTCAGACATCGCTCAATTACTCCGGCATAAAACACAATCAAAACCGTCTATTCTGAAAACATTTGTACTAAATATGCGAATTTTTCATAATATATTTGGTTTGATGTTTTTATTAATCTGATTAACTGATCGACCGCATTAGAGGCAGAATATGCAGTGACTTGTGGGAAAAATTGAAACATTACACCTTTTTATAAATGGTCAGTTAGTATGTTTCTTTTCTTTTTTGAAATTGCTTTAATTACCTATTGCATTTTTATTTTTAATATATATATATATATATATATATATATATATATAGTACTTATTCACAAAATAGTCTCATTAAATATAAACATTTCTGATTTTCTCTAACTTAAATATGTATATATCGATAAAATCGGAATCTCCTCTGAAATAACCCATGATTAAATTATTGTAAACTGGAACTACACGAAAAAGAGTAATTACAGTATATTCATAGTTATTATAATTAATAACTATTTATTAATGTTAATGCAATTACATGAAATTAAGGACAGCCACTGATTGACAAGTTAAATACATATATGTTTACCTCATATGCTGAATAACACTATGATGAAGTTGGACTCCTTTTTCTTTTGATCGTAAGGGATTAAACTTAAGCAAGAAACTTTCAAGTTGTCCTAATAGCCAACCGAAAATTAAATACGCTAAAATGTTATATATTCTGATAAAAAATACGCTTGTTTTACAAATTCCTGTAGGATAAATAAGTGAGTTAAACGGGCAAGTAAATTTTGTGTGCTAAAATACTTTCGATTATTCGCCTCTAAAGACCATATACTATTTTAAAATGATATTCATACAAACTCTAGAATTGAATAAAGAGTACTCGAAGTGTAATACCTGTGAGCTAAATTATGGGATTTCTCCAAGCTCTTAATTGATCTATCCACAAAGAATCACCAAATCGCACAAACCGCAAAATTTAATATATTATTATTATTATTATTATTATTATTATTTTATTTAATATTGTTGTAAGGTGGAAACGTGTACATTTTCATATAACACTCGGAATTCCGCTTTGAACAAGGCAAGGGGTTGTTTGTTGTAAAAAAATCATTAGGAAGCAGCGTCTGGAAGGTCGGCAACTTCTCCAGCTAGGAAATGTTGCGGGCTTGTAGTACAACCAGGCGCGGTGCTGATACTTCCCCTATCCCTTCAATGAAGGGATAATGACAACATGGGGTGCGGGATGCTCAATATGAAGGAAGGTGCAGGAAACCCGATTCGTCCGAGGAATGAAAAGAGGGAATGAAAAGGCACCGTGCTGAAACGTTTGTTAGTGTGAAACCCTAAGGGGGGCGTGTGTAATTGGAGATACCAACATGCACAGGAACAGTGGTTAAGTATCTTGGGGTTTCTCACCATGAGATTCATTGGTTGAGTGGTCGTGTCCAAAACACTGTGTGTACAGCAAAAGGAAAAGCAATTTAAACGAACTAGACTTTAAAATTCTGTTGAATAAAAGGATCAGAACGCATTAAACTTTCTGTTATGGTTTCAAAAGAGACTTTTTAAGGATTATATATGCGTTTATGGGCCATAAAACATATTTTTATGAATATATAAGCTATTTGTAATAACAGTGACAAAGTAGAAATACCCAGGGAGCCAAAAATGATACACACTTTCACAGTAGTTATATACTTAATATATTTCATAGTTAAACCGAAAAACAACAGTAGTGTGTAGTATGATGTTCTGTAAATAGATGTGACTCACATACATTATGATAGCGTTGCTATGTGACAGATAAATCAACAAAGAACTAATTAAGCCAAGATTATTGTGTAATGCTCTGTAAACAGATGCGACTCCACATTACGTTATGCTAGCGTTGCTACAACAAAATAGAGCCAAGATTATCGTTTGAACATCGGAAAGAAATTTTGAACTGGTACTAGAAAACCGAGAATGTTGTTGATGTTTAAAGGCAATGGAGATGTTTGTACAAAGCAGTACCGAGTAATAATTGCACGCATTCGAGACAAATTTGAGACTCGTGGTACCGTATGTGATGTTCATAAGGGCAGATCTGGGAGACCTCGCACAGCAACAAATTGAAACAGCATGTGCTGCAATCGCTGAGGACACTTTCGGAAACGTTGCTCAACGTATTCGGAAGTGTATCAACGCCGGTGATGAACATTTTGAGCAGCTGTTGTAACTGTAAAAGTCTAAGATCAATAGTGCTCATCGTTTTCTGTTGGTGTGAAGTCAGTTTTGCTATAACACAATTTTTTCTTTGCTTGAATTGTGTAAACATTTTTGGCACCTTCTGTATATAAACAAAATGAAATGAGTTTCACAGAAACCAATATTACATCAGTTAAACATGAACAAAATACGAACCATTCCAAAAGAACACTTAAATTATAATTTTTTTTTTGAATAGTGTTAACGCCCATTTTTACTACTGAAGCACCACAGGCGGTGAACACTGTTGATACATGAGATGAAATAATAATCTGGGAAAGGATATTTTTTTTTTAAGGAAGGAAGCGTTCCAGGGCTAAGTTTAGGTACCTCCCCGGCATTTGCCAGTTATGAAGACTGAGGAAAACCTGGAAAAAACCCCAGTCAGGGAGGAAGGTCCTGGCGGGATTCGAACCGCAGACCTCCCGCTCACGAGTCCATGCCTTAACGACCTCGGCCACCCGTTGCGGTATTAAAAAAAAAACAGGTCGATAGTACATTCCTTAAATTTTTTATATCCGGGGGCCTATTTTTACTAACACATGTATAAATTTTTTTACTAAATTAAAGATATTAGTTTTGTACCAGATGCTTCATTAAAAGTCGTCAATTTATTCTAAACGATTTAGTAAATTTTCAAACATTATATGAAATGGTATTCAAAGATCTAAATAACACACAAGGGTTTTGTTTCTAGGTTAGAAACTAACAAAATACCGACTGAGAACATTAAGAAACTCATTGGCCATACCGTAACAATAAAATGTTAATGCCTTTTGAAACTGATTAAAATCGTATTTTTATACTATTAGAAATATAAAGTTTAGAAAATATGAATGGGGCTGTTTTTAATTTCCCACCGCATTTCATGGTCTTAATTTTCAAAAGTAAGGATGAGAACGGATAAAGTTTATTAATGCATTAAAGGCCCTTTATTTTAGATCTCTGTTGTTTTACTAAAAATTCTGCCTTTAATGTTAGAAATAAACAATATAAAAGTAATAATACAAGTATATTAATAAATAAATTCAAAATAGAAACAATCAAAATGGCAAATACAGTAAATTAAGTCTTAAATCATATGCCAATAGAGTAAAAAGAGTGATTAAGCAAATGTATTTACCAAAGAGCACAATGGCTTTTGGTGTCCTAGAAATCATTAACAGAGGAACGTTAGTACTCCATTCAGTTATCGGACTCGCTGCTGGTAGCCGTTATTAATTATGTTCCGTGTATTTCAATAGCTGATGCAATCTAAGCGTAGAGATTGCAGTTTCAGAATCCCTAACGAATTGCGGTACACGCTGGAGGTTTAGCTGTGCAACACAATAAGTTGAAAGCCCGCGAAAATGAAATTAAACGTGTTTCGCAAACGCTTTGTCTGTTGAATTAATAAAGGTATTAGAGTTATGACATTATCACTAATTTGAAAACCAACTCACTGTCAACTTGGTAACGGATTTATTTGAATGTGAAAGCATACGTTTTATATGTTTCAGAAAATGCTTTTCACAGTTTTAAAGTTTTGAATTGGGACAGGTGTTTTAATACTTGAGAAGGTAAATGCAGTTATATTTTAAGATATTCTTTGAAAAAAAAAATATATGAAAATGTTCAAACCCGCATATTTATAAAGTGAGTGAAAATGTCGATGCTGTAGAAGGTATTTATAAATGATAATTGATTAAATATATTAATTATTTACTCCCCTCCAGTAGAATGAAATTGAATCGCATTCATTATCACATAGTATTTGCAAAGTATGACTGAATATCTCTTTTGAACAAAATGTGTCGGTCATAGTGGTGTAGTGGTAACCATACTTATCTTCTAAACCCAAGATCGCAGGTTCAAATCCGGCCAGGGCCGATGGATTTTTTCGGGCGTAAAAATCCTAAATATGGATTCCTTCGGGAGGAAAGTAAAACCGTGGGTCCCGTGTCGTACATTTACGGCACGATAAAGAACCTCAAGCTTGAAAAAAGAGGCCTCTGAGCAAAATTTGTCGGCCGTTTCACGCCCTGAAATAAATAGGACGCTGATGACTTGAGATGTTAAAGAGCGTCCGTAAATGAACCAAAAGAAAAAAGAGAAAATAACAAAGTGTAAGTTACTTTTTTCTCTAAATTGAGATAGGAATAAACAGAATAATCAGTAGTTTCACTTAAGTATAAAATATTTCCTCTTAATTGCGGTTGCAAATAAAATAACAAATTAGAAGTAAAACATTTACAAATAAAAAGTTTGTAGTGAGAATATCTATTGTATTTTTAGGTGTTAGTCGGTTCAAGGTAAGGAATATTATATTAAGCCATGGGTGAAATAAAAGGATATTTTGTTGATCAAAATAAAGCGAAAGAAATACTAATACGGTACGCTAAATACTAGGCATAATAAAATGTATATAATATTATGAAGCCTACAAAATACGTAGTCAAATGAATATTCTGTCTAATCACTTAAAAAGGAAAAAATTATTGACTTTCCTCACACAAAAATGTTTTTAGTATCGGTGTCTAGCCAGACGTATTTTTACCAGCAGAACAACTATTTTAATATACCTTACATTCCCCAAAGTTGTAAATCTTGATAGTGTCCAATGGCTTAAGATGTTTTCCAATGCATATTTGTACTTGTTTTTTATTATATTGAATGGGCAGGAATAGCCCCTAACTACTCAGGCATCACAGGCGGTGACACTGATGTTACATGAGATGAAATGATAAATTAGGAAAGGATTTTTTTAAAGAAGGAAGCGTTCCAGGCCTAAGTTTAGGCTCCCCGGATTGGCCATTAAGGAAAACCTGGAAAAAACTTCAGTCAGGGAGGGCGTTCATAATGGGAATCGAACTCCAAACCTTCCGCTCTTAACTTCGCGCCTTAACGACCTCGGTCTCTCATGGCGGTACCCCTAAGCAGTGCAATCATCTCTACTCACCAATCTCAAAATAACCCGACAGTATTATTTTACACTGACAGGGTCATTGCGCACATTCAATTTCTTTAGTCCTTCATTTGATTGTGACGCCCAGTACCTAAGCCTAAAAGCGCTTGTTCTTACCCTGATGATTCAGAAACACTAGGCTGAAAGTTCTGTACCATGCAGGTCAATCAAATATCGTGAATGCACGCGTAATGAACTACCATTTTAATACACTGATATAGTTGATGAGATAGGATAAAGAAGCCCCGAGAATAGCTGGAAAATGCCGACTTTATCGAACATAAATGCTAACCCCATCGCCTCGGGAATCAAACAAGAGTATATATCAAATATTTCCCCTGCTCGCTTCGGCTGAACAAAGTTTTGGTTAACGGGAGTTTTGCTATACTAGTTTTACAATTGCACTGTTGGTACTAAATTTGCAAATGAAGGTAAGGAAAAACAGGAACAATAATGTGAATATCTTTAGAAAGTAACATTTTTACTATGAAATATTAAGTGGCCTCGGTAGTTTAGAAATAAAGTGTTCTACTGTGGGCTTCTTTGGGTTCAAACCCGGCCGATGTCCATATATTTTTCTGGGTCTAAAAACTCTTGAAGGGCTTAGCCGATTTCATGTGGTAGATTTCCTGAACCATATTGACAATCGATACACATGCAAGAAATATATTAATATGTTACTGGAATGGCAGTCGAGGATTTAGTTGACCCTCTGTCCCTCTTGACGCTTAAGAGTATAAGAAGAGGTAAAACAAAGGCAACTACAAAACTAGGAACTCTGCATGGTACGTATTTCAAAGTTAGCATGCAGACTAGTTCATCTCTTTCTCTCATACAGATTTTTTCATGTAATTATCTACTTCAGAATTGTAAATTTATTAAAAGTTAATACTGATTTTTTTTCTCTGTATAAAAATTACAAATTCTGCTACAGTTTGCAGAAGCGTGTGTTACTTAAATGGTTTTACCGAGGTTATGTGGGTAAATTTCTCTGAAAATGGACGTACGTACATTGTACTAGGCAAGAGCCACTTTGAAGTGGTTAGCGGTGTACCGAAGCCACGGTAAACTTTCACGTTAGTTTGTGCATGTGAAATGGCACACTCCTCTCGCTTGTTTCCCTTTACAGTTTAGCCATTCAGTTTCTACAGTAAGATCCAGTGTTAAAACTTCTGATAAGAACGGTGACGCTTATATTTCGCAATATCCTCCTTGAAACCCAGATTGCAATTCTTGATGCCGTACGTAAATACTAATTAAAATTCACGCTGTGTATACCGACGTAGCCGATAATAATCTTCCCCACGTTGTGAATTGTGAAAAGTTAAAAACTGAGATCATAAAAAAGTATGTTTTGCTGTACCTAAGTGCCTTATTTTAAATATAATTTTAAATCAGAGTAGTGACTCTCTACATCAAAAGGTCACTGCACCAAATTGAGTTTTAACATTTTAAATTTATACAACGTACTTTATTCCTTAGTATTTACCACCACGGGTGGCCGAGGTCGTTAAGGCACAGACTCGTGAGTGGGAGGTCTGGGGTTCGAATCCCACCAGGATGGTCCTGCCTGACTGGGTTTTTTTCCAGGTTTTCCTCAGTCTTCATATATGGCAAATGCCGGGGAGGTACCCTAAACTTATGCCTGGAACGCTTCCTTCCTTTAAAAAAAATATATGTCCTTTCCCAATATTTCATTATATCTCATGTATCATCAGTGTCCACCACCTGTGGCGCCTCAGAAGTAAAAACGGGTGTTAAACATTACTCACACTACTTTCGTATTATGGTAATATTAAATATTTTGCTATTACAGCGCAATATCAGACGTCACTTAGATCTGACACTCTTTGCTACAGATATCTTTAAAATGTAAACTTTTCTGTAGCATTTCCCGAAGGTCTTTTATATGATAAGAGCACAAATTCTAGCTGGAAGTGATTGTCATCCTTCTAGAACCGTTACAGTACTGTTGTGGAAGCCACTGTATGCCCTCAAAGTAGTTAATTAGTTCATTCTGTTGTTGACCTCAATTCCCAATAACAGTCATTGAGGACAGGCAATAGATTAAAACTATAAACGGAACAATAGCTGTTTTATTGCATGCATAAGAATGGGTAGCGCCAAAGGTTAATATCCCAACGATTATTCTTGGTCCCTTACCGGCCGGCGTCTGATGAATCGGTCCTGGTGGTGTAGTGGTAACCATGCTTGCCTTCTAAACCCAAGATCGGTGGATTTTTTCGGGTGTAAAATTCCTAAGTATGTCTTTGTTCGGAAGGGAAGTAAAGCCGTGGGTCCCATGTCGTACACTCACAGCATGAAAAAGGACCTCAAGCCTGAAAGAAGAGGCCTCTGAGCAAAATTTGTCGGCCATTTAACGCCCTGAATTGAATGGGACGCTGATGACCTGAGATATTGAACAGCGTCCGTAAATTAAACAAATCAACAAAAGTCAACATCTGATAGTACACTGCATTGTTGACGGATGATGATTTTCGAAGATTTTTATTGTATCTGGATGTTCAGAGACATATGGCCATATATTGCACATGTAGCCAACCACAATTCCGTGTAACAGACTTTAGATATCGGACCAATTGATTTCTGCAATCGTGACTTTTCTAACCATACCCTTTACAATATATATCTGTGTGAGTGTGTGTATGTTTAATGTAATTCAATTTTGTACAACTCCATTTTTAAATTTTTATCTCTGTTGACTCTATTCTCATTCTGTACCTTGTTTCAAAATCATCAGTAAAGATGACAGTCCATTGTTTTGTAAAATATTATCCTTGTTTTATTTTTCAGAACGCAATGAGCAGTTACATCTGTTTACTATATGTTTAATTTAAAATGTACATGCACTTGAAGGATAAGTCATAAATAATGGCAACTATTTTTTCTCGCAAACAAGGTACAACTCGAAAAATATAAGATATACGACTGAAAGTGTATGGAATGTACTTTCTAATGAAGTCACCAGATGGTGTATGTGAGCACAGCTGCGTGTCTCAACACGTCCCGAACATTCAACCCTGAGAACGTCAACTGATAAATGCCGGATATGGTCTTGAGAACATCGACATTGCCGAGGCATCTACGGGAATTCATCAGCGGGAAATAATCAGAAACAGTCGGGACAGACAGAGGGCTGGCCCATCTGAAATCGGCCCACTCAATTAATGCATCTCCAAGACCTATATTACATCAAGTAATTCCATCGATGTAACTAATTAATTAACCTTATGTGATAAAATGTTATTCATTTCCTGACAACCAACACTTTTTATAAAAATCGGCGCAAATTGGCCCTTGAACGTGGTGCTTATAACCACATTATATTAGTATGGGTGCAGTATAAATCACACTAAGCCAAAATTTAACTGATAGAATTTAAATGATATTAAATAATATTTTACGTCATATTTAAATAATATACTTCATCAGAGTACGCAAGGTTCCTATAAAACACATCTCATGTAAGACTCCCACTACATTTGATAATATTATTTCATCATTTTCTAAGGCTGTGGAAAGCTTTCTAAAGTGAAAGTACACCCTTTTAGCATTTGTTCATTTCTCTATTTGTCATAAGTTTCGGCGGTTACTTCATTTGGCACGAATAATGGAACAGCTTCGCATCACGCCCTCTTTATCCAGCCAATAGCTATAATTTATCAGCTTCTTAGGTTAAAAGTGGGAACGCCGTTTCTGTATTAGGGGCTAACAAGAGAAATGCGGCTGCAAAGTGCTGCGTGCGGGCGGACACAACAACAATATTAATGAGTCTTGTCAAGGAAAATGGCCAGCTGCAAAGCTCCGCTCGTTAATAATAATAGCGCACATACCTGCGAGAAAACACACAATGAAGAGACAAAAATAATTCATCTTCAAGCAAAGTGCGCGCGACGCGGTTGAAGGAAACCTTCCTTACATTCTTTTGTCTCAACTCACATTCCCGGGTCTTTGTGGAACAGTCGCGTTCTTTTCGGTGCATGAAAAAGCTTAATTTATTTTGGGGAAATCCATTCCGTGCGTGCGAACGTCAGCACTTCCACAAATAGTGTGATGAAAGAAGCAACAAGAGGGAATAAGAGGGAGATAGAAATGAGAATATTGTATTTCTTCGTGGAAGCTGCCAATATTTCTCCAGTGAGCACTCCTTGTTGCTTTTGGGAATCACATGCCTTTTCATAGAGAATAAATTGTTTTCTCAACGTACTGTGTACCAGTGGCTGCCTTCATCAACATATATATACATAGATGGTCACCTGCAACTATAACTGCAATGCATCGAAATCTTTACGATAACCGTGGTTTAAGTCATACAGTAACTTAATAGTTTTAACTTACTGTTGGTGAAAGTATTGTTTATTAAAGACAGACTGGAAATATTTAAATGCAAGCATCTATGTCGCTTTCATTCATCATCACCATCATCATCATCATCATCATCATCATCATCATCATCTGGGGTCAATCATTGCAATCAATGCAGGTTATTTACTTTTTAAAGCAGGTTAATACCCTTGTGTGCGTATTTTACCAAACCTTATAAACTTGTTTGTTGTTCACATTCCAGCTGTATTTGTAAGTGGAGAGCAATATATTAAATTGTAACAAAGTTGTGTTTAATTTTTTAAAGACTGATACACTTAAAATACATACAGCTTATGTTTCAGAATATTTTATGCTAAAATAATTAGTTTATATAATTTAAATCCATTTCAAACGTTCTCCAATTCCTTGCAAGTGCTTAAACATTTTAAAGTGAATAAACTTGATTCTTTTGTTTACTATAAACATAGAAATTTTTATTTTAAATGCAAATACATCTCTAGACTCAAACTTTCCTGAGGTAGTTAACGATTTTATGGAGTTAAAATTGAAGAGTTTAAAAAGTATATATACATCATCCATTATACATTAAAAAATCTATATTACTACAGCTTATGGCAAATCTGTATATCTAAAATTGTAAGATTACTATTTTATAATTGAAATTGAAAGAACGACAAAGAAAAGCTAAACAGGCGAATTGTATTAGCAAATACAGAAATATTCCAAATGGTTGGAATTTCCAAATGGAATCCATGTGGTTCATAAAATCATACATGTCTAACATATTTGGAATACAATATTGGAGGTGTAATATATGTATTAAGACTGAAAGATATGTATATGTTTATAACTTTGAAGCATATTATTTTAATTTTAACGCAAAGTCGTTATATGCGATCCAGTCATACAGAACATTAACAGAATTAAAGTATAATCCTAAAATAAAAAAATATTTTGTTCATTCTAAGAGAAACTATCTCAATAGGCAGGGAAACATTAGCTTAAATTTTCAGTTAATAGTATAAATTATATCACTAGGAAATATAACACAAATATATTTAAATATCTTGTATTTTTTTCCAAAATTAAATCCTATTAACACATTTCAACAAAAGTTAAATTTTTAAAATTTGTAATTTTACTAATCACTCCAGTTTTTGAAATTCAGAAGTAGTGCATTGATTAAACTAGAAATTATATTATAGTATACTATTACGGCAAAACGGTGGATACTTTTTTAACAATATATGTATACACAGAAATAAAAATGTATATAATTCAGGTGCATGTCGAACATTTTAAAAACATTTAATTTTAATACCACCTCTGAATATAGATTGTAAACATATTGCAAAAATATTTTAAACTCTGTGGTTATTAAAAAATCGCAATGTATTATTAAGACACTAAGCTTTCGAGTTATAATAAAGTTAAAATATTTTTCACAAAGAAGATAGCAAGTTTCCCTCTCTCATTATTGAGGCAAGAAATACTTCAACCTTTCTATCTTTGCGTTCTCATAATTTGCTGCAACTCTCAATAAAATTGTATAAAATAAGCAGATACGTCAAAAATAGAATGAGTTGACAAATATAAGAATGAACGACCCAATGCTCAATGGTAAAATAAAATGTAGCAATGATGATCTGCATACAGAGAAAAATTCTGTTTTCTTAAATAGCAGCTGGACCAGTTTTTAATAAATATTATTAAATAAAATGTATTTTGCCCGTTTTAAATTTGAATATTTAAAGCTACTTATACAAAGAGTGCATTAATAAATGAAATACAATTTTTGGGTCTGAGGAAATTTCCCAAGTGTTTCGAACAGAGCAGAGTTAGGTGTATCTGGAGTATGGCTAGTGTTAACTATAGAATCTAGAAGGATAATGCATAGGCTATATTAAACATTTGTATTTAGCAAGTGAATGGAACCGAAGAGAAAATTTTGGTCAGAACAAGAGCAATTTTCTAATGATTATAATACATCTTTAAAAATTAAAAATAATGAAGTGTTTCATCAATTTCACTTATCCATTATACGGCTATAAATAAAATTTAATATCCAATGGAGCGTACTTAAAAAGGCATTTATAACGATTTGGTGATATAATGGTAGCGTTTGCGACTACTAATCTGGAGGTCCTGGGTTCAAATCCCGGTCAGGTCAAGCTTCAAGGCTATGATTATTACCATGAGAAGACGAATTCTAGACAGCCTTAAAACTCATTTCGTTTCATTTCATTCATCCCTACAGACTTGCATCTATAGTATTCAGTCCACCATCTACAGATGCCACGAGAAGACCAATATAGTCAAAGCGACAATAAATAAAATATTAAAAAAGAAGAAGAATATTTGCATAAATATAAATATATATTGTAATTTTTTTAAGATTTTTTAGACTTGAAGAAATCTATTTTTGAGATGATATAAAGAATTTATACATTTAATGGAGAAAGTAAATTAATGTTCAGGAAGATTATTTTGAGATTTAAAAATTGAATAATTTTTGGTCTTATCATTTTGAGAACTTCTTAAATTATTCTCGTATAAATAATTTGCTTTTTGTGTATATTTGTTATATGGGTTCTAATTTGAAAATGAAATGAACAAATTTTGTGCTTAATTTATATTGGTTAGCAGCATTATTAACATAAATGTATTTCGTGAGCTATTTCACTTTATTTACTATCTGGAAACCTATTGTAAACAATTTTTGAACTTACAGCTTGCTGGCTGTAATAATTATGTTTCCGGTTTTTGTTAGAACCCAGATACAATGGAGGAAAATACAAAATGCAGCAAGAATAAAATGGGCAAAGGAAAGAACATGAAAGACGCTATTTTAATATTATTCTCTTTATAATGATAAAAGATTGATTACGGTGACGTACCTAGTTGTTTTTTTTTTTATATATTATTAATTTTGTTATTGCAGTTTTTCATATGATGGCATGGGAAAACTAATACACGTATTCAAATTCTTCTCCCAAGAAGGATAGTTTAATATTTTAATATTTTTGTATTGTGGTCAGAGCATCAAACTTTATTCATTGAGAGTGGTAAAAATGTAAATTTCCTTAGCTTTTTCGTATTGCTATGCAAGATGCAGCAAGAAAAAGTTAATATTCAGATTTTTTAAAACTCTGGACTAGTTTTGACGATGTACTTGTACGTATTGTCGTCTTTAAAAATAATATAATTGAATATAAGGTTATGAGATATCGTTTTTGTTTATGTAAATATAAAATCATGATATTTATGTATTCAACTGCACTTGTGACTTCAATTTTCACTAGATAGATTTATTCGTCATTTGGCTGCTAAATGGATGGTAAAATTGAAATTTCGTATGAGAAAACGGAATTGAAATGTATATAATGAAAGTTTGAGAGCTATGTTTTCACTATAATTAAAATACTTTATTAATAACTTTCTTGCTAATTTTTATATTTGTAATAATGCTGCGGGTATCTTTCTCGTTGTTTCCAATTTATAGTTTTCTTATTTGTTGAGTAACTACTACGAGGGCAGGTTCATAAGTTTTCTGCCATGCCGATAAGGATTATCGTCTTCACAAAACGCTTATCTCGTGTCATTCCTTATCCGTTAAATAAATATTACAGTTGTAATTTCTGCTCCTCTGTGTTCAGTTGTTCAGATATAGTTGCCTAAAGAAGGCTATGTGTAGAAAATTGCGACATGTTCGAAATGGAGTATCGAGCTGGTATTAAGTTCTTCACAAAAAAAATCCCTTACTCCAAATGAAATTAAACAGAGATTGGAAGGTGTTTATGGGGAAGCATACCCCTCATATTCTACCATAAAAGAATGGACCAAACTTTTTCGAATCAGTCGAGAAAGCAATGAAGAAGAAAAGCGTGCAGGTCGGCCAGCTCACTCCTGAAAAATCGCTCTTGTAGAGGAGAATTATGGATGACCGGCGGTTCAAACTTACAGAAATAGCAGCAATGTTGGGCCTTTCTAAAACAACAGTCCTTCGAATTATTCATCAATATTTAAACATAAATAAGGCTAGTGCAAGTTGGGTACCTTGACTTCTTTCCTCAGTCTAAAAGCAGCAACGAGTCATCTGTTGTCAGACATTTTTGGAGCTCTGCCATGGCAACGAGAGAGAAGTTATGTAAACCATTGCTACAGGAGGTGAAACTATTGTTCTCTACTATGATTTCTTGTACAAAAAAACAATGGAGTGGTGTAAACCTGGCGAAGCACCGCCTCTAAAAGCCAATCTCACTCAATCCACAAAGAAGATCATGGCCACAGCTTTTGGGACTGTTCATTGACTTCAAGGAGAGAACACTACAGTAAATGGGGAGTACTATGCTGGCCTATTGCACAGACTAAGTGCTACTATCAAAGAGAAAAGACGAGGAAAGCTGAGTGGTGGTGTGTGCCTTCTTCACGACAACGCGCATATGCACACAGCTTTTGTTGCAAAGGAAGCTGTGAAGAAATGTGGCTTCAGAGAGATCGACCATCCACTCTACAGCCCAGAACTAGCTTCCTGCGACTATTTCCTCTTCTCAAAACTCCAGAAGGACCTTCGAGGAAGGACATTTAAGTGTAACTAAGAAGGGATGGATGCTGTTTATGCCCATTTTGCACACAGGACTTCTGACTCTTATTGCAATGAGTAACTATATTGAAATGTGAACTGTAGTTTTTATCTTTATCACACCTAGAAAATGGTTAAACCGGAAACTTATGGACTTACCCTCGTATTTGCAAAGACTACTTTTGTTCTTAAACACTGCTACCTATTCTTTATACTTTGTTCAACGCATCCGGCATAAATAATTTTCTCTACTTGAAAACTTTCTGCATGAAATAAGTTAAAAGTATTAAGTATTTTGACATACATACAAACAGATCCATTTAGATAGAACCATTGAAACAACTTGCACACTTTTTGAAGCAATGCTTAGAAAGTCAGTCAACGTTACATGTAAAGAAAGAAAGAAAGAAAAAGAAAATATTAACCCTAATCATTATCAAAGTCGAAATAAAATCTTTTTCATAAGTTTTCCAAAATAAGAATTTATACTATGTATTTCATTGTCCATATTGATATATAATATAACTCAGCTACCTGCCATTAGTGCTTACCTATTTGCAAGTGAGCATGTTAACAGAGCTTTTAGACATTATATGTGGATTAGTTAGGGTTTAGATAACAAGGGAGGGTAGATATAGCAGCAAGACGGGGTTAATAGAGAAGCAGCATTAGTGGAATTGCCTCGAGGTTTCCTTGAGTAATGGTTCAAGAAGGGAGCACTTAGGGAGGCGTTGTCTTAAACGAATTTTAAATTCTTGTATCAGAATTGAATTCCGAATATGCATATATTAAATGTACTTTATATCAAGTGTCAGAGTTTTTACATCACATTCACCTTTTCGTATTACCTAAAGATAATATTCAAAATATTCCTTCAGTTTTCACTGCCACCTTTATTGCCTACGAAGACATTGACATTGCATATTGTATGACAACTTGCCATTGTTTTGGAAAAGGTTCTTGTATTTATATCAAGCGAGCGTAGAGATCAAGTAATGGAACGGGAATTAGTGTTCCAAAGCTGATGGATATTTAATAAATTGGATGAGTAATTTATTATTATTTTATTCGAACAATTGTTTGCTCTTCTTGTCTTGCCTGGACTCTTGGAGCCATGCGTTCGATGCTTTGTAACTCTGTGGTTCCAATGCAGAGGGTAGGGATCACAGGGGAATTTTGGATTGTTTTTAATGACTTAAGGTCATTAGGGAGCAAGGAGATTCTTCACTGTCTTAATGAAGTTTGGCTGTGGTTGGACATTTGCTTTATTTGTCAATTTGGAAGGTTCTGGAAGATGCTGGGCTTCTTCGGATTATAGTTCGCTGTATTCACGCGCGTATTTATTCACTTTGACACAATTGTGACTATTCTTACTATTACGTTGCACTGCCTGACTGACCGAACGATTTACTTTGACTCTTCGTGACGGTTTAACTATTCTGCTTTGACACTGAATAACTGATAACTAATGCAGATTCTGACTAATTGCCCCTCTTGTTACTATCGTACTGTTGTTACTGTGTTACTCTGTCGCGGCTCCTAAACTTCTGTTACCAATGCTTCCTCCCGCGAATGCCTCATAACTTCAAAATAAAACAATTCAGAATAATCCACTTCTGAATCCTGTACTCTAGTTTTTCTATATCATCGCCACGCCTCTCGCTAAATTAAATTCTTTCGTTTATTATCCTATTCCCGAGTTATATTTTCACCATTGGCTATCTTAAAATATTTATTGTATCGCTAAGTTCTGCTCTTTCGTTGATTTTTATTCGATGCCCATTAGGTAAACTTATTTTTCCCCTTCTGATCTACACTATCTTCCCACAAGTCTGAATTTTCTAAGAACAGCCTGTCATAAATTTCGGCACTTTCCTTACATGCTTGATTTCTAAAGTAACATCTTTTGCCTCCCTTAGTTATAGATTGCCCAATGTTCTCAGAGTTAACGCACGCATTTTCCCCATTTGCTTCCGTATACTTACTCTTGAAATAGCCGGATAATGCTTTGTACCTCCGCCTTGTCTGTAATAAAACATTGTCGTCTCCGTTCTTACATTTCCATTCCATTTTAAAATTATTACATTATCATATTTTGTTCAAATTCTGTCCCGTTACTGCCATAAATGGTTTTTCTTACTGCTAACTCCTAAGTATTCCATGAGCAGATATTTTGTGACCTGACAAAAGGAATATTTCCCCCTTTTTCTCAGCATTGTCTAAGGAGCGGTCAGCCAGGTACACATCTCTGTCTCTTTCTCACACCAGTCAATTAATCAAAGCCCTTTTGTAAATTACAGTTATATACCAATTCACACACATATAAAGTACAAGTCTCAAATTATATCAATCCTTGTTTTACCTATCTCTAAATTATTTCATTATAATATATACATAATAAACACCAAATCAATACCTTAATAAATATAACTCTGCACCCTCAAGTTATTAACTTAATAAACGTAGCATTATTTTCGCTGCAGTAATTAACTTCCAGCTACCGACCAATCAGGAAACATTTTCGATTCAGGAACCGGCGGACACGGATACTGAAATGTTTTAATCCTTGTTTAAAACATCATAACAATCGATTAACAAGGATAGAACAATAGATGGTCAGCTACTTTTATTTTTGTCTCAAACATACTGTCCCAATACACCTTAAGTACAGTACAAAAATTAAACAAAGTAACATTTGTGCACTTAAAACGGGTAATTTACCTCTCATTTAAATTAAACATGTGTCATTTACTGCTTTATATATATATATATAAATATATATATATATATATATATAAAGCAGTAAATGACACATGTTTAATTTAAATGAGAGGTAAATTACCCGTTTTAAGTGCACAAATGTTACTTTGTTTAATTTTTGTACTGTACTTAAGGTGTATTGGGACAGTATGTTTGAGACAAAAATAATATATATATATATATATATATATATATATATATATATAATGTATGCATTGATCATTAGGCTTCCAAATCACAAATATATTTATTTTCCTTCATCATAGATGAGGACTACTGTATGTATTAATGTTTTATACTTCTATTAAGCTTAAAAAGGGAGGTGTCGATTGGAGTCCCAGGATTTTTCCTTTCCAGCGGTGAATCTACCTATATACTAATAAATCTTAGTACGTAGAAGTAATTGCGCATTTCACGTTAAATGTACAGAAAAAAATCAATACAGGTGTAAAATTTATTCACTATCTTAGAAATCTATCCCAGATTGGGAAGAAATCTGTAATACATAAAAGATTTTATTTCATTGCTTTCTTTAGCTTTTCATACGCAGACGGTTTTTAAAATCTCTACCTGCAGAAAATTATTCAGTTTTAAAACAATACTACCTTTATACTTCAAATAAATCTTTTAATGGCTATACGGAGGTTTCATTTCAAAACTTTACGATATGAATAACTCCTATTTAATAATTAATTTAGATATCGAAGTTTAAACTAAGCCAAATTACACTTTGAAATTTAAAATGACACCCCGACCTTTTGATGCTTAAAATTATATAGGTAATACAAGTGCTATATATTTTTTTATACCGTCACGGGTGGCCAAGGTCGTTAAGGCGTGGATCGTGAGTGGGAAGTCTGGGGTTCGAATCCTGCCAGGACTGTCCTCCCTGATTTGAGTTTTTTTCCAGGGTTTTCTAGTCATAAATGGCAAATGCCGGGGAAATACCCTAAACTTAGGCTTGGAACGTTTCCTTCCTTAAAAAAAATATTTTCCCAATATATCATTTCACCTCATGTATCATCAGTGTCCACCGCCTGTGGTGCCTCAGCGGTAAAAACGGGCATTAAACACCATTAAAGCGTTGTAATGTTATTGCTGTTTGGATGGGCGTAATAATGCTGTAAACTATTGATTTTTTTGTTTATTTATGGACACTCTTTTAACATCTCAGGTCATCAACGTTCCGTTCAAATCAGGGCGTGAAACGGGCCGACAAATTTTGCTCAGAGGACTCTTTTTCCATGTTGAGGTTCTTTTTCTTGGCGTAAATCTGCGACACGGGACCCACGGCTTTACTTCCCTTCCGAAGGAAGCCATACTTCGAATTTTTACGCCCGAAAAATACAATGGCCCTGGCCAGGATCGAATCCGCGATCTTGGGATTATGTGGCAAATGTGGTTACCACTACACCACTAGGACCGACATAATAAGTAAACTATTGAGCATTTAATGTAATTTTGGTAATTTTTTTTTTCAAAATTATATATACTATTCAATAAAAACTGAATGTAACGAATTAGTCAGAAGTAATAAAATAAGGTGTAATTTTACCTAAAGAATATTTTTTCATTCTACAATTGACTTATTTTTTATTCACTCCAAATTGAAATAACTACAACAGATGTAGTAATTACATTCTCTTAAGTTTTTAAATATAAAAACTAGGCGACTAGGTAAATGAGGCTGAAGATTAAAATGTAATCAACATTAGTTTTTAACTTCCCATTTAATGTTTAAAATGGCATGTTTTTGTTTAAATAATGTTGTGTTAAATACATAGTTATTCAGACCACCATTTATGTATTAACTCAATTGATATGCTGCAACTTTAGACTGCACTTCGCATCCTAATGTTACGAAATGGCATTTGTGTTGGACAAGGTCAAGATCCTTAAGCGTTTATTGGGATTATTACCAGTGCCTTACTACCATTCCAGTGAATATAGTGACGTTTGGGGGCTCTTGTTGATACTATCCATCCATCTTCCGTGTATATTTCTGACCCTTATGTACCCAAGGCCTCATAGGAATGGAATCTGGTGCCCTGTAATATCCAGTCTCGACCTAAACGAGAACTAGTTGTTTCGGTTCGCAGGAGCGACTGGCAGGTGGAGTTTGTGGCTCCATAGGGTTTATTTATTCTCTGAGCAAATCTCTGTAGAGTCTGATATGCTTCAAAGGCCACTTTTAGCTCTCCTCGTTGCATACATTTTCGTTTTTTTTTTTTTTTTTTTTGTAGATGTAGATAAAAAATACCTTTTTTTAACTGAAACCTGGTATCTCTCATTAGTAATAGGCTAATAGTTATATTTTTGCAATATTTTAAATTGTTAAGAATGCAGTGAAGAAGAAAAAGAATAACTGTATAACTTTAAGCAGTAACTTTAGTGTAAGCATAATGAAATATTTAGAATTCTTATACAGCAGATAGCTAAAGCCGTATCATTTTTATTTGCTGTATCTTTAATTGGTTTGAGACTCAATTTGAAATATAAACTGCTTAACTTCTTGGAATACTCAAATTTGTGCACCTTAGCAGGCGATAAAGGGAGCTGAAATGACTGAAAAGCAATCCAGTGACTAAATAACTGTCATTATGGGAACCACCTTAAATTAAGGGAAATGGAACAAGAAACAGAGCATTAAGTTGCTGCTTCAACTCGAGTCATTTCCCCAAAACCGGAGTCTTGTCATTAAAGGAAAATCGAAAGTTTCGGAGCCTTGCACCGCGACAATGCCACACAACACCAGAGTATCGGATTTTGAATCATTACCGAGGTTTTTTCCCTCCTCTCTGCCCGCTTTTAACTTCCGTACACAAACTTCAGAACTACCTTCTGCTGCAGATAACTACTTGGCAAGAAGGAAAGGGAAACGAGAATCGTTCTACGTCTGCCTAATCCATATAACACCTCGGTGTGACGTAACGGTGTTGTGGTGGGAGGCTCACAAGATGAGCGGTAATTAGAATTCACAAGTTTGTGATTAAGATAATACAAATTGCTACGCAAGTAACGGCTTTATTTGAGGAGCCTAGATGCAAAACTTACAATGTATTGACATTACATTTATTACTTATAACACTTATATTATTCCTAACTTTCAAATTTCACACCGGTCATATGAAATACGAGGGTAGGTCCATAAGTTTCCGACCTCGTCGATAAGGATTATCGCCTTCACAAAAACCTTATCTGGTGTCATAACTTATCTGTTAAGTTATAAATGCATTTGTAACTACTGCTCCGCTGTGTTCAGTAGTTTAGATATAATTGCATAAAGAAGGCTATGTGTAGAAAGTTGTGACATGTTCAAAATGGATTTTCGAGCTGTAATTAAGTTCTTTACAATAGAAGAAATTATTCCAAATGAAATTAAACAGCGATCGGACGGTGTATATTGGGAAGCATCCCCCTCATATTCTACCGTAAAAGAAGGGGTCGAGAGAGCATTGAAGGCGAAGATCGTGCAGATCAGCCCTTGAAATTGCTCACTCCTGAAAACATCGTTCTCCTTCATGTGGAAGTAGAAATTATGAAAGACCGGCGGCCAAAGCTACAGAAATAGCAGTAAGGTTGGGCCTTTCTAGTACAACAGTCCTTTGAATTATTAATGAACATTTAAACATGAATAAAGTTAGTGCAAGATGGGTGCCTAGACTTCTTTCCTCAGTCCAAAAGCAGCAACGAGTCATCTGTTGTCAGGCATTTTTGGAGCTCTGCAGTGGCAACGAGAGAGAAGTTATAAAACCATTGTTACAGGAGATGAAACTATGGTCCTCTACTATGATCCTTTGTCCATATAAGAATCAATAGATGGCGTAAACCTAACGAAGCCGCCTATAGAGGCCAAGGTCACTCAGTCAACCAGAAGATCATGGCCACAATCTAAGAGGAATACCACAGCAAATGGGGACCACTATTCTGGCCTACTGCATAGACTACGTGCTTACACCAAAATGAAAAGGCGATGAAAACTGAGTGATTGTGTGTGCCTTCTTCACGATGACGCGCCTGTGCATTCAGCTCTTGTTGTAAAGGAAACTGTGAAGAAGTGTGACTTCAAGAAGGTCGACCATCCACCCAAAACAAACAAACGATGGATCGAGTTAAACTATGCAAATATGAACATCTATAACATCTATATAAATTTACTCATAACTTTATTAACATAAAAGCTAATATGGCTACATTTGTCCATCGAAAAGATGGTCATCCCAGAGCATAGTGCGCTTCCACTCTCTTCAAGTTCCAGCACTCTACTCTCAGGAAGCCGTTACAACCATTACGCGTTGTCTTTATGCGCATGCTCAGTTACTTTCCGCGCATTCAAATCTCCTCCGTGACTGTTACAATGCATGCACTGGTTTCCTCACATTGTCAGCCCCAATATGCCACAGTGTTCACTGATTATGGTTTAGTTCTATTCTAAAAATTCAATTAAAATTACGCCGTGGCAATCACAACGCATAATCGCCATCATCTTTCATGTTGGGAATTTCATTTTGTCTTCTTCGGATCACTTTATCCAGTTGCAACCCATTGCTGCTTCATTTCCGGCGTGTATTGCCGGATACAATTTTCACAAATCGTCTTCGAAATTCATTTCCATTTAAATGGCTTCAAATTTTGCACGGAATTGATAATCCGCTCTCTTTTTTGGTCAATCAATAGTAAACGAGGCACCCATCTCGCCGGTAACTTTTTCATTTGCAAAGAATTGTGCAAAATATTATGCACCCGGTCTCTAGAAATGCAAGTAGCTTCATTAATCTCCCACACCTCCAGTATCCAACGCTTATCACTATGTCGCGCAGTTTTTTTTCAATTATTTTGGAAGTCTGTGGCTCAACAGGGCGCCCCGAGCGGCCCACATCGCTTATGCTCGTCGGGCCACATCTAAACTCAGCAAACCATTCTAAGTAAAGGTGTAGATTTGCAGTAATATTTGTCCAGCTTTGCTTTAGTTTTGGTAAGCCTGAGTTTTATTAATACACGACATTTTTGTTTTACAATTTTTAACTTCTATTTACACATTTAAGGAGGAGAATGACTACAAACACAAAGCTCTAAAATGGTGGTAATCATGTACCTCATCCATCAACAATCACCATGTTGGCAAGATAACGTGGAAAGAGTCTAGCACTACGAACAGTCCTCGTATTTTTGTGCTGCATCACGTTAACTTTTATCTTAATTTTTATTTTAAGGCACTTCGTTTTGCATATGCTTTGATAACTTAGCTATGGTTTGTGGCTGCAACATGTTAATGAGTTGATGTTATGGCTAGTTACTAGTGCTCATTTGAGTAATGGGCATGCTGTTAATAGGTAAACCTATATTGCTATTAGCCAAGCTTAGTAACAGAGAAGGCAGCAGACGGAACCGTAGCTGGGTGGACAGATATCGGGAGATACTAGAACACTCGACTGTCAACGAAAACGAATAACAAGCACATGATTGATTTACACTCACTCTTTAGCTCGATCATAGACAAAGCAGCCGAACATTGGAGTTAAAATATATTTTGATTAAGAATGACGTACATTATTTTTTTTTTTTTCCGAATGCTGTTTAACGCCCGTTTTTACTACTGAGGCACCACAGGCGGTGAACACTGATGATCCATGAGATGAAATGATATATTGGGAAAGGGTTTTTTAAGAATGGAAACGTTCCAGGCCTAAGTTTAGGGTACCTCCCGGCATTTGCCATTTAAGAGGACTGAGGAAAACTTTAAAAAAAAAAAAAACAGTTAGGGATGACGGCCTGGGGGATTCGAACCCTAGACCTCCCACTCACGTATCCGTGCCTTAACGACCTCGGCCATCCATGGCGCTGTGACGTACATTAAGATATTTATTGGCTTTAATAGATCTGTTATCATATATATTTTAAAAAGAGAGTGATGGACAGACTTATTGTAGCACAAATATTATCACAGTGTTAGTTTAAACATCATCATAGAAATAACTTGATTCCTTATTGTTGCTTGTAGTTCTAGGAACAGAATTTTAATAGTCATTTAGTGATATACAGGGCGTAAAAATCGTAAGTATGGCGTGCTTTGAAAGGGATGTAAAGCCGTGAGCTCCATGTCGTAGATTTACGGCACATAAAAGAACCTCAAGCCTGAAAGAAGAGACCTCTGAGCAAAATTTATCGCCTGTTTTACGCCCTGAATTGAATGGGACGCATATGACCTGAGATGTTAAAGAGCGTCCGAAAGTAAACAAAATCAACAGCATTATCAAATGGTTTGAGGAAACAGGTAGTACTTGTTATATATCTACCGCGAAGCGGATCACCATGTACTGTTAGAACAAGTAAAACCTGGGTTGTTGCTCAGAGTTGTATTTAGTCCATTTAAGTTCACAGAAAGAGGTTTCTCATATTCGGGATTGATCTTCTTCTTCTTCTTCTTCTTCTTCTTCTTCTACAAGGAATATGCCATCGGGCCTGTTCCTACTTCACTAAAGTTGACTGTTAAAATCGTATGCCTCTGTTTCATTAAGGCCTTTAATTTCCAAGCTTGCCAGTCTGAGTCTATATTACTAAAAAAAGTATAAAGTGATTGTAAATCCCACTTTAATCCAAAAGGCGGTGCACTATTCTTAGTATTCTATCCCATACTGGGAAGAACTTGGCGATATATAGGATGTTTTATTTCATTTCTATCTTTAGCCTTTTTCATAAGTAATGTAGGCAGCTTTAAAATCCTTTACATACCGAGGGTGCCAAAAATGTATACACACTTTCACAGTAGATATCTATTTAATATATTTCAAAGTTGAACCGGAAAACAGCAGTAATGTGTAGTATGATGTTCTGTAAACAAACGTGACTCTCATACATTATGATAGCGTTACTAGCTGACAGATAAATCATAAAATGAACAAATGAAATCAAGATTATCATATGATGTTTTGTAAACAGATGTTGACTCACATTACGTTATGCTAGCGTTGCTACAACAAAATGAAGCCAAGATTATCGTTTGAGCAGCAGAAAGCAATTTTTAAGTGGTATTGGAAAACCGAAAATGTTGTTGAAGTTCAAAGGCAAGGAGACGTGTGTACAGTACAGAATCGCGTTCTCCGGATCTAACTGCGTTGTACTTCTACCTATGGGGACTCTTAAGGGTGTTATATACCGTAGTATACCAGTTATAGTGACAGCACTTCGAGAAGAAATTGAAACGGCATGTGCTGCAATCGCTGAGGACACTTTCGCAAACGTTGCTCAATCAGTAGTTCAACGTACTTAGAAGTGTATCGACGCCGATAGTGGGCATTTGGAGCAACTGTTGTAACTGTAAAATTCTAAGATGATTAGTGCTCATCATTTTCTGTTTGTGTCAATTTAGTTTTGTTATGTTAACACAGTTTTTTATTTGTTGAAGTGTGCATATATTTTTTGGCACTCTGTATATATGTGTGTGAAAATATTTACTTGCAAACAAATTCTAACTTTATCTACGAAATAAAACTTGTACATTGACTTCATTTTAAATTTTAAATTTTAAATTTTTCTAGTTTGAATAGCTATTTATGTAAAATATAAACAAAATACACGCCTATTTACATATTGAGGAGATATTTTAAGACCTATGATTAATTTAAATTTTTACCAACTCCCCTCCAGTCGACCTCTTTTCGAAAGTTCAAAGGTACCCCCAACTGTTTGATGCTTCAAATTTCAAAAGGATGAAATTGTTATCATTGTTTTATTTTGTTTTATCGTTACCTATAAATATGGAATGTTACTGGGTTTGACTTGAACAAAATTAGAAATCATTCAGTTACTTGTAGGATAAAAAGCAGTATATTTTGGGTAAAATTACAATCCTTAATATTACAATAATTCATTATATTTTAAAACTACTGATTGATTTATTTACATTCGTTCTTTCTTGTAAGGTTACTGGCTTTTTGTTTCTTACCAAAACACGACTATTACGTTGAATGCTCAGTAGTTTTTGTAGCATTATCTTGGCAGAATTAAACAACAATACAGGTTTCCAGGTGACAGTAAACACAAAAGATAAAATAGTTGTATTCTTAATAAACTTGAAGCATCTAAATGTGTATACCTTATATACATATATCTTATATATAGGGGTGCAATTTTAAAGTGCGGGCAACTGGGATCAAGGGGTAAACATTAAATGTAATAAACACTTGTTTTAAACTTCCCGTCAGTATCTAAATTGGCTTGTTATTTTCTTTAACTTGAATTTATTTAAATACGTAGTTAATCAAACTGAAGTTTTGAAATGAAGGCCGTGTAATTTCCTTCAGATCAAAAATCCTGAAACGTTTTTCAAAACCAGACATGTCACTCATTTTCCGATGTAAAGCAGCAAAAGTTTCATTCTGGTGGAAGAGTCGGTTCAGGAATGTGTATAGCGCCATGTCTAAGACTATCATCTGAAATCTGAATGCGTGAATATATTGTAAAATGTTCTGTCAAGAAATATGATTATTAAATTGAGGTAGTAAGTAACAACATGTCATTATACTAAAATACCCTCCCAATCATTTCTTTATTAGTCATTCCTAAATTATTTTTAAAATATCATCTACATACCTCTTTGTTATAAATGGTCTGTAATGTTCCAGCACGACTGTGACTATGACCACTTGTTTGAGAAGACCCAAATCGACTACTGCACTTGGTTTGGGAGTGAAATAAATAAATCCAGGTTTCATTAAGATGTCTTCACTTCTAAATGGTTGCAACCTTCCTGAACCACTTCACTCTAACCTGATTTAGTCCTTTGATGGGGAATCCATACAGAAAAAAAAATGTTAACTTGTTAATTGATGCAGGATGGATAAAATCATCGGCTAGCTACTCCCTAAGGTCATCCAATAGTCCACATGTATTACTTTTCATCTTCTTTTATTTCCAGCGTTGTATTTCCAAGTTCACTTATCTTTCAATTTTCAGTGACTTGTTTCCTTTCTTAAATTCGACTAACTAGCCGAAAACTGTTACAAATGAGGGAAAAGGTCTATAAATCTTGTGTCAATGTAACCGTGACAGTTTAACTGGTATTCAAAGTCGCACAAAAGGTATTTTCACTCTTTAAGTGCTACACTTTTGTTTTCGAACACCCAACCTGCTGCTCAGAGCTCACTGAATGAAATATTGCTAACTGCTATTTTTGTGACATGGAACTTTTACGCACCTGACGTCACATTGTTATGTCTTGAATGCTTTACTATGTAGTTAAATGGTTTCTCGTCATACACCGTTAACGTAAGGGGCTCGCTGACTAGAAGCATGCGCATAGCTGAACCGAGAACATTAACTGCGCATTCCCCCTTAGAGCCCCAAACAAATGCCTGTTTAGTGTATTTTTGCTCTTATATTCCTTTCAAATAACTGCGTAATTTGAAGCGAATGGCTTGTTTAATGCGCTGTAATGAAGGCAGTGACCTATAAGCTCGTAGGCAGACCCAACACCATATTGTGATTGATTGTGGTTAAGCAGTAAGTTACACTCAAACACGGAAATTAATAAATTACGCACTGAAAAGCCCCTTCTGTGATTGACGTTTTTAGTAGCCATTAAAATGGAAAGCATACGCGAATATCAACCACATAAAAGCTGGGGCTCGGCGTTCGGTTGTATTTACTGCAGTTTAAATCCGCTCACACTCACTCTGATGTAAATGAAGTGAACGACTATGATGATCATTTTGGAGGGAATAAAAACCGCCAGAGTTCGCTGAGAAAAACCGCAGCCAGTCTGTTTTGGCACCCTCTCACTTAGCTGTGTCACTTGATAAAATTATGTATCTGTTGAAACACCATTATCAAAGGAAAATGGCCCCATTATTTGCTGGAGAGGAGATAAACAATGTGTATCGCTTTTCACATTACTAAACTGGTTTATATCGAGCTTACAGAGATTTATCAAAGCTATTTAAAAACGAAATTTGATTTTGTTTTTACTCTTTCAACGACACGCTCACATATTTCTATTTATTCGGAAGTGAAAAAGAGACTTTATAATATATTTGAAGTAGGTTTTCGCAGAACTTGGGTTAAATTCTGCTGGGTTTAATTGGTTATGAATGATGAAAAATATTTTATCTATAAAAGGGGACATTTTGTTTTTCTTTCAATAATTTAAATCTAGGTTACTACAAGCATTGAAAATACTTGTTGTGCCCTGACTCTCGGCAATGTAAGCAAATTAATTTTTTTTTTGGTTTTACAATGTAAGTTAACTGCAATAGACCACGGTTATTATTTATATATACATTTTTAACTTACCAATATTGAATAATTAGCCCGTAGGATGCTATTTTGAGTTTTTGTCGGAAATGGAATAAATTTAATGATTCATAGTGAATTGTCAACCATTTAATTAAAACCTAATCATATGAGCTCAACTTGACACTGGCTATAACAATCGTTATGCAAAATTACATGCACAATGCCATCCATTTGTTTGAGTCTCAATTTATACACAGTGATTCCAGCAGCCGGCAGTTCGGCAGTTGATTGTGCGCCTAACCAGAGCGTGCAAGCCACGTTACTATAGACGCGGCTATAGGTGAAAGTCGAAGAAACATACCTTATCGGATAAGTGGATATACTAAATTAATAGAATATTTTGCAATGTATGATTATAAATTAAAGTTATTCATAATATAAACACTGGTAATCCCAAATTTCGACTTTTGCAATGTTATCTTAATGCAAAACTGCAGACTTCAATGTGTGTAGAACTAGCATACTTGTTATACCATGCGTTCTATTTATAGCGGGGCCATAGATTGTGTATATGTGTAGTTCGCTTGGACTGGATTGACCTCGGTGTTATTCCAGTAGCGTACAAGCGGCAAATGACCTGCTCACGGCTACGTTTATCAGTTAAGTTGTCGGTCCTGGTGGTGTAGTGGTTGCCATACTTGCCTCCTAAACCCAAGATCGCGGGTTCGAACCCGGCCAGGACCGATGAATTTTTTCGGGGCGTAAAAATCCTAAGTATGGCTTCCTTCGGAAGGGAAGTAAAGCCGTGGGTCCCGTGTCGTACATTTGCGGCATGAAAAAGAACCTCAAGCCTGAAAGAGAGGCCTCTGAGCAAAATTTGTCGGCCGTTTTACGCCCTGAATTGAATGGGACGCTGATGACCTGAGCTGTTAAAGAGCGTCCATAAATAAATCATTCAGTTAAGTTATACGGTGTCAGTTGCTGCCTTCTGTTCAAACTGTAAACACTAGAGTTTATTCATTGTGCATCTCGAAAGTGAAAGTTTGTTGTGAATTACATCAGATTATTCTTATTAGTCCACTGAAATGCCTACCGAATAATTCGCGCGAGAACAAAAAAGTATTATATACGATACAGGTGTAAAAACCGAATCGTGTAGACAATTTCAGGAGAAATATTCTGGTATTTCAGTTCCAGATAGAGAAACTGTTAGATATTTGGTTAAAAAGTTTACGACAACAGGATCGCTAAACGCTAAAACCAAAGAAGCGAAAAAGAAATGTTCTAGCGGAGGAAAACATTTACGAAATTGGTGCACCATTCGAAAACGCTCTCCAAAGAAGTCTCTTAAGCGTGGTGCACAGCAAGTGGGTGTTTCAAAATCCTCCGCTCATAGAGCTGCTTTGAAACACTACAGAAGTTCTTCAATTATAACCTCCTGAGGACGAAAAAAGAGTAAAATTTTGTAACTGAATTGTACAGAATATCTTTGACTGTACTATTGACCCTCATTTAATAATTTTGTTAGATGAGGCATGGTTTCATTTAAATGGCCATGTTGCCTCACAGAACAATAGATATTGGAACATAGAGAATCTTCATTTATCTCCCCCCCCCCAGTGTAATAGACAGTGCTCGGAGCGCATCCGCGGCTCAGCGGCCTGGTATATATAAGAAACATCCTGTTTTCGTTTTTTGTTCTTTTTGAGTTAAAGCATCTACTATCAGCTATTTTATACTAATAATTATTACATCTATTTTTAATTTCTGCAATATATTATTTGTTTTATGTTAATTACATTGACTTTATGCTTTTGCATTATGTAATTTAGCTTAAACCATTGTTTAATTAGATGTATTAAACCGAAGTTTTATTTACATTTAAATTACAGATTCTAGGTTTGAGAAATACAAATTATATCACTAATTCTAGTTTGTAATGAAACGTGATTGTTCATTATTCTATTTTATTTTACTTTTTAAATATATACCTATCTAAACGAGGTGTTCAATGTATAAACACATTTCTGTGTCTAAATTTTACTGCACTTTCATTTTTCTTCTCCACTCTGTTCTTTAATTCAAATATTCTAGTTTTTCCGTCCAAACAAAACTGGTTGCATTCATCCATGTTCTGTTAGGTGCTTGTTTTGCTCCTTTCAGATAAAATTCATTGATAAAACACCGTTGGTAGTCTGTTCTCTCTCATTCTTCTTACATGCTTTGTCTTATTTCACACAATCCAAAAAGACTTAAATGTTTATTTTTCCCTTCTGGAATGTATTTAGCAAAGTGTTAGAATAACAATTTCTGTTGGAGATGGTTTCAGTTTTATGTGTGGACTAAGCTTGCTAAGTTTCATCTCCACAGCTTATGATAATTCCAAGTACTTTTGTTTCCGTTTGATTTATCTAACAATGCGCCGTTTAAGTTTGATGATGCTCAAGTTGTTTCTTAATTCTGTGTTTACTCCCATCCTCTTCCTTCCACAGTCAAAAGCATTTTATTTATTTTTTTCCTTCTCTTAAAACATAATGTTGAAAATATTATTTAAACATTTCAAATCTGCTCCATTTGACGAACGGCAAAGGAAGACAATGAAATTGCCAGTATTTCCAAAGCTACGAGGGTAGGGACACAAGTTTTCGGCTACGCCGATAAGGATTATCGCCTTCACCAAACCCTTATCTGGTGTCATACGGTATCTATTAAGTAGATAATTTCAGCTGTAACTTCCGCTCCGCTGTGTTCAGTTGTTCAGATATAGTTGCATAAAAAGGCTATGTGTAGAAGATTGTGACATGTTCAAAATGAAGTATCCAGCTGTTATTAAGTTCTTCTGGAAAGAACAACTTACTCCAAATGAAATTAAACAGCGATTGGCCGGTGTATGTAGGGAAGCATTCCCTCATATTCTACCGTAAAAGAATGAGCCAAACTTTTTCAAATGAGTCAACAAAGCGTTGAAGACGAAGAGCGTGCAGATCGGCCCATGGAGGTGCTCACTCCTGAAAACATCGCTTATGTGGAAGGAGAAATTATGCAAGACCGGCGACTCAGAGTTACTGAAATAGCAGCAAAGTTAGGTCTTTCTAAAACAACAGTCCTTCGAATTATTCATGAAAATTTACACATGACTAAGGTTAGTACAAGATGAGTACCTAGACTCCTTTCCTTAGTCCAAAAGTAGCAACGAGTAATTTGTTGTCAGGCATTTTTGAAGCCCTGCCGTGGCAACGACATAAGTTCTGCGAAACATTGTTAAATGAGATGAACTCATTGTCCTCTACTATGATCCCTTGCCAAAGAAAATCAATGGAGTGGCGTAAACCTGGCGAACCGCCGTCTCTAAAAGCCAATGTCACTGAGTCAACCAGAAGATCATGGCCACAATCTTTTGGGACTGTGAAGGAATACTCTTCAGTGACTTCAAGGAGAGAAACACCACAGTAAATGGGGAGTACTATGCTGGCCTACTGCACAGACTACGTGCTTCCATCAAAGAGAAAAGGCGAGGAAAGCTGAGTGATGGTGTGCGCCATCTTCACGACAGCGCGTCTGTGCACACAGCTCTTGTTGTAAAGGAAACTGGTAAGAAATGGGAATTCAAAGAGATTGGCCATTCATCCTACAGTCCAGATCTAGCTCCTAATGACAATTTCCTTTTCTCTAAACTCAAGAAGGATCTTCGAGGAAGGAAATTTAAGTGTGACGAAGAAGTG